>OX940988.1:33575419-34175419 GCA_954871275.1 Leptopterna dolabrata | reverse complement strand
GGTCTTCTCGTCCCCAAAAACATGAAAAACGATACCTCAAAAGCTCATTTTACTAACATGTTACTAAAACACAAAAAGTACCTATTTTTATACACATTTTCACTCATAACTCCCCTGGGTATATTCCGATCGGGCTGAAAAGTTTCGGGACACAACTAGGGCCCAAATGGAGCATCTGTGCGAAAGAACGAATTTTTTAGACCGAAAATGAGGCCGGTACACGTGATACGGCGGACGGACATTGCATTTTGGTTTATTATTCTGTGAATAATACACCTATGTATTCGCTCAGCAAAAAATTTTTATAACACCCCCTCAAACTTTTTTCTTTTCCGTTTCAAGGTGCGTAGATTCCAAAAATGCAATGTCCGTCCGCCGTCCGCCGTACGCCGTATCACGTGTACAGGCTTCATTTTAGATCTAAAAAAGTCGTTCTTTCGCACACATGCTCCATTTGGGCCCTAGTTGTGTCCCGAAACTTTTCAGCCCGATCGGAATATACCCTGGGGTGTTATGAGTGAAAATGTGTGTAAAAATAGGTGCTTTTTGCGTTTTAGCAACATGTTAGTAAAATGAGCTTTTGAGGTATCGTTTTCCATGTTTTTGGGGACGAGAATACCGAATATGAAGTCGATTTTGACCAAAGACGCGGAAATTGAGGTTTTACCATTGGTTCAGCTCCCAAAATTGGTTTTTTTTAGTCAAAAACCTGGAAAACTGTCTGAAATCACCATCAATGTGTATACTAACATTAGAAAAAGTGTAAACAGCTGAATCAAGACCATTAAATCGCACTACCAATGATCAAAGATGATCTGGGGGAAAAAAAAGTGTACCTATTTCATGTTTTGGGGGCCAAAATTGGTGGAAATCATCAGGAATAGCTATTTCAATCATTCCACATGAAAGAAACTATAAATTTAACTGCCAACAAGAATCTCTAGAACTCCAATAGAATAATAAACCCATGTGACAAGGACTTTGCAGCGTTTTTGGAATCTACGCACTTTGAAACGGAAAAAAAATTTTTTGAGGGGGTGTTATAAACTTTTTTGCTGAGCGAATACATAGGTGTATTATTCACAGAATAATACACCGAAAGAAAGAAAAGAAAAATCACTCAATGAAAATTTTCGCCAGCTCGGCTCCAACTCCGGAAGAAGACTGAGGAGATTGTCGCCAACGTGTGGATGATGCAATGATCCATCGAGTAACATAAGCTTCCTTCATACCGAGCGCGTCGCAGGAGACGAATGTTCCGAGGCGACTCGTTTTCTGTCGCTCATACTTTTTTCAAAGTCGCCTACTGTGTGTGCGATCCCATCTGATCCTGTGGATCATTAGCTTCCTTCATACGCGTCTCTAATACCGATCTCCTCCGTGTGAACCCGGCCTAAGCTTCCTTCATACCGAGCGCGTCGCAGGAGACGAATGTTCCGAGGCGACTCGTTTTCTGTCGCTCATACTTTTTTCAAAGTCGCCTACTGTGTGTGCGATCCCATCTGATCCTGTGGATCATTAGCTTCCTTCATACGCGTCTCTAATACCGATCTCCTCCGTGTGAACCCGGCCTAAGCTTCCTTCATACCGAGCGCGTCGCAGGAGACGAATGTTCCGAGGCGACTCGTTTTCTGTCGCTCATACTTTTTTCAAAGTCGCCTACCGTGTGTGCGATCCCATCTGATCCTGTGGATCATTAGCTTCCTTCATACGCGTCTCTCATACCGATCTCCTCCGTGTGAACCCGGCCTAAGTCGCCGACTTATCTCTTCCTCTCCTTACCTGGCTCCTCCCCTAAAAGACCAGATTGGTATATCCACTGGGCACATCCCAAAAGAACCCATACTGGTATATCCACTGGGCATGTCCTATACCTCACTCTCCCATCTCATCTAATCAAACCACAACAATAGGGGTTGAAATGTTCAGAACGCCATAGCTCGAAACTTGCAATAGAAGGGTAGGTATGGTTTTTTTAACGTTTTTAAATGGATATTGAATTAATGAATTTTTTGAGACCACCCGGAGCATTGTACGTGCAGCCGTTAGTTTGCACCTAAAGCTTCGTCAACATGTTCGTGAATGAACAGTATAAATCCAGCCTAGATATCATTGCTAGGGAACACCTGATTATAATCACGGATGGCTGTATGAAAGCGAGTTGGCTGTTCTGTGATATTATTTCATTTGAAAAATGATGGATCTTTTGGATTTTGTTGATAGGTACTTTATGCTTCAGGAAAAACAACAAATAATTAATATTGAATTATCGAATCCCGCGCATTTTTATGATACAGTTATTCCCGGGCCGGCTCCAGTTGTACTCGATTTATGGCTTTCCTGGAGGAGCAGGTGGGTAGGTACCATAGAAAACAGTGATGTAGGTACGCGGAAGAGGCATACAGGTAAATTATTACACAACGGTTCATTTTATGTACAACGGTTTATTATTTACCTTATGCTCCATTAATAACCACGAATAATTAATGACTGAATTAGTGGATCCCCCGCATTTTTATGAAACTGCAATTCCCGGGCCGGTTCCAGTACTCGTTTAGGGCTTTTCGGGTGGATGGGGGGGGGGGGGGGGGGGGGGGGGGGGGGGGGGGGGGGGGGGGGGGTGGGGGGGGGATGGGGGGGGGGGGGGGGGGGGGGCTCGTGGGTAGGTATTGCCCGCAGAAAGCAGTGATCTACGCAGAAGGGCAGCTGTACAAGTAAATAACAAAACGTTGTGTAACAAATTGCATTTTTTTCATGGTCAATTTATTCAGAAAGTTTATTATTAAAAATAATAAACTAAAATCAGAACTATAATCAATGTTTCATGTTTTTAGAAAAACCCTGTATTTGCAACTAAGCGTAGATGGTAGTTGGGAACTGGCTCACTGACTGCCATGTTAAATCCGACGACATATTAGATTAGGAGCAGTAGTTGATCCAACGCTTTTCTCGTTACTATGTAATGAGTAGCTACCTATCTACATCAGCAATTTTGATTAAGAATCAACAAACAAACCGAATTAGTTTTGGAAGGAGTTAAAGGTACTCATGTTGATACAAAGGAACTCGATGTCATTTGACCTAGGATTACGAAATTAAATTTCAAAGCGTAACTTGAAGCATAAAAAAATCATCAACACGAGCATGAATCAGACGGTAAAACATTAATTCAATTATTATTTTCATAGTAGAATACATCTGATTCAAATCTCCATAATTAACGATGTATGGGCCGTCGGAATTACCATTTCATCAATATTAATACATGGTATTGATGTGTTCTAAGCATGACCCCTATTTCTTCCCTCAACGACTGGAGTCAAACATCAGTTAACTATGATGATGGGTTTTTGACTTCAAAATGACAGCAGTAGAAGTTGCAATGTCTCACACCCAAGGACAACTGGCTTTCTAGCAGTTTAGCGCCCTCAGCAGGTAAGTTAGTTTGTACTGTTGACGAACAGAGCGTCAGATGGGAATTATATAATGGCAGTGACAAGGTTACAACTGTAGGACCCAGATGGGTACATGTCATCACGGAGAAGGTGGACTGTGAACTAAGGAAATGGTAATTGTGTGTTATAAGTACGTCCCCTTTATCAACTACAAGTATCGAAACAATCTATACATTCCGTGGCTACTATTGAACCCCACCCCTCATGTTTCCCGTGACGTGATAATCGTTTTCGAAATCGATAGTTCGATAGTTTCGATAGCAGATAAGAAGTTAATAAGACCGTGGGGGACATATAATAGACAAGTACCTACCAGGAAAACATAAGTTGGTCCACTTAGTAGGGAAATCCCTGAACCACCGATGGACCAGTTCCCAACTACCCGCTACATTTGGGAACAAATCGGGTTTTTGTAACACATTTTTGCAGATTCGCCTCATTTCGGAGGACATTCGACCATTCAGGGAACAACCCATATTCCAGCTGCTCAAGACCATTCTATCGTGTAGTTTACGAACATTTCAAGGCTATTATACAAACAGAATTATCCAGACGAGTTATCTGCATCCCTAGATACAGGAAATAGTAAAGAAAAACCGCTGTATTTTCTATGACCATCAATCCAGTGTGTTTCCTATTCAACTGAAAATCACTATAGTAGGTACACAACAGACACAAACACCCATTCATTTATTGGATGCATAGGCATCCAATCCATAGGCACACGTACAGTGTTCGGTTTCAGTCGAAAAGTCATCCCCCCCCCCCCCCTCAAGCCACCAAACAACCCTGTTGTAAAAATTTACCCGCCAACAAAACCTCCTCAGCCGAAAAGTGGATTGATATATATTATGTAACCATTTTTCCAGCCGAACTATCGTGTTTGGTGCTTCTACCTGCTTTGTGCCTACTCAGTAGGTAATACCTACTCGTAGGTAGGAAGTGGCTCCACAACTTTCAGAACATGGATTTTTTAAATATTTTAAAAGGCAACTCCGTTTCAGAGCATCCTGAATTCATCCCTGGATTTTAACACACACACACACACACACACACACAACATATATATATATATTTATATATATATATATATATATAGTTTTACTTTAATATTTAATGAAAATGGGATATAGAAAGTCTGTATTAAAAAAAGGAAAAAAGAGAAAAACTGGTATATTATTAGGTACTTTCTCACATGAAAGGCTGAACGAGAGTCAGCTAGCAGGCCCTTCCAGCTCCTAAGAACGCAATAAGATCTTTCTTATCTTATATTTCATTGGTTGATGATTTTCTCAACAACTCATACTGCACCAAACAGAACCCTCGTTACAACTGGTAGGTACACAACTTCCCTTTCCTTGTCCAGTGGGGATGCGCCCTTGCGGACGTGGTGGCAACTAGTGGTGGCGCGTAGATTTGAAAAATGCGAATATTAGGTAGGTACCTACATCAATTCCCGAAATATATATATATATATATATATATATATATATATATATATATATATAATATACCAAGGCCATACCTCCCTATTTCTCTTGATATTGATACTTTATTTATTTATTCTGAGCGGACATAACCCAGCAACAATGCAATACCCAGATGGGATCCAAAATCTTAATAGTTGAATAGTTAGTTGAGTTTTTGATGAAAAGTAAAATAAAAGAATTTCGAGATAATAATGACTAATAATCAATATTTTCTTCATATTCCTTCACTTTCTCCACAATGATTTGGTCAAGTCCCGCAAATATTGTTGGAAACGTTGGGCAACCCAGTCAGACAATCAGGGTGGCAGTGAAAGTCGGATCGGGACGCCTAAAAAGAGCTCGGGTCGCAGCGACGGTTTTTCATTGTGCACTGAGGACTTCCACCGAAGTATTTTCCAACAGAGGCGCCTTGCGTAACAGTAACTATAGATTATTATCTGACAGCAATAACAGGATGATCTGTTTGCAACATTGGAGATCATATTTGATAATCCTTGAGGTTCGGTTTTTAGTATCATAATGAAATCACGCATAGTGAAGAAATCATGTATTGTGAAAGGATAGGTATACCTACTTTATAGTTATAGGTTCTGGCCTAGTGAACAGAAGGTGTGAGAAACTGGAACTAACGAATGTTATACGTGAATATTTCTGTATTGAAGGAACAACCTGAAGAAGACACGAACAGACGAACACCGCAATTGTTAACATTTCCTGATGGACTTACCAGAGTAGTTCCTTCTGTTCAATGTAATCCAGACCTCCTCCAATATTGTTCGAATGCACTGCAGATTCATTTAAGATTAGAGAAGGTTTCAGGCACCCAATTGACATGATATTCAAGTTCCCAATTTTAGGTACCTCCCACTTGAAAGATCATGGAAGTTCTTACGTAAAATGGTCAAGAAGCCTCAAGAATTTCAAAGGTTGTGTAATGGTACCAACCAGTAGTGGAGAACGTTCCTAATAGGTACCTCTGTAATTGAAAATGCCTGTCTGGCGCTCACTGGAGGATAATGCAGTCACGGATATTAATTAATTTCCACTGTTTAAAGTAGAAATTAAGCATCTCTATTTTCTATTGAATGTCTTCCGATTCCACTACCACATTAGAAATCATAATTCTGTAAAAACCACGAAATTTCATGATTCTTTTCCGTTTTAGTATATCTAAAAATTGATTGGCACCATAATCTAATTTGTCCTATGTGAGTAAAATCTAAATATTAGGTTCCTAGATGTTCAGTACTTACGAAATGGCGTCAAGTCCACGGTTGTCAAACTTGGAATTTGAGACCATCAGAAGTATTAAATTAGGAGGAAGAGTGGGGATGGGAATCCGTCAATACATCTAAATTGCACGTAGTGCATCACTGCTTAACCAGGTATGCGGAGTTCACAAGTAAATCGAGAAGGAATAAACTGATTGAATGTTTACCATTTCCTTTATTCAAGTATCCTTTTTATTAATTTAATTTTCATGCCATGGATTATGATTCATGGTGTGATTGGTTGTCCCTGACTTCAAACTTCATAATTATTATGATTTTAGATTTTGTTCCTTTACGGTTACCATCCAGTTATAAAGTCTAGTACGAACTAGCTTCGTTAGACCTGTCAGCCTGACTGTTGCATGGGCGGATTTCTTAATATTCGGCGCTTTCGTAAAGGCTAATTACTTTCACGATCAGCGTATTCGTTTAGTACTTCTATTAGGGATGATGGGGCTGAGGTATTGGCAAGGACTTAAAATCCTTAATCGACGATTGGTGCAACTTCCCCCCCACTTTGAGGCATCTTCTCATCTCATCTTTTGTCGCTCACCAAGTTAGTAGCAAACTAACCAGTTGGTACCTACTGCGGTTTTGAAGCAGTGTAGTTTGCGAGGTTCTCAAAAAGGTAAGAACGCTCACGAATTGTCATCTCGATTGTAATGTGCAGTGGGTATTTCTTTTGCTCTTATTGCATCACAGGGACCGAATGGAGCTTGTTGATTTAATTTTATAAATTGACTAAAAATCTTTGGGGGCAAAAGAGACCTTGAGTTTTCGAACAGGAACATAGAAAATGTTCGGTTTTTCAAGTATAAACCTATATTGCTTCAAAAATGCACTCATACGTTCATGGTGCATGATCTGAACTTTTGGATTATTATTTTCAAATATGAACCTTTGGAATCGAGCATGAAAATTTGTTCCCCCCCCCCCCCCCCACCCAAAATTTGATTTCAATTTCAAGTTACGTGGAATCCGAAAATGTAAACAATTTTTGTCCGTATGGCGTACTCCGAACACCGTAGCTCGAAAACGTTCAATAGAAGGGCATAGGTAGTTTTTTAAACGTTTTTAAACCGATCTCTTACTAAAATAATTTTTTGAGACCATCCGGAGCATTGTACGACCAGCCGTTCGCTTTCACGAAAATTCGCCAACATAATCGTGAATGAAATGGTATAAGTTCGGCCCAGATACCATTCCTAGGGAACACCTGATCATAATCGCGGATGGCTGCATGAAGTCGAGTAGGATTATTTCATTTGAAGAATGATGGGTCTTTAGGATTTTGTTGATAGGTACTTTTGTAACTTGAACAAACTTTATACTTCACGAATAACAATAAATAATTAATGATTGACTTATTGAATCCTAAAAAAAACACTCCCTGTAAAAAAATATGCCAAGCTACAAAAGGTGTGATATCCAGGTTGTGCCAAGCACTGTGCCTAATAATCTTCCGTCCACATCCGACAGTTCATTTTCGACGTTAATTTTGAGGTATAGACTAGACTTAGCTAACAGGGTGAGGAGTGAGTTAATCTTTAGGAAGTGTGCTGCTTGGCCGGTCTAGTTACTGATCTATTCAGTTCCTACACGAAGGATTCGAAGCCATCAAAATTAATGATTCACATGCTATGTGCCTGATATGTCGTAGACAGACAAGCAGCACACTTCCTAAAGATTAACTCACTCCTCACCTCAAAATTAACGTCGAAAATGAACTGTCGGATGTGGACGGAAGATTAGTAGGCACGTAGAATTTGAATCATTAATTTTGATGGCTTCGAATCCTTCGTGTAGGAACTGAATAGATCAGTAACTAGACCGGCCAAGCAGCACACTTCCTAAAGATTAACTCACTCCTCACCCTGTTAGCTAAGTCTAGTCTATACCTCAAAATTAACGTCGAAAATGAACTGTCGGATGTGGACGGAAGATTATTAGGCACAGTGCTTGGCACAACCTGGATATCACACCTTTTGTAGCTTGGCATCTTTTTTTACAGGGAGTGTTTTTTTTTAGGAGATATCACAAATTTTGAAAGGTCGCAAGTAAGTTTCGAAGCTGAAATCAATGTGGCTCAATGTGGCGCAACAATATCCGAAGCCTGAATGAATGTGGTGCAACAATATCTGATCCGAAGCCTGAGTCAATGTTTTTTTTTTTTTTCTGAAAATGATTTATTGCACCAAGTAACACTTATTAGCAACATATTTCTGACATATATTTATGCTGAAATAACGAAACTTAAGTACTGAACTAAGTTCCTGAAGTTTTTGAAAGTTAGAAGTGCTAAGTGTTGCACGTGCGACGTTCACTGAATTTTCACTGAACGGCTTTAGTTATCGCGAGAACACCCACACTCACTTCCACAGGTCATGAGGCTTCTTTCTCTTGAGACGTCTGAGTAGGTTGTCAACGTCGAGCAACTGGACAGCTTCTTCATTGACGTGAACTTGTAGCCGCTTGTGATGGGCTATGGCTTGCGTCTTGATGACTTCATTTACGGTTGGGATACGAAGTTCTTTGTGTAGTCGGACATTTCTGGTGTACCGGTACGCGTCAACACAGCATCTCAGTACATTATTTTGGAACCGCTGTATAACATCACGGTTGCTTTGAGCAGTGCAGCCCCACAGCTGCGCTCCGTAAGTCCAAACAGGCTTGAGGACTTGATTGTACAAAGTCAATTTGTTCTGGATCGACAACTTTGAGTGTCGACCCATTAACCAGTACATTTTTCTGAACTTGAGTACAAGTTCTGCCTTCTTTTTCTTGACATGCGACTTCCACCGCAATTTAGCATCCAAGGTCATGCCTAGATACTTGGCTTCATTGGCGTGCGGTATAGTCTTACCGTTGAGATGAACTGGGAAATAATCGAGCTTGCGATTGGTAAAGTCGACATGAACCGATTTCGTTTCATTCATCTTGATCCTCCATTTTGATGTCCAGTCTTGGAGTTGCTTAATGGATCTTCTGAGTTTAGGTATTGTTACGTGATTTGTTTCGCCGACTGCAAGCACTGCTGTGTCGTCCGCAAACGTTGCTATTGTGTTCTCCTCTCGTTCTGGCAAATCACTGGTGAACAAGACATACAGGAGTGGGCCAAGTACGCTACCTTGTGGAACACCAGCATGTATTCTGTACGCTTCTGAGTAGGCATCTTCATGTTTTACTCGGAAGTATCGATCTGACAGATAGGATTGTAATAATTCTGCGTATTTTGCTGGTAGCATTTTTCGGAGTTTGAAATTTAGACCATCATGCCAAACTTTGTCAAACGCTTGGGTTACGTCGAGAAAGATGGCAGAACAAACTTGCTTGTCTTCTAGCGCCTGCTCAATGACGCTCGTGATCCGATGCACCTGGTCGATAGTGGAGTGCTTTTGACGGAATCCGAACTGATGAGAAGGTACCAGATTGCGTTCTTCTACAACTGATATCAATCGCTTGTGGATTAGTTTTTCAAATAGTTTTGATAACACGGGAATCGATAACGGGAGTCAATGTGGTGCAACGACGATATTCTCACACAAGCAATGCTAAAAATGCTTGACACTTCACATTGGAAAGGGTAGACCTCCCGTTATTCGCCATGTCACTTCGGCGTTACAGTTTTTAATTTTCGTTTTGATGGAAACACCCAAAATCACTTCACGCATTAACATGATTTGGATCGGTACTAAATTTCATAAAGATCGGTCTCGGTTTCCCGAGGGTATATAAGTGGCGTGACATAGAATGGGTGGAACAAACAAGCCCCCATCCCCCGGAACCCCCCCTTTGCTTGTGCGAAAACGGTTACAACTCCTAAAAGGTACTTCACCACGCCAAACCTGATCTACATACCAAATTTCATAAACATCGGTCGAGGGGAAACGGTAGAAGTGGCGTGACAAAGAATGGGTGGAACAAACAAGCCCCCATCCCCCGGAACCCCCCCTTTGCTTGTGCGAAAACGGTTACAACTCCCAAAAGGTACTTCACCACGCCAAACCTGATCTACATACCAAATTTCATAAACATCGGTCGAGGGGAAACGGTAGAAGTGGCGTGACAAAGAATGGGTGGAAAAAAAGCAAGCCCCCTCCCCCGGAACCCCCCCCTTTGCTTCCGCGAAAACGGTTAAAACTCCCAAAAGGCACTTCACCACGCCAAACCTGATCTACATACCAAATTTCATAAACATCGGTCGAGGTAAAAGGGTTGAAGTGTCGTGACAAAGAATGGGTGGAAAAAAAAATGGGAAGAAAGTCACCAAACACGTATTTTGAGCCCTATTTTTCGCAGGTTTTCGAAACACCTACCGCTTCGAATTTGGTGTCAGGCGACTCAGGGTGTTTGCCCCACAAAATATATACGCGCGAATAAAATATCAATACCTACCCTCGAGCTCCCCCATAGGCCCGGGAGGGGGCCAAAGTTGGCCAGATTCTTCGCTCAGTTATATTAGGCTCTGGGGCAGCCGGGCGCGGGTTCATGCTTGGCATCGCTCGGCTACCGCCTCGCTTGATCCTGCGCATTTTTGTAGAACTGTGATTCCCGGGCCGGCTCGGCTCTCCTGGGGGAGCTCGAGGGTAGGTATTGACCACAGAAAACCGTGATCTGCGCAGAAGGGGTATCTGTACAGGTTAATATTTTGGTTTATTATTCTGTGAATAATACACCTATGTATCCGCTCAGCAAACAATTTTTTGAACTCCCCCTCAAAAATAAAAAAGATTGATAAAGGGAGCCTAGATTCCAGCAATACAGTGTCCGTCCGCCGTAGACCGTAGCATCCATATCTGCTTTATTTTGGGTCTAAAACGCTGCAAATCCCTGCACAACGGTTTATTATTTTGTATAGAATACCCTTCTGTTACAGATCACAGCTCTATGTATAGATAACCCGTCTATATAATATAATATGTACTATTCAATGCATATTATGTAGATCGCAGACCCTCCGTAGGTTAGTACCTAACCCCGTACTCGTTACTAGGTACCTACCTAGTTAAATGTTGCTAAAATAATTCTGCCGATGACAAACAGTACCTAACAAAAAGAAACACACATAATGAAGTTCTGAAAAGAAATTGTTGATGAGGAGTGAAAAAAGTTGCAAAAGTACCTACCAACAAACTCCAGCCCCTTCTACGTAGATGGTATAATGAACCGTTGTGTAATAATTTGCCGTTGAGTAATGATTTACCGTAGTAATAATTTACCCATCAATAATACTTCAACGTTTGTTCAAGTTTCACTACCTACCAACAAACTCCAAAAGAGCCATCATTTTTCAAATTAAATAATATCACAGAACAACCAACTCGACTTCATACTCCGCCAATATAATCAGGTGATCCCTAGCAATGATTGGCCGTATTCACAAATTCCTATTGTGGGCGCGTCTCTGGTTACGAGATTTGGTTTGAATTGTATACAATTTCATTCACACTGGAGTCGAAAATGCCTGTCGGTGCAAACTTCGGGGCCTTACTGTGAACGAACGGCTGGACGTACGATGCTCCGGATGGTCTTAAAAAACTCGCAAGTTCAAGAACTATTTAAAACCGTAAAAATATTTACGTAAAAAAATGGTATAGGCGTTTTGAAAATTGCAACCCCTATTTTGAACCCCTTAGAGATGACTCACAGTAACGTCGAGCTTCGAGGACCAACTGGACGCCGAACGGAACCTATAACCCGAATTTCATCAATTTTTTTTCATGGTAACTAAGAAAAGTGGCCCGTACGGCGTACGGCAGTTTTGGATTCTACATACCTTGAAACGTAAACCATCAAATTTTGAGGGGGGTAAGGATTTTTTTTTCATGCTCGATTCCAATGGTTCATTATTGAAAATAATAAACCAAAAATTTGTTATTTCGCACACAGGCTCCATTTGCGCCATATTTGTGTCCCGAAACTTAGGAGCTCGACCGGAATAAACCCAAGAGGGTGTTATGGGTGTAAAAATAGGGTTCTTTTGCGTTTTAGGAACATGAGCTTGTGAGGTATCCATTTTCATGTTTTTTTGGGTAAGGAAACCGAATATGAAGTCTTTTTTGACCAACGAGCGAAGAACTGACGTTCTAACAAAGTTTCTGACTTCGGTTTTGGTCTAAAGTCGTCGTTCTTTCGCACACAGGTTCCGTTTGGGCCCTAGTTGTGCTCCGAAGGTCGGCAGCCACATCGGAAAACACCCAGGGGTGTTATATGGGTGAAAAATTATGTAAACATTGTTTTTTGTTTGTTTGTTTTAGGGAACATGAACTTGTGAGGTATCTTTTTCCATGTTTTATTAAATTGTAATTCTAGGGCCGGCTCCAGTACCTACTCCATTTAGGGCTTTCGTAGTGGGAGCTCGAGGGTAGGTATTGACCACAGAAACAGTGATCTACGCAGAAGGGGCATCTATACATGCAAATAATAAACCGTTGTGTAATAATTTGCAGCGTTTTTCCTACTCTGCGTATTCACCCGATGGCTCTCTTGCCGAAAATGATACCCCGATGAGAAGCTGATATAAGCCGCTCAATAAGTTTTTGTAAACCTAGGAAAAGTTCAGGAAAAATAAGATTTCTTTATGAAATTCGATTTGTTACCGATAAAACTACTACGAACTAAATCACTCGCGACGAAATCGTGGAAACCCATTTCAAAGAAAAACGGAGTTATTGAAAAATAGTCTATTTCCACTAATACACGAAAAACGCAAAAAAAAACACTGTTATACCGGTTTCGGTGATCAAACCATCGTCAGTAACACACAATAACTTCTTTTTCAATAACTCCGTTTTTCTTTGATAAAACTACTCATGAATAATAGAAGAATCTAATGAAAAATTTCAGATAAATGTCTCGGACCACAGAAAAGCGTTATGGAAGTAACTACCATGTTCGCTCTGCCCACGCATGCCTTGGCTTCCCCACATAGCTTCCGCCTGCCGAAGGGGTCGTTCTCCACGGCTTCACTGGTTCCCCATTCTCTTCCGTTCCACCAATCCCGTGTTATTTCCCATTCTAGAGTTCTAAAGTATCATGCTTCATTTTCATTCGAAGTAATGAAATAGGCATCATGCGGGGTCAAGGGGCGGTTTTTTAATATTTTATATTTTTTAATTTCAAGTAACGTAGGCATTAAAATTTATTAACCGCCTTCAAAAAAGCTGTGAACTATCCACAACGGTTTATTACTTGCCTGTATAGATGCCCCTTCTGCGTAGATCACTGTTTTCTGATGTCAATACCTGCCTTGTGCTCTCCCAGGAAAGCCCGAATTGCAGATGCATAAAAAGGCGCGGGATTCAGTGACTCAATAATTAATTATTTGTTGTTATACATGAAGCGTTTGTTCAAGTTACAAAAGTAGGTACTTACCAACAAAATACAAAAGTTGCATTATTCTTCAAATGAAATAATATCATAGAATAATCCACTCGATTTCATACAGCCATCCGTATCATAATCAGGTGTTCCCTAGCAATGATATTTGGGCCGGATTTATACAGTTTCATCATGAAGCTTTTCGTGCAAACGAACGGCTGGTCATATTGATGAAGCTTTTCGAGCAAACGAACGGCTGGTCATACTGATGAAGCTTTTCGTACAAACGAACGGCTGGTCGTACAGTGCTCCGAGTGGGGTGTTTTTTTTCCCCACCCCTTCGGGAGAACTGACTGTAGCGCCGAGCTTAGCGGTCCCCAAATGGGTCCTACAAACAAAATTTCCTTAATTTTTGGTTCATGGTAACTATGAAAAGTGCGAAATACGGCTTACGGTGGACGGACACTTGTTCATGCTCGATTCCAAAGGTTCATTATTGAAAATAATAAACCGAAACGAGGAGGTTCTCAATTCCACCAGTCCCATGTTCTTTTATTGAATTTTAAAAGAAAATGGAGGTATTGCAATGGGACCAAAATTTTCAGAACATGAATTTTTAATTTAACTGTTTAATTTAATTCAGTGTAACTTTTAATTTACTGAAGATAGGTAGGTAGTACTTGATAAAAGACAATAATGATTGCCCTACGAACTACTACAATAAAATCGCGACGTTCGAAGGTACATATGACGAATTACTCGCGAGGAGCTGGTCTCAGGATCTTAGCTAGGTACTTGCGATTATAAACGACAACGAGTCAGACGCATCAGAGAAGAGAGTGTCCGGGCACACAGTGTGTTTTTCTGTTGTACTCTAATCAGATATCCATCCGCAAAAAGTAGAGGCTGACGTCATCACAAGTACGTAGTTCCCAGTGTTGGCAGCAAGGTGTGCATCGCTGCTGTTAACCATTCAAATATTTGTCCTGTAGACGACTCCAGCGCTCCTCGCAGTAACTTGCTCCTCATCAACGCCATCTGCTGCTTCCATTTGAATTTTTCGCGAGCCTAACCGTCAGTGAGCCGACACGGCTAATGCTGACACGCTAGCGTCTCGCAGCCTGAAAACAAAAGCAAAAAGATCAACACTGACCCAACATGGTACGCAGCTCACCATCAATCTAATAGGTGCATACGTTAAAGTATGTTTCCAGCAAAAGCATGCTATATATGCCACGAAAATGCAATACTTCATGCCTAGTTAAGGCCTACAACTCACAAAAAAGCAATACCTTACGTTACGGTCCATGGAAAAGAAATAATATTCACAAGAAGGGGTCGTTAGTTGTGCAGTTCACACACGCATGCGCATTGAGCGAGGCGCAAAAAGTGGGCCGTTCGTGCTGGCCAGATGGAAGAACCGATGGCCACGCGGGAAATACAGAAATCTTCATAGCTCTGCATTTTTCTGGGTTTTCAAAAAAGGTTAATTCGATTTGTAAGGTCAATACGACTTGAAAATCCTACGTACAAGCAGTGTCCCCTGTAATGTATATATGGAAATTATTCAATAACACTTTCCATTTTATGTTCCTTTAACACGTGATTTGTGCTGTTGGTTTTGTATTCCAGTATCGAGGAAAGAAACTATTTTCATATTTTCATTGGGGAACACCTTACAACAGTGCATGAGTCCGCCATTGCACTGGTATTGATTGCTAGTTACCCGTTGAGATACTATCTACAGGTAGATTTCCACTATCTCAGACTGGTTATTTCTATTCAGCTCATGCCCTCACCTTTGTGCAACCGGCTTCTTGCTCCACATTTTTCGCCCACTTCCAGGCGGTCAACTGGCATTAGGATAGTCGGTAGGTGTGTGCACCAAGTTGCAACACATACACCCGAAGTCCTTGGCCAGGTATCTGACAAAACGGCTTTTACTGACCCAAAAACTTATACCCGCATAATATGGGTATAAGTGTAGACGAAAAAAATTGAAAAAAAATCAACCCTCAGAAGTTTTTCGCTCGAACTTACGCCATCGGCAGTTGATATTCTTCGTGAGTTTGGGGTTACTTTTCAAACAATCTGTGACCCGTCGAATGGCTCCTTTGATGTAGTTTTCATTATGGGGCAGTCATCCTTGGGAGAGAAAAAGGATATTTGATTGGAGTAACATTAAAATCCTTTTCTAGGGCCTAAAGAAGTGGAATAAACCTTTGTGTATAATTTGCAGCGTTTTCTTTTGTATTATGATTTCTCTGTGGAATTATAGCTGTTCTGAGCTCAGGGTTTACTTCCTTATGATTTCCTTGTTGTATTTAGGAAGTCCTGTGATGTTTTTGGACTGCTTTGACGTACACCTCAGGGGTTATGATGGGTGGTTCTTCTCGTTTCTCATCGCATTTGTCTGTTATGTGATTTTTGTTGTTCAAATTTGGTAGTGATATGTGAGTGGAGGAGTTTCACTTTTTCCTGTGTTGGTTGAGTTAGTATCTGCGACCAGGCGATCGATTTCAATATCTAATAGTGATTTGTTACATACAGCAGTTCAAAGGGAATAAGTTTTGAAACAGAGTGAATCTAGTTGTTGTAATATAGCGTATACAATTTTAACAGGAATAGGATCTTTCTGAAATTCCATTTCGTTGTTGAGCAGACGAATGTGATCATTAAGAGTAGAACGGAGTCGTTCTATTTGGCCATTCGAGTCGGTATGTTGTGACGAGCGTTGAACTTTACGGGATGACCTTGTTTGGGGTCTGCCGGCGAGCGGGCTTGATGAAAGTTGTGTTTAAATAATAGATTCGGAGTCCAAGGGCGTGCACGATTTTCGGAAAGTTGAAGGGTTGAACAGCGAAAAGAGTAGTTTCGTTCGTTCTGAATAATAGAACTGCGGATCCGAGGGTGTGGATTTGCGATGTCGCCTGAGTCTTGGTCTCAGAAAATGAGAAAGGTGAAATTGACTTATTGCACGGGGTATGTGTTTGGTCGTGCGGTTGGACGAGGGTGTGTCCTTAAGAAAATCGTTTGGTGGTACGATTTCTGAATATGCGCATATTTGGAATTCCTAATGTGATTTGGAATATGCGTGTGTGATTCAAATTAAATAGATTAAATTAAAATCCGGGTTTTCCGTTTAACTGCGCCAATTATAGAATTGAAAGGCCGGTTGGTGTTTTTTGAAACACGTTTTATTCACTTAAACATTCACAGTGTAAAATGAGGTCTGGCACCGGCAGAGTAACGTTCTGTTTTGAACGGGAGGAAAATACCGGCTGCCCAGCACAGTGGGTTTGCTTTACATATAGCCTCTGTCTACTGTGTCATCCGATAAACTGTGAATCAGCATTTACAATTACGTAACATAGGTATATTTTATAAATACCTAATCTGCAAGTGGATAAATGACCAAGCTAGTCTTAAGGGATGATAAATGTTATATTTGGTTTGCGACGTTTCTGCCCTGGATCAGGGCCCGTGATGCAGACACTGCTCTCCTTAGTAGGTGGATAATATAAATCAGAACATCAGAAGTCACAATAACATTTAAAAAAGTGGATATTCTCATGAGTTAAATGATAATATCCATATTTATTATTATAGTGTCTTCTGATGTCCTGATTTATATCTACCTATAAGGAGAACAATGTCTGCATCATTAGGGTCCTGATCCAGGACAGAAACGTTGCAAATCAACTATATATCACCGGTTGACTAGTTTGGTCATTTCTCCAGTTCCAAAATACACCACCCACTGTGGTTTACCTACCACCGTACTTATACATTTTTGTTAAAATCTAAGGATGAATTCAGCATGCTCTGAAACGGATTTCCCTGTATAATCGATTTCAAAAACTCATGTTCTGGACATTTTGGACACGTTGCAATAGCTTCAAAAATTCAAATCGTAGTAAAACTTAGTTTAAAAAAAATATATAGATAAACATGAACATATAAATGTTTATACTTTTTTTAAACTGAGTTTTACCTACCACCATTTGAATTTTTGAAGGTTTCTTCTTCTTTATGATTTATGGTTGTATATTAAATTTATAGTAAGTTCTATATTATATCCTTATACTGAATGAGGGAACAACACTTCTTATATTAAATCTAATTATATTAAATCTAAAGAGTTATTTCCGCTAGTGTAAGAAGTAATATTACCATACCTTCCTGAGGAGTCCGTCGTCACTAGCTCGCCTCCAGTACTCAACCAGCTAGTAACGACGGACTCTTCCGGAAGGTATGATAATATTAAAACTTCCTATGCACATTATGTCAGAAGAAAAACGCTGCAAAGTCCTTGTCACATGGGTTTATTATTCTATTGGACATACCTACAGAAACTTTGGTTGTTCATTTATTGTTTCTTTCATATAAAATAATTGAAATAGCTATTTCTGGTGGTTTCCACCAATTTTGGCCCCCAAAACGCGAATTAGGTACGCTCTTTTTTTTTTCAAATTATCTTTGATCATTGATAGTACCTACCATTTAATTGTCTTGATCCACCTGTTGATACTTTTTCTAGTGTTATTCTACAAATTGATGGTGATTTCAGACGGTTTCCCAGGTTTTTGACTCATAAAAAATCAATTTTGGGAGCTGAACATCTGCTACAACCTCAATTTTCCACTCTTTGGTCAAAATCGACTTCATATTCGGTCTTCTCGTCCCCAAAAACATGAAAAACGATACCTCAAAAGCTCATTTTACTAACATGTTACTAAAACACAAAAAGTACCTATTTTTATACACATTTTCACTCATAACTCCCCTGGGTATATTCCGATCGGGCTGAAAAGTTTCGGGACACAACTAGGGCCCAAATGGAGCATCTGTGCGAAAGAACGAATTTTTTAGACCGAAAATGAAGCCTGTACACGTGATACGGCGGACGCGGCGTACGGCGGACGGACATTGCATTTTGGTTTATTATTCTGTGAATAATACACCTATGTAATCGCTCAGCAAAAAATTTTTATAACACCCCCTCAACATTTTTTCTTTTCCGTTTCAAGGTACGTAGATTCCAACAATGCAATGTCTGTCCGCCGTATCACGTGTACAGGCTTCATTTTCGGTCTAAAAAAATCGTTCTTTCGCACACATGCTCCATTTGGGCCCTAGTTGTGTCCCGAAACTTTTCAGCCCGATCGGAATATACCCAGGGGTGTTATGAGTGAAAATGTGTGTAAAAATAGGTACTTTTTGCGTTTTAGCAACATGTTGGTAACATGAGGTTTTGAGGTATCCTTTTCCATGCTTTTAGGGACGAGAAGACCGAATATGAAGTCGATTTTGACCAAAGACGCGGAAATTGAGGTTTTACCAAAGGTTCAGCTCCCAAAATGGTTTTTTATGAGTCAAAAACCTGGAAAACTGTCTGAAATCACCATCAATGTGTATAATAACATTAGAAAGTGTGTAAACATGTGAATCAAGACCATTAAATGGCACTACCAATGATCAAAGATGATCTGAAAAAAAAAAAAAACCCTACCTATTTCATGTTTTGGGGGCCAAAATTGGTGGAAATCATCATAAATAGCTATTTCAATCATTCCACATGAAAGAAACAATAAATTTAACAGCCAACAAGAATCTCTAGAACTCCAATAGAATAATAAACCCATGCGACAAGGACTTTGCAGTGTTTTTGGAATCTACGCACCTTGAAACGGAAAAGAAAAAATTTTGAGGGGGTGTTATAAAAATTTTTCGCTGAGCGAATACATAGGTGTATTATTCATAGAATAATAAACCAAAATGAATGAAAATCATGTGACTTCGTGTTTTTAGGAGAACTTTTTGGGTAGGATTTCGTGCTTGACATGATCAGTTTGAGCACAATCAGAAGTTGCGCCTACACCATCGTCTCTCCCTAAGTCACGTGATTTTGTTATGTATGGTGAAACACTGCAGTGGACGCAGATAGGTAGGTATAACTGATTCAGTGCAAGCTATAATAGGTTCATAGATCGTGCCAGCCCATCATCCATTCAGGTTCACATTGAGGCTGAGTGTTGTGACAGAGTGAGGGAGTGGCGGTGGACCCTCGAGAGTCCCCCTCCTATGCCAGCGACGTTATCGCCGGTTAAGAAGGGATATCAATTAGGCTTCCACCAAAACGATCCCATCTTCACCGAACAATAAACGGCTCGGGAACTGCCACCGTCACAGTGTCCCCGATTTTATGAAGCAATTTTTCAAGAGCTTGCAGCACTATCGGGGGGGTAAATTTATAGTAGGTTTTGTGCCCAAACAGCTGAACCGATTTTCGTTCTGAATTTTTTGTGAACTGTAGGTAAAAAGAATTGATCACTCTTTTTTTTCCTTTTCGTGCTTCTAGTTTTCCACAATAGTAGGTACTCTACCTATGAAAAAACGCCAAGAGGAACCGACGCCGACGTGGACGTGGACCCCCCTTTCCCTCCGTGACTGATCGGAGATGCACTTGCCTTAGTTCAAAAAGAAATTACGGATAACAGGTGGTTCGGAACAGATCCACATGAACAACCGGGCTCCTCGTAACTCGAACGTGCTTTAAGTCACCAGTTGTGCAACGACTCTACAGAATAAGCCCATTATTCGAAGGGATTGAGCGGTCCCCACAGAATTACACTCAACAGTGTTAACTTTTTTCTTTCGGTACTACTGACTGGGTAGTGACCATTATCACGAAATGTACCTATCCGTACAAAGAGAAGCCAAATTTCTTCGCCCTCACCTAACAACCAATCAATATAGATATACCTAAGTAGCCACCTACATAGATGTCGCTCAACTAGGAGAGACTCACTGACATGACGTTCGGCAAGAAAAGATATCAGAGTTCGCTATCCACAGGGACGAGGCGCCCTGCTGTAGATGCTGAAATCGTGGAATACGCTTATAGTCATATGTCAATATAATTGTCATTCCATCAATGGTTGATTGACGATTTTATGTTTCATGGCTGCTTGATAGTCGAAATACGAAAAATCGACATCGACATGTGTAATAGTTACTTAGGTACCCTTGCTGACTCATTCTCTGAAACGTTGATGGGAGAGGGAAATCGGGGGTGGTTCGTGGATGGTGATGGTGGAGGATGGTGGGATTTGGTGGTGTTGGGAAGGAAGAGTGTGGGGGGGGGGAGGTACCTCGCAACCAACCAATATAATTGTTAGACTGTGGTTAGTTATTCAAGTAACCAGAAAACTTCCTCGGCTACTTCCGCGTCCTTTTGGTTTATTATTTTCAATAATGAACCATTGGAATCGAGCGTAAAAAAATTTCTAACCCCCCTAAAAATTTGATGGTTTACGTTTCAAGGTATGTAGAATCCGAAAATGCAGTAAAAAAATTTCTGTCTGTCCGCCGTACGCCGTACTGGCCACTTTTCTTAGTTACCATGAAACAAAATTGATGAAATTCGGGTTATAGGTTCCGTTCGGGGTCTAGTTGGTCCTCGAAGCTCAGCGTTACTGTCAGTCATCTAGATCTAAGGGGTTCAAAATAGGGGCTGAAATTTTCAAAACGCCGTATCTCGGAAACTTCGATAGAAGGGTACATATGGTTTTTTTTACGTTATTAAATTTGTCTTGAGCTAAACAATTTTTTGAGGCCACCCGGAGCATTGTACGTCCAGCCGTTCGTGTGCACCAAAAAGCTTCGTCAACACGATCGTGAATCAAACGGTATAAATCCGGCGGGATATCATCACTAAGGAGCACCTGATTATAATCAAGGATGGCTGTATGAAGTCGAGTTGGTTGTTCTGTGATATTATTTCATTTGATAAGTGATGGACTATTGGATTTTGTTGGTAGGTACTTGTGAAACTTGAACAAACGTTGAAGTATTATTGATGGGTAAATTATTACTTACATAACGGTAAATTATTGCACAACGGTAAATTATTACACAACGGTTCATCTACCAAGAAGGGGCTGGATTTTGTTGATCGGTACTATTGCAACTTGAACAACCGTTGAAGTGTTATTGATGGGCAAGTTATTACGCAACGGTTCATTATAGGTATTGTCCACAGAAAACAGTGATCTACGCAGAAGGGGCATCTATTTCACTCCACATCAACAATTTTCCTTCAAAACTTCATTATTTGCATTTCTTTTTGCCGTTTTAGTTACTGTTTGTCATCGACAGTATTATTTTAGCAACATTCAACTTGTGATTTAGGTAGGCACCTCGTAACGAGTACGGGGTTTGGTACTAACCTACAGAGGATCTGCGATCCACATAATATTTATAGAGTAGTACATATTATATTATATAGACGGGTTATCTATACAGAGAGCCATGATCTTTAACAGAATGGTATTATGTACAAAGTAATAAACCGTTGTGCAGGGATTTGCATAGTTTTTGTTATTTCATTCCAATGAATTTATAGTACCTATACAAGCTGACCTGTACTTCTTGTGCCTATTTGTCACTTTTCATAGGAAATAACTAATGGCTCGGAGCAATCATACATAATATTGTTGAATTAGAGGAATTGTGTTCTCTATATTCGACACCTAGGTTTAGCTGTAAAAATCTTCACTTATTCTGTCACATTTTTAAGCATCGAAAGGATTTTTTAAACCTACTAAGTATCCCAAGAGTTGTTTGCATAAATGTTGTGTACCTATTCTATGTTGGATAAGTCATGGTATGTGTAAGTACATCAGATAACACGGCAGAGTAATATACCTATATTATGCTCCTTTCTATACCAACAGGAAATGTCGCGCTGATTCTGAATAATTATACCTCTTCAAGTTCCTATACGTTAACCTTTTGATCGTTCGAATCCTGATTCCCTATGAAATAAATGCAGCAATCCAGCTCTCGAGTTATGCAGCGATAATCTTCGGTGACTTTTTAAATGTTTATATTTCCCACTTACAGCTAAGAAAAAAATCACGAAAAATTATGACTGCAGAACTCGAGAGCTGGAAATAGTCTCATTCGACGCAGAATTCCAATATTGTGGGTCTTGGAGGTTTTTGGAGTTTTTCGCAGTTAACAGTTGGTTTTAGGTAATAGGGTTTTAGGTTTTCAAGTTATATGTTCAGAATCAGCGCAAGATTTCCTGTTAAAACGGAGATAAACATAATTTTAAATGGAAAACAGTATTTCGCCCTACTGTGCGCTGGTTCAAGTCTCGCTCTTGTTCCATTTTTTCTTCTCGATTGTTTCCAAACTGTCTTGTCAATTTCGAATGTATTAATTTTTTCAGGAATGAGGTGCTCGGTGAGAAGCAAGGGAGTTCTTCTCCTGACTGTCCTAATGATCCATACTGCCCTCGGCAGTCCCGTCGTCAAAAGGGACGTCCGACTCCTTCTGGGCGGTGACGGAGTCGCCAGTTCCGTCGCCGACCCCAAGGTAAAGTAATACCATTCACCAGTTGTAATAGTGAATGGTTAATCAATATTGAAACCCTCGTAAATATAAGGGAATACTGTGAAACATTTTGTTGAGTAATTCATGCATTGCGGAGAACTCGACTAGGTATATCTATACATATAATAAAACAGTGTCTGTTTGTTTGTTTGTCTGTTTGTTTGTTTGTCTCGGCATCAATTGAGAACGGCTGAACGTAGAAAGTTGCGGCTGGTACCATTTGACGCAGAATTTATCTGGGAAGGTTTATGAAAAATCCGCATTTGAATCTGTCCATCCGTTGAAACGCTATGAATGAAATACTACTAAAAAACGTGTTATAATCACTTCTATGAGGACGTTTATGCTTATAATAACTTTGAACGGTTGGACGTAAATCCGATTGTAATTAGATTCTGGATTCAGCTCGACGAGTACATTCAAGTGGTACTTCAATCAGGATGTTAGTGGGAGGGGGGTACAGGTTATGAGAGGGGGGGGGGGGGTCTACAGAAATTCCAAAACTACTTGACCAATTGGAGTGCAACTTTGGGAATTTGTTGTGTGAACATTGAGGAATGTTTCTAACCAGGTAGGGAGGGTTCATAGGATACGGGGGGGGGGGGGTTAAAGGCAGTTAGGGTTGTCATTGGGGAAGGTTTCTGATCAGTTGTGGAGGGGGGGATACAGGGGGTGTCTGTTCTACCGTTGCGAAGCGCGGGTACACAGCTATCTATACATATAATAAAACAGTGTCTGTTTGTTTGTTTGTTTGTCTCGGCATCAATTGAGAACGGCTGAACGTAGAAAGTTGCGGCTGGTACCATTTGACGCAGAATTTATCTGGGAAGGTTTATGAAAAATCCGCATTTGAATCTGTCCATCCGTTGAAACGCTATGAATGAAATACTACTAAAAAACGTGTTATAATCACTTCTATGAGGACGTTTATGCTTATAATAACTTTGAACGGTTGGACGTAAATCCGATTGTAATTAGATTCTGGATTCAGCTCGACGAGTAAATTCAAGTGGTACTTCAATCAGGATGTTAGTGGGAGGGGGGTACAGGTTATGAGAGGGGGGGGGGGTCTACAGAAATTTCAAAACTACTTGACCAATTGGAGTGCAACTTTGGGAATTTGTTGTGTGAACATTGAGGAATGTTTCTAACCAGGTAGGGAGGGTTCATAGGATACGGGGGGGGGGGGGGGGGTTAAAGGCAGTTAGGGTTGGCATTGGGGAAGGTTTCTGATCAGTTGAGGAGGTGGTATCTGTTATGAGTGGGGCCTGTCCTAAAGGGGGTGTCTTTTCTACACTGAGAGAAAAACGTGAACCCGAAGAGGCCTTTTTTAACCCGAAGTTCGGGTTCTTGCGCGTTGCCACGAACTTCGGGTTATTGCACAAAACCGCGCGCCGAAGAACGTTCGGGTTGACATCAACCCGAAGAAAGTTGTGCATTCGATATCGATTATCGATACTTTGATATGGAATGTCGCAAGGCCGTAACCCGAAGTTCGGGTTGTCGTTGACTCGAAGAATCAACCCGAAGAAGAGCCTTTCGGGTTACAGACAACCCGAACTTCGGGATGTAGACAACCCGAAGATCGTGTTGTGGGGGTTCTTTGGTGTATCGCACCCCCTGTCTTCGTGCTAAAGTCAAACCGAAGAAGGCCCATGCAGGTTTACGTCAACCCGACGTTCGGGTGGTAGTCAACCCGAAGAAGCCCTCTTCGTGTTGGAGGAGGACCTGTTCGGGTTGTCAGCATACTGAACGTAGGGTTGACGTCAACCTGAACAGGCCCTCTTCGGGGTGACGTTAGGACGAAGAGGGGGGTACCATATACCGAAGAAGGATCTTTGGGTAGTCTACAACCCGAAGTTCGGGTTGTCCATCGCCCGAAAGGCTCCTCTTCAGGTTGACAAACTACCGAACGTCGTCCTCCTCGGGTGGACGTCATACCGAACTTCGGTTTACAGTAACCTCTTCGGTCTAGGTTCCCACCACTTCGGGTTGACGCCCTACCGAAGTTCGGGGTAGGGTCTTCTCTTCGTGGCTAGGTGCGCAGCTCTTCGGGTTGACGCCCTACCGATGTTCGGGGTACAGTCGCCCCCTTCGGGGTGACGTATATTCTCTTCAGGGTGTTGTTTGAAATGGCTTCGGGGTGACCCCAACCCGAACAATTTAGTCTCTTCGGGGTGACGTTGCCTGTACCACCTCCCCACTTCCCTTCCATGACCTGCATGTGTCAAATTTTGCCCATTTGGACGGAAATTTGACACTGTTGGTGATCTAGGGGAAGCTGGGAAAGTTGATACCGACATCATCAACCTGCGGAGAGACAAACTGTTGGGATGTTGGTTTTTTTTCCTTTAATTGACAAAATTTATAAATTTCATAATTAAAAAATCTAGTTATTTTGAAGTAAACACAGAGGAGCAGAAAGTCAGAAAGCCATTGCATACAACAAGTTTCCTATGCCGTAATTATTTTCTTTTTTTACGTTGTTGCAGTTTGAAAGGCAACAAAGGCAAAAACAAACAAATCAGTTAACGAATGGTAATTTTATTGTTTTAAATTATTGTTTACATCATAAATGAAGTAAGCCACTTGAAATTTGATAATCAAATAGAAGTATATAGGTACACTATGCAATTGATAGAATCCAATAACAAACCGTAATTTAATTATTTCTTAAAACAATAATTATTGTTTACGTTGTAAAAGGAGTGAGGCAATTGAAAGTAGATTATTACATACTTAAGTAACAATGTAGGCGTACAATTTTTCTATATGGATAATTGATAGAACTTTTGCTATGAGATAGTCTGAATTAAAAATGAAATTATTCACAGAAAACAGTAATTTGATTCAAATGTTGATGTACAATTCTGTGATAAGTGATTACTACCTAATGAAGATAATTTTAATTAAAAACAATAATCAACCGTGCTAATCGACAGAATTTCGAAAAACTACATAGGCAATTCTGGATTGTAAGTAACAGTATGCATTTGGTAGAGGGAATTCAGGATGACGTGGGTAAGACCCATAAGTTGACTGATGGTCCAATCTGACTTGGTACGCAAAATAATGGTCATCAAATAGTATTGTAATGAACCTAGAGGCCTTGTAATAAACAATTTTCCTGTCGGTATCATAAAAAAGTGAATGTAGCCGAATAAATTGAGGCAGATTTTCATTGGTCTCGTCAACATTGACACACAATACATCTCCTTCCCTGATCATGATACCATTACTAGAAAACGACTTGATAGAGCACAAATTTGTGTTAGAGGGGAGGCCCAACATGTCTAAAATGTGCCAGCGCTCTCCCACTTTAATGGGTCCTTTCTTAAAACAATTATAATGAATCCTGCTGATAGTTCTGTTAAGAAGAATTTGGTTCAATTGCCACTGATGGCGGTTCATTACCGTTTGACAAATGTTCACTCTGCTAGCTGATGCATGAGCTGAAATTTTAGAGATCCTGTGCTTTCCCTCAAAACGCATTGACCACAGTTGACGCAATGGACCAAATAAATTCATCATCCGGTGGTAATGTACCAGATGATGGAATTTTGGGGGCAACGATTGACTGCGGGACAACCGGATGTAAAACTCGTTCAGTTCCTCAACATACCAAGAAAAATCGTTAGCGAGTCCAGGGCGCACCACATCAGCCATTGCTATGGACAGAATTCGTCTCAGGAGAATGAATAGTTGCCAAAATTCGTTATTTCGAGGCACGTGAACCCCAATGAAAATGGGGAGGTACCTGACAAAAACTAGACACTCTGAGGCTGACATTTTAATTTTTACTCTGGCCGAGGGAGTGATAAGAGGTGGTTTTGAGTTCCTGTCTGGGCCATAATTGAAGGATTGAATAGCTGTGTTCAAGTCATCAATTGTCACTAATCTATTTGCAATTAAACCATGAAGTACTACTTCGAGTACGTAAACGCAAGCACCTTCCAGTAGGTCGTGGAGTACGTCAACCGCAGTCATGGTGAAAAGATCAAAATAGTGCACACCATTCCAAACGCAAGGAGACTTTATACCAGTTTCACTGAGGTCATTGGTCAACAGATCCTCGCGATAGTTGATGATATTGCGGAGCTTGTCAGGGTTCTCTTTGATCATGGCGCGGGTTTCCCGCTTGTGGCACCGACACATGCGGCATGGATGATTGGCCATAAAGCTTTCTGAGAACCCTAAGATGGTGTGCAGACCCAAATTATCGCCAGTGATAGCAGCAAGTCTGAATTTAACATTGTAACTGACCCCATCAACGTCAACATCAACACCGACTAAACTCAAGGTGTTCAGGTCATTAATCACTTCTTTGAATATCTTGTCATTCCCAAAATCTTTCAAATCTGAAGAATGATAGAGCAAAGTGACAAAAATGTACCTCAACTGAGAAGCAATTCTCTTTGGTAGGCATGGCAACCAAAAATAAACTGCACCTAGCTTGTGAATAGTGGCATGGGAGCCGAGGGGATTACCAACTTCAAAATCATCCTGAAAAAGGATAATAGGATACAACCGTTCATGATCCTGCAACCTTATCCCTTCAGTTTGCTTTTTCCAAGAGTCTCCCTGCACAATGTTGACCAAAAAGGTGTCTTCTTGTGGACAAAGTGCAAGATAGTCATCAATTTCCTTCATGAAGTTTGGACTAGAGAATAACTTTGCCAAAACTGAACCCATGGGAACATGCTGAGCATAGCAAGGGGCAGTAGAAACACCACCTCTTCCCACTCTGGTATCCTTGTAACCCACCACAACTCGAGATGGGGGAATGTAAGTACCCAACTCTCGAAAGTACTTGAGTCGCATGGCA
The DNA here is from genome assembly GCA_954871275.1 of Leptopterna dolabrata. Lineage (NCBI taxonomy): Eukaryota > Metazoa > Arthropoda > Insecta > Hemiptera > Miridae > Leptopterna > Leptopterna dolabrata. The sequence continues at coordinate 34,147,656 of OX940988.1, read as the reverse complement.
TGTGATCGGAAGTTTTTAGAAGCACGATCAAGACCAGCAATAAGGGTGGTTACTGTATCATGGGGGGTTAGCCCAGCAGAGGAAGGCTCTACAGAAGATTGTTGAGAGTGCATACACGTGTTCAACACACGCTTGACCACTGATGAGTAATGATTGGAATAAGAGGCATGTACGTGCTGAATAAAATTAATGGGTACCTGTGTATTTGACATCAAATCAGTAATGATGGTTACAAAACCCTCTTCCAAAGTCTTCTGAACAGATTCAATGGTCATGTTTGACATAGGAATGTCATCATCGTCACTGTCCGAAAGACCATCTTCAGAAGGAAGTAAGGGGGGAATACTAGAGGATGACAATTCCAACTGTGAACTCTGCCCTGAGGCACTGCCCACAAGACAGGAACTGTCCACGGGCTCATCAGGTGGATCAATAACTAATATCCTAGTGGGTGGATGACACCGAAGGATGTGGCGCTTGAAATTATCGTGAGCGGAAAAAACCCTATAACAGCCAGGTTCACCGCACTCTAACGCATCACCAAACCGACGAGCTGAGCAGAAGAAACATCGAAAATGTTCCATCAATTCGACAAATGATAATTGATTTTTGCAAAACTTGCAAGTGTAAAGCCTTGGAGCAGGAAGATCCATGGTAACACAGGACCGAATGAAAAAAGACAAAAAAGTTGACTTGAGCTTTCAGAAAGGGGGAGGGGTGGCCTGCTAACACCTAATTGTCAGCCTGTGAGAGCCACGGTTCGTTGACACACGCGCTGGTAACAGCAAAGTGTGTCACCAATGAAGGGGCTGGAAGAGTTTCGTGGTTGCCAAATTTGTAAAAAAGCACCTGGATAAGGGACCAGATGTTCCTCGCTTCTTCTTGATAATTGTAATTGAAATACCAAATCAAGAGCATGCAGAAGTGAACCGCATCAATTACACTTTCAAAATCGAAAACCCGTTTCCCCTCAATATATATAAATGCCCTGTCAATACTTAATCCTAATTCATTGTCACTTATGGTTACTATTATTGGCTGCAATAATACCTTCTGCCTAGACGCAATCAAACTGTTAAAATGCCTATCTGCCTCACTTAACGAAGTACAGTTGAAGATGAAGAATCGTTGGCTTTCTAAGCGGTCTGCCCCTCCACCTGATGGCTTGTAGCCTCCCTGTTTCAGAAGGAAGGGGAGCAATTTCAAGATTCCGACAGCTCTTGTCTCGTCGTCAGGAGCACCTGAAAATGAAGAGATGGGGTATTCATATTCATATTCTACGATTCATGATTTTTAATCGTATCCCTATTCATGAATACGAAAAAGTACAGCCATTTCTGGATGGAAAGGGCTTCAGGTAGCTGATTAAGAAATTAAGTTCTGCCATTGAAATATCAACCAATTAAATTAAACGGTGTAAATTGGACTAGGCGAGTGTTTATAATTCACAACTGTAGCAAAATCGTTGCGAAGTGCATGCAGAACGTCAAAACATCCGGAATAGAACCAGAAGGCAAAAAAAAGGCCCAAATTATCGTGCGTTTGTTATGTAATTTAGCTACAAATTGTCGTGATATATGCAAATTTTCAAAAAACGGCCAATATATGCAATGCATACTAATTTAAATTTGAAAATTTCAACTGAAATTAGTGGGAAAAGGTTTAAAAAATTAAAGTGAGAGCATAAACCACAACGAAAAGGCATGTATGCAAATATAATCCCTGCGAAGCGCATGCATAACTACTGCACGAAACAGTACAAGAAAAGCTGTTGTGGTTAACGAACTGTTCCCCATATTATTTTAGGGCCATACGTTTCTATGAACACGATGCATGGCTAACAACGAGATCCGTACCTTTGTCCACGGTGGGAACTGCAAGTTGCCGTAGTATAGGTAGTCCAAGTATATTGACAAATAACGGTCCAGCCGTAGATTGAGGAGGGAGGAATTCTGAACTGCTTCAGCATACAAGTTTATCGTAATGAAAACAACGCCTTATTCAATAGGACAACGAAAGAAGTTACCACCTACCAATTATGTCGTCAATGAACGAATCTTGGATACCCCACTGGGAGCATAATTCTCTCACCTCGCTCATTATACGTATAATCCCACGAACAAATCACGGCTGAAACAAATTCCATAGACGTCAGAATAACATTTACTGCCCTAACTGGAACACCTAACCCCCCACCCCTTAATCAAGTAGGTATATAGGTATAATGCCCATCTATACAGAATACAGAAGATTATGGTTCCCCCTTAATTTTCATGAATGCAAATCATAGGTAATTCCCATCATACTTAGAGCAAACGAAAATGTAGGTGAGCTGATTTAATGAATCTGGATAGAAGCAAATAATTGAAGAAAACGTACCTTGTAAGTGGTATCCTGTGTGTTAGCACGAGGTCAATTGTATATTCAACACAGTTTGCATAGACAAGCACAAGCACTCCGCACGGTGATTTATGGGCGACTGACGACGGTCTTCGGGGTCCGCCTTTATATACTCGTAACCCTTCCCTTCATTCTTCGGGGTAACGCGCCCTGAACGACAGCCATGTCTGCTGCTGTTGACCCGATGGTGTTATCTCTTCGGGTTGAGGTAAAACCGTCTTGAAATCGACCTAACTTGAAAATTTCTTTCACAAACGACTAATTACACAGTTAATGGCTGCAAAAACCTGAGTATTCATCTTGTGCAGCATGTTCCAAATTGTTTAACGCAATTGCTTGCACAATGAATGGCATTTGAGGAAGACCGGCAGAATTGAGAGAAGGCCGTTATCAGTAGACCACGTGTCAACTCACTTGAACAGAATTTCGAGTTTTTTCACTTTTTATGGCTGAAAAAAACGCCGAACTTACATAAATCCTTCATTCGGACTCATTACGAGGAGTTGAGTTGTAAAGAATATCAAATGTATGATCGAAAATTAACTTCTGTGGACCTACCACCTACTCAACTCAAGACGTCGCATTGCGGCGTCATTCACACACGCAAGACAGAAATTTCGCAACTTGCCCTTCAATGGCTTAAACAAAATGTTCAGACTGTTGTTTAGACTCAGCAAAGGTCTATACGCAGATTAATTAAGGATTTATCAAGCTAGAAAGTGCACACTGTACCTATTGGTGCAATGCAACTTCATTCTTCGGCTTGATGGGAAATCTTGACAACGAGGATTTGATCAAATTTAATTTTAGTATAGGTTTGTTGCTTTCTCAAGCCAGGAATGGCTAATCCTTCAAAGAAACGGCACACTCTTTTTGTTGATACCACTGCGTAGTATAGGTATATAATCAGCAGGAGGTACCTACAGGTAATTAGAACCTTCATCTATTATAATAAGGTGGGTAATGGAACTGTACATTATTCTGGGCGTCATTATTCCTGCGATCTAACTCGTTTTACGGAAGAAAGAAGAAAATTGATGTTGATACCCAAATAAAAGCCCTACTCATAGCGTTGGTATTCAGTTCCGGTGAAACCTTGTTACAAGTTTGGCCAAATTGTTGTTTTTTTTTTTTTTTGTAAGTTTGCAACCAATCGGCCAGCATGAAAGAAAACGCTGCTAACACTAACAATACAAACTTTATTATTCCTGCGAGTAATGTAGATCTTGGTGATATGGAAGAAAATTCAGACTTCTCCATAGCAAAATACCTATCACAAGATCACAACGTTCATGCATTGGTAGTACTCCGAAAGGACCATGTTTTAGCGAATTTTCGGAGAAAATGAAGCTATTGTTCTCGGTCCAAAATTTGTAAAACTCGAATTTCCGAAAGATTTTTATACCAAAATCGTTTATATATATGTATGTGTCATTCCAGACGATAACTCTCGAAAGAATTGAGATAAAAAGTTCAAATTTGCACGAAAAATCTGTCTTGGCAATCGACAGGCTAAGTTCGTAGATGGGCAGAATCGGGTCACTCTAAGGGGGAGTTTTGGGGAGTTTTAGGGGGGAAAAATTACCCATAAATTCCCAAAATGAAAAAGTCTGACAAGTGACACCTCATTTTAAAGGTTTTTTTACGCTGAACACGATGGTGAAATCAGAATTGCGATTTCTCATTCCGTTCTCAAACTGGAGCACTTTGAAGATGAAGGAACGTGCGGTTATTTCTTCGAAAATTCGCTCTTATAGCCATGCTGCATGACTGTGGTTTTTACACTAATTTCGGGCTGGCTTTTTCCACCCTGGTGGAAATAGATCTTGGTGATACCTATGGAAGAAAATTCAGAGTTCTCCAGCAAAATACCTATCACAACGTTCATGCATTGGTAATACTCCGAAAGGACCATGTTTTTACACTAATTTTGGGCTGGCTTTTTCCACCCTGGTGGAAATAGATCTTGGTGATACCTATGGAAGAAAATTCAGACTTCTCCAGCAAAATACCTATTACAACGTTCATGCATTGGTAATACTCCGAAAGGACCATGTTTTTACACTAATTTCGGGCTGGCTTTTTCCACCCTGGTGGAAATAGATCTTGTTGATACCTATGGAAGAAAATTCAGACTTTTCCAGCAAAATACCTATCCCAACGTTCATGCACTTGGTAACACTCCGAAAGGACCATGTTTTTACACTAATTTCGGGCTGGCTTTTTCCACCCTGGAAATCCCAAAACGAAAATTCCCACAAGCAAACAGATTCTGATGTATTATTTGGCTATTTTTTTGGGAATCGTTACACCATTCCCTAATACAGCCATAAACAGCTCCAACCATCATCGTGAGTGGTCAAAAAGTCCGCTGCAGCGCGGTGATGCGTAGCGCAAACCGCTGTTTATGGCTGGGTGGGATGGTTTTAAAATTTTCAAAAAATTGCCATAAAATACTACAGAATGTGGTTCACCGTGGGAATTTTCGTTTTGGCATTTTCAGTGTGAAGAAACTATTTTTTAACCAGTTTTACGCGAGGTATATTCCGGAATATACTTCGCGTAAAACTGGTTAAAAAATACTTTCTCCACACTGAAAATGCCAAAACAAACATTCCCACGGTGAACCACATTCTGAAGTATTTTATGGCTATTTTTTGAAAATTTTAAAACCATATCCCACCCAGCCATAAACAGCGTTTTGCGCTACTCATCATCGCGAGTGGTGCGGACTTGTGTTATACGTTGTCGATATACCCATACAAATCCAAAACCATGTTCGGGGTAAAGATTTGATATCGATTTAATAATGCAATTATTCAAATCTGTCTTCGGGTTAATGCTTACATCGATACACCAACCTTCGATATTTTGCAGCGTTCGGGCTCGTGTTTGGCCATTGATGTGGCTCTTAAATAATCGATTGAACTCTTCGGGTCACGGTTGGTGATTCGGATGGCTCTTCGGGTTAAAATATAATATCGATATTGGTCTTCGGGTTGAGGAAAAACGGTCACGTGACTGTTCGTGATGGCATCAACCTGAAGATTCATGCGTTCGGGTCAATACGATGCCATCAAAAGTCTGTAACCCGAACTTCGGGCGATTGTTTGACCTTCAGAAGAAACAACCCGCAGCGTTCGGCTTGCCGCAGACCCGAAGGCTACATCAAACCGAAGCGTTCGGCTTGCTGTTAACCCGAGGTCTGGGGCTTCGGGTCAACGTCAACACGAATAACTCGCGACCCGAACGCTTCGTGTTGATTTTTAACCCGAACATACACCAACCCGAAGCCTTCGTGTTGATTTTTAACCCGAACATACACCAACCCGAAGCCTTCGTGTTAAAAATCAACCCGAAGAGGCCTCTCCAGGTTGAAAAACACCCCGAAGACTCGTCTTCGTGTCAAAATTTGCCTCTTCGTGTTAAAAATCGCCTCTTCGGGTTCACGTTTTTCTCTCAGTGTACCGTTGCGAAGCGCGGGTACACAGCTAGTTATAGTATATTATGTTTTCGCAGTGACGTTACCTAAAGTACCTATGCTCTGGTTTCCCAAAGTGTGCTGTACAAATAGACCCAAAACTCACTGGAGAAAAGCTTGCAAAGATAAAAGCGTAATTTCTTAGTTCATTATTGGTTCTGATGCTTAAAAAATTTGAGGTCAACCAATCAGCTGCGAACATTGAATGGAACGCCTGAGTGGACTAGTAATATAATAGGTACATGACGATGGTACATGATGATTTTACTATTGGCGGAGCTTGTTGATCGTCATTATTTTACTGAGGATAAAATTTAACTGAATTTATTCCTACTTTATTTGTAAAATAGGAGTACCTATGGTAAGAAGGTGACGTCAGCTTTAGCCGTTCTGTAGAGGGAGGTGATTACGTCGGCCGGGTCGTCAGAGGAGGTACGGTATGGGAGGGGTATCGATACGATACTTTCAAAAAGTATCGATATTTTTAAGTGTCGATAAGTAATTTTCTATATTTTTTTCAAAAATGGGTGGAAATGTCGTTTTTGTTCTCTCTCCGTCAGCGTGACAATGAATATTATATCACATCCCACGTTTTTACTTCATCTACATTGGTATAAGATAAAATACCATCGTCAGCCTATCGAAGAATTATTTCAGGATAATATTATAAAATGAACAAAACAATAAATCACTTCTTTTTTATTTGAAACTTTTTTTGTTTGGGCGTTGTTTTTCAAAATTATTGACAAGACAAGGCACCAAATTTTTCGTTAATTCAGCACAATCACATCAAAAAACAAGAAAGAACAAAGAAAATCCAATCAAAAAGCTATTGAGTTAGGTTGGTTGGTTGCTTGGTTGGGTTAACATTTTGATGGTCCTACTAGATGGAGAGCTCACTGAGTGCTGGAGGTGATGGTACATTAACTTTCTTTAATTTGCTGAAGTGGTTGGTCTCCCAGCAATCTAGTTAGAGGTACTGTCAACAGTACCTACACGTCGTAGGTGTTGAAACGGATAAAATGTGAGGGATAAAAAGTATCGGCTCCGATACTGGGAAAAAAGTATCGATACTACGATATATATCAGAGAAAAAAAGTATCGATACTTTTTCAAAAAGCCTCCAGCCAATGGGTACCTAGGATATAAATACCGAACTTCGACAAAAGGCTCAGACATAAACATATCCGGATTTGAATCTTTTCACATCTACTCTCTCTACCTTAGGGATGTCCCAAAAGTATCGATACTTGGCTGGAGTTGAAAGGTGGAGACGAGGAGGTGAAGGGAGGTTCTTCTGGGGAGTTCCCGATTCTCCGTCCGCAGGCCGTCTACTTTTGTAGTGGACTGTGGCGAGGGACTTCTGTTTTTGGAAATAATATATATGGACAAACTGGGAGTTTATGACAGTGCAAAATTACATAGTTTTCTTATCTCTCGCAAATCACTAGACTGAATTACACTGAAAAGAAGGCAAACGCCAGGAGCTATTTAGTATATTGTGTTTCACGGTTGTCATTTTGCTGAAATTACGGCTACTTTGCCAGCGTTGTCGGCTCAACTTCCATTGTCCCGATGATGGCTCTATTGTCCGTAGCGGGCTGCGCGCCCACCGTGTTAGCGAGACCTGCCAAATGAAATGCAACCTGGACTGCGGATTATAGTTTCCGTTGATAGGCTGCTCGAAGGTCCCAAAGAAAGCGCGAGCTTCTCGTGTTGGACTGGAGGGACAGGGTTTTCCGTCATGGCCGCTTCCGAATTTTGTCGAGAACATTCGCAACTACCTGTCTGTTGGTCTGAAAGTTGGCAAGTCCGAGAGTCTAATCCTCCTAACTACATACACTTTATTCTACGACTGCAGAAAGTTATGGGTATTGGATGAACTTTTGCATATTTTCTATCTAGAGCACTCGCAGTCAAATAAATTACTGTTGCTATCAAGTTGATTCATGGGGTAGTATGTTACGGGTAAAAGTCATGGACATTAGCCCGTTTTGATTCAATATTATTTACAGTGGTGAACCTTTGGATTCGACAGAAAAAAATTTATTAACCTGTCTAACAATTTTTTACCTACGTTAATATAATGCCTACATAAAAATCACAAGACCAATACTTTCATTAATCTGTTTTAGAACAACTAAGCCCATTGACTCATCAAAGAATGCTGTTAGTTTTGGAAACAGAGAATCAGTCCAACATTCTCGGTCCCGTTCTATGGCTCAACGTGAACGCATTTTAATATGAAAATTCGTTGCATGTTTTTTCCTCCACTTGCCGGCTGAACATTTTAAAACGTTCTTCTTGGAATATTTTTCCGATATTTTCAAGATTTTCAAGCGAAAAATCACGAAACTTACCACGAAAGTGTAAAACACGGGGATACAAGAGCAAAACCCTACAATCTATTACACAACGGTTATTATTTACCTGTGTAGAGGCCCTTTCTGCGTAGATCAATGTTTCCTATGGTCAGTACCTATCCTCGTGAACTAATATGGGGTAGATTCAAGAATTCTATAATTAATTATTTATTTATCTATATTCGTGAAGCATAACTTGCAAAAGCAGGTACCTACCAACAAAATCAAAAATATCTAACCGTCATTCTTCAAATGAAATAACCAACAACCAACCAACAATTGCATGCTGCCGGAATAACCGACTCGATTTCATACAGTCGTGCATGGCTATATTCAGGTGTTCCCTAGTAATGACATCTGAGCTAGATATATGTACCGTTTCATTCGCGAACATGTTGATGAAGCTTTTTGGTGCAAAATAAAGGGCCTTACCGTGAATGAACGGCTGGACTGACAAAGCTCCTGTTGATCTCAAAAATTCCTCAGTTCTTGAGACAAATTTAAAACCGCGAAAAACCCTATTTTTACACAAATTTTTCGACCATAACACCCCTGGGTGTTCCGATAGGGCTGCCGAGCTTCGGACAACTATGGCCCAAATTAATGGAGCGTGTGTGCGAAGGAACGACGATTTTAGACAAAAATTTGAAAAAATTAAGGGCTGAAACTTTGTTAGAACCTCAATTCTTTGCTCGTTGGCCAAAATTGTCTTCATATTCGGTCTCCTAGCCCTAACAAAAAAAAAACGCTACAAATCCCTGCACAACGGTTTATTATTTTGTACAGAATACCCTTCTGTTACAGATCACAGCTCTCTGCATAGAGAACCCTGTATGTACTATTCTATACATATTACGTAGATCGCAGATCCTCCGTAGGTTAGTACCTAACCCCGTACTCGCTACTAGGTACCTACCTAAATCACGAGCTAAATGTTGCTAAAATAATTCTGTCGATGACAAACGGTACCTGAAATGGCAAAAAGAAACGCAAATAATGGAGTGATGAAGGGAAACTGTTGATGTGGAGTGAAAAAAGTTGCAAAAGTACCTACCTATCAACAAACTCCAAAACAGCCATCATTTTTCAAATGAAATAATATCACGGAACAACCAACTCGACTTCATACTCCTTGATTATAACCAGGTGATCCCTAACAATGATAATTATTATCTCGGGCCAATTCCCGATTGTTTGCGCGTCCCTGGTGATGACACGAGTTAAGTGTTGCTAAAATAATTCTGCCGATGAGAAAGAGTAACTAAAATGGCAAAAAGAAACGCAAATAATGAAGTTCTGAAGGAAAATTGTTGATGTGGAGTGAAATAGATGCCCTTTCTGCGTAGATCACTGTTTTCTGTGGTCAATACCTACCCTGGTGGTCAAGTACATATAATGAACCGTTGTGTAATAACTTGCCCATAAATAATACTTCAACGGTTTTTCAAGTTGCAAAAGTACCGATTAACAAAATCCAGCCCCTTCTAGGTAGATGAACCGTTGTGTAATAATTTGCCGTTGTGTAATAATTGACCATTGTGTAATAATTTTGCCCATCAGTAATACTTCGACGTTTTTTCAAGTTTCAAGAGTACCTACCAACAAAATCCAATAGTCCATCACTTATCAAATGAAATAATATCGCAGGACCACCAACTCGACTTCATACAGCCATCCTTGATTATAATCAGGCGCTCCGTAGTGATGATATCCCGCCGGATTTATACCGTTTGATTCACGATCGTGTTGACGAAGATTTTGGTGCACACGAACGGCTGGACGTACAATGCTCCGGGTGGTCTCAAAAAATGGTTTAGCTCAAGACAAATTTATTAACGTAAAAAAAACCATACCCTTCTATCGCAAGTTTTCGAGATACGGCGTTCTGAAAATTTCAACCCCTATTTTGAACCCCTTAGAGATGACTGACAGTAACGCCGAGCTTCGAGGACCAACTAGACCCCGAACGGAACCTAAAACCCGAATTTCATCAATTTCTTTTCATGGTAACTAAGAAAAGTGGCCAGTACGGCGTACGGTGGACAGACAGAAATATTTTTGGTTTATTATTTTCAATAATGAACCATTGGAATCGAGCATGAAAAAAAAATTCTTACCCCCCCTCAAAATTTGATGGTTTACGTTTCAAGGTATGTAGAATCCAAAACTGCAATAAAAATATTTCTGTCTGTCCGCCGTACGCCGTACGCCGTACGCCGTACGGGCCACTTTTCTTAGTTACCATGAAAAAACATTGATGAAATTCGGGTTATAGGTTCCGTTCGGCGTCTAGTTGGTCCTCGAAGCTCGACGTTACTGTGAGTCATCTCTAAGGGGTTCAAAATAGGGGTTGAATTTTCAAAACGCCTATACCATTTTTTTACGTAAATATTTTTACGGTTTTAAATAGTTCTTGAACTTGCGAGTTTTTTAAGACCATCCGGAGCATCGTACGTCCAGCCGTTCGTTCACAGTAAGGCCCCGAAGTTTGTACCGACAGGCATTTTCGACTCCAGTGTGAATGAAATTGTATACAATTCAAACCAAATCTCGTAACCAGAGACGCGCCCACAATAGGAATTTGTGAATACGGCCAATCATTGGTAGGGATCACCTGATTATATTTGCGGAGTATGAAGTCGAGTTGGTTGTTCTGTGATATTATTTCGCTTGAAAAATGGTGGCTCTTTTGGAGTTTGTTGGTAGGTAGTGAAACTTGAACAAACGTTGAAGTATTATTGATGGGTAAATTACTACTACGGTAAATCATTACTCAACGGTAAATTATTACACAACGGTTCATTATACCATCTACGTAGAAGGGGCTGGAGTTTGTTGGTAGGTACTTTTGCAACAATTTCTTTTCAGAACTTCATTATGTGTGTTTCTTTTTGTTAGGTACTGTTTGTCATCGGCAGAATTATTTTAGCAACATTTAACTCGTGATTTAGGTAGGTACCTAGTAACGAGTACGGGGTCAGGTACTAACCTACGGAGGGTCTGCGATCTACATAATATGTATATAATAGAATAGTACATATCATATTATATAGAAGGGTTATCTATACATAGAGCTGTGATCTGTAACAGGAGGGTATTCTATACAAAATAATAAACCGTTGTGCAGGGATTTGCAGCGTTTATTGCATTTTCGGATTCTACATATACCTTGAAACGTAAACCATGAAATTTCGAGGGGGGGTTAGAATTTTTTTTTTAATGCTCGATTCCAATGGAAAACGATGCCTCACAAGCTCATGTTACTGAAATACCAAAAAACCCTATTTTTACACCACTTTTTCACTCATAGCATCCTTGGGTATGTTATGATCGGACTGCAAAGCTTCGGGACACTACCAGGGCCCAAACGGAGCCTGTGGGCGAAAGAACGAATTTTAGACCGAAAATAAAGACAGAGATGGCGGACGGGTATTTTTGGAATCTACGCACCTTGAAACGTAAAAGAAAAATCCCAAATTTCAACCGTAACACCCCTGAATGTATTTGGATCGGGCTGCCGCGCTTCGGAGCACAACTAGGGCCCAAATCGAGCATGAAAAAAAAAAAAAAATTCAATAATGAACATTTGGAATCGAGCATAAAAAACGTTTAACCCCCCCCCCCCCCCCCCCACCCTCAAAATGTGATGGTTTACGTTTCGTGGTATGGAGAATCCGAAAATGCAATAAAAAATTTCTGTCTGTCCGCCGTACGCCGTACTTAGCACTTTTCTTAGTTACCATGAACGACATTTTACGAAATGTGGTTTATAGGTCCCGCTCGGGGTCTAGCTGGTCCTCGAAGCTCGGCGTTACTGTCAGTCATCTCTAAGGGGTTCAAAATAGGGGTTGAAATTTGCAGAACGCCGAAGCTCGAAAACTTTCGATTGAAGGGTATGGTTTTCTTTACGTTTTTAAATTGATCCGTTCTTTTGCACCGAAAAGCTTCGTCAAGGTGATCGTGAATCAAACGGTATAAATCCGGCCCAGATATCATCGCTAGGGAGTACCTGATTATAATCACAGATGGCTGTATGAAGTCGTGTTGGTTGTTCTGCGATATTATTTGAATTAAAAAATGATGGATCTATTGGATTTTGTTGGTAGTTACTTCTTAAACTTGAACAAAAGTTGAAGTATTATTTATGGGTAAATTATTACACAGTGGTAAATTATTAAACAACGGTAAATTATTACACAACGGTTCATTATACTGTCTACGTTGAAGGGGCACCTATACAGGTAAATTATTACACAACGGTTTATTAGTTGCCTTATGATTCGTGAATAACTACAAATAATTAATTATTGTGTTATTGAATCCCATGGATTTGTTGGAAACTTTTATTCCGGGGCCGGCTCCATTACTCGGTTTAGGGCTTTCCTGGGAGGAGCTCGAGGGTACTGACCGAAGAAAACAGTGATCTACCGTAGAAGGGGCATCTATACAGGTATAAATAATAAACCTGTTTGATGATCAGGGCAGGCTGGTTTTGGCACAGCTATGCTCGTGCACTCTGGTTGTGTAAAGGTATAGTTGGGTAGGTAGGTACCTACACCAAGTAATCCCAGGAAATACACTGGCGGACTTACTGGGCAAAGGCGCTGAGGTTTAGTGGGCTGTATAAGGATCTGTGTCTAAGCTGCTACCAGTTATGAGATGATAGTGATAAGGTGTCTTCAAATAATACAAAATTAATAATTTTGGTCCTACTAACTCATTACTCTGTACTTTTAAATTAATGTTTTTTAAAGTAGTATTCTTAGCTTAATGGCACATAGCTCGATCGTATAGATCATTTAAACGTGTGATGAATATTCAATTAATTACTAATTAATTAGATTCAAGAATTCTATCTGTAATTTGGTTTGTTGTTATGCGCAAAGCTTAAAGTGTAAATCTGTCCACGCAGTTTTAAGAAAAGTTCGAAAATTTCATCAAAACCGGGCCATAGGGTCGTGAGAAATTGATTACCCACCTCAGATTTCGCGTTTGCGCAAGCGCAGTTACCACTCCGATGATCCGATCGGGACGAAATTCATAGAGGACCATCTAGGAGCTCCACAGCAGCTTCTCAATAAATTTCAGCAAAGTCTGGCAGTTAGTTCATGAGAAATGAGGTAGATATCTCGGGTTTCTCCTTTGTGCGTGCGCAGTGGCCGTACCAATAATCCGATCGTTCTGAAATTCGGAGGGGACCATCTAGGGCTCAACCCGCATTATCCCTTAAGATTTCAACCAAATCCGGTTTGAATTGAGGAAGTTATGCGTCTGTCTAGGATTTGCTACACAGACACCGAACCAGATTTCTTCAGAAAGCTCTAAAACGCATATGGAAATTTAGATTTTGGAGACAAAAAAGTTTTCCTCTCAAACGTGAAAACAAAGCTTCTGCTACCTAGGTAGACTCATAAGCAATAAGTAATCCTCATTGGAGAAATTTCGCACACACGTATGATATATATATAAATTATTTGCAGTACTCTATTTTTCAGGTCAGCCTGGTTGACGCTGATGTATTTGGCGGTGAAGTCCACGAGAACGGCCAGAGGGACAAGCGGACGCTGCTGAAACTGAAAGCTCTCGGTCTCGGATTAGCGGGCAAAGCTATCGGCACAGGGGTCAAAGCCGTCGGCGCCGGCGTCAAAACCGTCGCCGTTGCGGGAGTCAAAAAAGTTGGCGGAGCAGCACTGAAGGTCGCGACAACCGTGGGGGTGAAGGTCGCCAAGGCCGCCATCACAATCGGCATCGCCAAGCTTTTGCTTAACCTCGTCTTTGGCGTAAGTTCCTTTTACGTGATATTTCCATGGTATCCACGCTATTTGGTATAGTGATTCAATCCATGGGTCAGGATAATACTCGAAACTGCTAAATATCAGCCATCTCAATTTATTAGTCACTCGTGTCAGCAGCTGGCTTTTTTCCTGTTTAGTACCTACGTGGCTTCAGGTATTCAGCACCTTGCTGATAAACAGTATTAGGAGTTTTTCTAGTGACTCAACGGATTAGAAGCTTCTTGATCCAGGATTGGGGATCCTTCTAATCCAGGTTGATCGTCAAGGAAGCTATAGCTCATTGACCTAATTGTTGCGTAACTACTCTGCGAACCTACGAAGATTTTGGCAATATTCAAGCCGGTTCAGTCATCAATGAAGTCCTCACGGTCTCATGAATGTAGGAATTTAGTTCGATCATACTATTTATCAGATTAGTCTCTAGAGCGAGCTTTTAAATACTTAATAATTCAAGGTTTCGTTTTTATGCGCTAGCAATATGGCACTAGTTTGGAAAATGCTCGAAACTGCTCCATCTGCAATGACGAGTACCCATGACTTCTGTTTATATAGTTAAATGAAAGTAGGTTCCATTCTAAGAATTTTGAGACCAACCGCGCACTCCTACAATGAATACTTCTTTTTCTATGAGCTTTCAGAGTTTCGGCAACAAGTGACGTCACGCTGGGCAAGGGGGTCCCGCTCAGGCGGGAGAGGTGCGATGACGTCACTTCTTGCCGAACTATGAAAGCTCTTAGAAAACTTGACAAAGATATTAGCATCAGTTTTCTGAGTCAGTAAACTTGTAGGCTACCAAAAAATCTGCAAGTCCATGGTGGGAAGGAGTTGTGAAACAGCACCCACACAGAACTGAAGGGTTCGGTTGTGGAGAGATTAAAGCCTTCTGTCAAAGAGTGGATGCAGACAAAATTCATTGTGAGATTCCTGCATATTATTATCCTGCGATTATTGCATTGTGTGATTCCTAACTATGCTTCTTGATCGCTACAATCATCGAATCCATAGTTCAACAGGTATGAAGCCAGCTCATGTGGAGAAGAAGAATGAAAATGTCCAAGTTAGATGCAAACATTTTCTCCATTTTCGCGTAAAAACACTGAAAGGAAATCAGGACGCCAAATAGGTACTACAGTGCAAAAAATGTCAAGGTTACCTACACAAAAATCCTTCTGTGAAAAAGAGCCACGTTGTGCCGTGTGGAAAACACGAATCCAGCGAGTTTAAGTTGCCCCCGGACACCCCTCCAAAATGTGTAAACTGCGGCAAACACCACCCAGCTAATTACAGAGCATGTGAAATTGCAAAGGAGCTCCAGAAAATTAGAAACCAATCTAGGAACCCAAACAGGAGGTCCCAGCAACAAACAAAACCTAGCAACATGAAGGCTGCCCAGACTAGGAGACCATCGGTGTGTTATGCAAGTGTTGTAGCAGGGAAGCGGCAGGAAGCGGAGAGTACTTCTAATAAGACCCCAACTGTAGAGGGAACTCTTGGGAAACTAATCAAATTCATGGAAAGGCAAAATGCCACAAATAATGCTATATTGGCGCGAATGGAAAAGATAGAAAACACTTTATCTAAACAGCGTTAACCTAAATACGTTATGGAACATCAAACCTTCCGTATTGCAACCTGGAATGCCAATGGACTCATGAATCATGTCCCTGAACTTGAAGCATTCCTTGACATGAACAAAATCGACATATGTCTAATATCAGAAACCCATTTCACGAAGCAGACATACTTACGAAAAAAGGGATACTCTCTATACCACGCATTACACCCTAGGTAATAATAAAGCTAGAGGCGGTTCTGCAGTCATAATAGAATGTTCAATCAAACACCATGAAAACTTCAAGATAGAAGAGGAAACAATGCAAGTTGTCTCAGTTAATATCCAATTTAAAGGAAAAGATTCATCCATTTACCATATGTCCATATTTTGAAGAAAGCTGATTACACAAATCTCTTCACCCAGCGTGATTTCAGCGCAAAACACACCTTCTGGGGATCGAGGCTCACTGCAACAAATGAGTAGTACCACTGCGAATTCATGTCCTCTGGTAAGCCAACATACTGGCCAACAGACGTGAACAAACAGCCCGATATAATAGACTTCTTCATTCTTAAGGGTATTTCTAGTAACTATGCTCAAGTTGACGAAATGGAATACAACTATGGGGCTGTACAGCCAAAACAAATGTGCAAATAATTCCATCGTTTCAGAATAAAGTGCTCAGAAGTATTATTGTAAATGCTCCCTGGAGAAACGACGATCTCCACAGAGACTTACGCGAGGAAAGCGTCATAGATGTCGTTAAAAAAAAACAGCACGACGTTACGAGAACCAACTTCACGTGCACTCAAATATAGAAGCTCTTCAGCTACTGCACAATTCGCAACAAGTTCGGCGTCTGAAAAGAACCAAACCCCTGGATCTTGGATGCTGACGTTGTAGCGTTAAAAAAACTATTGTGGTGCCTGCTTGTGAACATTCACCATAAAAACAATGCGTAAAGATATTTGAAGTAAATAACTAGATAGTTACTTCTAAAATTACATTTGTGTAACTAGTTATTATATAAAAATAAACGCTTAAAAAGAAAAAGAAAATTTCGACTGAATTAAGGATATGTTTTTGGACGCATGAATTGACAGTATACCGTAACTGCATATCCACATTCAACTGTTTTCCGTGAAAACGGAGAAAATTAGGCTTATATTTAGTTTGTAAATGGAGGAATTTTGTGACTGAAGAAAGGCTTATTCAACTGATTAGGGAGGGCCCTCACCTCGTCATTCTTGCTCTACAGTCCTACAGAGGCTCCACGGCGAATTTCATCATCGTAGGTCAAAACAGGAGTGTAATTAGCCTCCGTGCTCACGCAGCTTAATAGGGTCAGCTCACCTCGTCATTCTTCCTAACCAGTCCCGCAGAGGCTGCATTTCGATTTTCATCCTTGTAGGTCAAACAGGAATGAAATTAGCCTCACGGTTAATTTAGTAACTACCTACCATATTTTAGTAATCGCCTTCAGTTCCGCATGAGTTTAGTAAACAACTACCTCAAATGTACATCAAATGTATAGAAACGGTACTATTTATCGGTAGTGCGTTACACTTCTTGGGGTCGGTCGGAAATCTGAAATTGTCCCGAAGCCCAAAAGCGTACCTAGTTATCCATGTTAAAAGAAGGATTCACTGTAGGAGATTGTGGTTAGTCGCAAAATTCTTAGAATGGAACCTAATTTCATTTAAAAATGGGAAAGTAATGTAAACAGAAGTTATGGGTACTCCTCATTCGTCGCCCATGTCAGCAGCAGCAAGTTTGGGAATTGTTCGGCCATTTCGTCTGTGTATCATGTATTTCTCTATCAGACAGCACCTCTGCCCAACTCGCATACCTACCTACTCCAGTTGTAGGTAGGCTGTGCTGCATGAAACTGCTCTACATTACAGAGTATTCGTTTTTCTTGGTTTGGACCACTCATTTGAGACTCTGATCATCCCTGTTCTGAACCATTGCTGCAAAAAATCAACTCAGCAAATCAAACCAAATAAAATCAGTATCACGCCGCACCAAACTTGAGGTTAGCTTGTGATGTGAAACCTAACAGTAATTAATCGCTCTCAGGCGTCACGCCCGTTCATCGGGTGTTGAAACCAGCTGTGAGTCGAAAAGCAAGGAAGAAGTGACCTTGTCAGTTACCCGAGTGACCACGATTCAGGAAATTATGTACTTGGTGTAATTATGTCCCCCTTGCGGGGTGAGGGATGGCAGGGCATTCGATTCGACCTTTCTTCTCCCCAGGGAGTGAATTTTCACATTTCATAAAGGTGACCCACTAACTTGAACGGGATTATTTTTGTCGATTTCTCGAAGGCGCTACAAAAATACACCGGTCATACCTAAGAACCAGAAGACCCACTTTCCCTTTCAGAGTGATGCGAGCGTTGCATAAGCCGGCTTTATAACCTAGTCAAGATTCCCGAGGTTCCAACCCTCCTCCTACAACTCGACGGGGAAAAAGCCCATGTTCATACTTTAGCGGTTATAAAGCGGAAAAAAAAGCGGAGTAAATTACGGTGACGGGGTTTTACCGACTTTTTGATGTTTCTCCGAACCAAATCTGAGTAATCCCACGGCCGTTATGGTAAACACTGCCGACTGGAAATGATTAGGTTATGAAGATTCCAACCAGTCGTCCATAACCGTCTCAAAATATTGTGATGCAGTGTAAACTGTTTCTATAGGGGTACCTACAATTGAAGGCCATGGTAGGCCATGGTGGTTTAAATAGGTTATTACCTATTTATCGTCTTATCTGGTTGCTTCAATAAAATTTCTTTTCTAATTTACTCCATGCTATTAGTTTCTTCACTCTAGTAAACTTTGATGCCTTCTTCGTTTTTCTTGCTTACTGCTTGGGTTCTAAATTGTGATTACGAGTACTTGGTTTTTGCTGTCTTGGGAATCTGGAGTAAAACTGCTTGTTTGTTTCTTCAGTATCTCATTATTTGTACGATTCTACACCCTTATTGGTGGTGTCTTTCCGATTATTATGGCTCTTCTCTCTCTTTTTCGGTCTTCATCACTTCACTTGTACACACTGCACTTTTTCACTATACTCCTTGCACGTTTTTCACCGGCTTCTCCTGCATCTCTCTGTTCTCTTTTTCCGGGGGATGGCTTTTCCGCAGAAAATCAACCAATTGATTGATTTCAAGACGAGGCTCCTCGGGAACGTCGGCAGCGGGAAGGGTGTCCTGTCCAGCAGCAACCTCGGCTCCCTGAGCAGCAGTAGCGGCAGCAGCAGTAGCAGTAGTGGGGGTAGCAGTAGCAGCGGCGCTGCTGGAGCAGGAGATCAGGCTGCGGGGTCCGACGGCGGAGAGACAACGGAAGGGTCAGCAGGCGACTCGGAAATCGGGGTAAGCCCTATGCAATAGTTCCGAAATTAACCAGTCATAAACTACCGATGTCATATATTATGCAAAACTCAGGTTCTGTGAAAGACACCTGAACGGCGGCTGGACCAGCGTGAAGATGATCAAAATCAACACAAAATGGTCACAAGTTCAATGTAACAAGTGTCAATTATTGTATTCTTGAAAGCAAATTAATGAAGGTATCCAGTCTCAAAAAAACTCATTTGACAGCATGCTCCATGGTACTGTGTTTTACAATCTATATAAATGGCCCTAAATCGCACTGGCATCTACATTTTGTATTTCCATTTATTGAAAAAAAAGGAAAAATCGCAATATTGCCTCACATCTTCTGGTAAATTTTTTTTTATAGATCTCACCTAGATAAAAAGAAAAATAATATAAACCAAAAACACTTCGCATAAAAAATTATTTTTTTTTCAAAAACAAGATGAAAATGAACACATAATCGTGAATAAATTAAATTCATATCCCTCTTCTATTCGATTTTTTTTAAATTGTTAACGAGTACTCCCTCTTCATCAAAATTTACTTGCGCTAGTCCAGCCGTGGGTCTCCTTTTCCTCGCATGTGCTGTACTGCATAGATTAGTTTGAGAGCTTTGAAACGTACGAAGCAATTGACACGATTTCTCGAGAAAAAAAGTACCTACTAAGTCAGTTTTATAAGGCACCCAACAAAACCTGGTCCCGCCTTCTGAAAACCAGAATTGAGTCATTCAAATAAAAACTATCAACTACAAATTTCCAAATTTAGTAATGAAACCTACATCGAAAATTGAAAACGTGCCTACATATTTCGGATAGTGATGTAAAACTATTGATAGTACTATCGAAACATTAAAAACTAGCTGTTTTGGCCGAAGACGTCAATTTATGATCAAACCATGTAAAAATGTAGGTAACTAATTGACTAAGAAACGCTGCAACTTATTACACAACGATTTATTATTTACCGGTATAGGTGCCCCTTCTGCGTAGATCACTGTTTCCTTGGTCAATACCTATTCTCGATCTCCACCCGGGAAAGCCCTAATTTATTCGTGCATTGGAGCCGGCCCGGGAATTACAGTTTCACAAAAATGCGCGGGGTTCAATAAGTCAATCATTAATTATTTGTTTTTATTCATGAATCATTAAGGTAAGTAATAAACCGCTGTGTAATAAACCGGTGTGTAAGAAACTGTTGTGTAATAATTTACCAGTATATGCCCCTTCTACATAGATAACGGTTTTCTGTGTTCAATACCTACCCTCGTGCTCCCGCCACGAAAGCCCTAAATTGAGTAATAGTGGCGATAAAAATGCGCGGGATTCAATAATTCAGTCAATAAGAAATAATAATAACCCGAAATAATGGTCTAAATATCGTTGAAATGAGTTAAAACTTGGATGGTCGATCAGGAATAATACTTTGATAGTTCCAAATGAACTTCATTGGAATCGTAATGTAACTTTCGTCTTCGCATGCGCGAACATGAAATGTTGACCATTTTCTTGTAACGCTTCCAACTACGCGAAAAACAATGGTAGAGAGCTGAAATTTTAAGGGTACACGTGGGTTTGATCGCAGATAGTCCCATTTCAAAATCATGGAAATCGTCCCGTCTGCGCATGCGCAAACGGTAAATACTTGAAACGCCCGTAACTACCTTAAATATCGTTGAAATGAGTTTAGATTTGGAGGGTCGATCAGGAATAACACTTTGATAATTGCATATGACTTTCATTCATCTGCGAATGCGCGAACATGAAATGTTGACCGTTTCCTTGTAACTCTTCTAAGTACGCAAAAAAATAGTCGTAGAGAGCTGAAATTTTGAGGGTACAGGCGGGTTGGATCGCAGATGGTTCAGTATCAAAATGAACCCAACTACTCAGTACGTTCATGTGATTCAGTAAGGAAGCTATACTGTCTAGTCGAATATTGGTATAGACTTTTTTTACGTTTTTAAACTTATCTTGAACTAAAGAGACCACTTGGAGCATTGTACGACCAGCCGTTCGCGTGCACCGAAAAGCTTCGTCAACACGATCGTGAATTAAACGGTATAAATCCGGCCCAGATAATATCATCGCTAGGGAAAACCTGATTATAATCGCGGATGGCTGTATGAAGTGGAGTTGGTTTTTCTGTGATATTATTTCATTTGCAAAATGATTGATCTTTTGGATTTTGTTGATAGGTATTTTTGCAACTTGAACAAACTTTGAAGTAGGTATTATTGGCTAAATTGTTACACAACGGTAAATTATTACTTAACAGTTTATTATGCTATCTACGCAGAAGGGGCATGTATACAGGGAAATTATTACACAACAGTTTATTATTTACCTTACGCTTCACGAATAACTGCAAATAATTAATTATTGAATTATTGAATCCCACGTATTTGTAAGAAACTTTCATTCCCGGGCCGGCTCCAGTACTCCATTTAGATCTTTCCCGGGAGGAGCTCGAGGGTACTGACCGCAGACAACAGAGATCTACACAGAACGGCCATCTATATAGGTAAATAATAAACCGTTGTGTAATAATTTGCAGCGTTTTTTAAACCACAGGTTAGTTTCATTCATTTTTTAGACCAGCTTCTTATACCTGCGTCCTTTTCTAAATAGTTCCACGCATTTTATTTTATTTTCCGCATCATTTTGGTAAGTACATACTTGTGCGTGTGCGAATTCACCGCAAGAACAACGTCAACATATAGAGAAACACCAAAAATTGCATAATTTTGTCGAAATCCCCAACAATTTTATGAAATTGTCGATAGTCCGATAGTAAGTATCGATATAGTTGAGCCGATAGTGTCGATTCTATCGAGAACCTGAACTAGACCTATCGATAGTTTTACATCACTAATTTTTTTATCAATATTTTATGTTTATTATCAATTTTTGACCAAATGACTGTTTTATTGGCTGGTGATTTTAAAAACATCTATATAATCTAAGTTGAATAGCAGGAAGTATAGTGACATTTTACGACATGTCGAACAATTTTCGTCATGTTTTCTTGTAGCAAAAAATTATTAATCGCCGGTAAATGTTAAACCATCGTAATTATCATAGGTATCAGCTTTACCATCTGTGTTTGCATACTGGCACGATTCTGCTGCAAAAGTTATCTGTAAAAATGGTGTCCCAAGCCGTTAATTCATTTGCATTTATTTTTATATCATCATAATATTCTATAGTAACTTGATGCCAGAAATGAACGATTGTGAAAATCTTTGTAGATGTACACAAATATTTGCAGTTATCATATTGTATAGGTATACGTTTTTGAACGATAATATTTTCGGGTCAATTTTGCAGCAGATTTAGGTAATGCTGATGCTGATGTTTTTATGTAAATATGTGATGATCTAATGTGGTAGATTTGAGTGTTCTGAAATGTCATATTTCACCTCTTAAAAAGTTAAGCGCCTACCAATTTCACATTAGACGTAATTATGTCGGGAAAGTTCCCGCTTGACCAGAATCAGTCCGACGGTATTGGTTTGGTAGGCACGTTCCTACCTTAACCTAGTAACTACTAGAAAATTGTAGAAAAACAAGACTGAGTGATTGCATATGGCTTGAAAAGATCGTATAAAGTTTAATGGTTTAGTTAAATGGTTTAAAAAGTGTTGAAAATCCAATCAGCAACTTCTTATAAATCAGCAGGTGGGTACTAGAGTAACTTATAAAGAACAGTATATCATGGAGTAGAAGTCAGACGTTAACAGTCAGAAAGTATCTTGACGTCGATCATTATAGGAAACTCAAATCTCATAGACCATTAAAACTGCCTGAAAAATGTTGAATTTTGATTTTCTTAATATTGTATTAATACTCAAAATTTATTCAAATCAAGTACAAAATGTTCTGAGGTGATGGTTTCGTTTGACGCTGAGAGGGATCAAATATGAAAACATGTCGTAGAAGAACATCAGAACAAATTTTTGCAGAATTCGAAATTATCTGTTATTCTCTTAAGTGGGTACATACCTATAGGTGTTATATAAATTAATATCTTCTAAAAGGAACGGGAGAATGTGTGTGCTTCATCAGCATGTTTGCAATGTTAATAAGCTTTCCTTCAGTTGTTCAATTCTTCAGAACAAGTCTTACCGCTTTCTAAAATTTCAAAACTATCGTCGCCCTAAGTTATTAGAGTATTGAAACCTCGCCAGGCAATCAAGTTTTCCCCCGAAAATTCAACTTGGGGTTTGTTGGCGGGTAAATTTTTTTAACAGGGTTGTTTTGTGGTATAATTTTACGCAAAATTGGTATGGTGTTTCGCTATATCATCTTTTTATACAATAGCACTAATATCTTTGAAAATTCGTTCTTATAGCCTTTATCGTAAAAATCGTGAAAAATTGTTTGTAGTCCTCCCTAACGCCCTTATTAAATTTAAACAAAATCGGTTGACTGGAAATTCTGATTTCGGAGCACTGATTTCACGTTGGCGCATACAAACGTGATGAAACTGATTTTGTATAACTGAGACCATCTGTGTGCCTTCCGTAACTGCCCTGTAAATTTCATCAAAATCTGTCTATCCCAACCGGCGTGTGCAAGGATTTTGTATGTGCGCATGGGCAGACGAATTCTGATCAATTGTGCGGAATCATTTAAGGACGGTTTCCCTGACTTTGATCACCGGTCAGTTGACTAGAACTGTAGTTGTGGGTGTTCACGATTTAAAGTTGACGCGAGCGATTTGATGAAAACCCTGCACCGAACCACACTTGTTCCTAACCAAATCTCATCAAAATCGGACATTTACACCTGTATTTATTATTTGCGCATGCGCAGACAGACGTCGCTGTCGAGTCTTGACTAAATTTTGTTGAATAATATAGGAACCAACAAAAATTTTAATATGAACCAACACTTGAACCACGGGACTTAACGTGGATCCCCCTAAATTAATACACGTTTTGGACCACGGGATATGTTCAGAATTAGCTTGAAATTTCTAATGTAATCGCACTCAGAGTGGGGTATAGCCACACTTAAGGACGTCTTGCTGAAAGTAGACTTTTCAAAATTCTTTTTCTTCGGAAAAGTCTTGTTTGATACTCTAAATAATACCTAACAAAAAATATTAACTACTACCTGAGTCAAAACCAAAAGTTAATTGCAAATGACACAAGGAAATCACACATTTCTCGCACATGTACAACAACGCAGACCCCTGTTTTTCGTGTTTGTATGTTTATGTTAATATTGCATGCTCTTTGGGAAACAAGGTTGGTAACACGTTCTGTGTTTTCTGTTTTTCCAGCCTTATAAACGGTGAAGATAATCATCGTCCAGTGATGGCACCATAAGATTGCAACTAATTATAAGTCCGTATCATTCCTTCTTCTTACATCGCATCTTTCTATTCTCATTTTCATCCTTCCGCCTATCATCTCTTTTCAACATTCATCCTTTTCGTCTCTCCCTTTCAAGACTGATTAAGATCATCCTAACACGCTCAATTTTACATCCCCGGTGTCTCACTTCAAAAATGTAAATGTTTACGTGTTTAATTTTCATCAAATTTAATAGAATTATTTTTGTGTGTTAATATTGCATTATATTGTAAATAATATTGATAGATAATATGGGTAGGCCATAATAAATTCGTTTTGGAGGTTCCTTTTGTGTGTTCATTCTCTGACCTCCTGTGTCCGTATTTGCTACTCTAACCGCATGCACTAACAGCATTTTTTCGATCTTTCCTAACCCTTTGTATGTTGGTATTATGTCTGTTTAGGTGTTTAACATGTTTGTTTGGACTGTTCGCTACGTCACTATAACACAGTAAACTGCCGTTTTAGACTGTTGTAACTATACTTATTAAAATGTAGATCGCGGTATTTAACCTTATTACTATGTCTAAATCATCAAATAGTTAGGTAAACAGCAATTATTAATACAACAGAGGTGTGGAATACATGGAGTGAAATTCTGATAATATTAAATAGGAGTCAGTCCTACCTTCCTACGTAGAAATTTCTCACTGTTTTAAACATATATTTTGAACGGTTTTTCGTCATCTAAACCTTTTTTTCAATCCAAATAAACGCTCACTGTGTACAGTCACCAGATTGCCACATCAATTTTTTTGTTTTGCAAGATTTATTTAAAAAACAACTTAATTTTCGAGTGCAAGTCATTTTTATTATAAAAACGATCTTTGCATGTCCAAACTATAGTTATCTAGGGATGAATTCAAAATGTCCTAAAACGGATCTTGTGGACGAATTTCAAATTAAAATCTACAAATCCAGTCACTAATAGCGCACTTTAACATACACTCTAACACCTTAAAATTGTAGATGCATGCAGCATGACCTAGTCGGCCAATTTTCGAAGAACATTTACAAACCCCAACCCCAATATCTTTGCAATCTTGTTTAATCCCATAAAATTTCACGTTAACCAACTTATTGTGCTCCAAAGTTTTCGGTACTCACCTTTGCTTCTGTAAATAGGTAATTATTGGTATTCTGGCATAATTTAGTATTTTTATGATCATGCTAAGGTCATATATATCGTATAAAAGGGCAAAATCAAACTCGGATTCTCTTCAAAATGGCCTAAAACGAATTTTTTGCAAAAACTCATCGGATCAAAATTAATGGAAAATTCTCTAATAATTTGTTGACGAAGCAGCTTGTACTGTTCGCGGCAGTTATCGGACGCAACGGTTTATTTCTGCGAACCCCCCAATTCAAGTAGATAACCGAAATCCACTACTGTATACGAAGTTGATTGTAGATGTGATTTGATTGTAAACCAAAAGTTCTCATTAGGTACGAAACATTCTAAATACAATGTCTATAAAGAATCTTCGGCCAAAAATGGCTGCGTCTTTGACCCGACGATGCCTAAACCGAGGAAAACATACAGGGCCAAAAAGATCTGAACCGTATTCGAACTAATTTCAAAATAGATGTCACCTCCTTCGACATGGGTTAACTTTCTCGCATTTTAAAGTCTTCAAATTGTATTTCCTCGCAAAGTTGCTGAGGTAGCAGTGGATATGAAACGTTCATTACCTGCGATCAGGCACAAATAAACTGTCCTACGATTGAAGTAAAACCTAAATGCAGTGAAGTACTGTATCGGATGAAGGTTTCATTACTGATTTGCTTTTGTAGTTGTCAGAAAATTAACAATAACTAAACAACAGTTTGCGTTCCTACGTACATTGTACCCATGAATGAGCCGTATTTGTATGAAACGAGTAGGTACTACCTATTTACTGTGTAAGTATTTATATAAATTATTTGACTAATATGACTATAACAAAGTTCCTCGCTAAGAAGTACGGTTTATTATCGAACTGAAATTTCGATAATGGATCAAATTGAACTCTGATAATAATATTATTCACGGAAGAGTTGCAAGACAGAGAATATTGCTGATATTTCCATATAGCTATCCATAACACGTGCCTGTAATTCAAGCTATATAACTAGCTGTATAACTTTTCGTGGTTGCAATGAATTATTTTATAAAGGTACAGGTACATATAATTGAAATTCATTAAACTGTGAAAGCGATTCATTTGGTCCAGATGAATGTATTCTTTATCGAAATTTCGATTTGCACCTTACGGGATACCTACATAGTTAGACAGAAGAGCCGTTTTACTGAGTAACGACGAATTGTAATATGGAAAGGTAAGTGCGATTAGCCTATACGCTCAAATTCTAAATAGCACCTAGTTTAGTTGTTGAACTGAGTGCTTTCCGATTTGATTTTGTAATTTCAAGAAAAGAATGCGGATACTACTTGCAACCAGGTAATGTCTACTATCGAATCCAAGATTACAGTAATATTGAGTGTACATACATCATGTGAAAGTACGAAATCTCAAAGAGACGAGGAAAATATTTAGGAATGATTGCATCAGATACCTACGATTTCACGTTCATTTAGTTCATAAAATGTCATATTGGATTTGATCGTCCAAGTAATTCCTTTATCAGTATTTGAGTCATTATCTATCAGTTGTAATATATCAGACGTTGAGCTACAGTAAGGAGTTGACGAAACATGAAATCATGTAGATTTATTTGGTAGGTGGATACTACTTTGAATCGTGTTACTATCGACCCTTAATAATAAGTCTGCAACATGACTGATCCGAACGCGATGACACGTGAAATCCGCCATCAGAGTAGGGAATAATATCAAATAAACACGTTTCTTTTTTATGAGACTAGTTGATAACTAGGATGACAGAAATGTTGAAAATAATGAAAATGTGGCTTCCAGATGTGAAATGAACCTTGGCTGTTTTCCCTCAAGTATTGGGGGGGGGGGGGAGGGCTTTTTCCAAAAAGACCCCCCCTCCCCCCTGGCTTATGGAAGTAGCCCTACGTCACCTTGTCCCCACGGTGCTGTACTTACGTCACAAATGTACTTAGCCATATGTAGCTTATAGTAGGGTATAGGTAGGGGGCTTGTGACGTCACAAAGCCCCTACCCGCCATGGAGGCTGCCCTTCAAAGGCTCAGAAAGGGCTGAAATTTTGGAGGTGAATAGAGAAGGGCCTTCTTTGCCAAGGTAGAATGTAAATCAGGGCGGTCCGATAATATTAGGGAAGGTGTGAGGGGTGTTTGAAAATCGGGGGTAGGGGTAAATTTTGAACAAAGGGTGGTTAAGGAGAGGTGTGCGTGAAGGATGATGGGAGAGGATGAAATGAGAGATCGCGACGAAATCTGGAAAGTTCCATGCACCAGTAGCGATGAGGGGGCAAGATGACGTCACAAAGCCCCTACCCACCATGGGAGAGGTCTAATTTGAGTTTTTTATAGGTCATACATTGGTAAAAACGCTAAATCGCGACTGTTTCGTTGATAAATTTATCAACAGTCGACCTATAAGTCAATAGTTTGACCTATAAAAAACTCACATTAGACCTCTTCCATGGTGGGTAGGGGCTTTTTGACGTCATCTTGCCCCTCACCACTACTGGTGCATGGAACTTTCCACATTTCGTCGCGATCTCTCATCTCATCCTGTCCCATCATCCTTCACGCACACCTCTCCTTAACCACCCTTGGTTCAAAATTTACCCCTACCCCCTATTTTCAAACACCCCTCACACCTTCCCTAATTATCGGACCGCCCTGATTTACATTCTACCTTGGCAAAGAAGGCCCTTCTCTATTCACCTCCAGAATTTCAGCCCTTTCTGAGCCTTTGAAGGGCAGCCTCCATGGTGGGTAGGGGCTTTGTGACGTCACAAGCCCCCTACCTATACCCTACTATCAGCTACATATGGCTAAGTACATTATTTGTGACGTAAGTACAGCACCGTGGGGACAAGGTGACGTAGGGCTACTTCCATAAGCCAGGGGGGGGGGGGGGGTCTTTTGGAAAAAGTCCCCCCCGACCAATACTTGAGGGAAAACAGCCAAGGTTCATTTCACACCTGGAAGCCACATTTTCGTTATTTTCAAAATTCCTGTCATCCTAGTTATCAACACTAGTCTCATAAAAAAGAAACGTGTTTATTTGATATACCTACCTACTCTGATGGCGGATTTCACGTGTCATCGCGTTCGGATCAGTCATGTTGCAGACTTATTATTAAGGGTCGATAGTAACACGATTCAGAGTAGTATCCACCTACCAAATAAATCTACAAGATTTCATGTTTCGTCAACTCCTTACTGTAGCTCAATGTCTGATATATTACAACTGATACATAATGACTCAAATACTGATAAAGGAATTATTTGGACGATCAAATCCAATATGACATTTTATGAACTCTCTTCTACCAACCGTGCCTACTATCAGCTACATATGGCTAAGTACATTTGTGACGTAAGTACAGCACCGTGGGGACAAGGTGGCGTAGGGCTACTTCCATAAGCAAGGGGGGGGGGGGGGGGGGGGTGTTGAAAAAGTGTCCTCCCCCGACCCCTACTTACGTACAAACTATGCCCGTTACGTTACCCATTATTTCGGCTGTAAGTCAAACCGAGCTCAATTCGATCCGATGACGATGGAACTTGAAGGATTTTTAAAAAGAATGACTCGGCCTAATAAATCGATTGTTTATGAGGGAATGACATCGTCGGGAGTCAAATGTCATTGGCTTTTGTACAGAACTGGTTGAGTTTGGCAACTGGCGTAGGTTGGCAAGTTTCGAATTCGAAAACCGGTTGGATTACGAAAACTCGAACGTAATGACTAGGCAGTCATAAGTTGATTAAGTTTTTTTTTTTTGAAGAACAGATGGGTACCTACCTAGATACCGTGGAGGTGGCAGTACCGTGAAGTTCTGGACACTTTGGAAGTGGTTCTGTGCACGAGTGCGATAGTATTCTTTCACGGGGCTTTACATTTAAAGATAAATTATTGACATTTCTAGTATAAGGCAGGCAGGTTCTTAAGTGCCTAGCGCCTAATTTTGAATCTCGCTGGAAATCATTCTCTTCCGAATGGAGTACCTTCTTGCTCATTGTAAGCATCTCTTCTTTATGAAGCGAATAGCCATGAGCTTTGTGTAAGAAATAATTCCATGGGAATGGAATAAGCTACCTCCATAAGTAAATCCGTAAAAACAGAGACATCTATAAATTTTAAATCCGGAGTTTCCTTCATGAAAAGCTCTGATCTATCCCCCGCATCCCTTCCGTATGTTCTAGCTACTTTCTTTATGGAGAAGTTTACTTAAATAAAGGTACTTATGAAGTTTATATACCTGAAACTCTTCGATTTTATCTGTTGAGATGTTATTAGGTAAAACTATAATGAATGATGGCGTGCTAGAGATGGGCTTGGTCTCGTAACACCTACTTCGTTAAGCTCTATTCAACAATGTTTATTAGGTACAGCCTACCGGAAGAGAGTACACGTGACTTGAAAAGTTTTCTGTCTACAAATTTCTGTAATTCTTTACCTCGTAAGGGTTGACTTCACAAGAAGGGCGGGACAACGAGAAGAAGCTTGGATACATTGTGCCAAAATGTTGCCATTTTTTAAACTGAATTTTCAAATTAACCAATGGATTTTGGGAGTAAGCTGGATCATTAGATGTTTGAATAGATCTGATTTTTGACCGAAGGGCGCATTAGTTATTCCAACTCGAGAGTTGTGAGGAGATGATCGATCAACTTTGAACGGTTGATGGTCGTTCTGTATTCAACTGGTTGGGGGTGATTTCTTATTTTTACTGACGCCAGGTAGGCCACAGTCAAATTAGATCCAAAAAGGGCGTTAGATGGAATTAACTCGGACAAAGCAGGAAATCGTTTTATTGTCTTTAGCTGGTCCTAAATACGAGTAATCTGAGTTTGCTAAACCGCAGGAGGTCTGCTTAACTTTTGGCATCCTAAAAACCTGGACATTTTCACATTTTTTTCAATTATCCCTCGAAAACTATCGATATTTCCACAAACCAATATAAATATCATAAATATATAAATAAATGATTTTCCATTTTTCGCCCATCAATCGATGTTTTGTAGAATCTATGCGTTTAATTGCATCTTAAACTTCAATACACAACTAATATCCAAAATTTGGTCAATTTTAAATTTACCTGAATTTATTTTTGAATGAAGTCCAAGAAGCTTTCCATGATATTTGGTAAATTTGAAATGTACCTACCTACAGACTTTGAAATCAAATGTATTATACATACACTTGGAACTAGCCACCCCCTCACAAATAGTGTCCAAAATTTGGTCAATTTGTAAATTTACTAAGGAGTTTTGTAGAATCAAGTCCAAGAAGAAACCATCCAAATGGAAAGGTAGTGTAGGAGTGAAAGAGAACATTTAAAGATAAAGGTTGGTTATTTTATTTTACAAAAGATTGTGGTAGGTACCTGCTGCAATATACTTAATTTAATTTACTGAATTTTAATTGTCTACGGATGAAATGATGTTCCGGATTGTTTTGAACATGAATGAAGGTTCATTATCATCAATCTGCTCGGTGTTTTCACCAGCCAGGCCGGGAGGTTCTGGGTCTTCATCCTATTTCTCATCTTCTTCGAAGACAGGTGTCACTTTCTAGAGAGGCATTGGTACAACCCCCCCCTCACAACTATTGAGGGGCGCTCGAGGCGTAGTTTGTGGAAACAGCACTATGCGTTGCACCCCTTCACGCACCACTTGCAGGGACATCGCTTTGCGTATATCAACTGGTGCAGTCAGTCTCTTTGGTGCATATGATGGCACTTTATCCGTAATTAAAATTCCGCAAATTAAATTAAGTAAATTGCAGTAGGTAGGTACCTAACACAGTCATTTTGTAAAACAAAAATACCTAACATTCATCTTGAAATGTTCATTTTTACTCCTACACTACCTTTCCATTTGAATGGTTTTTTCTTGGACTTGACTCTACAAAACACCTAAGTAAATTTACATGTTGACCAAATTGTGGAAAAATTGTGAGGAGGTGGCTTTTTCCAAGGGTATAATTAGTACATTTGTATTCCACTATCCGTAGATACATTTCAAATAGATCAAATATTTGAACATCTCTGGAGTTATTATGGATAGCTTCGAGGGAGGTTTTTGGGCTGCTAAAATGCAGACCTCCTGCGATTGAAACTCTCTGATTACTCGTATTTGGGACCAATTCCACGATTTCCAGCTTTGTCAGAGTTCATTCCATCCGAAGTCCTTATTTGTCTGGCCTAAAGTGATAACTGCTGTAGGAAGGCAGAACGGTGTTTCAGTGTTCCTACTAGACTAACTGCTACCCATTACCTTATCAAAGAATAAAAATGCTGGGAGGAGGTACAATCGTTCGGTAACCTTTGACAGCGGGAATCTCCTCTTGCAATCTGTTGCAAGTGTAGGTGTCTACCTCACCAACCTATCTACTTACCTCACCTACCTACACACGAATGGGGCGGAAGTGAAAGTCCCGAATACGTCGGACTCGTTCATCGGTGAAACGTTGCAACCAACTGAATAGTAATTGAACCTTCTGTTGTTATGGAGTTAATAACAACCAAATTAGACTATTAAAGCATTGGTAACACTATAGGACGAACGCTTTCATAGGTTCTCAAACAGACTGCCAGTATGAGATGAAGCTACTTGGTAATTAACCAATCGAAGTTTATGGATCCATACCGGACAAGATACCCATTCCCATTCCATGCCCCTATTATTTATCTGTGAACATTAATGCATTTACCGAAGTTTATCAATTGTCCTTCCTCCTGCTTTAGTCTTTCAAATTACAGGAATTCACCAAAGAAACCGCTGGTTTTGTCGATCATTCGAATCCCTAACGTGATCTAGCCATGAATTTCAAAAATGGGATCAAACGTTCAGAATATTGGTAACAATGCAGAAAATGACGATTTGGTAACAAAAACCTCCAGCAATTTGATTTCTTCGTGCAAAATAACGTGTTTTGGGTATCTTCCCACTCACATTATTGTGTAGTTTTACTCATTTCCGTTCTGTCCGTACCTCGATTCCTCTCCTTACACTCGGTCTCGTTTCATTTCATTGGCTCACAATCATGTTGCGTAGTCGTTTACCCCCACCTTGATAACATCCGCCGCGCATGTAGGTACTCATTGCCGAACGTCAGCGAGGCTTCTTACTTAGACTCCAGCATCATTTGCGGGTGACCAACTACCTATCTATGTATATAATATTATGTATGTACGAGGGGGGACCCAAAAGTAACGGGAATTTCGTCATAACTTCTTTATTTCTCAATATTTTTACACCAAATTTTGATCACCTTCAAAGTATTCTCCGTTGACCGCAATACACTTCTCCAAACGCCTCTTCCATTGCTCAAAACATTTTTTAAATTCATTCATCGGAATGTCCTTTAGGCCTTCCAGCGATTTTTGTTTTACTTCCTCCACAGTGGCAAAACGCATGTATGTATTTACCGCGCTGCAAGCCGCAATTTTGTGTATTTTGACTTGAAATTTTGGTAGTGTACTCCACAAGCATTTATTGCTGTATAGTTTTGGTGCCACCATGGTGCAAGAGAAAGTCGCGACGCCTGCACCAGTGGTGCCATATGTCAGAAAAATGTGTTTAGGCCTCTAGAATTTGCTGTATAGTTTTTGGTGCCTCCACGGTGCCAGGGAAAAATTGGTGCCATCTGCTGGAAAAATTTGTGTTTTTTATAGTTTTTCAGCACGCTGTATCGAATGGAATGACTTTCAAAGCTCTATCAATCATTTTTACAGTGATTGATTAATATTAGCCATAAAGCATTATGAAAAATAGCTACTATACCTCGCCACTCTATTGGGGAAAATTCCCTCCATAAACTACCCCTTCTAAATTATTATTCCTTCAGGCATTTAAAATTAATCTTTTTTATCCTTGTCGGTTCTGCCCCCCACTATTTAAAATCCCTTTTTAAAAAAGCCTCCTCCTCCAGAACAAACGCCCTACTTACTACCGACCATTCTTCCCTTGCTTTTGGTTTATTAGTCTGTGAATAATACACCTATGTAGTCGCTCAGCAAAAAAATTTTGTAACAACCCCTCAAAATTTTTTCTTTTACTTTTCAAGGTGCATAGATTCAGAAAATGCAATTTCCGTCCGCTGTACGCCGTATCATGCTTACCGGCTTCGTTTTCGGTCTAATTCTAAGTCTATTCATTCTTTGGCACACGTGCTCCATTTGGGCCCTAGGTGTGTCCCGAAACTTCGCAGACCGATCGGAATACAACCAGGGTTGCTATGAGTGAAAATGGGTATAAAAATAGGTATTTTTTGTGTTTTACTAACATGAGCTTTTGAGGTATCGAGGTATCGTTTTTCATGTTTTTTTGGGACGAGAAGACCGAATATGAAGTTTATTTTACCAAAGAGTGGAAAGTTGAGGTAAAACCGAGCCTATTCGTGTTTTTGGGGGCCAAAATTTGTGGAAAACACCAAAAATAGTCATTTAAATTAAAGAAACATTAAATGAACAGCATTTCTGTACGTATGTCCAGTAAATAGTAATAAACCCACGTGATTAAAGAAACAAGAAATGAACAACATTTCTGTACGTCTGTCCAGTAGATAATAATAAACCCATGTGACAAGGACTTTGCAGCGTTTTTCCAATTCCTTCCAAATTACAGGGTCTAAGCCCCTTTAATTTATTCCAAATTACAGGGAATGTTGGCTGTTCATTTATTGTGTTTTTTGTGTGTGTAAAATAGCTATTTTTGATTGTTTCCACCAATTTTAGCCCCCAAAACACAAATTAGGTACGCTCCTTTTTTTCAAATTATCTTCGATCATTGATAGTTACATTTAATTGTCTTGATTAACCTGTTGACACTTTTTCTAATGTTATTATACAAATTGATGCTGATTTCAGACAACTTCCCAGGTTTTTGACACACAAAAAATCGATTTTGGGAGCAGAACGATTGGTAGAACCTCAGTTTTCCATGCTTTGGTCAAAATTGATTTCATATTCTGTCTTCTTGTCCCAAAGAACATGGAAAACCTCAAACGCTCATGTTACTAACATGCTACTAAAACACAGAAAGTACCTATTTTTATAACCATCCATAACGGCGTACGGCGGACGGACATTGCATTTTCTGAATCTATGCACCTTGAAACGCAAAAGAAAACTTTTTGAGGGGTGTTATAAAAATTTTTGCTGAACGAATACATAGGTGTATTATTCACAGAATAATAAACCAAGTCTCAATATCTGTGTAGCTGCCTAACTTGAATCATTTTATAATTATATCTATTATTGTCGTTCTTGTATGCCTTTTTGGACCTCGAGCCCACGGCATAATAAATTATTATTATTATTATTGTTATTAGTATTATTATTATTATTATTATTATTATTATTATTATTATTATCATCATCGAGCGTGGTACATAGGCTGAATTTAAGCCTCTTTCAAAATTGCGTGAGGTCAGCACTAGTCGTTAAACTGCATGACGAGCGAATTATCAAAGATAAACATTAACGGCAACCCTTCGAGATCTGTTAGCTCATTATCGACAGGTGTTATAGCCAGAGATTACGTCTGGCGAAACGTGAATCCAAATGCGTGTCAGTGGGTCGCCTCTTCTCTGCTGGTGACTCCCGTGAAACAGACGGCGGACAAGTAGCGAAACATCCGCATTCCGATCGTTCCTTGCCGATTTTAACAGCGTCTGTTGTAATTTTCCATATAAATCGTCTCGAGAATTTGATGAGACTCAAATGAGTTTGTCTACTCTCGGTAGCGACCCAGCATCCACCCTCGAAATCATCAATTCATTCACTAGACGGAGCAATCCATAGAAGCTGAATACCACTCAGAGTTGAGGCTGTTGTGTGGTATACATCTGAACATTTTGATATCCCCAATGAAAACCCAGCTGTAAAAATTTACCCGCCAAAAAAACCTTCTTAGCCGCAAACAAGATTGATTAATGCGAAAAGATGTAATATGCCCCCCTCCCCCCCACCCAACAAAAAACAACCCTGTTGTCAAAATTTACCCGCCAACAAAACCTCCTCAGCCGTAAAAAGAATTGATATCTGTCGTTCCTATGTAATATTGAGCGATTTAACCAAATAAACAAAGGGAAGGATGAGGTAGGCAACGCCAAAGGGAAAGTAGGAGAAGGGTCCTTCCATCTAACCGCCACCACCCCTCAACGGTCATAACGGCCGATACGGGACGGGGGACGGGTAGAAAGGTCCCTTTATAAGCAGCCCTTCTGGCCCATCTCTTCATCCGACCGACCGACCCTCGACTTGCGACTTCTCCCTCTCCTGCCCTTCTCCGTCACTAGCTATGGTTCATCCATGGGGTGCTGGCAAAAGACTCCTAAGTGTACGTGCAGATTGGAGGATGAAAGAGCAAAGAGCAACGAGTAAGGAGGAAAGCGTCGAAAACAAACAGTGTTCTTTGAATTGGGGGGGGGGGGGGGGGGCGCAGAGTGGGAGCCTGCCCGATGAACGAGCAGTGCGTCTAGTGAAACAGCTAAGTGGCTAAACCTCACCCGTTTGTATTCTCTGCTCCCACGCGCTCTTCACCCTCACTGTTCTCGGGCTAAAATTTCCCCGGATGAAGTTGGTGTACGTTTTGGTCACCTTCTCTTCAATTTTTTCAAGCCAGTAGTCGAAAGTCTCGATATTCATACGGAAGTATTCTCTGAACTTTACGGGATCCTCCCGTAGCTCGACGAATAAATGATTAAACTCTCCGTGGGCACCACGCGATTGATTGATAAAATGTACCCCCTCACGTTTCCCTCGTGTGAGGAGATACCACATTTTCAGTGGAGAGCTTTCGGTCAACAACAAGGTGCTCATTGTCATTGCGTCCGTTGTTAACTACTGAAACTGTCAGAGAGAGAACGAACTCATCCTTGACTCTTTGCTCCCTCACTCTGGCAGAGGCAACTCGTTGCTCTCTGCTCCCACTCTTTCCTCATTCATTGCTGCTCTGCTCTCTGCTTCCACTCTCCACGTACACTAAGAAGCAACTGATACTCACTGAGGTCCATCCACGGGGTATTAGCTGTAGTTTCCTCCTGACCCTACAGTAGGAGACTACAGCACTGGTGATCTCAACATCCGGGATCACCACAGTGGTAACCCCGACGTTCTCACCCGACTAACTAACTGAGCACCCAGCTTCTGACCGACCCATGACTGACCGACCACGTCGCTGACGCAGCTGCTGCTCACGCAACCGCCCGCAACGCCGCTCTCCAATCGAACCGCTGCGGATGCCGACACACCCACCGACCATGCCACTCTTCACCGCCGGCGCCCTCGCTGACGCCGTCACCACCGCCAACGTCACACACCCCACCACCCACAATCCCGTCACCAGCACTGTACTTATATTCCCTTATTTACTGGTAGCAGTGATATTCAGCAAAGCTTATCTCTTTTAATCAGCACTCTATCGTTTCACGAAAACGTCGACAATTTCTACTGCAAATTAACCACCGAATTCATGTGTTACAAAAATACAGTAGGTAAACTAAAATACAACAAAACAATGACTCGTCGGCTGGTACCTACTTGAATCTTGAATGGAGTGGAGAAGCTATTGACTTGAAGCTAGATAGTTATCTGTGTGTTGACCCGATCAATCCACGAACAGCAAACAGGACAACACGCAGGTAGGTAACCACAAATACAAATATGTCATCGGAATCCGGATCGAACGCAAAACGCGTAAAATTTTAGGCAGAAACCGAATGTGATTCAGAGAAAAATAAATCAGAAGAAGCATCTCGTATGGAGATGACCAACTGAATCGAAGAGATCGAATCGATTGTGAAATGAACGATTTTGGTGTGGAATTCATCTTCTGGGGAAGCCGCCCAAAGTGGGCGTGGCAAACAACATTTTTACTCGTCTGAGCTTGCGCGGACGGGCCACTTTTCTTGGTTTACATGGTGGCTCCAGGTCCCAGGACCTGCCAGTTTCGCGAGCGTAGGTTTCAATTTCGATTGCACGACATCGATTACTGTCGCTGTATTTCGATTACATGCTCAGTGGGGAGCTACAGGAAGCCAACATGACGGAACCACATATTGAATATCTATAGCCAGAGAACTCTGTCGAGTCCTTATTGAACTTTGTGGAAAATGCTAGGTACAGAGTACAGAGGGAAATTCAAATGCCAACTGAACACATGGTTTGAGGTTTTTTTACTCCTAGTGTTTTTGGGTGCCGGGGCAGGGGCCCAAGTCGCCTTATATTATGGATTATTATTATGGACGCAACGCCCCTGCTGATAACCCTGAAGTACCAGTCTGCTACTGTGAGAGGTCTTCATTTCCTGTCA
Source organism: Leptopterna dolabrata (assembly GCA_954871275.1). NCBI lineage: Eukaryota > Metazoa > Arthropoda > Insecta > Hemiptera > Miridae > Leptopterna > Leptopterna dolabrata. The sequence goes on along the minus strand of OX940988.1, from coordinate 34,109,898 downwards.
TTGAGCCGTTTGACTCCTTTGTTCATGCCGAGCCTCAAGTAAGTCCCGTTGATGCGTTCAGCTGAGTTTCCAAGGTGAAGGAAGGCCGTCTTCAAGTAGGGCATTCTATGGATACACGAAGTCTACATGGGAGGGGATGTAGTATCCATCGATCCGACTGACCCGCAAGGACAGTCACCGCTCACTCTCACTGCCAGGTAAGACACGTAACAGCTCAAGTCTGGATGTTGACCTGCTTTCTTGTTATCGAGAAGGAAAACATTCACTTCTCATTGTTTAGGTAGGTACATATGTACAGATTGTACAGGTAGGATCCGAAGGATTTCGTCTACTTCAGCCCTGTTCTTGTCAATGTTTCTGTTCATGTTGAAGTACTACCTAATGTAGATACCTAGGTACCTAAATAAGTCACTATCCCCTAAACAGTATACTTAAAACTAAGTAGGTTTTTTCTATGATCGATCCAAGTGGAAAAGAAAGTATTAGGCACCAAAGATGTTACATAACGAATGCTGCCTATTTTGAAACTGTATACTTAGTTATGACGACAAAAAAAATCGTCCACCATTTACTTTTATTCATCATTTAACTTCCCCCCTATGGCACATCATAGGTACTTGAATGATAGATATAAGTAAATTTATTATAGAAGATATTTCAAAACTTCGGTACCTACCCATCTTAGCTTTACTGTGTGATTTCTGTACCCATTTCTGTTAGTTATACTTAGTTTTAAGGGTTCTGAATTGATCATCTCGCATAATAGGTCATATAAGATTATATAATAGTGTTTAGCGAGAAGCTTCGATTATTTTCCAAAAAATCTCATTCGATTCTGGTATCTCCGGTACCTAAGTAAATAAATTGTTTTCTACAATAATTATTGTGCATAAATTATTATAAAACTGAAACATTTAGATTTAATATTTTTTCTGACTGATTTATTCATGAATCCTGTCCAACAAAAACATCTTGACCATTTCATCAACCAAACGTGCAGCAGATTAAGTTGGTAACTAACCGTCTTGATTGTGAAGCATTTCCGGAAACCACCAAAATATACCTTCCACCGATAAAATATAAGATTGATAAGGGTCCGTATCTGCGCAATTTTACGAGGATATCTTAATAAATGCATAACATGGCCGTTCAGAAGGCGCAACATCTTAGGTACCTACTTATATTATGTACGAGTATTTTATTTCTAAATGTTGAAGCCATTGTTCTATCGCACACGATGTATTGTTCTCTATAACAGGAATAAAAGTGCATTTCTTCGGTTTTTCGTTGTCTGTAATATGCCCACCAAGAAGGAATTATGAAGTCATTCCCATGCAGTCCAATCATCCTTCCAATGTTCCTACCACAGAAATGGAATAGTTCCTTTCCTTATCTACGTAGAAAGAAACCCGAACCTCCCAGCATTGGTTGAGAATCTAACGAAGTACATTGTATTCGAACTTGCTGGACTTTTCTGTTGGCGAGGTACCTACTGGGAGGTCGAGCATGAAAAAAAAAAAAAAACTCTGCAAATTATTACACAACGGTATTATTTACCTACACATATGCGTTTTCTGAATAGATCACTGTTTTCTGTGGTCAGTACCTACCTATCTCCTTTGGATTTTGTTGATAGGTACTTCTGCAACTTGAACAAACGTTATGCTTCATGAATACTTAATAACAAATAACTAATTATTGAATTATTGAATCCCGCGCATTTTTGTGAAATTCTATTCCCGGCCTGGTTCCAGTTCTCGATTTAGCGCTTTCCTTGGGGGGGGGGGGGGGGGGGGGGGGAGTTCGAGGGTGCGTACTGACCACAAAAAACAGCGATCTACTTTGAAGGGGCATCTCTATACAGGTATATTGTTACACAATGGTTTTGTTGCACAACAGTTCCTTACACAACGGTTTATAATTTAACATTTTGCTTCATGAATAACAACAAATAATCAATTATTGAATTATTGAATCCCTCGAATTTTTATGACACGGTAATTCCCGGGCCGGTTCCCGTACGTGATTTGAGGCTTTCCTGACGGGGAGCACCGGTATCGGTAAATAATAAACCGTTGTGTAATAATTTGCTTTTTTTTTTTTTTAATACATCGCACAGCATTATGTGTGACAGTTCAACACTGCTTACTTATTTACTTACCCGCATTATAGGAGGATTTGCCTGAAATCGATCCCCAGAAGGTGTCGCTGCAGATCCCTAGTGAGATCGTGGCTGCTGGTTTCAATGTCGTCAACAGGGGAGCGCCAGTGTTTGGAGAAGTCATTCAAGTAAGGAAGATCTTTTGCAATTCCAGAAATATATGTGCATAAGTAATTCTCTGTTGAGAGATTTCAATTTCAACTTTCAAATCAATGGCGACTGGTGGCATGAAAAATCAGATAGCTATTCTGTTTGCGGAAAAGTTTGAATGCAATTCTACCTATCAAAAAGCACGTGTATGTAGGTTTATTTACATACCATTTTGCTCAGTTTCAATATGTTCAATCCGCATTCGCCTACGACCCCAAATTTGGAGGGATTGAGGTCATCTCCCGATTGTTCATTGTGAATAAAACAGATCAGAAATGTTTAGCTCACGAACAGTACCTAATATTATTATTTATTCAACTACAAATAAATTATGCTATGTGATTCACAGAGAACGGCAGAACGGCTAGTCAACGTCGGAGCATCACTCAAGCCGCTATTCGCATCTTCCTTCGGTTTTGGAGGAGCCAATGCCAACTTGAAAAGGGAGACTGGAGACCACATCGAGCCTGTCTTGGAACAGGTAATGCGAGAACTTATTACCAACATATCTCTTGTAATCAGCGGAATCCCTTAGAAAATAGTACATTAAGAACTAAATTGCAATCAAAACCGGCAATGACCACTTTTGGTTTATTAACCCCCCCCCCCCCCCCCCCCCACTACAGGTTTGACGGTTTCCGTTTCAAGGTATGTGGAATACGAAAATGGAATAAAAAACGCTGCAATTATTACACAAAGATTTATTATTCACCTGAAAGCCCTGGAGCGGGCCCCGGAATAAAAGTCTCATACAAATGTGCGGGATTCAAGAATTCAATAATTAATTATTTGTATAGTCATTCATGAAGCATAAGGTTAATAATAAACCGTTGTGTAATAATTTACCCAGTAGTACTTCAACGTTTGCTGAAGTTGCAAAAGTACCTGTCAACAAAATCCAAAACATCCATCATTTTTCAAATGAAATAATATCACAGAACAACCAACTACTTCATACAGCCATCCGTGATCCGTGATATCTGGACCGGATTTATACCGTTTGATTCAATCATGTTGACAAAGCTTTTCGGTGCAAATGAACGGCTGGTCGTACAGTTCTCCGGGTGGTCTCAAAAAAATCTTTAGTTCAAGATTTAGAACGTAAAAAAACTATACCCTTCAATTGAAAGTTTTCGAGCTACGGCGTTCTGAAAATTTCAACCCCTATTTTTCACTACGAGATGGCTGACAGTGGGCCGAGCTTCGACGACCAACCAGACCCCAAACGGGACCTACAAACCAAATTTCACTACTTTTGGTTCATGGTAACTGAGAAAAGTGATAAATACGGCGGACAGACAGAAATTTCTTATAGCATTTTCGGATTCTACATACCTTGAAACAATATGTAATAAAAAAAGTTCTGTCCGTACGCCGTACTTAGCACTTTTCTTAGTTACCGTGAACATGGCTCTTTCCGATTTAGTAGATAGCTACTTTTGTAACTTGAACAAACTGCATGCATCATTAGTAGATAATAACAAGTAATTAGCGATCGAATTATTAATTCCAGCGCCTTTTTATGAAACTGTAATTCCCGGGCCGGCTCCAGTACTCGATTTAGGGCTTTCCTCGGGGGAGCCCTACCTCCCCCCTTCTGACCACAGAAAACAGTCATCTACGCAGAAGGGGCATCTATACAGGTAAATAATAAACCGTTGTGTGAAAATTAGCAGCGTTTTACGTTTTTAAATTCATCTTGAACTAAAGCACTTTTTGAAACCACCCGGAGTTTACCGAAAAGCTTCGTCAACATGATCGTGAATGAAAAGGTACATGAATCCGGCCCAGGTATCATTGGTGGGGATCACCTGATTATAATCACGGATGGCTGAATGAATTAGAGTTGATTGTTCTTTAATATTATTTCATTTGAAAAATGGTGGATCTTTTGGATTGTTGATAGGTGCTTCTGGAACTTGAAAAAACGTTATGCTTCATGAATAATAGCAAATAATTAGTGATCGAATTAATGATAATCGAATGAAATATAATTCCAGGGCTGGCTCCAATACTCTATTTAGGGCATTCCTGGGGGAGCATGAGGGTAGTTAATGACCACAGAAAACAGTGATATCTACGCAGATCTATAATACAGGTAAATTATTTCTCAACAGTTTCTTACACAACGGTTTATTATTTACCTTAAGCCTAATAAATAACTACAAATAATTAATTATTGAATTATTGAATCCCGCGCATTTTTATGAAATTAATTCCTGGGCCGGCTCCAGTACTTGATTTCGGGCTTTCCAAGGGGGAGCTCGAGGGTAGGTATTGACCTCAGAAAACAGTGATCTACGCAGAAGGGGCATCTATACAGGTATATTATTACACAACGGTTTATTAACCTTATGTTTCATGAATAACTACAAATATTTATTGATTGAATTGTTGAATTTCGCGCTTTTTTATGAAACTTTAATTCCCGGCGGGCTTCAGTACTCGATTTAGGGTTTTCCTGGGAGGAGCTCGAGAGTAGGTATTGACCACTGAAAACAGTGATCTACGCAGAAGGGGCATCTATACAGGTAAATAATAAACCGTTGTGTAATAATTTGCAGCTTTTTTTCATGAATCAGGGTTTGAATCTCAAAAAGGCTTGAAAGCAGTTATGAGAAATGAAAATATAATTACTGCTGGCTAATAATAATTGGCAAAGTTTAAGATAAATCAATGATCAAAAGAGACAAATCAACAATCAAAACTAATCAGCCGATTTTGGGTGGTCAGCGTCCTAAATCAATGATTTACCACTTCGCCATCTTTCGCCATGACTGCTTTCGACGTATTTCTGAAATTTATCAACGATGGAGACGTCTACTTCCTTGTGATGGTAAACACCGCAAACTTTACAAGATTCCCGTCATTCCCTGCACTTTCGCTAAGGTAGACCGAAAATAATTTTAACTCCAAATTGATGCTCACTACGTGAACATCGCTTTTCCTCACCGAATTGTAACGGATTTCCTATCTTCCATGTTCCGCGGAGGCCAACCTCCATCTCTGGTCCTTACTTCTGTGAGCACAAGTAATGTCCACTGTCGGGATATGTCCACCTCAATGTTTGGTGTCGCGCGAGGCGGGAAAGTGAGAAGAAAAAAAATTAAAAAACCACAGTCATGCAGCATGGCTATAAGAGCGAATTTTCGAAGTTTTCGGCATCTTCCTCCACCGCCTAAAATTTTCTGAAAATCAATTTTCGGTCAATGTTTTCCCAACTTGATACCAAACAAAATTAAAACAGGAGTAGTTTTACGCAAAGTAAAATTTGGGGTGGAAGGAGGGGGAGGGGGAAATCAAAAATGTTTTGAATACCAGAAGAGTAGGTATTGGGTACGTAACAAATTTTTTGTTCCATTTTTTGCCGAGTAACACCTCGGTTTGTAGATTTTCCAACGCTGAACACGATGGTGAAGTCAGAATTGCGATATCCCATTCCGTTATCAGATTAGAGCAGACGAACCAGGAAGAACATCTCAAGAAATAACCACGGTCCTTCATCTTCAAAGTGCTCCAGTTTGAGAATGGAGTGAGATATCGCAATTCTGATTTCACCATCGTGTTCAGCGTACAAAAACCTTTAAAATGAGGTGTCACTTGTCAGACTTTTTCATTTTGGGAATTTATGGGTAATTTCCCCCCCCTAAAACTCCCCAAAACTCCCCCTTAGGGTGACCCGATTCTGCCCATCTTCGAACTTAGCCTGTCGATTGCCAAGACAGATTTTTCCTGCAAATTTGAACTTTTTATCTCAATTCTTTCGAGAGTTATCGTCTGGAATGACACATACATATATATATATATATATATATATATATATATATATATATATATATATATATATATATATATATATATATATATATATATATATATATATATATATATATATATATATATATATATATAAATATATATATAAATATATATATAAATATATATATATATATACATATAATTTTTGGTGTCTTTCGGCAGGGAATTCAGGATGGTCTGAAACGGATTTTGGTATGAAAATCTTTCGGAAATTCGAGTTTTAAAAATTTTGGACCGAGAACAATAGCTTCCTTTTCTTCGAAAATTCGCTAAAAGGGGAAGGGGAAATTAAGAACGACGGTACCAGGTTGTGGTCTCGTGTGGAGAGGGAAGCGGAGGGGAGTAAAAAATGGTCAAAGCCATTAATTTCCTAATGCGTACGGAGACAAGCTCATACGACTTAATTGGCCCAGTGGGATGAGTTGTTACACCTGGGGAGTCTGATTTACATCAGCCACCATTCCGATCTATTTAGACGTTTGAACTCCCCCATCCCACTGACAGAAATTCGGTGAAAAAACTTTTGATCCTTCTCACCTTCTTCATAACTTGAGATTTTATTAAAATGTCCAAAACTGTAATCGCCAATTTGACACAGCTCAGGATACGGCCTCAGGATTGTGCAGATCAACATTAAAGTAGGTAAATAGGTAGCAGTTGAGTTAACTATAGGACTACCAAAGAATTTTTCGTTCTACCTCAACTGATTGCTCAACAATATTTTTGGCCTAATTTATGGTAAAAAGTAATTTATTTTACAGATTTTCATAGTTGAAACGTGTATCGACTCACTATTTACATGATAAGTGCAAACCTTCCCCAGGAAAAGTGGCACAAACCAAAAAATTTGAGGCATAGGTAAATCAAAAGTTTAAAACGAAAGTTTCTAGAAAAAAGTCACAACAAAATAACGTTATACCTGAACTTTCATCAGGGAAAGTGGCACAACTCAAAAGTTCCGTGGCATAAACGCAAACTGTGACCACAAAATTTCAAGGAAAACGTCAGAACTCAAAATGTGTCACTTTTCCAGAATGTAAATGAAGAAAACACCCTTAAGCCTCTTATGCTTCTTTTCTACTTGTGTCAGTCTTCCTGGCGGCGCGTGGACTCCTTCGCGTACGAAATCTGAAGATTCACTGTTCCACAAGGAAGATGGCTGGAATGGAGTCAGAGAAAAAACGCTGCAAAGTCCTTGTCACTTGGGTTTATTATTCTACTGGACATACCTACAGAAATAATGCTGTTCATTTATTGTTTCTTTCATGCGCAGTAGGTAATTGAAATAGTGGTTTCCACTAATTTTGGCCCCCAAAAACACGACCTCGGCTCTTTTTTTTTTTTTTTTTGACAGATTATCTTTGATCATTGATAGTGCCATTTAATTGTCTTGATTCACCTGCTAATACTACTTCTAGCGTTATTATACAAAATTATGGTGATTTCAGACAGATTCCCAGGTTTCTGACTCATAAAAAATGAATTTCGGGATCTTAATTTTCGCTACAACCTCAATTCTTCACTTTTTGGACAAAATCAACTTCATATTCGGTCTTCTCCCCCTAAAAAACTTGGAAAACGATACATCACAAGCTCATGTTCACCAAAACCTTAAAAAAACCTCGAGAACCCCTATTTTTTCACCCGTCTTTCTCCCATTCAACGCCCCAGGGTGTATTCCGATCGGGCTGCCGAGCTTTGGAGCACAACTAGGACCTAAATGTGCTACCAAATGGGGACCCGAACTATGTGCGGAAGAACGGCGATTTTATACCAAAATTTAACGTAAATTTAAGGCTGAAACTTCGTTAGAACCTCAATTTTCCACTCATTGAACAAAATCAACTTCATATATTTGGTCTTCTCGTCCTAAAAAAAACATAGAAAACGATACCTCAAAACCTCATGTTACTAAAACACAAAAACACAAAAAATACCTATTTTATACCGATTTTTCACTCATAACACCCCTGGGTATATTCCGATCGGGCTGAACAGTTTTGGGACACAACTAGGGCCCAATTGGAGCATGTGTGCGAAAGAGCGGATTGTTTTGACCAAAAATGAAGCAATTGTGCATGATACGACGGACGGCGGACGGCGTACGGCGGACGGTGGACGGCGGACGGACATTCCATTTTCTGAATCTGCGCACCATGAAATGTAAAAAAAAAAATTTTGAGGGGGTATTATAAAAATTTTTGTTGAGCGAAAACATAGGTGTATTATTCACAGAATATTAAACCAAAATCACACTAGCGCTTTTTTGTGGCCTGGGTTTGAATTATAGCTACGACGCTTTTCCAAAAGGTGCTGGGCTGTCTGAAGTATGTTTTGGTGGGAATAACAATCAAAATATCTAAATTTTGAGTTGTCACTTTTCCATCCAGTGTGCGAACTGTTGAAACTTGCAGAACTGGGACTCTCTAGATAACCAAATGCGAGAACGTTGTTTCCTCGTGGTTCGGTGTCTATAGTAGTATGCTTGATACAACAATATGTATGTACAATTTGGTTATGATCGAATAGAGAAAGAATAATTTAACGATTTTGATTTTTATTTTTTTTTGTGTGTGTGTTTGTATTCAGGAAAGCGAAGCTTCTAGTGATACACAGGTAACGGCCGAGCCTCCCAGCCAATTCAAGAGAAGCTATCTGCCGTCGGAAAACGGTCAAGCAGCTGAAAACCAAGAGCAACTCAAGGTTAATGAGGAAGAGAAAGAGAAACTAAGGAATATACTGCTGGCCAGAAAAGTTATTGAGAAACTCATCGAAAAACAAGTTGAGAAAGAACTAGAATACAAAAAAGGGCAAATGAAAACCTTATCTGAAAATGAGAGTGAGGAGAGTGTGCAGAATCTGGCAGTTACGCCTTATGAACAGCAGTCTTCTTCGTCCAGTCGTGAAGGATATTCAATAAGTGATGCTCCACGAGATGTGGAGAGTTCCATTGCTGGGCAAGCAGGAGGTCAGGGCAAGCTCCAGTTTGAGCCAAGCAGCGGAAATGGTGGACAAGAGCAAAAACTTCAAAGTAGCCCGATCGTGATTCAGAGCACTGCGTCAGCATTTCAAGCTAGTTCAAATGTGTTTCCAAGCGATCCATTTGTACGTCAGGTCAGTCCATCCAAATTCCAAATGAACCAATCTGATTCCCAGGGCAGTCAGTCTGTTGACCGAAACAATCCGTCGAATTTCCAAACCAGCCCAGTACCCAAAAATTCATCGGCGTTTCCCAGTAGCCAGCGAGATTTCAAAAGCACACCGCTACAGATCAGCCCCTTAAACAACCCATACTACCATCAGCAGTCCAGAGACTACAATCCCCATGTCAAGAGACAGGCTCCACTGCACGACTTCTACCACTATCAGCCTTACCAAAATACAGCAATACCGTTCACAGTACGGCAAACAGTACATACAAACCGTTACCAGCCGTACCACTACTAGATGAATATCGTAAAAACCACTACCGAAAAATGGTCGCTCGCAATCAACACCCTATGGGTTTCGTGTGATGTGCTTTGAAATACAGTTACTGCTCTCTGTTTCCTTTGCAGCCTGGCAATTCTGTAATGTAGGTTTGTACATTATGATTTCAAAATAGATTTTCTAATACATTACATTATAGTTACAAAATAGATTTACTAATAGTTATACAAATAATGATTCCTACTGAGCTTGTAGTTCCTGTTTAAACGATAAGTATTGTTTTGCGTTTTAAAATGTTTGTATGTTTGTATTTTCTCCATCTTTGTTTTACCCACGGAATCATTGAACACATCTTGAGTAACTTCACACCAAGAATAATCAACACTTGACCGAGTATGTTCGAGTATTAATTAGGTAATGAACTAATGTTATCCATGAAAATTCTATCTTAGCTGAATCATTGTGTGATGCACGAATGATGGGTCATTTATGATCGGATGTGCCAATATGCAGGGACGGATTTAAGCGCACTCAGGCTACGTACCTACATAAATATAGCCCCGCGCCTAGGGGCCCCCACACCGCAACGGGACTCGTACTACACAAAAAAATTCAATAATTAGCATATTAATACAACTATTTCAAGTTTATAAGACATTTTAATATGACATAATTATTAAGATGTTTTCAAGATTTGTATATATTTTTTTCGACTTTATGTATTTTGTTTCTAAAGAATTTTAACCAAATAAGTGCTTTAAAACGCAGTTCACAAGGTTAACGTTTTTAAACTTCCCGCCCCCTTCGGGCTGCCGTTGACCTGGGCGGTATTCCATAACCCCCGCCCCGGGAGGACTCGCACTACAGGTTATGCCTGGGGATCTACATAATATCCTTAATCCGGCCCTGTAACTACCATGTAGTGTATTAATTTGAATTTGCCGTTTATTTATCTTATTGTTCCTCGCCTTTACATAACGTTTTATACTGACACATGTGAAACAAGACCTTACATAGCTCAAATGTATTAGGTACCCTGCTCAAATGTATTTTAGAATAGGTAGGTAAGTAGGTAGATACCTAATTCAACATGTAGGTATCAACGTGATGAACATCCATTTTCACTAGGATAATTATTTGATGTATTTTTCCTCACTGTAATTCGAGAATGAGTTCTAGAATGACTCTAGTTGAAGTAAGGTAAAATGTGAGGTAGTTTAACTACGGAATTAGGTTAATATTTTGAAATATTAAATTATTTAAAAACGTACCTAGCGGGCTACCAGTATGTTAAGTTGCGTTCATCGAAATCGTTGTATATATGTAAACATATATATTGTTGAGCTGTAATATGGATTATGTTGTTACGTTGACTGTTCTCCTCCCTACTTCCCGCTATCGTTCATGTTCTGCAGTGTAGCATAAGTTGAATGTACTGATTGAGTGAAATGTTGAGAGCCTCCCACAATGTGATTATGCAAACAGTAGCAAGCTGGGAGTTGTGGTGACAACTATTCAAACTGTTGGTAACTAACGAACTTTGTGAATTACATAAACAATCACGAAAATTTTCGAAGTTCTTCAGTTGGAAAAAGACCACTCAAAATTTAATAAGTTCACAAATCGTAGAGGTTAGTTGGGTTGCTGTCTCCGAAAAAACACAAGACATGTGGCTTGAAGCTACTTCAAGAGGAACACTACTTCTCGAAGAGGTTTGAATAAGGTAGAAATAGGATGCTTTCGATTTTCATATTATGATCGAGGAATCCTGTCATATATTACTATTTGACAGCCTTAGCAATGCTGATAGGTGTATCCTATCAACGTGAAGTTTTATAACTTGATCTCGGATTATTTCCATGCCTACCCAAAACACCCATCTGATACCACAACACTACTGCTTCTGTAACAGCTAATGATTGTCAAGGCGACAGTAGCGTTGCTGCTGCTTTCTACTATACACGGACGCCCCTCTGCAATAGGTCATCAGGGCGACATCACCATTTTAGGTGCTAATCAGCACTTACAATGCATATACAACACTTGAAAGGTAGTGTTAAGGGGCCTACACACGCTCTGTGCCACCTGTGACGTCATGTCTGAGCGACTGGCTGAGGAAACTGTGCAGTTCCCACAGGCTTTTATATGCGCAAATATTTCTGTTTTCGCTCCGATAAACTGCGCAGTTATCTCAGTTAAAAACACAGTTCGGAAGGTTCTGTCTAGTTGGCCAGGGCACGGTGTTCACAAAGGTCGGAGAGCTACTGAGTTTACAAGTTCTACATTAGGTGTAAAGTACTAGGTACCTAATTTCTCACAGATGAGTGTGCATTGACGGAGATTTAGAACATTTCGAATTCTTGTAGGCAAGTTGGAATAAATTTAAAATAGCTACACTCACTGAATGCAGAATTTGATGATCTACAACTTTTGTTCCGAAGATTTTTTTCCAATTAAACTAGTAGGTACTTTTGACGTTGCAGACGTAAAAAAGTCACTGTTTTGAATGTTTCCACAGTTCGAAAAAATCGCCTAATTTGGCCGTCGTTTTCTACCTTACCCCTGTGTCAAAATATAAATTGTTGTTAGTCATTCTACGCATAACTTATTGCTCTTTAATTGCTAATAGTCGTTTTTCGTCAGCAAGCTTCTTTAGCGTTTTTGGTTTATTATTCCGTGAATAATACACAAATGTATTCAAATTTATGACGATTTCAGTAAATTGATTCATAAAAAATGAAATTTCAGAGCTGAACCTTCGATACAACCTCACTCTTTGGTCAAAATATTCACATTCAACATGGAGAACAACGATACAATCATCACAAGCTCATGTTCACCAAAACCTCAAAAATCACTCGAAAACCCTTATTTTTACACTCATTTTTCTCCCATAACACCCCTGGGTGTATTGCCGGCTGCCGAACTTCCGAGCACAACTAGGACCCATACATGTTCACAAATAAGGAACCAAACTATGTGCGGAAGAACGGCGATTTTAGACTAATCTTAAACGTAAATTTAAGGCTGGAACTTTGTTAGAACCTCAATTTTGTAGTCTTCGGTCAAAATCGATTTCATATTCGTTCTCCTCGTCCTAAAAAACATGGAAAAAGATACCTCAAAAGCTCATATAACTAGAACACCATAAAACCACCATTATTTCCACATTGTGTGTTTACTACTCTGTGAATAATACACCTATGTAATCGCTCAGAATTTTTTTCTTTTACGTTTCAAGGTGCGCAGATTCCAAAAATGCAGTGTCCGTCCGCCGTATCACGCGTATCTACTCTAATTTCGGTCTAACAAATTCGTTCTTTCGCATACAGGCTCCAATAGGGCACTAGTTGTGTCCCGAAACTTTGCTGCCCAACCGGAATATACCCAGGGGAGTGGGGCAATACCGTGCACCTAACTTTGGCAAGCTACAGTAGAAAGACGGAACGTAGTAAAAATGATGATTTTACATGAGTGGCTTTGGAATTTATTCCACATTGAGTGTGCAAAAGCTTTTCCGTCTCGAAACATTATTAATAGAATAGCAGCCCAAAATGTGAAAAAAGTGCTTTGCACGGCATTATCCAAGGCATGCACGGCATTGCCCCCACTGTCGGGTAATGCCGTGCATGCCTTGGTAATGCCGTGCATAGATGAAAAATGGCTGAATCAATAATTCACAGCAGTAACGTCAAGTGGGATTACCTTAGCAACGCGTGAATGCTAGAAGTTCGTTCCCGCGTCTTTCACAAGGATTTAAGTACCTTTCCGCCTCAATAGAGTGAGACATTCTGAGAACTTCCGGGCACGGCATTACCCAACGCAAGGCATTACCCCACTCTCCCCTACCCAGGGGTGTTATGTGTGAAAAATATGTACATAAATATAAAAATAGGTATTTTTGTGTGTGATTAACATGAGCTTTTGAGGTACCTATAGTTTTCCATGTTTTTTAGGACGAGGAGACCGAATCTGAAGTCGATTTTGATCATAGAGTGAAAAACTGAGATTCTAACGAAGTTTCAGCCTTAAATTTACGTTAAATGTTGGTCTAAAATCGTTCTTCCGCACAACGTTTGGGTCCCCATTTGGGAACACATTCGGGTCCTGGTTGCACTCCAAAGCTCGGCAGCCCGATCGGATTACACCCAGGGGTGTTATGGGAGAAAAATGGGTGTGAAAATAAGGGTTTTGAGGGTTTTTTTTGAGGTTTTAGTGAACACGAGCTTTGATGAATTGTTTTCCATGTTTTTTAGGGCGAGAAGACCGAATATGAAGTTGATTTGACCAAAGGGTGAAGAATTGAGATTGTAACGATGGTTAGGCTCCCAAAATTCATTTTTTATAAGTCAAAAACCTAGGAAATTGTCTGAAATCACCATAAATTTGTATACTGTCACTAGAAGTAGTATAAGCAAATTAAGACAATTAAATGGCACTATCAATCTTCAAAGATAATCTGTGAAACAAACAAAAAATGAGCCGAGGTCGTGTTTTTGGGGCCCAAAATTGCTGGAAACCATCAACAATAGCTATTTCAATAATTTCACATGAAAGAAACAATAAATGTATTTCCAGAATTTCTGTAGATTATGTCAGTTAGAATAATAAACCCATGTTACAAGGACTTTGCAGCGTTTTGGAATCTACGCACTTTGAAACGTAAAAGAAAAAATTTTGAGGAGGTGCTATAAAAGTTGTTTGCTGAGCGAATACATAGGTGTATTATTCACAGAAATAATAAACCGAAATTGGTTTTTGAATTAGATGAATTTAGTCGAAAAAATTGGAAAAAACTGTGAGCTGGCTATGCCAAAAAATGATGTACATTCGCCCACAGTACCGAAAGCAGAAAACGAAGAAGATGAAGAAGTTCAGGCCAAAACTTGTTTTACGTTCAAGTGGATTCCAAGTTGTTGTCGGTCACGCAAGCGCACTGGGCGGTTCACAAACCGGTTTGCAAGTCACCCGTAAAACCCATAGCGAACAAACCTTTGTTCTGTTTCTCCAAGTGGTTTCGTCAAGTTGACTGCATAGTTTAGTGTGTCTATATACCTACCTACTCGATTCGCTCCCAGTTCCTAAAAAATGTTTCAGAATTGGTTTTCATCGTTTATTGTGGAATACGATTAAGGCAAATCAATCCCCATGACTGGAAGACCAAGAAGCATATTTCCGGATCCCGAAGACTATGACTATGGATGCGACTACAACGCGTACGATGCCCCGAATACGAGCATGATGAATCAAGCTAAGTCGTCATCGGGGACCAGCGTGTCGTCTTGCGCTCAGCCAACGCAAAGATATCCGCAGACGACGAGCGCACGCAGAAAGTGTTTGACCGACCAAAAACCACCCTCTCCTAGGTGGGTAACGAAATAGGTATCGCAGTAGGTGCATTTCAACATGAACAATCACTCAAACATGCTCTTATTGATGAAACTCTGGCAGTAATTATTAGAAAAAATAAATTAGACATTAATAATGAAATATAAGTTTAGGTGCAGATTTTTGCTTCCGAAGTAATAATTATAACTAGGTACTCCAATGTCGAAAAATTCGAGAACCTGTGCTAATTACGAGTATGTTTTGAAGAGAAAAATAGACTGTACACGTACAGACATAAAAGGAAGTGCTCGCACACGTTACAAAGAAACTTAATATCACTATATAGTGAGTGCATTATCGGCTCCCTAATGAAGAGGTATTCAGTCGTTATCTGGCGAGGAACATGAAATAACAAACAGAGGACATCATTAATTTATCAAATATACCTACATAAAAGCGAACACTAAAAGTCTTGTTCAAGTTAGGTACCACGTAGAAAGGTACCCATTTAGAGTTTAATGAGAATAAATTGACGAATATTCACCAGTTATGAGCCCTACACATTTTCAATTATATCAACATAAATCGATGCGCATTTATGTTGAAGAGAATAAGCAAAAAATACCGGATACAGCTCTCTTAAGTTGAACATTTCTCCGCCCAAGCTACAACAAAATATGATAACTAGTAAAGATTCCGACATGATCAACATATGCTGACGAAAACAACTAAAGCTAAGTTAAAGGAAAAAATTATAAAAAAAGATAATCCGAACAAACCTCACAACTATTTCCTATCGTGATTTTATATCATCAAACCAGATAATACTAATTTAAAAAAAATAATAACTTGAAAGGAACAACGGAACTCCACTTTAAAATTATTTCATAGATACCTATAATCTGGTTGACAAACGTCACTCTGATAAATAGCCATTAGGTCATTCACTGTGATCTCACAAAAACAAATAAATCGTTTCGCAAGAAGACCCGGTAGGATAGAATCGTTAATAAATGATTTCATGATTTGAAAATTTTTTATTTGAGTTGTAAACATTTTGGTTTATTATTCTGCGAATAATACACCTATGTATTCGCTCAGCAAAAAATGTTTATTTAACACCCCTCAAAATTTTTTCATTTACGTTTCAAAGTGCGTAAATTCCAAAAACGCTGCGAAGTCCTTGTCACATGGGCGTATCATTCCACTGGACAACCTACAGAAATGCTGAGAATACATTTATTGTTTCTTCCATTTCTGCAATTAATGAAATAGTTATTTGATGGTTTCCGCCAATTTTGGCCCCCAAAAACACGATATTGTTATCTCCTGTTTTTGAAAATTATCTTATAGTCCCTTTAATTGTCTACATTCACCTGTTCAAACTACTTCCAGTGTTATTATACAAATTTATGGCGATTTCAGACACTTTCCCAGGTTTTTGACTCATAAACAATGAGATTTGGGAGCTGAACCTTCGTTACAACCTCAACTGCTCACTCTGGTCAAAATCAACATCATATTCGGCCTTATCGCCCTAAAAACATGGAAAACGATACCTCACAAGCTCGTTATGTATGAAAAACGCTGCAAATCCCTGCACAACGGTTTATTATTTTGTGCAGAATACCCTTCTGTTACAGACCACAGCTCTCCGTATAGATAACCCTTTTTATAATAATTATTATGTACTATTGTATACATATCATGTAGATCGCAGACCCTCCGTCGGTTAGTACCTAACCCCGTACTCGTTAATAGGTACCTACCAAATTACGAGATGCTAAAATAATTCTGTCGATGACAAACAGTAACTAAAATGGCAAAAATAAACGCAAATAATGAAGTGATGAAGGGAAACTGTTGATGTGGAGTGAAAATACACTGGAAATGGCGGATGAGGTTGGGACAGAAACAAAAGCCAGCGCCACAACGCGAAATCCCATGTGATTGGAAAGGCCTAGGCCAGTCATAATGAATTTATTGAAAAAACAAAAGAAAACTATTGATTGAACTATAGCGGACCATGCCAATGCGCACCACGCCAATTAGACAATTCGATTATAATCAAGGAATATAATGAAGGATATTGTATCCAAAATTGTCCGTGGGGGGGGGGGGGGGGGGGGGGGGGGGGGCTTCAATTGTTTACCGTTATGTAATAATTTACGGTTGTGTAAATAATAATTTACCGTTGCGTAATAATTTACCGTTGCGTAATAATTTAGCGTTGTGTAATAATTTGCCACTGTGTAATAATTTGCCATTGTTACAGATCACAGCTCTCCGTATAGATAACCGTCTATATAATATACATATGTACTATTCTATACATATGATATAGATCGCACACCCTCCGTAGGTTAGTACCTAACCCCGTACTCGTTACTAGGTACCTACCTAAATCACGAGTTAAATGCTGCTAAAATATTTCTGCCGATGACAAACAGTACCTAACAAAAAGATACGCACATAATGAAGTTCTGAAGAGAAATTGTTGATGAGGAGTGAAAAAAGTTGAAACGTACCTACCAACAAACTCCAGCCCCTTCTACGTAGATGGTATAATGAACCGTTGTGTAATAATTTACCGTTGAGTAATGATTTACCATTGTGTAATAATAATTTACCCATCAATAATACTTCAACGTTTGTTCATGTTTCACTACCTATCAACAAACTCCAAAAGAGCCCTCATTTTGGTTTATTATTCTGTGAATAGGTAATACACCTATGTATTCGCTCAGCAAAAAAATTTTATAACCCCCCTCAAAATTTTTTCTTTTCCGTTTCAAGGTGCGTAGATTCAAAAAATGCAATGTCCGTCCGCCGTATCACGTGTACAGGCTTCATTTTTGGTCTAAAAAATTCGTTCTTTCGCACACATGCTCCATTTGGGCCCTATTTGTGTCCCGAAACTTTTCAGCCCGATCGGAATATACCCAGGGGTGTTATGAGTGAAAATGTGTGTAAAAATAGGTACTTTTTGCGTTTTAGCAACATCTTAGTAAAACGCTGCAAAGTCCTTGTCACATGGGTTTATTATTCTATTGGACATACCTACAGAAAGGTTGGCTGTTCATTTATTGTTTCTTTCATGCGTAATAATCGAAATAGCTACTTCTGATGGTTTCCATTAATTTTGGCCCCCAAAAGACAAATTAGGTACCCTCTTTTTTTTTTTTTTTTTTTTTTTTTAAACTATCTTTGATCATTGGTAGTGCCATTTAATCGTCCTGAACCACGTCTTGACACTTTTTCCAGTGTTATTATACAAACTGATGGTGATTTCAGACGATTTCCCAGGTTTTTCACTCATAAAAAATCAATTCTGGGAGCTGAACATTTGGTAGAACTCAATTTTCCACTCTTTGGTCAAAATCGACTTCATATTCGGTCTTCTCGTCCCCAAAAACATAGAAAACGATATCTCAGAAGCTCATGTTACCAATATGTTGCTAAAACGTAAAAAGTACCTATTTTTACACACATTTTCACTCATAACACCCCTGGGTATATTCCGATCGGGCTGAAAAGTTTCGGGACACAACTAGGGCCCAAATGGAGCATGTGTGCGAAAGAACGATTTTTTTAGACCGAAAATGAAGCCTGTACACGTGATACGGCGGACGGCGTACGGCGGACGGCGTACGGCGGACGGACATTGCATTTTGGTTTATTATTCTGTGAATAATACACCTATGTATTCGCTCAGCAAAAAATTTTTATAACACCCCCTCAAACTTTTTTCTTTTCCGTTTCAAGGTGCATAGATTCCAAAAATGCAATGTCCGTCCGCCGTCCGCCGTCCGCCGTCCGCCGTCCGCCGTACGCCGTCCGCCGTATCACGTGTACAGGCTTCATTCTCGGTCTAAAAAAATCGTTCTTTCGCACACATGCTCCATTTGGGCCCTAGTTGTGTCCCGAAACTTTTCAGCCCGATCGGAATATACCCAGGGGTGTTATGAGTGAAAATGTGTGTAAAAATAGGTACTTTTTACGTTTTAGCAACATATTGGTAACATGAGCTTCTGAGATATCGTTTTCTATGTTTTTGGGGACGAGAAGACCGAATATGAAGTCGATTTTGACCAAAGAGTGGAAAATTGAGTTCTACCAAATGTTCAGCTCCCAGAATTGATTTTTTATGAGTGAAAAACCTGGGAAATCGTCTGAAATCACCATCAATTTGTAGAATAACACTAGGAAAAGTGTCAACACGTGGATCAAGACGATTAAATGGCACTACCAATGATCAAAGATAGTTTAAAAAAAAAAGAGCGTACCTAATTTGTGTTTTGGGGGCCAAAATTAATGGAAACCATCAGAAGTAGCTATTTCGATTATTACGCATGAAAGAAACAATTAATGAACAGCCAACCTTTCTGTAGGTATGTCCAATAGAATAATAAACCCATGTGACAAGGACTTTGCAGCGTTTTTGGAATCTATGCACCTTGAAACGTAAAAGAAAAAAGTTTGAGGGGTTGTTATAAAAATTTTTTGCTGAGCGAATACATAGGTGTATTATTCACAGAATAATAAACCAAAATGAGCTTTTGAGGTATCGTTTTTCATGTTTTTGAGGACGAGAAGACCGAATATGAAGTCTATTTTGACCAGAGAGTGGAAAATTGAGATTGTACCAGATGTTCAGCTGCCAAAATTGATTTTTTATAAGTCAAAAACCTGGAAAATCGTCTGAAATCACCATCAGTTTGTAGAATAACACTAGAAAAAGTATCAAGAGGTGGATCAAGACGATTAAATGGTACTATCAATGATCAAAGATAATTTGGAAAAAAAAGGAGCGTACCTAATTCGTGTTTTGGGGGCCGAAATTGGTGGAAACCACCAGAAATAGCTATTTAAATTATTTGATATGAAAGAAACAATAAATAAACAGCCATCGTTTCTGTAGGTATGTCCAATAGAATAATAAACCCATGTGACAAGGACTTTGCAGCGTTTTTCAAACGACATCATATATCACAGAACGACCAACTCGACTTCATACTCCGCCAATATAATCAGGTGGCCCGTAGCAATGATTTTACCTGGGGCCAATTTCCGATTGAAAGCGCTTCTCTGGTGACGAGATTTGGCCTTGGCGTAAATGTATACAATTTCATTCACCCTGGTGTCGAAAATGCCTTCGGTGCAAACTTCTGGGCCTTACTGTGAACGAACGGCTGGACGTACGATGCTCCGGGTGGTCTTAAAAAACTCATAGGTAAGTTCAAGAACTATTTAAAACCGTAAAAAAATTCACGTAAAAAAAGGTAGGTATAGGCGTTTTGAAAATTTCAACCCCTATTTTGAACCCCTCAGAGATGACTGACAGTAACGTCGAGCTTCGAGGACCAACTAGACCCCTTAACGGAACCTATAATCCGAATTTCATCAATTTTGATTCATGGTAACTAAGAAAAGTGGCCCGTACGGCGTACGGCGGACAGACAGAAATATTTTTATTGCATTTTCGGATTCTACATACCTTGAAACGTAAACCATCAAATTTTGAGGGGGGTTAGAATTTTTTTTTTTTTTTCTCATGCTCGATTCCAATGGTTCATTATTGAAAATAATTAACCAATATGGGTGTAAAAGTAGGGTGTTTTAGTGTTTTAGTAAAATGAGCGTTCGTTGTATTCTTTTTCCATGTTTTTTAGGGCGAATAGACCGAATATTAAGTCGACTTTGACCATAGAGTTAAGAATTGAGGTTGTAACGAAGGTTCGGCTCCCCAAAATCATTTTATATAAGTAAAAAACCTGGGAAACTGTCTGAAATCACCATAAGTTTGTATAGTAACACTAGAAGTAGTATCAACAGGTGAATCAAGACAATTAAATGGACTATCAATGATCAAGGATAATTTGTTATAAAGTCGAGGCCTAATTCGTGCTTCTGGGGGCCAAAATTGGTGGAAACCACCAAAAATAGCTATTTAAATTATTGCACATGGAAAAAAATGAACAGCCAAAATTTCTGTAGGTATGTCCAGTAGAATAATAAACCCATGTGACAGGGATTTTGCAGCGTTTTATATTATAGATGTATTATATATTTTATTATAGAAATTTTCGTAGAGAACTGTGTTTTGGATAATACATTTCCATTATTGTGAGTGCGTTAGGTAGATAGTTCTCACTGAAGACTCGGGTGCTGATGGTGGGTGCGGGTGATTAAATGATTTAATCAACGATTCAGATGCGAGTGATTCGGAAATTGATAAAAGCGTTGTAATCAAATTAAACTAAGTTTGATTACTGACTTTTGAAGGAGGCCACTGATTAGGGCAGTCCTCACACCTTGACTCGGGCGGTGCGCTCCAGGAGGGAGAAGACCTTCTGCGCCTCTCCCAGGCGCAACTGAGGAGGGGAGTGTATAAATACCCCCGCTCCCACCGCCATCACTCATAACCGGAGACTCCCCAGAGACAAGACCTGCGACGTACCAGCGACTAGATAGATAGAGATAGAGAAGTGAAGAGTAGAGTAGAGTAGAGCCAGTGAGACCTTAGCCATTTTTATTTGCCGACCCCGTATTTCGTTTATGTGACTTGGAACTTTCAAATTGACTCCCCTGTGTAAATTCTTTCTAACGACGCTCGAGAAGAGGGACGGGAGACTTTTCCGTATTACCAACCACGGCCAGGGCGCACCAGACAAGACCTTTTGCCGTCGACGCGAGGTACTGCCGTAATCCTCCTACCTGTTGCAGGCCAGACGAATCGCAAGCCCCAGACGAGCCCCGAAGCCTTGATTCCCAGACGAGCCAGGAAGGAATTGGAGGTAAGACCTAGAACCCTCACTTTCAAAACTAGGAACTTAGCGACCCTGTCGCGTAACAGCGCCCCTCAGGCCTTCTACTATCATCCAAGCCTTTGCCGAGGTAATCCAGGACGTTTCCTGTTCTGTTACAGAGCCCCTGGAGACTTCTCTAAATTTGAGCCTGATCTTACTGCATTTAGCCCCAAAAACTCTTCTATTGAACCCTTGGACCCACCTCTAGAACCCACTCATAGACCCATCGAAGACTACGACTCTGGTGCCTCACACAATCGTAACAATAATTCAACACTTTTCAAAACGCCTTTTTCACATATATTCTTGCCCCTTTGTTTTGTATAGAATCCCGTCTAACCGCGCACATTAACGTAATTATCCATTCTTGTGCTACAGCTTCCGACCCCGCGGCCCCAATTGTAAAAGTAGGTTTTCATAATAAATTCTTTGTACTTGTTCCTTCAGACCGTTTTGCTCTTTGAATTTAACCATTGCCCATCTACACGTAGAGTCACAATTTATAGCCTTTCCGTTGCTCCACTCCGAGACGCCTAAACCTGCCACGGTACTGTGCAAAGCCGTAGCAGGGCCAACTGCCCGCCTACAAAAACTATCAGGTAATATTCGAACTCCTGTTTCTGGTTACCTCAAATCACTCGCCATCCATTCTGCGGAGGTTGAACCAGGATTCGAACACATTACAAATTTGGTGTCAGAACTGGGGATTTCTTGCACTCTTAGAAATCCGAACCCAGTAGGTAGGCACACGGCTAGGACACAGAAAGGCAACCAGAGTCCCTCAAAATTGCCCAAGTCCCCTAGCACCCCAAAAGTAAATTAATTCTCAGGCTCAGAGAAGTATTAGGTGTACATACTTGTATATATTATATTGATTCTGTGTTTGCTACATTTATTACGATTTTCATATTTTATATTTTGTCTTGTTGCATTAAGCATTTATATTTTTCGATTTCCATTTTTTTTCATTATTTTTGTGTAAACGTGACTCATAATATTCAATTAGGGGTAAATGTGCGTTGTGACAGGATTAACTTGGTAAAATAGGTATTAGTGGGAAATTTCTGAGTAATAAACCCAGTCAAGATCGAGCAGAACCCACTAAGTGGACCCATTTTTGTCGAATTGTACCCATTTTTACTCGGTTGGACCCACCGGTGCACCCAAAACAACGGCAAGAAACCGTTACAAGTGCCAGTTAGGACAGGCCGAACAGAAAGGTCCCTCATAGGTCAAAGTCGTGGAGTTTAACCTTTTTCACCGACAACTTAGTACGTTCAACTCGAACCCACAACAACAGCCATTCTGTACCCCGTCGAGCGAAAGGCCCCAACGGTGAGCTACCTGCACCCACCGTTGTACCCACTTCTTAGGACCCAACGGCGGATTATTCCAGTAATAACCGCTGAAAGTTACCGTTACGACCAACGACCTGTCCCCATTTCTGGGTCCTCTACCTGCGTCCTCAACGCTACCGACCCCAACCCTAGCGTTCAACATTAGATATAGACCCCTTTTGCTGTTTCTGTTATTCTATTATTGTTATTTTCGTAAAAATTTCTGTGTATTATTCTGATTATTCTGTTTTCGTGTCACTATTTCGTAAAAATTACGGGTGTTTTTCCACATTTTTCTTTGGGACCCAATTTACGCGTGCGTTCGTTTTAGTATTTCGTATTTGTCATTGATATTAGTTTCCGTTAGTGTCGTTATTTTCGTGAATTTTTCGTATTTTGTTCCGTATTGATAGTTGAACCCATTTTTGTAGGTTTAGTTGTTACTTTTGTTGTTTATTATTTCACGGTTTTCGTCCCGTTTTAGTATTGTTTAATTGTTTCCTTGCGCAATTTCTCGTTTATGATGACCTATTAGTGCCGTATATCCTCTCGCGTGTTTTTGGGGGAGCGTCAATTGTTGGACCCCAGTAAGATGGCCACCTCCAACTTTTTGGACGACGACGCGAGGATAGAAGACCCGGAGTTGACACCCATGGAGAGATCGGTGCTCTCGCTGGGCAAGATTATGGTGGATTCCCACCGAGATATCCTGGCTGAGGTAAGAGCACACGAACGACAACCACAGCGACTCTCCCGAACCATGATCGATTCATTGACGGTATGGGACCCATCGGACCCCGAAGCCCTGCCCCTTTCCGACTACCTCGAGCTCCTAGAAGACTCGACCCCAGATATGTCCGAAGTCGAAAGGGCAGGCCTCCTCCGCGTCAAACTCAAGGGGGTTGCATTCAATTGCATTGTAAGCCACCCCGAATGGAGACAAGCCCCAGCCCCGTATAGTGTGGCTAAAGCGGGCCTATTGCGATGGTTCGGTCGAGAAAGCACCGAATTGCTCTCTCAACGGTTAGCCGAATGTCGGAAGGAGGAAACGGAGTCCCTGGTACAATATGCCGACCGAGTTCGCCGATTGGCGGGACGCTTGGTCAGAGCCGCCTACCCGGACGGGGAAGTAGGCGTGAGACATCCGGCCATTGAGGGTAGAGCAAAACACACCTTTATCCGAGGCTTAGAGGGGCACCTTAGAACTGCGATCGCCAGTAACTGCCCCATGTCCTTCGATGACACAGTCACAAGGACTCTTGACTTATGCGAAACCTTGTCGACGGGGGCCAACTCCGATGAACCATGGAATGTGGGCGCGGTGTATACCCGTGGGTCGCCCCGGAATCCCCGAAACTACGGCAGCTGCTATCGGTGCGGCCGAAATGGTCATTACGCCCGTGACTGCCTCGAACGGCCCCAGATGACCCCAGCGGAGGCGAACCCACCATACTCCCTCCACCCCACCGACAGGAACCCGACACATGCGTCGCCCTCTCGCGAGTCGCCACAGGATTACCGAACACGCCCCGCCTCACCAGTCCCAATTAGATGTCGATATTGCAGAGGGTTTGCCCATTTTGCGGCGGAATGCCCCGACCGACTCAGGCCTAGAGGACCAGCGCTGTGTACCTATTGCGGTGGTGACGACCACTACGAGTGTGATTGCCAACTTCTGCAGGACCAACTAGGGGAGTACTCACCGGCCCCAGTTTCTAAACAACCGATTGGGCCCGGGTGGAGAAAAGATGCCCCGAACCTGCCCCCAACCTTGCATCCAAACTCGAACCCGAATGAACCCACCAGGGTCCAGAGTGTGACAGAAATCACAGGAGCTCCGACCCCAGGATGGAACTTCGCCCCTGAAACGAACCCAGGCCGACAATCCACGGAACGAATGGCCCCAGATGAAGGGTCCAATGTGCCTTGTCCCCAGCCCGTCGTCAACTACACTACCACCACGGGGCCTGAAGAGCTGCAGCGGCTAATGGCTCAGAGCCCGTGGATCACACCCGTCACGATAGAAAGCGATGGGCCAGCAATCATCGTTCCGGTGATGCTCAATGAGACTCCGCTCACGATGGTAGTAGACACGGGAGCGCAGGTGTCCTTACTGAACCAGCCCGTGCCGGGAAGCATCATCCGACCGGCGGTGATACAAGCCCGAGGCGCCGGAGGTGAGCCGATCCCGTTCCGGGGAGTGCAAACCCTCCGAGTGCAAATAGAGGGTTATGACCTACTCCACGAGTTCCACGTACTCCCCACGGACAGCCCCGGATTGAACCTGATGGGTCTCGACCTGCTGAAGAGAATCCCGATGAGGCTCACTACGAGCGACGTACCGTCCTTGCTGGACTACCCCGTGCAACAGGAAGAGACCACCGAAAGGACAGTTTTACTGGTGGTACGGGACGAATACCGCCCCCGGTGCGAAACCCCAGATGCTATAGAAAGCATTCTCCCCTACGCTTGCCAACGTGACGTAACGGCCAAAATCCTAGCCGGGACATTGGTGCCTGGGAGTACCGAAGTTCCCTGGGAGTATCTGGATGAACCGCCCTCTGGGACGACCACTTCGGACAAAGACGTCAGGGAACAGGAACCACCGAAACCACCCACTCTGACGACAAGACCCAGTGTTACCCCAGAATGGGTCCACAAGGACCCTTTGGACATCACCGCCGGAAACCAATCGAACCCATGTATGAGGTCAGCGCCGGAAACAGGCCCCAAGGAAGAACCCATCCTGGAAACCCGTATGGTAAGAACCAGTGGATTAGGAGGGTCGATTCCCGTGGTTGACTACCTCCTTCTAGAGGTTCTGCCCCCAACCTGTCCATCAAGGGCTTTTTCCCCTTTCTGTTTCTGCAAATCAACTAGTACCAAGCTCGAACTAATCCAAGAAATCCTAACACAACGCCGAATAGTTAAGAGTAGTAGGATGATTACCAAATACCATTTTCATGAGACACTAGGTAGGCTAGGGATGATCCTTTCAGGAAAATTAGGAACGGGATCCCTGATCCCAACACAGGAACCGTCTGGAGTGCTCTCTGGCCGGTGGTATGATTGTAGAAGCGTCAGGGGGAATAGGTGTTGGTTAAGTCGCGAATTTGAGAGATGGGGTCTTGACGGTCTTTTCTCCCTAGGTAGCTCCACTAAGAGGACCAACATGACGGACCCATCCCCCCTTGCGAAGGACACCCAGGAGCCACACTTCCTGATCATCCCGAACCCACGACGGACCGACTTGGCCTCTTTGACCTTTGGGTTTGCCCCAGGCGTTCTAGCTCCGACTACCGGTTGCCGGGAAAGGAGCCCCCTTCCGCAGAAGGAATTTCCAACCGCGAACTCCCGGACGCCGGCTACCCTGGCCCCACCCAACGAATGTACCGGGAACCCCGAAAGTGGCTGCGACCCCGGAAACCTCCCCGAACTTTGGGATCAGGAGAAAGCCCCGCCGTCTGCATGCACCCCGGCCTACTCCTTGCTTACGCCGTTACGAGATCCATCACCAATGACACCCCCACCCCAGGACCAGGATCAACAGGTGGTAACCATGGCCCAGTTCAACGCCTTAAAGAGGAAGATGGAAGCCATGGGCGAAACCATGACCCACTTGGTCCGTGAAGTAGCCGTGTATAGGGCTGAGCGGGAAATCGCCAGCTGGGCGGTGGATACCAGAGGCGATTCGGGAGGTGCCCCACCTGCCAACTCAAGTCTCCTGGATCCGGACTTCCACGGAGCTACCCTTACCGAGGAGTACAGCGCGTCCTCCGTGACACCGGGCGTCGAACCGCAGGAAAAAGGGAAAACCAAGGGAAGGAGTCACCCCGATCCTACGGCGTCCCCCATACCCCCCGCGGTACGGATTCCGACGGCCCTTGTGCCTCACGGGAATTATCATCGCCCTGGGGGTGACGACCACGCGTTGCCCGTGCCCAAGAAAGGCTGTTGCGCCACTTGCTACCGCGCCGGAATCAAGCTTCACGGCAGGTTCTGCGAGTGTTGCCGAACCGCAGTCAAGCGATGGACAGCCAAGCTTGAAAGAGAACATGATGTCACCATCATACCCCGTTGCGACCATCCTTTGGGCCGCCCCAGGTTCATGTGCCCTGGTTGCGTATTGGAGGCCTATGTTGTACGCTATAACCAGCGTCACCCGGGTGCACCTCACCCGATCCCACTGCGGAACAGCCTTCCCCGGAAGCAACCTGCGCTGCCCTCGGACGAACCACCCACTCCGTCGCACGAGTGAAGCCGTTCCTCTTAATTATAAGTACGATTTTTGTTTATTGTTCTATTTTTAGCCAAGCCTTGTTTTATTGTTTGAATTTGTCCTTTTGAAAAAAAAAAAAAAAGAGTTCTTTAATTGCTGTGTAACGAATTTGTGTGCGTATAGTAAGTCTGGACACGTACCCTCCATGAGTGTATGCCTTAGTATTCCGGTAGACGTTGAGTTTGCCTCAATTATCCGTAAGTTCGTTTTGCTTTTCTTGTACCTTAAGTACCTTCATTTTCTGTGTCCAAAACCTTTGTACCTTATGAGATTATGAGATTGTCCAGCTTAGTAAGTCATGTTCGTCTTTTATTTAGTATTCTGTCCTATTTGTTAAGATAAGTCAGTCATGCTGTTCGTGTAGTCTTTTTCTGTCAAGTCAAGTTGTGCCAGTTACCTTTATGCACGTTATGTTCCGTTTATATTTTGTTTGTTGATGAATCCTTCAGATGTCAGACTTCGTATAAAGACAATATTCTGTCGTTTTAATTGTTCCTGTTTATGTAAAGTCATTCCTTCTTTTATATACTGAAATGTTTCATTTTTTTTTGTGAGTTGTAATATAGATATGTCCTGTAGTATGTAAGCTAATTAAGCCTCGTCTTTTCCCTGTGTTGTCGAGTAGCAGTCGCCTCGTATTCTCTCATTGCTCGACCCATTAAGTGTTGTCAATACGTAAAGTCATATTCTTGAAGCAGGTTACCCAGTCGTTCTGTTAGGTCCGTCATCTTCATCCCTCAGATCAGCTCTGTCTCAGTCGTTTGCCCCAAATTAAAATCAGTTTTGTGTGTCAGTAAGGTCGACAAGTTAATCTGCTAGTTCCCTTGTATTGTCACATCTTGCTTAATAACTAAGTCTATAGGATCGCTGTTGTACCCTAAGTAGAGGAGAGAGTCCTACGTCGGCCACCCCACCAGTCAACATGTCACTGTGTCAGTCAGTCAGATCGCCCGCCTCAGTAGCAGTCCTAGCGGATGCCGGTCAACAGTCGCCCCAAGGAAGGTGTTGTGTGCCGTTGAGGACAACGGCCTCTTTAAGGAGGGAGTGATGTAATCAAATTAAACTAAGTTTGATTACTGACTTTTGAAGGAGGCCACTGATTAGGGCAGTCCTCACACCTTGACTCGGGCGGTGCGCTCCAGGAGGGAGAAGACCTTCTGCGCCTCTCCCAGGCGCAACTGAGGAGGGGAGTGTATAAATACCCCCGCTCCCACCGCCATCACTCATAACCGGAGACTCCCCAGAGACAAGACCTGCGACGTACCAGCGACTAGATAGATAGAGATAGAGAAGTGAAGAGTAGAGTAGAGTAGAGCCAGTGAGACCTTAGCCATTTTTATTTGCCGACCCCGTATTTCGTTTATGTGACTTGGAACTTTCAAATTGACTCCCCTGTGTAAATTCTTTCTAACGACGCTCGAGAAGAGGGACGGGAGACTTTTCCGTATTACCAACCACGGCCAGGGCGCACCAGACAAGACCTTTTGCCGTCGACGCGAGGTACTGCCGTAATCCTCCTACCTGTTGCAGGCCAGACGAATCGCAAGCCCCAGACGAGCCCCGAAGCCTTGATTCCCAGACGAGCCAGGAAGGAATTGGAGGTAAGACCTAGAACCCTCACTTTCAAAACTAGGAACTTAGCGACCCTGTCGCGTAACAGCGCCCCTCAGGCCTTCTACTATCATCCAAGCCTTTGCCGAGGTAATCCAGGACGTTTCCTGTTCTGTTACAGAGCCCCTGGAGACTTCTCTAAATTTGAGCCTGATCTTACTGCATTTAGCCCCAAAAACTCTTCTATTGAACCCTTGGACCCACCTCTAGAACCCACTCATAGACCCATCGAAGACTACGACTCTGGTGCCTCACACAATCGTAACAATAATTCAACACTTTTCAAAACGCCTTTTTCACATATATTCTTGCCCCTTTGTTTTGTATAGAATCCCGTCTAACCGCGCACATTAACGTAATTATCCATTCTTGTGCTACAGCTTCCGACCCCGCGGCCCCAATTGTAAAAGTAGGTTTTCATAATAAATTCTTTGTACTTGTTCCTTCAGACCGTTTTGCTCTTTGAATTTAACCATTGCCCATCTACACGTAGAGTCACAATTTATAGCCTTTCCGTTGCTCCACTCCGAGACGCCTAAACCTGCCACGGTACTGTGCAAAGCCGTAGCAGGGCCAACTGCCCGCCTACAAAAACTATCAGGTAATATTCGAACTCCTGTTTCTGGTTACCTCAAATCACTCGCCATCCATTCTGCGGAGGTTGAACCAGGATTCGAACACATTACAGCGTGTTAAAAAGGTCCATTAGAGTTTTTTCGAGAATGAGCTTCTAAGAAAGCAGGTTTTTAAGGAACCCTTTTTCGTTCGTCATGAGTCGTGAAATCGAACCATCATTGGCAACATGATAAACGAAACAACCAAATAAAAACTAAAATAATATTAACCTGACCCAGGATCGACCTCATTAACCTACAGTGGAATCTTCAATAAAGTAAGAATCCTGCTTTGTGGGTTTTCCCCCTTGGAAAAAATCGGCTCATAACACTTCGTCGGCTAGGTACTATAGTAACAACATGGACATCACTGTCCAGGATCGAACTCATAACCCCACAAGTGTTCCAGCCTTCGAAGATGAGAATCCTGGTTCGAGTTAAGTCTACGATGAAATTTTTTCAGGGGTTACATGGCGGCAGAGCCCTGTCTCAGTACTCCAACACCCGGAGCCACTGCTGGGCAAATCGCTTCCAAATTCTGCTCAAAGCCGCAAAGCTATAGACCGACGAGGAGCAACGGTTACTCAGAAAGACCGTCCTCCCCGAGATCAGCATCGCCCGGTTGTTCCACATCCCGTAAGATTGTCCAGTGACAATAGTTTAGCCGTAATTCTCACATTTTAGTTTCGAGCTTCATTCACAAGGTCAACCCTACGGCAATCGTTTTGACGATGACGGTGCTGGAGAGTATACAGGTAGGTATGAGCCGAACACACCTCATCAAGTTGGTATGTTGGCTACTATCCATGTGTCTACCCATAGACACCAAATAGCTGCACCATGTGTACCTAGCTTCACCCAAGGAACATAAATACAAGATGTATGTTTGAGGGTAGGGGTTGTGATGATGTTTTGTACAGACATCAAATGTGGTAGGTCTTGCCCTCCAAGCACAGTTTTTATCTTTAGTGTTCAATAAATACTTCATATACATCGCATTTCTGCAATGTATATATGAAGTATGTACATGTCCGCAAATCCTTGCCACGGGCATAACTTCCTCAGTTGAAATCCGATTTTGCTTATCTATTCAGAGATTCCCTATGGGGGTTGGGTCCTTGATGAGCCCATGTAAATTTCAGAACGATCGGATCATTGGTACGGTCACTGCGCATGAGCAGACGCGAAATCCGAGATACATAGTACTCAATTTCTCACGATCAATGACCCCCAAATTTACCCTAACTTGGTGGATAGTTAAAGTGTTGCTCCCAAATGGTCCCCCCACGAATTTCAGTACGATCGGACAACTGATATGGCACATGCGCAAATGCAATACAAAAGAGATACAAAATTTCTCACAGATCTATGGCCCGATTTTGAGGAAATTCAAGAATCATGCTGTTTGAGCTCTGGATGATCCTATGCGATCATGTTATCGATACGGGGAAGCTGTTCTATTAAACTAAGCAACGTTTTCCACCTGTTTTGACTGTTATTTCACATTGTACCTATTATAACGCGAAGCTTGGGTGGAACTATTTCAAATGAATTTAGAGTGTGTTGACATTCCAGAAAGCTCCAGGAGGCAGCAGGAGAAACCTTCTGACGACTACTGCGAAGCCGAAATGAACCAGTGTAAACTTTTCCATGGGAAGGTGAGTCGTTCGTTTGCACTTCTCGTGATCGTCTATTTCGATCGATCGATTTTGAAATTGCCTTTTAATTCGTGTAATCCATGGAGGGCTTTGGTAGCCAATCCGGTGTTTTTTTGGTAGCCAATAACTATATTCCACACTCGATAGTATAAGGCAAAATTATTGGTAGTCGACCCCCCCCCCCCCCCTCACCTAAAGTGAAAAGTGAAACTGAAGTTACTAGAGAGTTTTTGCAGCACCCTCAAGCCGAAACGAATCGGAAAACGGCACCGAAACGGAAATGGCGGATAGGGTGACCGAAGTCAGATGTGGTTCAGTTTTTCGTTCAGTTTTTTTTCAGTGGTTTTTATCGGATTATTTCTTCAATTACCTTGTTGTTAATGGTGTTATGCTCTAAGCCACTTGTGCTCTATATGGAAGTGGCAGGCTCCAAGATGTCTGTCTCGAACGGTAGTTTGCTCAGGTTAGCTGGTAGCTGGGAAGCGGGGTTGTTCTCTCTAGGACTTCAAGAAACGGTGTAAACGCAAGATGGCTTCCTCTCAAGAGAAGAGCGAGGCGGAGCTCCAGTACTGCCAACCTGCAAGAATATTCTCGAAAATGTGTGAGAAAAGGCGCCAAATATGAAATTGATCATTCATAATTTCACACTCCCTCCTGATCAATTTTAGAGCGCCTCAAGTCTTCTTCAGAAGATGGGCTTGATATTAGTTCTAGTTATAAGTGACATCTATTTCACTTATTCATCAAATTTGAACTTTTGGGTAGAGACTCACAAGGAGTTTAAGTGACATCAATTACACTTATTCATCTATTTAGAGCTTAATTGAGAGAGAGATATACATCAAAGAGTTTACTTCAAAGGGTTAAGAATGGATTGTAAATTTTGAAAAATTTATATAACCCTAGGGTACAAGAGAAGGACTGGAGTCTCGTCTCACACCATGCCGACCCTCTCTTTACTGCCAGACGTCTGTAGAACAAAACAAACAAAAACAAGTGCTAGTTCAAGGCATATTTGAGGAGCTTGTCTTTCCTAGATACAAGCTCGGTAATACTTCATTTGGGATAAGCCCAGTGGAGTCTTGAGTGTTCGTTTATAGAACACTCCCTTAAGACATGGACTCGTAAGTTTAATTCCAAGTTGAAGGATGGTGTTCTCATCCTTCAGATTGACACAAGATGCTACAAACATCTAACACCATAATCTTCATTCCATCAGTCTTATACGACCATCATCAATAGAATATTGTTTTTCCTCGGTCCAAATGACCAGTTAGCTTCCATCAAAATTTATCAGCTAACATCTTTGAATGGTTATTATAACCAACATCAAATTCCCAAAGTTTAGGCATCCATGAATGATACCACTAACTTGTTCCGGAATTTTTCGAACAACGCGCCCGTCAATGGCTTGGTGAAAATGTCACCACATTGTTCGCTCGAGGGAAACCATCTAAGTTCAATTTTTCCCTCCCGCACTTGTTGACGAACAAAGTGCATATCGTGGGCTTGGAGGTAAAAGTGACCAACTGACATTTTTTCACTTTTTGAGTATTTTTATCATTCTCTTCAGAAAAGCGCCCTCTATCGCTTGAGAAGAAGAAAAAATGAAATTTCCAGCCGTAGGCCTCAGGAACGAGGAAAAAAAATGTTTACCTGTACAAATAACTTCTAGAACATGTCCATCTACCATTTGATCAGTTTTACCTATGGATCAAGGTCTATTCAAATTATGAAGTACCACCAAAGTAAAAATGACCAAATGCCAACTAGTCAGTTTTACCGCTAGGAATTCAAGTCAATAATTTTCATGATTGAGTACAGGTAAAATTGACCATCTGGGTTTTAGCCAGTTTTCTTGAGCGAGATTCAAGGTAAAAGTGACCATCTGGAAGTTGATCATTTTTACCTGTACATTATTGTCAATAAAATTGGATGTCTAACAATTGGTCAGTTTGACTAGGCTTCATTTTTCTCACATTTCTCGCGCACTACAGAGACAATAATAGGTGACCAACTGGCAGATGATGAGGGATTTACATGAAACAGCTGATAAAATGACCATCTATCGACAAACGGGGAGCAGCAAGCGTCGCAATTTTCTCAGGAAGCCTCCTTTCCTTTGCTCCTTTCCGTTCCAAATCGTCATTCGTCCATTGCTCTAGCATCCCTTGATTTCGTGATAAGGCTTTTTTTAATTTAAACCTGCCTATTCCCTTCGCTATGATGAATTGCGGGAAACATTTGGTGACAAGTCGTGGAAAACGACTGTTGGATCTATGCCTCAAAAGGTGCCACAGCGAAAGAGAAGGTAAGTCAGAAAAAAATAGTGTGAGATTGTACCCAGCTTACTAAAGATTTTAAAGAAATAATTAATTTACCTACTTACTAAGGTAGTTCCTACTTATCAATTTCTATTAATTTTCAATCTAGATGAATTAAAGGAGTTGCCGCCGCCACCGTCCAAGAGGTCATTCGAGGAGAAACCAGGTGAAGCTACCAGTGAGGAAAACTCCTCTTTGTTAAATGGTGGGGTAAGTAATGAAAATTTCAATCACCCTTCAGAAGAAAAAAAATGCACAGATGATGTTCCGATTATCGATGTTTCGAATATCGAACTTATCCAGATCTGTACGATTGAAAAAACTGACATTCAAGCTGCCCCTCAGAATGTGCCAGATGATGTCCCTGAGACCTCATTTCTGCCCGTTCCAGGATCTAGCAATCCTTTTTCCAAGAATATTGACTTTTTTGAGTGCACGGAAGCTTCAGCCACCAGTTCCCAGTTGTATCTCAATTCTCATCAGATCGTGCACATAATATCTCGTGATCAAACAGACAATGTCTCTGGAATTGAGGATTTGGACCACGATTCCATGGATGGTCTTGAGGACGACCATACATCGAATGACAATCAGTCTAGGGATTCAGACTATATTCCTAATACCTCCAGTCAATCCAGTATCTGTGACGATTTGCCATTTTCATCCCAACAGCTTGTCATTCACGATGATCTCAATCGTCCTTCTACCTCAAAGTGCACTAATCTCACAGAAAAATCTCCACCTGCCTCTTCGGATTCTGTTTCCTCAAGCTCTAGGGTACTTGTGAGTTCCTCTCAACAAATATTGCCTTCAGAAACAATCCATAATGAGTATCCCAATGAACCATGTACATCTTCATCACAATTAAAGTGCAACGAATTGTCTGATTTCTCTGAAGATAATAATGCCCGCCAACTGTCTCGAAGGAGAAAGAAAACCCCTTGCACGTGGAAAATCAATATTAACAAGGATTTACGGAAAAAATGCCTTCCTTATATTTCTAAAAAGGGTAAAATTCTTCCGGCCAAGGCACCAAAGCCTGTTTTCTGCATAGAAACTAAGTGTCCTTTTAAGTGTCCCTCCAAATTTTCCGAAGAATCAAGAAAACATTTCTGTCAGATGTTTCATCTGATGGATTACTCCAGACAGAAAGATTTCATTCTTTCATCAGTGGAAACTGTGCAAATTGTTCGTAAGAGCTCTGAGGCTGGCAGTAAAAAAGAAAAATCTAAGGGTAGGAGATATCATTTTACTAACGATGGACAAAAGCAAAGGGTTTGCAAGAAATTCTTTTTGAACACCTTGTGCATAAGTCATGGGCCCGTTGATAAGGCGATCATTGGCAGAAACGATGAAACGGGTATCTTTAATAAGCCTGACCAAAGAGGACGGAAAATCCCCCCAAACAAGACAAAACAAGATTTGGTGGACATTGTCGAAGAGCACATTAATAGTTTTCCTGCAATGAAAAGCCACTATACTCGAAAAGATACCCAGAGAAAGTATCTTGACCCACAGTTATCGATAGCTAAAATGTACGAACTTTATGTGTCTAAATGCAAGAAAGACAAAATTCCAGACGACAAAATCGTTTCATCGGTGACTTACCGCCGTATTTTTTGTGACAACTTTAATTTGTCTTTCTTTAAACCAAAAAAAGACCAGTGCTTAATTTGCAACAACTTTGAGAAAGCGTCGATTGAAAAACAAAACGAACTCAAACGTGAATTCGAATCTCACATAGAAAGAGCTGCATCGGCAAGCAAATCGAAATCAATCGACCGCCTCCACGCCACTACCGACAATGAATACGTATGTGCAAGCTTCGACCTACAAAGTGTCTTGCAGATACCATCTTCGGATGTGTCACAGATGTACTACAGCAGAAAGCTAAATGCTTATAATCTGACCGTCTACGGAGGAACCAAACCAAATTCGGCCTATTGCTATTTATGGACAGAAGTGAATGGATCAAGAGGGAGCTGTGAAATTGGCACGGCGGTGTTTAACTGGTTCCAAGCTCTACCTGAATGTGTGAGGCACGTTTCATTGTATTCTGACACCTGTGGAGGCCAAAACCGCAACCAGCATATGGCCGCATTATTTTTATACATAATCAACACTCTTCCTAACTTGGATACCATCGAGCATAAATTCCTGGAGTCGGGCCATTCATACATGGAGGCAGACTCCATTCATAGCGCGATTGAAACAGCAAAAAAAAACGTCCCCGTCTACACCGTTCATGATTGGATGAATATAATTAGATCTGCAAGATCTAAACGAAACAAAAAAGACAACGAGCCTTACCAGGTCCAAGAATTGAAGTTCACGGATTTCTTGGACTTGAAAAAACTTTCAAACCAGACGATGCTCAACAAGTCGGTGGACGCCAGTGGAGCAAAAACAAACTGGTTGAAGATAAAAAGGCTAAAATTCCTCAAGTCGCGGCCAGACAGGATTTTCTTCAGCGAAGGATATTTTGAAGAATATCGAGAGCTGATTGTCAGCGCCGGTTCGTCCAAGAGGAATAATTTCTGCATGCCCAAGGACCTGAAGCGATTATACAGCAAGCCTATCCCAATAAGTGATATAAAAAAACAAGATTTGATCAAATTATGCCGAAATAATGCAATCCCTCATGAGTTCCATGCATGGTACCACCAACTGCCATCGACGAAGAAGAAGGGCGTCATTCTCGCAACCCCTGAACCATCGATTGATGATGATGATGATGATGAAGATAGCGACATCTAATCCCTATCCTCTCTATTCTCCGTTCTACCTGTTTTCAACAATTCTCATTTATGTTTGTTTCTGTTTTATTAATAAACTAAATAAGTACTAAACTTCTCGTTTATTTCTCTCAATAACGATTCATCTCGTTTGTGAGTAACTAGATGACTGAAGTAGAGGGCGTGGAACTGAGCTCGTTGGGGGGTGAGAAGATTGCTTTACCTATTTGACCAATATTTCAACTGACTTCCTTCAAAAATTTTCCGGCTCGCTCCCTGGAGACCTTGTGGTTGCTAATCAATGTTTTCGTGTTTATTAATCACCAAAATAAAGAATAATGATGGTTTTCAGGGATTTTTTTCGGAAAATGACCAACTGCTATAAGAGAATTGGTAAAATTGGTAAAAGTGACCAACTGAAAATGTCGAATTTTTCGGGATTATCCTTACTCGAATTATCGCGCCGTGATTTCTGCTAGAGCTATCATGTTACAAGGTTAACAGCATCTTCTGGGATAGTTTTATTGAACTAACTACTAAATTATTCAAAGTATAGTGATATGACCAAGTGCGAGAAATACAAAGAGCTGTCAAGGTAAAAGTGACCAACTCCCAATTTCTACGAAAAAGACTTCCTGCTTTAATTCATCTGACCTCGCTGACCCGTGTCAGTCATTTTTAGCAATTAAATATCTCATAGTACCAGAAAAATCAAAACACCTGGGGTTAGGACCGAATACCAAGTCATACAACGCATTTAGCAACTTGGTCAGCAGGGTCAAAACTTCGAGAGGCCCTCCTGTAAAATTTGCAAAAATGCACATGGTCACTTTTACCTCCAAGCCCACGATATGTAGGTTTACTACATGCTTCAACCCTTTCGACTCATCCGTTTTAGCCAGAGCTATGGCTGCTCGATTGTCCTCAAATACGGATAGAGTTAACTTCTCCTGCGCCAGTATTTGATTGCACATTTCCTGCAATCCTGCGAGTTCTCGACAAGCGATTGGCATCGATATGTACTCACTCTCTGCTGATGACAGAGATACCTGCGTCAGCTTCTTCGATTTCCACGATATAACATCGTCCCAAAGCTTGATTACATATCCACAAGTCGAGAGTCCATGTTTGTCATTGAGACCCATTGAAGCATCGGGATAACACTCCAATTTGTCAGTGTTCCCTCTATAGAGCAATCCATAATCCAGAGTTCCTCTAAGATACTGTAAAACTCTCAATGCTCTATGCCAGTCTTCGCTTGTGTAAGAAGTTTGTCTTCTACACAACATATTCACTGCATAAGTGATATCTGGTCTTGTCCCATTCTGAAGATACAAGAGAGACCCCACCAACTGCCTGTAGGGCACATTTGGCTTTCCATGTATCTCTTGCTTCTCATCTATTTTTGCTTGAACCATCGGGGTGTTTGCCACAGCTTTTGAATTTGGGTCAAACTTGTTCAGCAACTTCTCAATAAAGCTCCCTTGATGAATGAACATCTTTCTCTGAGCTCTATTCCTCAGTATCTCAATTCCCAGATACAACTTCGGAGTACCAAGATCCTTAATTTGGAATTCCTGAGCTAGATTCTCTTTTAGCTCCTTTCCTTTCTTCGTGGAGTTTGTTGCCAGTAAGATATCATCAACATACAGTATTAATATGGCAAACTCCTTGTCTTGTCTCCACACAAAGATGCACCTCTGGTGAGGATACACTTCAAAGCCCAGTTTCTCCATGGCTTCAGAAAATCGAATATGCCATCTCTTAGGAGAAACCTTAAGACCATATATATGGCCTTCTCTAGTTTACACACGTGACTCTGAGGTAGGTTCCTGCTTGAATTTGTATATTCAATCCACCCTTCCGGAATTTGAATATAAACTTCTTTTTCAAGCACTCCATTCAGAATTGCCGTCGTCACGTCCAACTGATATAGGTTCAGATCCATCTTATTAGCAATGGACAAAATGAACCTAACGTCGTTCAGTCTTGCAATAGGTGAGTAGACCTCCGTCAAATCGTACCTGTTTCTATCTGCAAAGCCTTTTGCAACCAGTCTGCTTTTATACCTCACAGAGCCATCCGCTTCTGCTTTCCTCTGATGAACCCACTTTGTTCGAATCACCTTTGTGTTCTGAGGAAGTTCAGACTTTGGTATTAGTCTCCAAGTATCATTTTCTTCTAATGATTTAAACTCTAAGTTTATGGCTTCTTTCCATCTAGCTGAATCCTTCGAGCTCATTGCTTCTGCATATGTCTCAGGCTCATTGCCTTCAGCAAAGTGTGCACATTCTTCTATTGTCTCGAGGAAATCATATTCTTCATTTCCTCCAATGACTTCTTCGAGTTCAACATCTATTGTAGAGGATTGATCACCACCTTTTTCTTCATGATGTTCATCTATAACATTCACTGGTGGTGGTTGTTCCTCTGTCTCTACTTGTTCACTTTCAGAGTGCTGGAGCTGTTGGGGCTCCGTTATGCTTTCATCTATCTCTGAAGTGACAGTTCCTCGATTGTTTGTACCCTCCGACACCTCAGTCGTTGGACCCCAGGAGAATTCCAGCTGTTCACTTCCAAACAGCTCCCTCCCTTCTTGATGTCCTGACTTTTCTAGGTTTGTCCCATAGGTCCTGGCTTCGATAAAGTCAACATGCTTCGACCTGATCAGCTTTTTGTTTGCTGCATCCATTATCAGATAGCCTGTTTGTTGACACTCTAAGAGATACCCCTTTTTGCTTCGTGGTTGCATTTTTCCTTTTGCAGCCACAAGGTAGTATACTTCGCACCCAAATCTTCTAACATATTTTAGATCGGGTTTTGCCCCAGTAACCATCTCATATGGTGACTTGAATTTATTCGAGGCATTTGGTACTCTATTATGGATAAACATAATATTATTCAGCGCATATCCCCAGTACGAGTTTGGCATTCCTGCTGATATCAACATCGCTTGTATCTTCTGCTGCAGCTCCAGGTTCAACCTTTCCGAGCATGCATTATGTTGTGGGGTTGCTGGCTCACATACTGTCAGTGTGATTTTCTCGTCTGACAGTTTCTTCTTCATCAACATTGTCTTGTACTCACTTCCTCCATCTGTCCTGATTTCCACTACTTTTCGGCTGTCACCTGTTAGTAGTCTAATCTCCGACAGACACTTCGACAGGGCAAGATGAACTTGCGTTTTGTCTGGCATCCCATACGCAAATGCATACTTCGTGCAGTCATCTGTGAACGTGATTATGTATCTATAACCAGAGGTCCACGCTGCTGGTTTTATGGGTCCTTGAAGATCAGAGTACAACCTCGAAAAAGGCGTCTTCGACCTTTGTCTCTCTTTATTGCATGGCTGTCGTCTAGCTTTTGCCAATTTGCAATCTTCACAGTCCAGAACATCGTCTCCAACTCGTATTTTTACATCTATCTCTTTTAGCACTTTTACGAGATAATTTTTGGAGATGTGGTTCAGCCTCTGATGCCACAGCATCCCTGGACTTGCTCTCGAGGTCTGAACTCCTTCAACTGTGCTAGTGAGGGTTGGGTTAACCCTCGGACTCAAATGTTCCTCTCCTACACTCGGTGGTGTATTAAACTCATACTCGTGATGCGAGTTTTCCTCTAATGAGTTTTCATCTACTCCACTTGTACCTGGCTCGCTTATCTCACTGTTCAGTCTCCTAGCATCTGGTTGGCTATGCTGCATGCTCCTCCCTCCCAGAACAATGTCTGACACACTGGGCTGCTCCGCAACATCTCCCAGATATACTCGTTTCTTTTGAGGAGACTCATCTATACCAAGCTCTGCCATTATAGCAGATCTTTTCTTCGGTGTAGCCCCTACAAGTGGCAGTTTAAACTTCAAGCGCCAAAATCTCCCATCAAACTTACCCTCCTTAATCAACCTACCAGTCGCTATGTCTTTTACAGACACTCCTCGACCGGTGAAGGTTG
Organism: Leptopterna dolabrata; assembly: GCA_954871275.1. NCBI lineage: Eukaryota > Metazoa > Arthropoda > Insecta > Hemiptera > Miridae > Leptopterna > Leptopterna dolabrata. The sequence continues at coordinate 34,069,693 of OX940988.1, read as the reverse complement.
CAGCTAAGGAATTACTCAAAATTTTGCGAAGTGCAAAAAGGTTAACCGACAGGGATGGCCCAAAAAGAACATCACGCAAACGTCCTAGAATTCCATCATTCTCAATTATAATGTTTCCCATTTCCTCAACTATTAAATCAGACTCGGAATTCCCATTTGCGCACGAAATCCGCTTGGGAACATCTAACCGTCTAATGTTAGATAGCGGATCTCTCGTGTTTATTATGCGGTCTGTAGCACCAGTGTCTAAAATCATTGATATGAACCCTATAGACTTACCCTCAGAATCGCTGAACATCGCTGATCGAGAGGTACCAGCAGGCGATGTGGTGCTGGCGTACATAGCATCGGACTGGACAACCCACACCTGGCGGTGAGGTTCATCATAATCCTCGTCCGGACCACATATGACAAGAGCCTTCCCTCTCTTGCCCCTCTTCGACTCTTTAGCCTTCGATAAGGGCATCCTATTCATCGCAGGCTTCGGGCTTGCACCCGCCTGGGCTTGCCATTTGGCTAGCCTCTCCTGTGCCTGCTGCCCTTTGCCTCTGGCCTTGCCGCCTACTGATCCACCATTTTGCTGAGGGCAATTGCGACTTTTGTGGTCGCCTATGGTTTTGCATGAGTAGCAAAACCACCCCTCAGTTCTGCATTTAGATGCAAAATGGCCCGGCTTGTTGCATTTAAAGCAAACTGTCCTCTTCGACACTTTGCCGGCACTCGTCTTCCTAAATTTTGGCTTCCTGCCATGTCCAGAACCGGACGTCCCCTGCTCTTGAGGAGCTTTCCAGGACTTTTCGCCCTGTCTGGACTGGCACTGCCTAGTCCACAATGCCCCACCAGGAGCCGTCTCTCGACGGTTTTCTTCCTCCTGGCGTCTCCCCACTTCAACGAATTTCTCCTGAAGCTTCCGGAGATCAACGTCATCCGTTTTGTCAGCCTCCGCCGCGTATAAATCGGGCATGGCTGAACGGATTGAGAAGAGAAAGTTGTACACTTTATCTTGTTCGTTGAGAGCTGTGTACTGCCCTAACTTCTCTGCCAGGTCGTTAAACCTGGCCATGAATGCCGTAGGTGTCTCAGCCTTCTGATCGTACTCTATTTGCTCCATTTTGGCACGAAGGCCAAACTTATAGTGCCTACTCTTTGGCTGGCAGAGGGCCTCCAGGCGCTTCATGAGTTGCATCGGGTCTTTTTCACCCTTCACTAGCGCGTGCAACTCATCATCTATGCACTTGACTATAAATGCTAGCACCCTTCGTTTTGCTACTTGCACACTAGCCCCAGTAAACTCTCTTGGGATTTTAGAATTATCTTCCACTAGGAAGGCGCAGTTCTGGCTCTCCAGCTCAGTCACTATCCTCGCCCTCCAAGTCTCGAAATTCGCTCCATAAGTCAGCTGCGTATCAAGTTTTGCAAACTGAATCAACATTGCTAAGATCATCGACTGGCTATCAGTCATCCTCTGAGAGGTCCGACTGTGAGGGACTAGTTGTGGGACTCTTGAGGTGCCCACCACAATGCCTGCGATCGCAGAGATCGACTCCTGCATACGTCCCATAGCCTCCTCGAGCTTATGGAGCTTCTCTCTCATCCCCTCCTCGGGACTCAATTCCCTTGGGGTTTCGGGTGCAGTAGCTTGTTGGGCCAATCCATCCCAGTTAGCTACTCCACCTTCCTCCCCTGTTGGCTTTCGCCCATCTCCTCCTCTCCCAATAACGCTCTCTCCTGCTCCTCTATCTCCATCTGTATCTCACTGGCGCTCATCTTGCTGCTCTGTGAATCCAAACCAAAAACAGACAAACAAACCCACAACAGAACTCTAGGTATTGTAACCTCATCAATAGAAAGTAAATAAATATTTTATTTCATCTGCGTTGTGGTGTTTAATTGTCTACTCCAGGAGCACTATAAACATTCATCGGGAGATAAGCAGTCAGTTCCATCTATTGAACTGTATGAACTGCTCTACATCAAGTGTTTGCCTCTAATGCAATAAAGAGAGGAGCAATCAGTTACATCTATTGAACTGTTGCACCTACTCTACATCTAATGTTGTTGCAAAAAAAATTTAATACTTTCCCTCTATTGCTTAACCTGACACAGTGCTGTTTAGTCGCCAATATCCGGCAACTACTCCTATTTTAAAATTCAAGAAAATTTTAAATTTCATCAATAGCCCAAATCCGGCCTTTTAAAAATTTTCAATTTCATCAATGGGCCCAGATCCGGCCAAAAGAAAATTCACTTCTATCATCTATATTAGGCCCATGTCCGGCCAAACAAAAAAATTTAAGATTCGTTTGTGCTTACAGCCGGTCATCAAAGTTAGCTAACACTGTAAATTGCACCATCAAACTCGATTTTGACTTTTTATTCTGGTATATATACATCGTTGAACTCAATTTCAACAACTCTACTTAGCCACTCTTATTAATTCTATCTAATAGCACTGGTCTCTTGATAAGCTCTTCTAATTAGTTTCATCATCAAACTTCATCAAATGCAACAACCCTCTAGTACACAACCGTTACCATAATCTATTATGGTTCCCCTTTCCTCAGCTTACCAGTACATCTATCCAATACAACAAGGTAGGTGGCTAATTTTAGGTACCAGAACCAAACATCCTTGACAGGGTATGTAAACCGCCTCAGCGAGAAAACATCCCCTATATGTCAGAAAATCCACGTTGGGTCATGATTGTATTCCCTAAACATGGTTGGTGAAAAATAAGGAAATCCCCTAGGCGGACCCTTCTCCTCCCCAACATCATGTTTGCCCATTCCGGTCGCTTTCCGCCTTTTCTTCGAATGCCCACATGTGTGGATTGTGTTATTTATAACTAACACCTCTCTAAAGGATTTTTAACTTCGACATCAAATAACAGGACCATCTCTTCCTGTTTGTGCCCCTCTCTCCGGGCACTATGTTCCACATCCGACCATCTTCTGTCTGGTAAGACTCTAATTTCATCATAGGAAGTCAATAACCTATACATCTATGTACGTACATACTCTAAATTTTCATAAACATTTCTTACGCATGCAGCCAGACAGGTATTTCTGGGAATCCGTTATAAAAACCCAGCATAGATTGTCCCCAGTACTGCATCAATAATATATTATGGACACATCTATGATTTCATCAGCAGGAATTACAAAGAGAAAGATCTGCTAGCAAACATCGATCTTTCCTCAACCCGCCCTTCAAAACATCGAGTGGGCTTCCGAGCTGTTGGACAACAAAAAGAAAACACGAAAAACGATCTCTCATCAACTCTCTTGATCGGTTTTATTTTCATTTCATCGCGTTTGTTTCGCGTATTTATTCGTTTGTTGTCCTAATTCGTGAGGACTATACCCCTCTAACCTCAACCCTAACCCCCAAACGGAAGTTACCACGCGATCTTTCGATCATTATTTATCAACAATAATTTTCGTGAAATTCCGTGGGTGAGGTTATTACTTAGGTATATTTAAAAACGTCAGGAATTGTTAAGCTCGGAACATCAACTCGGGGCTTAGCCTTCTTGGAATTAAGTAAATCAAACATCAAAAGATTTATTCCCTGGCTGTTTACCCTAGCTTCTCAACATCGCATTATATCCGAGTTTCCCAGGGCTTCGAATTTCCCCAAGCCCCTTATCATCTATATTTTAGTGCTTCCAAAATATCATTTCCTGGTTGATTATACATGATATTCAACCCAGATACTTTCTAGCAAATATATGAACTCAGATAAGATGCAGCGACCCCGGCAAGGAATACAACATGAGCTTGTGACTGAAACATGGGGGAAATTAATTTCATTAACCTCTAATGCACAAGACTACCCAACGGCGCCGTATCGGATTATTTCTTCAATTACCTTGTTGTTAATGGTGTTATGCTCTAAGCCACTTGTGCTTGATATGGAAGTGGCAGGCTCCAAGATGTCTGTCTCGAACGGTAGTTTGCTCAGGTTAGCTGGTAGCTGGGAAGCGGGGTTGTTCTCTCTAGGACTTCAAGAAATGGTGTAAACGCAAGATGGCTTCCTCTCAAGAGAAGAGCGAGGCGGAGCTCCAGCATTGCCAACCTGCAAGAATATTCTCGAAAAGGTGTGAGAAGAGGCGCCAAATATGAAATTGATCATTCATAATTCCACAGTTTTTCGGTTCAGTTTTGGCATCTACCGGCTGGTGAAGTCATGCTAACGTTATGTTAACCTCTCTTTCATTCATTTTACTCCGTGGTGAATACAAATCTATGTCCACACATGGCGTCAAGTCTGCATTAACATAGAAAGACGCGAGGAAGCAGCTGTGAATACGACCCTTGACATTTATTTTCCAAGGGAAACAGAAGAAGGTAGGTAGCATTATACAGATTTAAGGTTAAATTACGTTTCTTCATCTCAACACGGTGAAAGTTTCGCCGTGAGATTACGGTGTTGTTCGTCGTCACGGTTTGTCAAACTTTTTGGTGTCTTAAGTGCGCATGCGCAGCGCTGCTTTCTTTTCGGCGTGAGGGTGCTGCAAAAACTCTCTATTATTAGATATTATATTATAATGTGTGCTTAGATTATATTACATTATATTGGATATTATAGTAGGTAGTAGATAGATTCTGCACTTTTTCACTTTACACATTTTGACCTTGAACAAAGATCACGTCAGAGGTGCAAATCTCTCGTTTGCACCCCACGCCTACGTCACAACCCGAGGCGCGGGCTCACACACCATCCCGATGTGTACTTTTTTACGGGGTACAATATTTTCTGCTACTGAGGCTCGTGCATTTTCCACAACCTGGGCTCACACAACATCCTGATGTGTACTTGACACTTTGAGGGTAGTTTGGGGGCTAGCCCCTGTCTGGCGCATGGCTTTTAAATTTCTGATGACGTCACTGGCGTCAGAAGCAAGTGGGTTCCAACCCCGCAATTTCTGATTCACGGCGAAAATATTTTCCTCCGTCGGCGGGGCTCGATCCCCCAACTTGGGTGCTTGTTACCTTAACCACTGGGCTACAGAGAGCCTCTTAAGGTAAGTGTTGAATATGACGGTATACGCGGCGAAATAGCTCGATGGGCCTAGTTCAGTTAACCAGCAAACCCTCCAGCTAGTATAAATAAGTGGATAGTAAAATATATTATTATCGATAGTTTGATACAGCGAGGCACGATGAATGAATAGACGTGACATTATTTCAAATACCAGATCGAGTGTGGAATTGAGCTTTCGTCACTTGAGCGCTGAAATGCGGAGGGGGTTATAGTATTTGAGGTCGCCAGGAGATGGCGCGGGACTGGTGTCTCCGATTACTTTTCTCAAGACACAAAACCAACCAAAGACGATTTAAAAAACGCTACAAAACCCCGCACAACGGTTTGTTATTTTGTACAGAATACCCTTCTGTTACAGATCACAGCTCTCTGTATAGATAACCCTTCTATATAATATATATGTGATGGAGAAATGAGCCTGCCTACTGTCTGAGCTTCTGAAACGTAGTACTCGAAAGAAATGAGCCTGCCTACTGTCTGAGCTTCTGGAACGTAGTACTCGAAAACACCAATTGTGTCGCCACTAGCCGCTCGTAAATCCCCTCGAGGTACTTTAACAAACTACTGAAAACTGGAGGGGAGCGCTCACCCTGAGGCCCCACTCCACAGTCTGTTGTGAGTAGTTGCTCTGTTAGTCGCATTTAATAACCGCAAAGTATTACGATCAGTTTACGTTACAAGTACCACTGTGAGTACCTTCGAGGGGGAGTGTGCTATCGAGTTTTCCCATTTTAACAGTCCGAATCCAAATAAATTAGTTTTTAATCATATCGCGAGTGTTTTGCTTGTGTCTCCCCATGGCATCTGAGTATGAAGAAGGGGAAATATCAGATCCCGAACCCCAGGACATAACATCAGAAGTGGGATGTTAAAATCTACGTGCCGGATTCAGTGACAGTCGACGTGAAAATCCTGAGCTGAACGAAAATGTTTCGAATAACCATCATGTGCGAGAAAACTCTTCCATCAGTTGGAGGGCCGGTCGCGGGGCTTCGTGCAGACGGATGGCAAGGGGAAACCTTTTCTGGGGGAGGTACCCTTCGGGATCCCGAGCCCCCCTCCGAACGGGGTCCCTACAGTACCGAATTTCCGCGAGAACACCCGAATGACGCCAGGCGCCCGCCACCTGTTTCTTCCACCCCTCCTCCTTCCGCTACCAGACCCTCTCATGACTTTTCGTTCCCCCTACAAGACTTTTTATTTGAGCAAGCTCGCTAATGAGAGCTATGGCTGATAAACTTACAACAGGACAAGACCAAAGTACTTTTAGAGATTCAATGAGGCTAACTCTTCCCGAATTTGACACAAAAAATAAACACATCGAACCTAAATCATGGTGTAACACAGCTGAATGTTGCTTGACCTCTGATGATCAACAAGGCAGAAGATTGATATTAGCTTTGAGCCAAGCCCTAAAAGGAGATGCAGCTGATTGGTTTACTACCATAGTTCATCCTGAACTAAATTGGAACGAATTTCGATCACTTTTCCTTCACCAATATGACGTTTCACTCACTCCAGCAGGTTTCATGCTTCAGTGCTTCCGATCTAAACCCCGAGAATTCGAAAACTACGCCACATTTGCGTCACGAACCATCAACCAATTTGTGTCTCGTTATCGCCAATCCTCCGTAGAAGAAGTTGCTGTATCTGTTGCTCTTGCCCAAATTACTCAAGCAGATCCAAGAGCGCGTCGCCTCTGCTACACCACAAAAATCGACGATCGCAAAAAAATTGCTTCAGGAGTTGAGGGCCTTGTCTTTCAAAAGGCCAAATGACAATGATGATGGTAGCTCTGGTCCGTCAAAGAAAAGCCGATATAATTCCCCATCAACATCTTCAACTACCCAAAGCTTCATCCCTCGTTTTGGTCGATGCAAACGGACTGGACACAAAACTTCTGAATGCAGATCATCAACTTCAGGATCCAACTCATCCAATCAGCTACCCAAACAATCCAACAACACCACATGTTTCGCATGCAATGAGAAAGGCCATATTGCACCAAATTGTCCCAAGAAGAAGCAGTCATCATCACGTCCAGGATTTGGAGACAGCAGAAATCTGACGACCCAGCCAGCAGAGAGGCAGGTCAGCCTTTGCGTCGCCAATTCAGAAGGCACCTTTACCCACCGAGGTGATGTATTCAATTACTGTTTCGACTCAGGTTCAGAATGCTCCCTCCTTCGTGCGTCCATTAGTCCCAAGTTTCATGGTACAACGTTTGATAATATTGTTAACTTGCATGGATTAGGATCATCAGTAACGATTTCTAAGTGTCAAAGACTGACATCAATCACTATCAATGGTCATGATATTCAGGTATTGTTTCATGTAGTCCCTGATTGTACTTTACCAGTGCCCATAGTTTTGGGGCGAGAAATTCTGATGCCAAATTTTTGTATGGTGATTTCTTCGTCATTCTGCATGCTGAGGAAGGACGAGCCTCCTCTTTTGTCCACTACCGATGACAGTAAATTGCTGGACCCTGCCAGCCCCTGTGACACATCAAACCAAGTAGAACCCAAACAAGTTTGTTTAGAAGTTGAAGTTCAGCAAACTTGCTTAGGAGTTGACTCAGATCTATTGGACAAATGTACCAAGGAGGACAAACATTCTGATTCTGTTAATACATTTAGTAATGTAACCAATGATTATTCTGATACCTTGCCAGATCAGTGCTCTCTAGATCAGTGTACTGAGGATGAGGTTGTGCTGCTCAGTGAGATGTTAGGTGGTCACACTGTTACTATTCCATTTGTGGATTTACCTCCACCTGCAGAGTCATCTTCACAAATTTGCCATGTGTTACCAGTGAGTACCTACTGAAAGCGGCTGGTCTTTCTGTTGTTATGCCATTGTCAGTATGTCATTTTCAAGCTTTTTGATTGGGATCTCTAATTTTCTTGGCACCCCCACACTGGCCTCGTCATGGTTGGACCCTCCTTCTTTGTCCTTCCCTTTACGTTGCCTTTGTCTCACAGTCGCTTCTTTTCTGATAGAGCGATTGTCAAGCCCAAGTTGCTTCGAGGCCCAGTCTGTATGCTTCTTGTTAAATGTTTTCTTCCTCATCCATACCTCAGCCATTGGACCCTCCTGTGGCCAACTCACGACATTTTTCATTTTGAACCTCCTAGCGCATTTTGTTCGTCTGTTGTAAATTTTGAACAGCCTTCCTCTAGCCTCCATGAGTTGCGTGACTCTGCTACCCAATTGATTGAGAAACAAGCTCAACTAAGTAAATGTCGATTTGACAGTGGAAAATTGAAGGTTAAACGATTTCAGGAGAACGATTTGGTTTTTGCACAGACAGAGGTGAGGAACAGGGTTAAATTGGACGATGCCTACAGAGGCCCCTATAAGATTGTGAAAGTATTGCCTAATGACCGCTATTTACTGCAGTCTGTTTCTGGCGGAACAAAGAACTATTTAAAATACCCTCATGAACGTTTGCGCAAGGCTCCTATTTTTGATGGGACAAGCCCTCTCCCTGATAATGGGGACATTTCTGTGTGAAGTATGACTTATTGTTTATGGTGGACTCTGCCCCAATTGACTGCGGATCCTCCCGGTTGGTTCGGCTTCAGCCTGCGCGGCTGGTCAGACGATTCTTTATTATTTGAGTGTCATACTGTGTTGTCACTGTTGTACCTTCTTTTAGGGGAGTAGGGCCTCTACCTTGCTTGGCACCTACAGGGGCTTAGTCATGGATGGACCCTCTTTCTTTGTTCATCCCTTTACTTCACCTTTGTCCTCACAGTCACTTCTTTTCTGATAGGGTGATTGTCAAGTCCAAGTGAGCTCGAGTGTACTCTCTCCTGTGTTTTGTTGGATCTCCTATGTGATTTGCACGTCTCTGCTATGCCACTGGAAGCGCCTCTGGCTAGTTTTGTGATTTGTGAATTTTTCCATTCCCTTGCGCAATACGTTTGTTGGTTGTACATTTTACATTTTAGGGCTGAACTTTTGGTGCCTCTCCTCTGTGCCTCAGTTGATGAATCAGATTCTCTCCCTGAAGGAGGAGACCTTCCTCAGTGAAGTTTGGCTGACATGACTTTTTTTTGTGGACTACCCACTTTTGACTGTGGACCCCCCCCCCCCAGTCAGTTTCTGGCTTCAGCCTGCGCAGCTGGCCACCTCACCTGCAATGTTTCATTGTCATGTCCAGCCATTAGCTTGGTGCTGGCGTCGGATCTCTACGTTGCTTGGCACCCCACGGAGGCTCGTCATGGTCGGACCCTCCGCCTTTGTCCTTCCCTTTACGTTGCCTTCGTCTTTACAGTCACTTCTTTTCTGATAGAGTGATTGTCAAGCCCAAGCGAGTTCGAGGTCTGTCTGCCATGTGCTTCAGTCTAATCTGCCACTGGGCTCGCCTCTGGCTTTACCTTGACCTCAGTTCCACAGCCACTGGACCCGCCTCTGGCTTTACCTTGACCTCAGTTCCTCAGCCACTGGACCCGCCTCTGGCTTTAACATGACATAAGTTCCCCAGCCACTGGACTCTCCTCTGGCTTGTCTTTGTGATGTTGTTTTTATTGCCTGTGTGGCTTCTACTCCTTGTGCACTTCGTTCGCAGATTATCGGTTTATTGTGTTCCCACTCACCTGTGTCTCGTCTGTCGGGCTTTACGGATGCCTTTGCTTTTGCTGTATGATTTTGTCCTGCTCGCCCCTTCCTTGTGGGAGGCGGCGGCAGGCGTCTTTGGTCCAGACTAATGGGCTGCCTTTGGTCCTTCCAGGTGACTTATGCTCCCGAGGACGGCAGCAATGTCAGGATCGCCGTGTGATGGAGAAATGAGCCTGCCTACTGTCTGAGCTTCTGAAACGTAGTACTCGAAAGAAATGAGCCTGCCTACTGTCTGAGCTTCTGGAACGTAGTACTCGAAAACACCAATTGTGTCGCCACTAGCCGCTCGTAAATCCCCTCGAGGTACTTTAACAAACTACTGAAAACTGGAGGGGAGCGCTCACCCTGAGGCCCCACTCCGCAGTCTGTTGTGAGTAGTTGCTCTGTTAGTCGCATTTAATAACCGCAAAGTATTACGATCAGTTTACGTTACAAGTACCACTGTGAGTACCTTCGAGGGGGAGTGTGCTATCGAGTTTTCCCATTTTAACAGTCCGAATCCAAATAAATTAGTTTTTAATCATATCGCGAGTGTTTTGCTTGTGTCTCCCCATGGCATCTGAGTATGAAGAAGGGGAAATATCAGATCCCGAACCCCAGGACATAACATATATGTACTATTCTATACATATTATGTTAGATAGATTCTGCACTTTTTCACTTTACACTTTGAGGGTAGTTGGGGGCTAGTCCAAAGCTGACTTTTTCAACTTTTGCACATGGCATTCGATGTCACTTTTTCACTTAGCAGGATGTAAAAAAAGAGGTGCAGGTGTGTGTGTGTTGGATGTAAAAAACCGGGTGGTATGTATAGATATTTTCCTCAACTGGAAAAAGTATTTAGTAGTCATAAAAGTAGGTCAAGGTCGCAGATAGAGAATTCCAATGGGGTTCCTAGTTAGGTGAGGGGTGAGGGTGAGTGCGCGGGCGCGTGGGTTGGTGCGGGGGGGGGGGGGGGTTCTTATTGTTGAATCATAATAATTTCTGTTACCCCAATGTGGAGTTATCACACTTGGTCGCTTTGTCTATTCCTAAACCAACCTTGTCTATTTCTAAACCAGCCGCCAGTCCCCAAAGGAAGGCCGTCGCTGTTTCATTCCACGCAACATGCCTGAGCTTGCTGGTGGGGAGAGGGGAGGAAAGTGTTGCGGTAAATAAAAACAAGTTCAAGTCCAAACAATAGGTGTTGAGATCACACGAGTACACGAAGTGGTACTTTTAAACAAAGCCCGTGGATTCGACCATATATTGAATTTAATGATCAAAAAAGGGCACTGGCCAAATACCGCTCCCAGTCTCAAATGTTGAAATATCTGTGTAATGCAAACTATGGTAAATTGATACAAAATGTTAGAGCACATATGAACATGAAAATAGTAACAGACTGGGATAAGGCAAAAAAAACTAATAAATGCCCTAATGCACTAATAAATCTTGTGTATTTGGTCAGGATATAATTGGCGTTCAGCTTGTTAAAGAGGAAGTTGTACTTTCTAGCCCCATTTCTGCAGGGCGGCGATTCTAGATATTTCAAAAGCACATAATGCTCTCTTTCTATTACAAGGTTATGAAGGCTCATTATGACAGTCCAAGACTCGAACTATGCTACACTGATACGGATTCGTTACTTTACAGAATAAAAACGTGTGGCAGGCATTGGAGGCAGGAAATTTCAGAAATTGCACAATTACGTAAACATTTTGACTTTTCAGAATTACCTCCAGCTAGCAAATATTACAGTGCTCATTACCATTGTGAAACCGGTTTTTTCAAGGATGAAATGAAGGGGAAGAGAATTGTAGAATTTGTAGCACTCCAGGCCAAGATGTATGCAATACGGGTAGAAGGTGAAACAGAGGGGGAAGAGACTACAATTTAAAAAAAAAAAAATCAAGGGAACCCCCAAGCACGCAGTTCAGAACAGGCTAACTTTCCAACACTACAAAAATATCCTGTTTGAAAACTCCCACACTATGGAACACGGGAATGGTGTCCAGGTATCTGAGGATGGTGGCCATTTGTATATGGAATTTAATTCAATTCGTTCACGTAGCCATCAGCTTTATACTGTGCGCCAGAAAAAACTGTGCCTTTCAAATGACGATGATAAGCGAATTGAATTAAAGGACGGTATTCACACACTTGCATGGGGACATTATAGAGCAAAATCTTTACTGTCTGAAAAAGATTATGAGGGTGAATTTTCACAGTAGTGAGGGTTGTTAGTATATAAGCTGTAAATACGCTAGGCTAGGTCAGTATGGTTAAAACAGTGAAACATAAAGAACAAGGTCTATTGAACCGTCTTATTGACTCCTTACCATTCGAAGTTCATTTTCCGAAATATCAATTTTGCGGGCCAGGAACAGACTTTGAAAAACGTAAATCGCTAGGACAACGAGGTATAAATTCGTTGGACAGTTTATGCTTTGCCCACGATCAAACATATCATACAACTAAAGACGATCAAAAAAGAAACGAGGCTGATAAACGACTGGAATTTGGAGCTTGGGATATAGCTAGCGACAATAAATCCCCCCTAACAGAACGACTTGCTGCCTGGCTGGTAGTTAACGCGATGAAATTGAAGACATCAACAGGTTCAGACATGCACTCCTCCTCCTCCACTTTGCCCCAAAGGCGGAGGCGGCAGCAGCATACAAGGAAAAAGCCCGCAGTAACTACGAGGAGGAGGAAGAGGAAAATAAGTCATAGAGGGGTGATAACGCCCCACCTTAATATGAAAAATGGAGGTTTTCTCCCCCTACTTGCAGCCGCTATACCATACATAACAGCCCTAGGTAGCCTAGTGGGTGGAGGCGCCGCAGTAGCAAAGACCGTGATAGATGCAAAACACTCTGCAGAGGATTTGGACGAGACTCGCAGGCACAATCGACAGCTCGAAGCACAACGTGCGCAGCAGCAGGCTGGTGGAAAAGGGCTTTACATTCGCCCGTATAAAAGGGGGGGAGGTGGGGGCGGTAGGCCCGCCTCCAGGAATAGGCCAGCACATGCCTCCAGGCCCGCAATGCGGGGGGGGGGGGGGGGGGCTGTACATTCGGCCATACAGGGGAGGACATGCCTTGGTGGGAATGCAGTCAAAAAACTAGACGTTGTCCTTCCAAACAAGGCTTTGACTAATGTAGATTTGGAAGGACTCTGTGCACAGGCTAAAATTGTCGGTTTTATTGGAGTGCGAATGAGGGATGAAATCCCAACTAGTGAGCCGAGAGAACCTGAATCTGCAATTATCAACTTGGACTCTAGCACCCATGATGGAACACATTGGACTGCATGCTGGTTGAACGAGGGAGCTGTATACTATTTCGATAGTTATGGCAAATTGGAGCCGCCCATGGAATGGAAGCAATACTTTGACCGCCGCCGGTGTAGAGATGTGTATTACAACACTAATACGTTGCAAACATACAACAGCGTCATTTGTGGCCATTTGTGCTTTTTGTTCCTGTGGTCGATTTCGGAAAACTATAAAAATTCTCGAACCTAAAGGGGACACCGTCAGTAGGAGGGAGCATGTCATCGTTTACAGTCACACTCACCGGACGAAATAGTGAATTACATTCATCATTTTTCCCAACCATTGAACTCGAAGATGGTGGTGAGTGGGAGGCGGGTCTGACATTGTTTGACTCTTATTTTTCAATACCCAACCTGGTAGAAGGGGAAAACTCGTCCTTATACCTACTGGATGGAAGCGGACATGAGGTACATGACAAAAGTGGGCGATTTGTTGATGACAAAGACATCCAATCATTATTGAACAAGATTGTTACCAATGTAAAAGTGGAGTTTTCCAATGATTACGTTGTACTTGAAACAGAAACGGCGTCATTGTTCAACTCGGCAGACGACTCTGTATTGATACCTCTGGGATTCAACAAGGGGCGTGTACTGCAAGCATCAACAACCGCATCATACACAGCTGATAGACCCCTGAAGCGGACCTGGTCAGCTAGCTTGATGAAACATGTTGCGGGGGTCGAGCTGGTAGCTGGAAGACAACATTCTTTGTACACTGGAACTGTCTACATGATCCCAACAGGAACCTACGAAATGGATGATTTGAGTCAATTACTAACATCTGAATTGAAAGCGCATGGAGTCGATTTCGAGCTAAAAGTTAATTTGAACACGCTTAAATGTGGAATAAAATGTTCAAAGCGAATCGATTTCAATAGGTACGACTCATTTTCGACCCTTTTGGGCTAAACCAGAGCAGGATATGCCGAGCAATAAATGGAACTGGTCGAGCGATGTGATACACGAGTTCAATGTGACAACTATCGGTGTGGCGGTGTCATGTTGTGAAGGAGACTATCGCAATGGACTGCCATCACACGTGGTCTATCAGTTTACACCAGGCGTTGCACCTGGATATCGTTTGACGGAGACGGCAAAAACCGTTACTTATCATCTGGTAATTACGGACAAGCTCGATGAAATTACGGTCCAAATAATCGATCAAGATGGTCGTTTGATCAATTTTCGAGATGAGCTCATTTCCATTCGACTTCATTTTCGAAAGGCGATATAAAAACTCGAATTCATCCCACAACCATCACCATTCTATAACATGTTGGTGTTCAATAATCATCACCATCCACAGGAATATAAAAAGGGGGCACCATGTTGATCGAGTGAAGAATTTGCAGTTGGTTGTGGGGCTGGTGGATTTGACAACGCCGATACCTAACTGTGATTCGCCAACAACGCTCTACACCCTTCTACATTTGCGTCAGTGACTGGGAATTGTTGAGCCACAAACTCCCTCAGGTGAATCGCAAGGAGGAAAGCACCTTTTTACATGGGACATACATGAGCGCCACTACCACCCCTCAGCAGCATCTGATTTTGAGCTACTATCCAAGTTGGCTTGACCGAATTTTGCACACAGAACCTCACAGTATTACCTTAAATGCAAAGACCACTTCAAATCTGGTGAGTTTAGTTGCAACTATCGATGCTGTACTGGACAAAATGAGGGATTTCACTTCCACTGGTGGGGTTACCGCCACCTTTCAATCGTCCTCTCCAGCGGTGAATCCGTCATCCCCACCCCTTGATCTGGGCTTTTATATAGAAAACACAAACTGATGAGGTTTCAGTTGTCGTTCTACACTGCTAATGGATTGTGGTGAACACCCACTCGAACATCTAGTGGAAGGATTTGGACAACTGAGGACTGGGATACCATCGGATGTCACTCGACGACTGAGTGAACTTTGCACACACCTCATCTGGAAACCGGTCAATTCGACTTGCATATCAAATCCTACAGCATCAAACGTGACGCTTTTCTTCTTGGTTTCCCCAAGTGGACCCGCTGCTGGACTGTTGTACACCATTCTGACAATCATTTCACTCCTGCAAATCCTTCAAATCATACTTTTCGGCCTCCGGTATGGTATTAAAGGATCACGGCGCAGTCAACGAAGAGAGGAGCAGCAATGTATCGGATTACCCTTCTCCTCCTCCTGCAGATGAAGTAACTGGACTTGTGCGGCTTGCCTCTTTACCAGGCTATCACACTTTCCTAAAATACCTACCATACATGGATTTTTGCAAGACTATGACTCGACTGGATGAGCTGCTGGCCAAAATACACGACTTGGAGCGACAACATCTTGGAGCCTATTTTGTGAATACACCAACTAGTGGATATCATTTCAACGCATGTTCTTGGGTATCCAATGTAAATGGAGATGTTGTAGACACTTGCGCTTGTCAGTACCTCTCTTTAGCAACTTATGAATTTATCAACCTTTTGGATTCAATTGGATTTCAATAAAATACTATTATTCCTACTATGCTGGTTTTCTATTTTTTATCCCCTACTACTCATGGGTATATAAGAGTGTGCTTCTTGTGTTCCTAGCTCACAGCTCGTTGACTTGTTGAACAGGTAGGATGTGTGACCTTAACAAAGAAACCGATAGGCTAGCCACTTTTGTGGATTGGCCCTTGAGCCTACCCTCGGCGAAAGATATGGCTCAAGCGGGTTTTTATTACACAAAGCACAACGATAAAGTACAATGCCCATTTTGTAACGTTGTTATAGACAACTGGCTACCTTCCGATATTCCCTTTAATGTACACACGCGCTGGAGTCCTGGTTGCCATTTTGTCACGACACCCACTGATGTAATTAGCGGCGGCTGCGGCGGCGGGGAAGTCGACAAACCAACGATGGATATTGGATCTTCCCACCGAAACGAAACGATGAAACTGGATTCGTTTGATGGAAGATTTGCCACTTTCAAGATGTGGCCAAAAGTATTGCGACATCTTGTTACGGACCTTAGTAGCGCCGGATTCCACTACCGGGACAATAGGCGACATGGCAACCTGTTACAGCTGTAATGACGCGATCAGCGAGTGGGAACTACATGATGACCCTTGGGTTGAACACGCACGATTTTTCCCTTAATGCCTCCATGTTCTCAACGTGAAAGGAAATGCTTTTATTAATTCTGTAAAAGTTGCAGCAGATGATGATTGGAATTAATAAACCTTATTGTTTGGACTTGAACTTGTTTTTATTTACCGCAACACTTTCCTCCCCTCTCCCCACCAGCAAGCTCAGGCATGTTGCGTGGAATGAAACAGCGACGGCCTTCCTTTAGGGACTGGCGGCTGGTTTAGAAATAGACAAAGAAATAGACAAGGTTGGTTTAGAAATAGACAAAGCGACCAAGTGTGATAACTCCACATTGGGGTAGCAGAAATTATTATGATTCAACAATAAGAACGGGTGTGATTTATCGGCCCGGCAAAATAGAGGTTACTCCCTACATAAAAGGCGGGCATAACAGCTTTTAATTCAAACACACGTCCAAAAAATACTTCGCACATCAAAAAAAGGAATCGCACGGCTAATTTGGGAGTCGCACGGCTAATTTGGGAGACGCCCGTCTAATAAGGTGATTCAACGTTCAAATTTGTTATTGCCCTTCCAGAAATTGATTATAACGGCAGAAGAAGGATTCTCACAGTAGAAATGTGAGAACAACTTGAAATAGCTGTGCAAAATCCCTTTTTTGCTGTGCAAACCCCTTTTCTGGTGTGTGATTGAATAATACGCTGGTATTGATCACCTATTTAGCCGTGATTGGAGTCAATATTGACGTTTACTTTATGCTGGGAGTTTTACTTTTTCTGAAGTGTAATCTGTGTAATCTTTTTAGATGGAGATTCGCAGAAGGGAAAATACCTTTTTTTGCCGTGCAGTTAAATATATCCCATAAAAAGAACCCCCCCCCCCCCCCCCCCCCTGCACCAACCCACGCGCTCGCGCACTCACCCTCACCCCCCACCTAACTAGGAACCCTAGTGGAATTCTCTATCTGCGACCTTGACCTACTTTTATGACTACAAAATACTTTTTCCAGTTGAGGAAAATATCTATACATACCACCCGGTTTTTTACATCCAACACACAAACACCTGCACCTCTTTTTTTACACCCTGCTAAGTGAAAAAGTGACATCGAATGCCATGTGCAAAAGTTGAAAAAGTCAACTTTGGACTAGCCCCCAACTACCCTCAAAGTGTAAAGTGAAAAAGTGCAGAATCTATCTAACATAATATGTATAGAATAGTACATATATATATTATATAGAAGGGTTATCTATACAGAGCGCTGTGATCTGTAACAGAAGGGTATTCTGTACAAAATAACAAACCGTTGTGCGGGGATAGGTATGTAGCGTTTTTTAAATCGTCGTGTGCTTGCTCGTAACTTGCTCATAACCTTTATTTGTCTCACATTTTAGTTGAGGGGGGTCGACTACCACTTTTGCATTAAGTATATCAGACATTTATACTATAAAAGCCTGCTTCCACCGTTCGTTTTTGGTTTATTATTCTGTGAATAATACACCTATGTATTCGCTCAGCAAAAAATTTTTATAACAACCCCTCAAAATTTTTTCTTTTCCGTTTCAAGGTGTGTAGATTCCAAAAATGCAATGTCCGTCCGCCGTACGCCGTATCACGTCTACAGGCTTCATTTTCGGTCTAAAAAAATCGTTCTTTCGCACACATGCTCCATTTGGGCCCTAGTTGTGTCCCGAAACTTTTCAGCCCGATCGGAATATATCCAGGGAGGTTATGAGTGAAAATGTGTATAAAAATAGGTACTTTTTGCGTTTTAGTAACATGTTAGTAAAATGAGCTTTTGAGGTATAGTATTCCATGTTTTTGGGGACGAGAAGACCGAATATGAAGTCGATTTTGACCAAGGAGTGGAAAATTGAGGTTGCACCAGATGTTCAGCTCCCAAAATTGATTTTTTATGAGTCAAAAACCTGCGAAATCGTCTGAAATCACCATCAATTTGTATAATAACACTAGAAAAAGTGTCAACACGTGGATCAAGACGATTAAATGGTACAATCAATGATCAAGGGTAATTTGAAGAAAAAAAAAGGAGCGTAGTACCTAATTCAAGTTCTGGGGGCCAAAATTTGTGGAAACCACCAGAAATAGCTATTTCAATTAATTTACATGAAAGAAACAATAAATAAACAGCCGGCATTTCTGTAGACCAATAAAATAATAGAATAATAAACCCATGTGACAAGGACTTTGCAGCGTTTTTCTGTCTGTTGAAGCTCAATGACGTATAAACGCCTGAACCGATTCATTCGACTCTTTTTGCATAGGACTCAGGGTCGCTACCCATTGGTCATAGGCTATGGTCGAACCCCGTGTACAATAACTGTGCTTGACTAAATGGCTGGACCGATTTTGATGTACATTTTTGCATCGTGCTCTAGGGTGGCCTAAATGTGGTGGGGGGAGGGGGGGTCCTGATGTCAGAATCCATTTTTACCTGTGCCTTGCCCGGGAAATGTCAGAAAACTTCACAGCCTGAACGGCCGAACCGAATTGGTTGAAAGTTGTGTCGTAGCCTCCCTTTCACCACCATTTTAATTCCTATTTGAAATTTCCGTGACATGTCTGATACCAAAGGCGCAACGACGGTGAAAAGGAAAACGTCGTGGGGCAGTGGGTGGCAGAAGTTGGTAGGTGACCCGTTCTAGGTGGGGTGGGGACCATCACTCGCACACAGACACATACACACACCCATACAACACTGACAACTCACGTTACAAGTGCACAACAGGCTGCAGCGGAATCCAGACGAACTAAAAATTCCCTGGGACGCCATCCTCTCATGAACACCTACATAGAGGGGCGAAGAGGAAGCTTGATGGAGATGAACAACTTTCTGTATTCAAAGCCGCCTACGAATATAATGGTGTCAAAACAAGATATTTACCACCTGCGGGTGGCGAGCATGACATCCCCATTCACAAGGGAAACCGCTTAAGGGTAAATGTCACGGATTTTAGTAAGAAATATTTTCAATAGATGGCTGCACCGTCGGGGGCAATCCAATATTCGGTTTATCTCTTGAACGGGTCAACCGATTTTTTTTGGAGTACCCGAAACTGTTTTACTCAATTTCAATTTTTTTTTGGAAAAAGCAACTAGTAGGTACTTTTGTAGTGAAAAAAATCGAAGAATCCAAATCCATTTTCAGATTTAAAATCGGATCATTAGATCGAATGGCATCTGGGAAAGTAACTATAACAATAGGGACCTATTGTTAGCCCTCTAATCCTAGTAACAGTCTTGTTGTGTGTTACTGACGATGGTTTGATCACCGAAACCGGTATAACAGTGTTTTTTGTGTTTTTCGTGTATTAGTGGAAATAGACTATTTTTTCGATAACTCCGTTTTTCTTTGATCAACGATAACTTAAAAAAAAAAGGAGCGTACCTAATTCGGGTTTGGGGGCAAAAACTGGTGGAAACCATCAGAAGTAGCTATTTCAACTATCACATGAAAGAAACAATAAATGAACAGCCAACATTTCTGTAGATGTCCAATAGAATAATAAACCCATGTGACAAGGACTCTGCAGCGCTTTTCAAACGGAATAATATCACAGAACAACAAGCTCGACTTCATACACCCATCCGTGATTATAATCAGGTGCTCCCTAGGTCCCTAGTGATTATATCTGGGCCGGATTTATACCGTTTGATTCACGATCATGTTGACGAACCTCTTCTGTGAAAACGAACGGCTAGTCGTACAAAGCTGAGCATGGTCTCAAAAAATGCTTTAGTTCAAGATCAATTTAATCACGTAAAAAAACCATAGGTACCCTTCTACTGAAATTTTTGGTGCTATGGCGTTCTGAAAACGTCAACCCCTATTCTTCACCCCTTAGGGATGACTGACACTAACGCCGAGCTTCGCGGACCAACTACAAAGTAAATTTCATTAATTTCAGTTAATGGTAACTAAGAAAATTGCGAAGTACAAATTTATTATTGAATGTAATTTGGGCCCTAATCTTCTGGAGCGCCCTTTAATTTTTTAGAAAATTGCTTTTTATTTTTATTTTTCCCACCAATAAAAAGAGCTCGCCTTCACACAGCATTCCTACGTTTCCTTCTGTGCGATTTTCTTCATTATACTTGCTGCGCTTTTCCCCGTTATATATCTAATAGTTTTAGCGTGCCATTCGGGACCAATTTGGTAATGTAGAGCAGCAGCCCGTCTAACTACTCGTGAATGACCCTCTCCTCCCCCTGTTGATTTGTTCACCCCCAGTAAACTTTTGGCCACTAATGCCATATAACTTTCTGCCAAGTTACTAGTGTCATTTGACTAATAGTGAATTTTCCAGTACCTACAGGGGCAAGTGCCACTTGAATTTTAGAAAGTAAAATAACATTTACCTCATCAAACGTCTTCCCGTTTCGGGGGTTTGAACAGTAATACTCTTTACATTGTCTATTATTCCAAAAATGTGATTTGGCCCATTAGTTAAATCTATCCTCAAATCGTCGAATAGACTGGCGGATTTCTAATTATGCTCGATTGCACCTCTCGCACAAGTTCGAGATATTTTTTATCCTCAGTCGTTGTCATTGATATTTCCATAGGTGTCAGTTGTGAATCTTCAACCTGAATAGCGTTGTGATAGCATAATATATTATGGAATACAATAATTTTGCCTGAAGCTTTTATTGATCTTCCTTCATTTTGTGGCGAGTTTATTTACATCATACGGTTTGGTAGATTATGAGAACGCTGCAGATCATTAGGTATTGAATGGCTTGTTATGGAAATTGCAGTCGCAAAGCTTAGAAAATAGTAATTTAGTAATGAAACCATGCAAGACGCTAAAAACCAACCTTGATACCCTGTCAGGATTCAGCCAAAACTTGGCTGTACCCCGATTTGATCCACAGCCAAGCAAATCTTGTAGTTGAAGAGATAGATGTAGAAGGAAAAATACGCTCTTAGATATGAACTCAGTCCGCCTGCTAGCTCAAATCAACAGGGAAGGGAAGGCAATGTTGCAAGGTGGGCCCAGGTAGAGGATTAGATGTCTAACAATAGGCCCCTATTGTTATAGTGATTTTCCCAGATGCCGTTCGATCTAATGATCCGATCTTCAATCTGAAAACGGATTTGGATTCTTCGATTTTTTCCTATAAAAGTACTAGTTGCTTTTTTTCAAAAAGTTGAAATTAAGTAAAATAATGTCAAAAACTCCATGAAAAAAAATTTAAAATTCAAAACTGAATGTCGCCACTTGAGGTTGCTCATAACGATTACAGAACACTTTAGAGATTGAAAATCGGTTGAACCATTCAAGAGATAAATCGAATATTGGATTGGCTCATTTTGAAGGACAACGTGTGTTTTTTTTTCGGCCATCCGACATCTAGCAGCCCAATATAGTGTTGCGTTGCGGTGGTAGCTGTCTTGATCATCTGCTATGTTGGATCTGACGTCCTGTAGTGCCGTGCACGTTTCCAGGTGGTCTCCATCCATTTCACCGTTTCCGCACAATTCACACACCGGTGATTCCTTCACACCTATGCGGTGGAGGTGTTTTTGGAGGAAGTCGTGGCCCGTCAATGTTCGAAAACAGGCCACCCCTACCTTCCGTGACAGTCCTGGTGGTATCTGTCCAGTCCTATTTATTAGGGCTTCCCACTTCTTGCCTCTGGCGGACATTACTTGTTGGGTGGCAATCGTTTGCAGCACCTTCCTCTGGACCTCTCGCCTTGCAGCATAATGGGTAAGGGGGACATTGGGTTGGGGCATTTCAGACCCTTCCTTAGACAGCCTATCCGCCATTTCGTTCCCGTGAAGTCCACAGTGGGAGGGAACCCACTGGAGGACCAGCTGGGTACCTGTGTTATGAAGTGCGTCTGCCATTTTCCTGCATTCCCGGATGGCTTGGGAATCCCCAGCATGACCACCACCAGTCACCCCACTAATGGCTGCCTGCGAGTCCACCAAAATTACTATGTTGGGGGGCCGTTGTATTTTCAGGCATTCCTCAGGCAAGCTGGATAGCCCTAACTTCCCCATCAAAATTTGTGGCGATGGTCCCCACAGGCGCTTTTATTTGGAAGGCAGTAGAATATACTCCGGCCCCAGCGTTCCGCGTGGCATCCTTCGCTGATCCATCCGTATACACCCGGAGCCACAAAGGGGTAGGGTAGGGCTTGTTTAGCGTCTCCAGAGCAGTCATTCTGAGCTCGGCTATAGTTGAATGCCCCTTCCTAACCTCCCGAGTCAGGTCTAGTCTACCTTCAGCGGTCCGGAGGGGATTTAGGTCATTTTCCCTGTGAAAAGCTTCATGGGGACCAAGGTTGATGCCATGCTTTCCTTCAATGGAATCTACGGTAGAGGAGAAGTTACTCTAGGTCCGGAGCCTCTGGGACAGCACCTCATCCCTCTGCCAGTATGGGTCGTCCAGCCTTAGGAGCTTCTCCTTCATGGCAATGGCTGCTATTTCTCTTCGGGCAGTGAGGGGTCCAACTCCAGCCTGCAGTTCCATTGATGTTATGGGCGCTGATTGTGGGGCGCCGGTTATTAGCCTCAAGGCAACATTTTGTGTTTTGTCCAGTTTGCTCAGCGTTGCTGCAGAAGCCGTCACCATCAGTTCCAAATGTATGACTTATATGTGAGGGCCAGCAGATCCTGATTTGCACCCCACTTTGTCCCAGTCAATCGCTTTAGAAGCTCGGTTCGTCTGGCACCCTTTTCTTGGAGACGCTCGGCATTCTTTATCCAGTTCAGCTTATTATCAAAAAAATGTGACACCCAGGTAAGTAGCCTCATTTGTCTGGACAATGGGATCACGGCCATACTTCAGGGACACAGATGGAGGCTTTGTTGAAAGCGTGAACAGCTGGAAATTGGTCTTGCTTGGGTTAACTTGATGCTCATTTTCTTTTGACCAGTGTCGAAGGATTTTCATGGCCTGGTTTAGACAAGTCTCCAATGCCGGAATAGAGCTACTTGAGGCCCAGACAACCAAATCGTCAGCGTACAGGAGACAGTTAAGACCCGGTATCCTTTGGAGTTCACGCACCACATCATCAATCATGATATTGAAGAGTGTTGGACTAATGACCGATCCCAGAGGAAGGCCTTGCTTTGTTTCCTTGAAGGGAGAAACTGCGTCATTATACCTCACCCTAATAAGGCGTTTTGCAAGAAACGATTTGAAGAACGCATACATCCTGCCATAAATCCCGTTATTAATGGGCTTTTCCAGCAATTTCCTTCTCCATATGACATCAAATGCAGTCCTAAAGTCAACAAAGACAGCCAGAGTACTCTGCTTTCTTTGGAAGCCGTTTTTAACCTCTTCAGCCAAGTGGATAACGTGCTCCATTGTGCTCCTATGAACCCTGAATCCGGCTTGTGCATTTGAAAGGATCTTGTGCTTTTCAAGGAAGATTTGCAGCCGGCATAAGACCATCCTTTCAACCAGCTTGCACACCACACTAGTCAGTGCAATAGGGCAATAGCTATCAGGTTGGTCTGGGGTCTTGCCCTTTTTGAGAATTGGGATAATCTCTGTCTGTCTCCACATTCCAGGGAGACCCTTCTTCCAGACTGCATTCACAAAGCGCAGCAGAGTCTCTTTAGCCCTGTCACCGAAATGGGTGAGAAACTCAGGCAACAGTTCGTCCGGACCCGGACTTTTCTTCTTCTTACTTTTTCCTAGGGACGCATGCAGTTCTGCCAGTGAGAAGTCCTGGTTGAGTAGCTCATCAACGCCCTCCTGCAAAGCAGTACTCAGCGGAATAACATTTGGCCGTGCGTAGAGGGAGGAGGGTTTATAGTCTATTTCATTTTCATCCGTAATCATCCCATTACCATCAGTAATGGGGTGATTCGGTAGTGTCCTCTCATTGTTCAGTTGCGAGACATATTTGTGAGCCTTAAGTCCATCCTTGGGGTAGTCAAGGCGGACAAGGAAGTTGCTACAAGCTTTTCGCTTTGCCTGAATAATCTCGAACTTGAGCCTAGCTGCTTTCTGCTTTAGCACTATTCTATCCCCAACCGATCCCGGATTACGGCCGACCTGTTCCCTCGCCCGATCTCTTTCCTCCTTCAGCTCCTGAAGTGTACTGTTCCAGAAAGGAGTGTATTTCTTGACTTTGCCTCTCGGCACACAATGTATGGCAGCCTTCATGATTGCTGCAGTGATAGCCTTGCATGACGAGTCTATGTTGTCTGTCACTAGTTCTTCCCTCAATATCTCATCACTGAGTTTTTTGTAGTCATTCCACCTAGCTTTCTTAAGGTTCCAGAAGGTTTTCTTTCCCCCCAACAGCTGTTTTGTGGGTGTACAAAGCGCCACTAACAGCACATTGTGTCCCATATTCCCTGGAGCATGGCAGAGACAGTGTTTGGTCCAAGGTGTCTGCGACGGATGGGCCAGCACAACGTCAGGGTGCGAAGTTGAGCCGGAGTAGGAAAGGAATGTTGGGGCTTGATCCTCATTGTCAATGAAATGGACAGGTAAAGCATCCACAAAAGCCACCCAAATCCGTCCGACAAGGTCTGACTGAGCGTACCCCCAAACTGTAGATGGTGCATTCAAGTCTCCATAGAGAACTGACTTTGAATCCCATTGCATCTCCAACCAGCTCAGATTTGGTTTGTTGCCAGGAGGGTTATAGATCACAAAAAGACGTCTACGGTTCCTGTTTCGCCAGACATCCAGACGAACTGCCTCCAATCTGTCTGCTGCATTCATCTCCTTACAGATACTGAAGCTGGTGACAATAGATGCCTTGGAAGCAACGATTATGCCAGACGCACACTGCCTACTCCGCCCGAGGGAGAACATTTGATATCCCGGTAGTTTGTATTGGTCCAGGTTGTCCGCAGCGGCTCCAGCTTCCACTATCCCTAGCATTTCGACATCTTGCTTATAAATTTCGTTCTTCAGCTCTGAGAACTTGTCCTGTGTGAGGCCGCCCGCATTCCAAAACATACCTAGTTTTGAGCAGGGCGTTGTCCAGGCCTTGAAAAAGGCTGTTTTTAAACTGTTTAAAAACGAGATGGTAATGGCATTATCTCGAGCTTTTATTAGTTGCAGTTTGAACTTTGGCTGATCTCTTACGGTGACTGGTTGTTGGTCTGTTAGCACAACCCGGGGGGGCACCTGAGCGTGGGTATATCCCGTGAAATTCGCAAACTTTGCTCGAAGGTCGACCAACAAATGTCCCCCCCCCCCCCCGCACAACGTGGTGATGGTTCTTGGAACTAAACCGGTGACATTTACCCTTAAGACCTTGACATCCGAGAATTTTCGGCCGAAATGTATCGAATCCTTCTACTCGCATGGAAAGCAATAAAAATATCAATTTGTTTTGGCCACATTTAACCTAAACTAATGAAATAGGTTGCCTACCTACCTAAAACTTGCAAACAACCTAAACTACCCAAAACTTACAAACTAAACCTTAAATTTTAAACTAAAATTAAAATCAAACCACCAATTAAAATCAAATTTCATGAAATTATAAATTTCATGAAAATTCGAACTATATTGTAACATTTATATTATGCTATAAGTATTGCACAAACTAATCACCAATATTATTAATGTTTTCATCTTTATATAGGTACTAAATTATAATCTACTACTACCCATATAAGTATATGTATACACAGAAACTAGTTTCAACTGACACAGCTGTATTAACTAAACAGCTACCTATTCTAGAAATTATGAAATTAATATAATTAGTGTTCAAGATGAGTAGCCTGCACTTCCCTTCTGATATCAAGAGACTGTGAGTTCAAGGGGTTAATCCCTAAAAGTCAAAAAGGTGCCCAGTGAGATGAACTGCTGATGCCCCAAGCAGCCAGAGTCCAGCTTCCAACTCTATTTGTTGTTGTGTTATAATTTGCAGCGTTTTAATTAAATGCGGAAGTTTTGATGAAGTCATTACCGCCTTTTTATGGACATAGCTTTTAATCCACGACCTTGAGGTGAGCTGTGGCACGATATTACTACCCAAGAAGTAGCGGTGTCTGCTCTGCTGAGCAGCAGCATTGTGGAAGACGTAACGTCAGCGACGTCATTGTGGTACTCCACGTAATCATGGGAACTAGAAAAATACGTAAATATGCTATTCCAACGAACCAATTGGATTTTTCTCATCATTTCGAACAAATTTGGAAAAAATCAGCAATGCCAGAACCATGGGTATTCCCCATTGGGTTTCCAGAAATAAAGTCTGACATTATTTGTAGGCCGCAACCGCCAAAAAGCAAGTGGCGTTCGATTGCACCCCACCTGCCCAAGCAGAACCACCCAGGACGCCGAGATCTGCTGCAGCAAGCATGCGTTCTTACAACAAACCCGCAGTGCCTGTCTCGGAACTGTTCGACCCCGAGGACCAGAACACCCTCTTCGGCATCTGCCCGAACCTAGCACCAGAGGACTCGACGCACTGCTCCTTCCAGGAGTACAACGAAGATAGAGACGAAGGTTTCTTGGCAAAGCTCATGAAGAAGATCAAAGGTCCAACCAACCCCTGCCCTCTAAAGGTAATCAAGCTTATTCTGTAACATCAATAACTATAGCTGTCCCATGTAACAAATATGGAACCTGAGACTGCCCAGCAATAGTCGACATCCCACAAAATGCTGTTAGACAGTAGGTGACAAAAGATTATTAGTATAGCCTTTGGGACCAATACCAGGAAGGTAAGAATTGGCTTATTTAATTGGAAAGATTTAGTTGAATCGTTAAAATAATACACATAGGTATGTACCTATAGTAAATATTGCTGTGACCCCTTCTTTCAACCTATGAGTTTTGTACACAGTCCAATGGGGTTTAATATTATCAAGTTAAATAAACTGTAATCGATCCAGAAAATTGCTTGTTGCCAAAATTAAGTGTCTGTGAAATATAGGACTTCTACCATTGATTTGCTCCAAATCGCACATACAGATCTTACAGTTCGCTACACACTGACAAGGGTTGGTTGACGAATGGCGTTATTACAGGTAGACTTCAGTAGTAGGAAGCAACGGAACTACAGTGCGCTAATGAGGAAAAGATCGTCTTGTTTTTCGAAGAGGGAATCCAAAGATCAGAGCTTGGAGCAGCTGGACGATTTATGGAACCCTGATACATTCATGAGGTTAGTGGATGTTATTTGAGTGAAAAAATCAACCTCCCTGATGGAACAGGTTGATTATATTTGGTAGGGACGAGATTTCTTAATAACTGGCAGCAGCTCTTTTTTGCCCTTAAGCCGCGATTACACTTGCGGTGTTGGACCCAACCCCGAATATTCGCCTATACTCGCCCTATGCTCGGAGTTTGCCGAATCTTGACGCGCACCCTGCACACACATGTGGTGTTGGCTCTCAACCCCGAGCATCAACGCGTATTCGGGCAAGCGACGATGAACGCAGTTTCGCAATGTAAACACTCGGCCACATGTGTGTGTGCTGCACGAATACACTAGTTGGCGAATATTCGCCGCCTTTGACTCGGGACAAAAAACCGCCTTTTGACCGAGCATCCCCGACCACCAATATTCGCGCGCATTCGGGCATTTGTCCCGTGGTTACACTTGCGGGAAGAGGCCAACGAATATTCGGTGTTGGGCCCAACACCGCAAGTGTAACCGCGGCTTTAGAGCAATCTATTTTGAAGGTTAAAAAAGGCGGGAATTACCACCTGTTATGTTGGCAACCCTGCCCTAATCAGCTCCTCGACTCGCGGACTCGTAGACGCACTTTATATTATACCCATTAGTCTGAAGAAAAATACCTGGTGGATGGCTAGGGCTGGGAGCGGTTTTCGACTGCCGAGGCGTAAACCAAATAAACCAGTGGGACATGATTAACAAACCCGTCCCTACCTAATACAATGATAATCAACCTTTCCATCAGGTAGGTTGATTTTTCAATTATATTTTGGTAGGTAGAGATTTTGTGATAACTGGCAGCTGTTGGAAGGACCCATCCACCAGGTCTCCAAACTCCTCAGGCACCCCTGGTATGCAGGGGTGACGGGCCACCAAGCCATAAGCACAGGGCGTTGGAAAAAACGAGCAGGGACTACTGTGCCTGAGGGGGGGGGGGGGGGAGCCAGAGGCCACTAGCCTCATTGTGTGGGTGCGTGCCGTTTGGGGCCATCCCTCCACTGATACTCCCCCCCACCCACCCTCCCACCCCTATAACCTCCCTCCCACAGTTGGAAAGAAATAGGAACAGAGGCATGATGGACGATGAAAACCCCAGAGTCTAATACTCAACACACAAGGAGAAATACTTACACCAAAGTATGCAACCATTAAGGCTGAATAGAAAATTGTCCATCCTATAAGATTATGGGCTGTCTCAAAACTTGCCGAAAAGAAACAGAGCCAACATGCCATAGAAATGTCAATCAAACGTTTTAATCAAAAATGCCTAACAAAAATACTTCCTTCCATATTTCAAGCACAAGTAGGTACTTTAACTCTCTTGCGATATTTCCACTGAATAAACTTGTCTCGAAGCCAACTGACTGTGTAGACTATGACATGAACTAACTTAAGCAAACGGACTGAACACATGTCCCCTTGAGCGAATAGAAAATTGTAAATAGTAAGTATGTTTTGTCGACAGCACCCAACAAAATTGATGACCTGCCAAAAAAGGGCAGGGTGACAAAAGGGGCCATGGACACTGTTCTAGATGTTTTCATCTGCTGAGGCATGAAAACGGTCCCCTGGGAGGCCGAAAACGCTGCAAATCCCTACGCAACGGTTTATTATTTTGTATAGAACACCCTTCCGTTACAGACCACACCTCTCTGTATAGAACACCCTTCTGTTACAGATAACAGCTCTCTGTATAGATATCCCTTCTGTATAGATCACAGCCCCTCCATAGTTTAGTACCTATTCACCACAACAAATTAATATCATGCGTTGAATGTTCAAGCAGTAGCTAAAATGGCAAAAAGAAATGCAAAAGTAGTTCTTAAGGGAAATTGCTGATGTGAAGTGAAATAAATGCTGCAAATCCCTACACAACATTTTATTATTTTGTATAGAACACCCTTCTGTTACAGATCACAGCTCTCTGTATAGAACACCCTTCTGTTACAGATCACAGCTTCCTGTATAGAACACGCATCTGTTACAGATCGCAGCTCTCTTTTTATGCAATGGCACGGATAGTTCTTTGAAAATTTGCTCTTATAGCCATGATGCATGCCTGGAACTTTTACGTTCAAACTAGGTTGCTCTTAGCGCAGAAAAGAGCTGCTGCCAGTTATTAACAAATCTGTACCTTCGGAAATATAATAGACTGTGTTCGATCCAGGAAATTGCTAGTAGCCTAAACGTAGGCCTTGTTTTTCTTCCTATTTATTTATTCATCTGGAACGATAATATGAATATCCTTCAGGTGGAAATGCATAGATAACTGGGACCAGCACAAAGAGTCGCTGTGGCGGTCTGTGATCCAAGCTAAGCTCGATTGCCCCGAATCGCACAACAGGTGCATAGAGGACATGATGTTCGACGCTTTCAAAGCCATGAATGCCCCAGGAGGTGAATGCATTTCCTTCAGGATGATATACGGGATACTTCGGAGGAACGAGGACATGTACCTCAACCCCTACATCGACCACTTCACCGATGAGCAGTTCCTCAAGCTGATCGTTGCTTTGAACAGGTGAATAGTACCAGCTGCATTATCTTGTACATATTTTTGGTATTACGTTTGAAAAAAAAGAAACAACTCGATCAACGCTGGATTGGATTGTACATTCTGTTTATTGGCTTTCACGGCGTACCTACGTCACTGAGACGCAGAGGCGTGCTTTTCACGCTGTATTACAGGCTGTTCCGATTCCTGATGATCAGAAAGCACAATCTTCGACTCAGTTAATCGAAGAGCTCAATTTATGGCTCTCCAACCTTATCATAGAGCTCAATTTTTGGAACAGCTGATTGGGGGGCTCCATACGAAATTAGACATCTTGCGATGCTTGTGGGTACTGCTGTTAAGGTCACTCTTGTCGCTGTTCGAAGAGGGGTTCGCTTTGTGCTGTCTTGCGTAATTTCATGGCCAATTTCAATAGACTTGTGATGCTCATTGTAAGTAGGTAAGTACCTACCCACTCAAGTATATTATTGAAGTCTGTGTTTTGCGTATTAATGGTGCAACTAATCATGCATATATTATGATAGCTGCAATTCATATGTTTCCCTTGAGTCCAGAGCACACAATTAACATCTCTGACTGATGAAGAATGAGATAGGCCGAAACTACTCGTACTTGGTAGGTATCAAATAAATAATTTTAAATTAGCAGAAAACTCTTCATTCACTATATTCCTATTAGAGTGACCTTCCGCACACTCGGCAAACAGTCAATATTAATGATGAATACTCCCATAGTTCACTTTTATAAAACACGTGAATTGAGTGCATACCTACCTGACGTGAAGGGAGGGGTACACATAGGGCTGAGACGTATGCTAAATTTAATTATGTAGGTATCTACTTCGCTTGTTTGAAACGTGATTGATCTTATTTCCATAACAAGAATATCCGAACTTTCTTTCTCAGAGAAAATTGCATGCAAGAAATGGCCTCATTCAAATAAATACGGAGTTATTTAACCGTCATCTATTTCCACTAAGAACAAAATACACTGTTATACCCGTTCTATTGATCAAATTGAAATGGGTTTCCACGATTTCTATGCGAGTGATGTAGTTCGTATTTTCCCCTGTCAAAAATCTGTTAAGTAATTGCCGTTCATTCGGGCTGAAAATTCCCTATACACTTGCGCCAGTTGTGGGATATATGTATATGTTCATGCTTATTCACATGTCACCTACTATCATTTTTGTTATTAATTTTGTTCACCAAGGAAACAGTTAAGATATACCCAACATTATGGAACTCCCTGGAATGGACCTGAATCATATGCTAGGCATTTGAAAGACTAGTTTTGTTCCCCTCATAAGTACATCAGTTCACGTAGCAGTGGATACGCTGGAACTGCACCAGCAGAAACGTACATCAACATGAATTCGGATTTTCTGCCCCAAACAGACGAAACCTTCACAGAAAGTTATGGAACAACACTGTTGTGGACTAACATGGAGAAGTGAGACCTTCCTCCATGACTAGTACCATCATACCTTGAATGTAGGTGTAGGAAACCAGAGAAGGAGAGGACGATGAGAGAGGTTAGAAGTTAAAGATTTAAAAAGTGATACGATTCTTTTAATATAAATTAAGTGTTTTACGGAAGATCCAGTGGTTTTTATGTTAAATACAAGACACAACATTGGCGCAGTCTACCGAACCTTCGTTCATGTGAGTTTCGTACTTATCAATAGTTGACAACATCATGGCTGATCTTTACAATAAACCTCCGCCATTTGACCCACACTCGGACCCGGCATCCGTCCAAAAGCGATAGGACGACTGGATCAGTGCCTTCGAGTTATATCTTACTGCCACTGATATTAAATCAGATATTCGAAAAAAAGCTTACTTGTTGAATCTTGCTGGTAAGGAGGTAACAACGATATATATCGTAGTTTACCGACTGAGGACGTTGGAACTAAGTATGGCCAATTAAAGGCTGCTTTAGGAAAACATTTTACTCCTGTAACTAGTCCACAGTTTAAGGAGTTCAAGTTTCGCAAGGCAAAACAAGGCTCTAATGAGACTTTGAAAGAGTTTTTCATTAGACTAAGAGCGATGAGTGTTAACTGCATTACGGATCAATCTAAGGAAATATTGATCCAAATACTTTGTGGTACGTCTTCGTCTTGGCTAAGGAAACAAATCTTGAAGAAGCCAGAGATAACGCTAGCGGAAGTTACAGTATTAGTAGATTCAGAAGATCAGATAGA
The DNA here is from genome assembly GCA_954871275.1 of Leptopterna dolabrata. Taxonomy (NCBI): domain Eukaryota; kingdom Metazoa; phylum Arthropoda; class Insecta; order Hemiptera; family Miridae; genus Leptopterna; species Leptopterna dolabrata. The sequence continues at coordinate 34,037,756 of OX940988.1, read as the reverse complement.
ATTAGAACAGAAAGGTTTTGATAACTCCCCAGTTTCAGACAAAGTCAACCAAGTGGGTACTAATGAGCGATTCTTGCGTTCTTCAAAATCATGCTATTTGTGTGGTGGATCTTGGCCTCACAGGTATCAACCCTGCCCGGCAAAAAACTACAGGATAAAAATAAAATAAGAGGGAAACAGTGCACCAAATCTTCAAAATTAAACCATTTTGCTAAATTTTGTCAGTCTAATGAAGAAGGAACTCAAGGTGGTACTAAGAAGCGACCAAGTAAACATAATAAAAAGAAAAATCACAAAATATCCGAAGTTTCAGAATCAGGAAAGGATAGTCCTGGATCAGATGTTACTCTAAATGTCACAAACAAACTTCAGGGTTTACCAACTATCAAAGCCAACCTTCTCGGGAGGAAAATAAACATGATTGTGGACACAGGGTCATCAGTCAATATCATAAATTTTAAGCAATATCATCAGTTGCGTAATCCGCCTGCCTTGAAGCACCATGAGTCTTCACTTTTTGGTTACCAGAGTGGTAAAGTTAAACTCGGGGGACAATTTCATCTGCTATATCGTATAAAAGTAATACATTACCAGCTGAGATTGTTGTTGTGGGGCATGGTGAATCACTAATAGGACATTAGACGGCTCAGAATTTGTGAATTGTGAAGCTGATTTTTCAACTATGCTATTTTTCTCCCTATGCAGTCCCGAAGCATTTGGAAAAATTATATCCAACTGTTTTCCAGGGAATTGTAAGTTGAAAAACGTCCAAATTAGGTTGCATGTGGATCCTAATGTCCAATAAGTTGCGATGAGCTATGGATGGGTACCTTTTCACCTTCAAAAACATTTGGAAAAGGAAATAAATTATTTGCTTGAAAATGACATAGTTGAGAAGGCTGAAGGTCCTACCACTTGGGTTTCACCCGTTCTGCTGGTTCCTAAACCGGACTCGGAAGAATACCATTTGTGCGTACATATGTGTCAGCCCAACAACATTATCAGAGAAAGGCAACCAATACAAACATTTGATGAGATTTTTGCTATGATTAACGGATCTACTCTGTTTTCCAACTTGGATTTGGCCAAAGGATTTCATCAATGTGAAATGGATGAGTCATCGAGAAATTTTACCACATTTTCGACACATCTAGGGTTGTTTAGGTACAAATGTCTGAGCTTTGGGGTAAACTCGGCCCCAGAAAAATTCAATCAGGTTATTAAGCAAATGTTTGCCGACATTAATAACGTTGTGAATATGAGTGATGATTTATTAGTGTTTGCAGGCAGTAAAGAAAAGCATTGACCAGATTTTGACGCAGGTCTTGAGGTGTCTGTCAACCCGAAAGAATGTGTTTTTGGGAAACAAAGGCTCCGTTACATTGCATATATTCTATCTAGCGAAGGGATTCACCCGGACCCCAGAAAAGTGGAGGCAATAAGAAAAATGGATCCTCCTAAAGACGTCTCGGAAGTTCGGAGTGTATTGGGAATGATACATTTCATGTCACGATTTATACCTAATCTGGCAAACACTTCTAAACCTCTAAGAGATTTACCGGGGAATACAGACTGGAAATGGGGACCAGAAAAGGAATAATGCTTCATAGAAGTTAAGAGCTTGGTTGAAAAACATATTATGAACTGTTATTTCGATGTGAATAACCCTTGTTACTTGGTTGTCGATGCAGGGCCAGAGGGATTGGGTCTTCTCACCCAGTCAGGGCCAGAAGGAGATAAAATAATTGCTTGTGCGAGTTACAGTCTCATGCCTACGTAGAAGAAATATTCCCAGGTCGAAAAAAAAATGTTGGCCGTTAGCTGGGCAGTGGATCGTTTCAAAAGTATCTCCTTGGCAAAGATTTTGTCATAAAAACTGATCACCCCCCTTTGATTGGCCTGTTGTCGAAATCAAAACCTACGTCAGCAAGACTGGAACGCTTAAAATTCAAACTATTGGGGTATAATTTTACTATACAACACATTCCGGGAAAGTCCAACCCAAGAGATTATATGTCTCGAAATCCACTTAAAAATGAAGTTTCAAATGCAGTCTTCAACACAGAATCACATGTCAATGCTCTTGTAAATTTAACCATCCCAACATCCGTGAAAGGGCAGGAAATTTCGAATGCTACAAGAAAAGATAAGACCCTGCAGAAACTCATCAAGGCTATTGGTCAAGATGATTGGGATCACCCAGATTTGAACTCTTTCAAAGGATTCCGTGACGAATTGTCAGTTTCTAGTGACAGCATCGTGCTATGGGGTTCAAGAATTGTAATCCCAGAACAGGGTGGTCCGGCTAGCTGACATTGGTCATCAGGGTGTTACAAAACCTAAGGAGCTGTTGAGAAGCTGTGTGTGGTTTCCAAACTTGAACAAAGCTGTTGAAGACGTCACTTGTAATTGTATTCCATGTTTGGCCAATACCAGTCACTCTAAAAGAGATCCAATTCACCCCACGCCAACACCTTCAGAACCATGGGAATACGTCTCTATCGACTTCGGAGGAGCCTATCCTAATGGAAAATATGACATGGTACTTATTGATGAGTACAGAAATTTCCAATAGTTGAAATGGTGTCTAATGTTTCGGCTGAAGTGATTAACCCTCTGCTTTTGAAAGTATTTGCATTGTTTGGTTTACCCAAGATTTTGAAATCTGATGGAGGGTCACCATTTAATGGAGACTCTTTCCACAAGTTTTGTGATCAGCTTGGAATTCATCACAAAAGAATTACTCCTCTGTGGCCTGAGGCAAATGTCAGGGTTGAGCACTTGATGGTGAGTCTCAATAAGGCCATTCGGACTCGCAATATGGAGAACAAAAATTGGAAGATTCATCTGTCTGAGTTTTTAATCCAATACAGAGCTACTCCACATTCTGCGACACACATTGCACCTGCCAAGGCTTTGTTGCGCAATAGTTTTAGAACATTCCTGCCAAGACCTATGATTTTTGATGAGGAATTAAGACGGAATGACACGGAAAGCAAGGAAAAGATGAAGAAGTATGTAGATCATAGAAAGGCAACCAAGGCTCACACATTTGAGGAGGGGGACAAGGTTTTGGTACGTCAACAACCTAAAAATAAATACTCCTGAATTTTTGGTCCCGTCTTACGAGGTAGTCAAGGTTTCTGGGTCTCAGATAACAACTCAACGAGACGATCAGGTTCTGACCAGGAATTCATCGCACCTAAGAAAGATTGGTTCGCCCAAGCCATAATTAGCTCAACAGTTTTCTCCTGTAGGAAGCTCCGGCTCAACAGGCACAGAAACACATGAGACTGTGGGACCCTCAGTGAGTTCTCATGGGGATTCCAGTGGTCAGGAAGATGCCAGACAAGCAAGGAGGCGTGTCAGGCCATCAAGATAATGAAGACTTTGTTATGGACTAAATCAGTTGGTTCTTCGTCGTTGGGAGAAATGTTGTGGACTACCATGGAGAAGTGAGACCTTCCTCCATGACTAGTACAATACCTTGAATGTAGGTGTAGGAAACCAGAGAAGGGGAGGACGATAAGAGAGATTGGAAGTTTAGATTTAAAAAGTGATACGATTCTTTTAATATAAATAAAGTGTTTTACTGAAGATCCAGTGGTTTTTATGTTATAAATACAAGACACAAAACTGTCAGGCCCGCACTTAGTAGTAATAGTTAATAGCCATTCGTAGTTGAGTACGGTGTTCGGCAGGGCTGTCTGCTCAGTCCCCAGCTCTTTGCTCTTTATATTAATGACCTTGTTGATGCATTGCCATGTGGAGTAGAGGTTGGTGGTACCACGATACGTGCCTTACTGTATGTGGATGACGTAGTTATTCTGGCAGAGTCGCCTGCTGATCTTCAGCGCAATATTACTGGATCGGAGGAATACTGAATCCTTGGGAGTGTATGAATTATTTTCCTTCACCAATAACCCTGTCAAGGCAGTAAGTACACACAAGTACCTTGGCATAACATTGACCCCGAGGCTCTCATTTACGCAGCATTTTGCTGAAAGAGCCACTGCAGCTAAACTTGCCATTAGAAATATGTATAGGAACTTGTTCTGCCAGCCAACAATAGCAGAGCACACAAAATTTGATATCCTTAACGTGGTTGTGAGGGCAATTTTATGTTATGGGGCGCAAGTTACTGGATTCACACAGTGTAATACATAGGAGCAAGTCCTGAGGTATTTTATAAAAATGATATTTGGACTGCCTAGAAATACCCCAAATTACTTTGTATCCTTGGAGTCTGGTGCCAATCCAATCTATGTGTACACTCTTTCGATAGCCTTTTGTTACACTGTCAGAGCTCTCAGGATGTCGAAGCGTTGTTACCTACGTCTAGTAGCGCTTGAGGCTGTCCAGAAAGAAGTGTCCTGGTTTGTGTCTATTAAGGTCCTGGCCCAGCGCAATGACTGCTCATTTAAGGGAAATGTGGCAGACCTGTCATTGTGGCAGCATTAGCTGGAGACGTTGGTGGAGGCAGTCCGGGGATCACGGGTCGAAGACATGCGAGCTGGTGCTTTACAGTCAAGAAAACCAATCTACTCTCAGCTTGATCTTGATGGGAAACCGGCAGATCTGCGGGGGCGGAATCTGGATCACCCATTCTAGGTTTACCGTTGATTACTGAGATCAGGGGAGCACTGTTGGCTTTGAACGATGGTGTGCATATTCGCTCGGATAGCCCAAGTAGGATCTGTTCTATGTGCGGCATGGTGGCCTGAGATTATGTGGTTCACTTTTTCGGTGACTGCCCAGTGCTGTTGGAATTTAGGATTCTATTTCTGGGTGCTAGGGAACTGAGCATGGCCCAGGGAAGATATAGTGGCAGCTCTTAAATAACAAACAATGCTGGCTTCAAGTAGCGAGGTGCAGTCACAATGCCTGGAAGTTTAGATCAATGATGGTTACAGAGTTCAAAATGGTAGTGGCATCAAATCAACCATGAGTAATAATTGTTTTATAACAGCAATAAATGAATAAATAAAAATCATAATCAATGATGGCTAGAATCACCCAGCAGATGAACGACATGTCCATGCCAACATGTTTTTATTTTTCTGAATGTAATTGTAATTTCCTAATGTAACTTAACTTACTAATTTAACTAGCATTCATTTAACTGTACAACATATACCTAGTCTAGTAAACATGTTTTCTTCTTCTTGTAGTTAATAGTGGCACCAGGCTACACTTTTTTTTACTACAGGTTAGGCTCTAGGCTCTTTCAAGATAGAGCTATATACTTCTAGTTTTTTATGAACATCCGTTCACCTGATTGAGGAGAGGCAATCAGTAACAATGACTCCAGAGGTTACAGCTTTTAGGTGCTGCCCATAGATTGCACTGCTTCCCATTCCTAGCCCCTTGTAGAAGTGAAATTAGCACCCATAGTATCAGCCATTGTTTCCAGAATCCAACTGATTTCCCATTTATTTTTATTGCTTTTAATCCTTGTGAGGGAGTTTAAGCCTAAATATTGATCTAAATTGTTTGTTGTTGTTCATCTTGTCAGCCATGATGATCGTGGAAGTTATAAAACTTTCCAGCAAGTAGCATTCTCACTATCAGAGCTTCATCCTGTTACCAACAGGTAGCGTCTGGTTCTCCCTTTGCAACATTCATAATTTTGGTGAAGTTAGGTAACAAAATTTGGGGCCATGCGAGGTTACCTTCAAGTATTTTAGCCAAATCAGCTAAAATTGGGCGTCTACCCCCAGAACGCCACAACCTAACCTAGTTGTATGAAGCTGGTACGTGTACTTTGAAAAATTCATCGGCTCCTGAAAATCTATGATCTTAATGAGTAGGTACTAATGGACAAGTACATAATGATAGTAATAACCACTTAACTACCTTGAAATGATAATAATATAGGCATAAAACACACACACTACACACTCACAGGTGGAGTAGGTACACATTTCACTCATATCACTTCCAAGACGCTAGTCGATATTAAAGAAAGGTTCTTCATCAATGCTGGGAACTACATCATGCGCAGTTCCACAGGACGAAGATGAATTTCTCTTCTACTCAACCAATAAATATGTGTTTAAAGTAATCAATTTCTATAGCTCAGTATAGCTTCTTCGAATATTAGGGGCTTTTCTTACTACAGTTTCTAATATTTTCCCACTAATAACAACTGTACCTAACAGTTACACAAGTGGCGCAAACATATGGTAGTACACAAGTGATTCCTCCATTTTCAAGGTTCTACATGGAAGACAAAGACAAGCGGAAAATGTTCTTCGACCACCCGCCTCCGACTTTCATCGAGAAGATCATGATGAAGGAGACTCTGGGAGTGCTGGACCCAACCTGCCCATCACAGACCATCGCTCGCCGCTTTTGGGAGCTGCTGCTTGACTGGTACGCTAGGAAAATAAATGAGCCCGAAGAGGAGACGACCTGTTAGCACGTGATGTCCTGGTGATGGTCCCGATTGAATTCGAAGAAAACTCGGTTTCCTCTGCCCACAGTGACCAATACATATTTCGATTGACCGCTATCGATTCATTCCACAACTGCTCAGCAATTTGCACATCTGACAGATCATCACATTTTTCCTCTGTACACAGTGGTCCATATGATGATAGTACTAACAGAATACATAACTATCGAAAAGGCAACTGACAGATCAAGGGTGAGTTCGTGTACCAAAGGTATAGCAAAAACAAGTTCGAAAAAATATATTTTCAATAACTTAACAAGTAGGTAGGTATTAGGACTAACTAACAGTGTTCACTATTAAAACTTCAAATGAAGTACAGTTAACTATTTATTTTTTAAAATCAAAGTTCTGATGTGGAGATAGCCACACAATACTTCCCGTTTTTCATAATAGTATGGATACAAGTTATGTGGAAGACAGACTAGTAGGTATGGAAGATAAGGCTGGCCACCCTTTTCGGTCTGACAGGCCGACCATTGCAGCTCGACTGGCTGCTCATGTTGCCCTGACAGGCTGATCATGAGAATATAACATACTGAGCATGGATATATTATATACTTGGCCAAGCGTGTACATAAATTATAGAACTTGTTCACGAAGTTAGTTTTTAAAAAGCTTTATTACACAATAAATTTATTAGGTAAATGTACACAGGAAAGCACTCGTAGAAGGGCTCAAGACTGCCCGTACAATCTCCTCTAACAACAACGGTCCCACTGTGCGCACTGGGGGTTTACTGGTACTCAGCTGTTTATGATAGGTATTCAGCAATTTAACATACATCTAACTCCTCCACCCTTAGAATTTGGCATCACCTGGAAGGTTGATGTCAACACAAGGCCGGAGTTCTACCTGAGGCGAATAATTGTTCGCATTTTTCGATCTAAATCTGTTAACAGTTTTTCAAATTGCGGTTCAGTTTGATATCCTTAAAATTAACATCTTTAAGATTTAATACTACATCTGGGGGATCGCTTTGTTCCATATAATATTTCAATATTAGAAATAATTTTTGGCTGGCCTAAAATTACACTAGAGGCTATTAACTGTTCATTTCTGGAATAGACTGAATTTTCTTCATCTCTTATCGAATATATTCCTTTTAACTTCTGTTTCCTTTTCTCTCTTGATTTCTATGGTTTCCTCTGTTACAAAGGTACCTAGGTATTGGTTAATTTCAGGAATAAATTCAATGTCGTTATTGACTTCTAATTTTACGTAATGACAGTGCTTAGGAGCTAGACCTTTTTCGCATGCACTATCATGTGATGAGAGTACTTGAGGTGGACACAAATAGGTACTTACCGATATGCAGAGGTCTTTAAGAGTTTAATAGTGGCGTTATCCTTAAGTGTTAGTAAATGTTATGTCTTTCAAGGTATTGAAGTAATACTGTACACATATTTGAACGGCAAAGTATATTGAATACAACTAGTACTTGACAAATTCTCTCTAGAAAAGTCTCCAACATTCTGGTAACGTCAGCGTTGATATATATAGGCGTTTCAGAAGGTCCCTTCAAAAGCAGTAGGCTCTGACGAAATCCCCACGATTTTTATTGTTACTGCTTCCAGTCCTTCTCCATCACATAACATTCCTGTTTAATTTTATTTCAACTTCGTCGTCTTTGCCAACAGCTTGGAAATCTGCCTTTATAAAACCTCTTCCAAAAACCAGTAATCCACGTAACCCTTCGGACTTTAGGCCTATTGGTATCTGTTACCTATGTAGTTAGACACGTTAATTGTAGTCAATATACTTTATTTACTTATCTCTTTACAACTCAATATTACTTTACAATTAGATCTGTTTTTCTAATGTTCTTCGTGTCACCTTCCGGGATAACCTTCTGCCAGGTAAGTTGGTTGGTTGGTTTCTTGACCAGGCATCACCATGCCGAACATCCCCCCTCCCAAGCCAGGTGACATCTCCGCAGCTCTCCTAAAGATTAAGTTTCTTCGGGGCCACAACTAGTCTCCCAGATCTGGTGGTCGTTGCTCTTTGGTGTAGGTAACTCTGCCTGATTGGGAGGACTTCCCTCAGCAGTGGGCTTGGTAGAGATGTTTGGTGGTCTTGGGCTTGATGGTCTGGGCGACGATGTAGTTGCGCTAGTTTGCACTGTGGCACTGCCCGGGGATGAGGAACAGTTTCCATTTAGAGATGGCTCTTGTGATTCAGCAGCAGGTTTCTTCATTTGCTGCTCGGTACACGGGGATGTAGGGATGCTTTCTGCTGCAACTAGACTGTTTCTATTTCTCCTAAGTGTTCTGGCACTACCCTCTGGTTGAATCCAGTAGGATCTAGGCTCCTCAGCTTTACTTTGGACCTTTCCTTCTCTTTCTAGGTCTGGAATCCAAACCTTGTCTCCTGCCTGTAGCTCCTTGAGGGGTCTTGAGCCGTGCCTTTTATCATAATACCCCTTGTATTTTAGTCTCCGGTGGTGATCCCTTTCAACGAATTCCTTGTCTCGTTTCTCCCACAAAAGAGCCGGGTGTGTTGGAACTGTGTCGCGGAGGTGGCGGCCCATTAGCAGTTCAGCTGGACTACGTTTGAGGTCAGGCAGAGGTGTGTTTCGGTAGATAAGCAGTGCCAGATACGGATCTTCATTTTTCTTCAGGATGGTTTTTGCTATTTTTACGGCCGCCTCGGCTGCCCCATTTGACTGATGGAAGTACGGGCTACTCGCAGCATGCTGGAATCCATAGGTTTGTGTGAACTGTCGGCATTCTGAGTTCTCTAATTGCTGAAATTGTGATCCCCCATCCGTTCTCACTACTGTAGGAATTCCATGGCGTGAGAAGGTGGATTTACATTTCTGAATGATTTCTGAAGATGTGAGGTTCTGTAGGGTGGCTATTTCAGAATAGCGGGAATAAACATCGGTTATAACGATGAACCATTGCCCATCACATTTGAACAGATCCATTGACAAGGTGTGCCAGGGACGTTCGGGTAATGAGGTTGGCATGAGTGGTTCTTTCAGATTTTTTCTGAATTTCCAGCATGTGCTACAGGTTAGACAGTGTGATTCTATTGCTGCTGCCATCTTGGGCCACCAAATGGATTGGCGAGCTTGGTGTTGGCATTTTGTGGCTCCTAGATGACCTTTGTGAATTTCTTGAAGCATCTGTAGCGTGTTGAATTCCTAAGTTCCCTACTTACAAGATGGATGGCGAAGCTAGTGGGCGAGATAATTACTGGCGGAATTCACACACGTTCATTTGTTACCTGATTTGTAGGAGACAGTTGGCCTCGAGACAGCTTTGCGCAGTACTGGCTCGAGTTCAGGAGACACGTTGCTGAAAGAGAATTTAAAACTAGGCTTCCAGCAAGGTACGTAATGACTGAAGGTCCTGGGCAAGTGATGCAATGAACTAAATGAACAAGAGAATTTATTGAACGAAACAAACTGACAAAGTTAAGGGGGATCCACCGGGTACGGCAATTTAGAGACAGACTTTCAAGAGAAATGATGTTCGCGAAAATAACGGGGCTCGATACAAGGCAAAGGGACTGAATTTAAGATAGTCAACTAAATATGTGCAATGTGTTGAACGAATGTTGTGGGGTGTACGGTAGCACCAGAGTTGGGTGCAATGCTCCTGAAGGGGTGTAATACGGTGTATTGTGGGTACGACTGCACGTGATCGAGGGGTGCAACGTTAGGCTCAGGCTCGGGGGTAGCAAGTTCTACCTGTAGGGGTTCTGCAACAGAACGGAAGAATCCCTCTGTTACTTCTGGCAAAATGCCGTGAATTATTGGACACCTGAAGGGCACTGCTACGTGATAGTCGCAAAATGGATCGTAAGGGTTAAGGGTGTAAATCCTACCTCTTCCTGGGAACCTGGCAGGAACTCGTCTAGGCAACCTCCTGGTTGCGGGCTTCGGGCTCGTGCGGTCCGCTGCTCCGGCGTCCAACCCAATGGCGAAAAGGTATCACCTGAAACAGGATACTTCCGCGGCAGTACAACAGTTACAACTCAACGTTGTACCCCTGTGCTTCCTGGCTGGCCTCCACTCTCCTCCTCTCGCGGTCGTCGTACAATTTAGTAAATCCGGAGGGGAAAGCAAAATGAAAGATCCGGTTCGTCAACAATACTTCGCACAAAATAATCCCTATCAATCGCTGAAGGCTCTAACTCAACTCTGTCTCAATCTTAACTAAGGTCTCAGGTAAAACGGAATAAATGCAATACTATAAAGTCGCAGGTCTGGTCTCTGGGGAGCCTCCTTCTCTTGTGTGTCCTGTCATGGCGGCCGCAATTGGTTTTATGCAACACCCCTCCCTTCGCGAATCCGCCCCTTCGTGGCGTGGGGAAGTGGCGCAGATGGCTTCCGCGCCGGCGGTTCCGCCGGGTGATATCGATCGCGTATTGATCGAGGGCTGCGCGGATCCTGAATGCAAGATGGTGATGTTCGGACGTCCCACACGTGGTTTCGACATCTTACACCATCCTCCCCTAAAAGGAAGCCATTGTCCCCAATGGCTTGTAGCATGCTCTCCTTGGGGTAGCAACAAGCAGCATAAGGGGTGGAACTGCAACGTTCTCCATTGTTGACATGGGCTTATCTGGTCCTCTTGACAAACTTATTTGGCGAAATCACTTCCGGACTTTAGATTACTATTACACAGCAAAAGACTGGCGATGAAAAACCCCGGAGCACGGGTATACAACTGAACATTTTGAACACTACTTTACTGGAGGAACAGATTGGAAAACTACTAACAGATTATACTTAACAGAACTGACAAGAAGTAATTGACTCTAAGTTCACATTTGGTACACAAGACTAAAAATAAAATTTGACATAGGGCGACTAGCCACGACAAACGAAAAGGGCAATTTAGCAATAGTAACACTAGCTATGGTTAACAATAGCTTAATACATTAACACTCAGTTACCATAAGGCTGACAACGACGTGACTACTTCAAGGGTCTCGAACGGGAGAACAACAGAACTATTCGCAACCTACGGCGAGACTACTGAACTGAAGATACGAGCCCTACACCTACTAAAGGGTGTTTTATCACCGACAGTGACCGAAGGAAGGGTACAATAAAACGGATATTCGCACTTAACTACGAAACCTATTTGACTAACGACAAGAACATTAACGGAAGATACAAAATAACAATAAATGCCTATTGGCGCAAACTTATGAAATCTTACATCACTATTGGGTCAACTGGCCATAACGCATGATACAAACAAGGAAACACTCAACTGAAGCACACAGACTAACTGAACGAAGGGATGCAACTAAAATACGTTGGCGGCAGATATCATACTGCAATTAATAAGGACTGAATCATCACATAACAAAACGGACTGACTCACAGTTGAACAAAATACACGAAGTTCTACAAACAATACATCCTAGGGGGGTTTTACACGCCCGAATACAAACGAGTAAGTTACTTCAAATGGAGTATTTAACTGAACATACATGGGCACATGAAAGAAAAACGGCGGGATATATCACCTAGGTATGTCAATGGGCAAACAGCCTAAGTGCCGTAGACGTTCTCTTCTACATCAGCGGGTTACCAGTCGGACGGCTCCACAGCGTCTATGGAAGCGTCTGCAGCAGGAGAACTGGGCGGGGCTCCGTCGGGGGACAGCGGGCTATCGGGGGTAACATATATGCCAGGAGGGCACATCCGCGGCACAACACCCTTGCTCCTTCCGGAGGGTGGTCGCAGGGTGGGAGAGCGCCACTGGCTCCCGCTTTCCAGAACTCAGCGATCCACCGCCTCATGGTGGAGCGGCAGGACTCGCATCTCTCTCCGTGGAGCTCTACGTTGTCTTGGGGACACGAGACACACGCCCCCCTCCATGGTATCCGTGTGGTCTGGAACACCGCCATCACCAGGGGGATGAAGCCTCTTGCGGACGAGGTCATCTCAAAGTTTGGGTCCCCTCCTTGGGTGCAGGGCGATAGGAGATCCGCGTCTGGGTCATCACGGATCGCTTCGGCCGATGCGTCTCCTTGGTGGTCCATCCGTGGTGAGGTGCCACTCTCAGTGGTCTCGCGCAAGGCCTCCTTCATTTGGGCGACGTTGCGCAGCAGGGAAGTGTACTGAATCCTTGTCCTCGCCGCAGACACAGGGGAGGTCCGGACACAGTGGGGTCGCAGGGCCAACGGCGAATATGCAGGCGACATCTCGCTCCGGTCACCAGCGGCATCTTCCGGCGGCTGCCCTTCCGGGGGGTCGGTCTCTACCGCATATCCTTGGAATTCTACGTCGTCCAGGGTTACCGTTGCCACCTGAGGACCGAGCTGGATCTCACTGGGTCGACTGTCATCCAGGTCCTCTCCGAAGGACGTTGCGCGGAGCAGGTCTCGAACGTTCGAACAAAATCTGAAGGTGGCGGTAGGGGTACCGCGGCATCGGGGGTTGGGAACTATCAAAAACCCAGGTTCTGACTCCTCTCCCATGGGTCTCGATGAGTCCGTCATCACAGATCCCTTGCCCAGTCTGTCAAAAGAAAATGGACTATCACACCGCCGCTCCCCGATCTCACCATTCATACAACTCTCCACTTCAGTCGTCCACTCCTCACAGCACCGACCAAGAAGCACAGTGGATTTGCTACGTTCTGGGATCCGGGATCCCCTACTTACGCTATCCCTAGTTGACTTTACTGTGTGCTTCCATTTGACCTTAGTACTCCTAACTGGGTTCCTATCATCTATTCGTCCTTTTAAGTGTTGTCGAAAGGATTTCCTTATTAGCCTTTCATGATCACCTAGGGTATCACCTACTGGGGAACCAGGTGGGAGTTCTGGGGGTGACATTATTACCCTCGATCCTAAAAGGGGGGCCTCATGAATGAGGGATCCAGCCATCCTATTCCCTAACGGGGCGACTTCGGGTAGAGACACCTGATATTGGGACGGGGGTATCCTGCAAAGGTCGCACGTCCCTTCATCCCTAATTTTGTGGCGAACGCCGGGGAAAAAGAGATCGTTCGGGTTCGGGTTCCTCCGAACGGACACGTCTTGAAAATCTTCATTCATGGTTTCGGCAGTTGGCGACGGGGGTTCAGAGTGTTCTGCGCCCCTTTGTCTTTCCTGTGGCGTTTCCCTGTTTTCGAGCGCCGGGACGCTATGGCTTGCCGCAAGGACACTCATGGTTTCCTGTTTTTCGGGCGATGCCTCGCAGGGTGCGTAGTCGTCGGGGATAATACATGAAACATGTGGGAAAATTCATGATTTCCCATGCGCACGCGGAGTGTCTGTGTCCCTAGGAAAGGGATGGGCTCGCCCCCGGCTCCATTTGCTCGTATCGTCGTTGGTTGGATTTCGCTTCCCGGAACTGGTCGGTTCAGCAGCGACAATTGGGCGCCCGTATCCAAAATCATTGTCAGTGGGGTGTCATTCAAACTGACAGGTACGGTGATGACCGGCCCATGACTCGTCTCGATCAGAACGGGGGTGATCCACGGGCTATGAGTCAGGAGCTTTTACAACTCCTCAAGTCCGGTCGTGGCCACGCAGGCGTTCGGTACGGCTGCTTGGGGGACGATCGGGTCGTATCCCTCTCCCCGGGTCGGGCGGTCATCGTTCTGCTGGGGCGGTTGCTTCTCGCGGTACCCGCTCCATCCGGAGTTTGGAGCATCTCCAGTTTCTCTGGGGTCAGTTACGCACTGTACTCGAGCAGATTCGCCCTGGGCGGGTGGTTTCGTCGGGTTTCCTTGTGCATCGGAATATGTACTGGCATGCGTGTTCCTCTGTGGGTTCTGCGGGTTGGCATAGGTGGATGTACCGGGTGGTTTGAGTAAGAATGTCCTCCAGTGGGTACGACCGGGGTCGTTTTTCTCCACCCTGCGCCGAACGGTTCTTGGGGGAACGACGGACGGGGATTCTCCCTCAGGTGCTCGTTCAGCACTCCGCAATCCCGTTCGGGATGGTCCCTAGCACCACAGTAGGTGCATCCTATGAAGCGTCGGGCTCCAGGTCTCTCGGGGCAATCAGCAGCGAAGTGCGAAAACCCTCCACAGAACCTACATTTAACTGGCACGGGTGAGATGGGTCTTGGCAAATATTGTGGTGGTAACTCCCGAGTCTGCGGAGAGCGCACCACTGAAAAGTCTTGGGGGTGAAGTGGATACTGTGGGTTCCCTTCACTGTGGGTAGGCTGCGCGCGGGTGGGACATTCGCGTGCGAAATGACCCTGTCGGCTGCAAACATAACAGCCGGTGGTTCGGGATTCTCGGGGTCGTCCCTTAACGTAGACGGCGCCTACATTCCACGGTTCCTCAGAACCAATTCCCATAGACAATGTCTCGCATAGATCGAGAGTCCGGGTGACTGCGGCGTCAAAGGTGGCCGGACAGTTACTTGCGATTGCTGTGCGCAAATGTCCCTCCAGGCCCCTGATGAAGGCGCGTTTCGCACGTTCATCGATCGTCGGGTGCCGGGTACCCGCAGCCCAATCAGGGTAAGTGGCGCGAACTAATCGCCCTACCAAACGGCGTACTCGATCTGCGTACTGTACGATGGACTCGGACTCTTCCTTCCGGCATTCGGCTAGTTTTTGGGAAAGAGCCTCAGCACTCTCTCTTCCAAACCATTGTAAGAGTCCGGCCTTGGTGACACTGTAGGGGGACGGGACATGCCTCCAATCCGGGTGACTAATCAGGCAATTAAATGCCACACCCTTCAATTTCATATGAAGTAATCCGGCCCTCTCGGCCTCGGACATATCCGGGGTAGCATCCTCCAATAAATCGAAATAATCCGATAGGGGTCCGATGGGTCCCATGTCGCTAAGGAGTCGAGCATTGATCGTGATAGCTTCGGGGGGGTGGTGCTCCTGTGCCTTCATTTCTGTGAGAATTTCCCTGTGAGAATTGACCATGACTTGGCCTAAAGCCAACACAGACCTCTCTAGCGAGGTCAATTCTGGGCCCTCTCCCCTTACGTCACTATCGATTCCGAATGACGTTGCCATTGTGTGCTCGTCCCCCTTTTTTTTTCAAAATTTCAAATCCGGATAAGTGATACAACTCCCTTGGCTTCTACGAACTTCAATCAAATACACAACGAGGAGTAGTGAACAACGAATACCAATGGACGGGACGAAACATTAAAACAATTCAAAAGGACATAAAATATACACTTCAATGGATAAAATGGAAGGCGTAATATTAACTAGTTCAACACGACATAAACATACAACTCAACAGATAAAATGAAGGACAAGTAACGCAGCAGAAAATGTATAATAATAAAAAAAGAACGAGTTTCTAATATAGATGCAAAGGACGTAAAACATACAGCTCAATAGAACAATAAAAGGAAAGGACGTAGTGGAAGCTTTCCGATCGTAAGATAGAGGGCCGCAGAAGAGGGGTACAGTCGGGTGAATAAGCGTAGTACGGCTGTAGGGAACCGGAGGCTCGATCACCGCAAGTCAAGGGTCCACGGGACTGTACTCAAAAGAAACCGAAAAACGCTGCAGTCCTTGTCACATGGGGTTTATTATTCTACAGAAATGTTGGCTGTACATTTATTGTTTGTTTCATGTGAAATAATTGAAATAGCTATTTCTGATGGTTTCCACCAATTTTGGCCCCCAAAACACAAATTAGGTAGGTACGATCTTTTTTTTTTTTTTTTTTTCAAATTATCTTTGATCATTGGTAGTACCATCATTTAATCGTCTTGATCCACGTGTTGACACTTTTTCTAGTGTTATTCTACAAATTGATGGTGATTTCGCAGGTATTTGACTCATAAAAAATCAATTTTGGGAGCTGAACATCTGGTACAACCTCAATTTTCCACTCCTTGGCCAAAATCGACTTCATATTCGATCTTCTCGTCCCCAAAAACATGGAAAACAATACCTCAAAAGCTCATGTTACCAAAATGTTGCTAAAACGCAAAAAGTACCTATTTTCACACACATTTTCACTCATAACACCCCTGGGTATATTCCGATCGGGCTGAAAAGTTTCGGGACACAACTAGGGCCCAAATGGAGCATGTGTGCGAAAGAACGACTTTTTTAGATCGAAAATGAAGCCTGTACACGTGATACGGCGGACGGACATTGCATTTTTTGAATCTACGCACCTTGAAATGGAAAAGAAAAAAGTTTGAGGGGGGGTTATAAAAATTTTTTGCTGAGCGATTACATAGGTGTATTATTCAGAGAATAATAAACCAAAAGGGGCTCGACCAAAAAAAAGGAATAGGTAACTAAATGGAGTCGAAGCTCAACACTTATGCGGTAAACAAATCCCAAGAAAATACGAACGGCATATTCTCAAAACGAGGCAAGGGTCAACAAAGTCCTACGAAGAAACCAAACTGCAGGGGAAAACGCAAAAAAAAGAAAGTAAGAGGAATACTCGATCTAACAAGTCGAGGGTCAGTAAGACTGCTGGGAAACAACAAACCTAAAGGGGGTATCAACACGTAGAAAACAACAAGCAGGAAGCCCAAAGGTGACCAGCTATGTGACAAAATACAAGGGGGGATGAACTGAAACATCATCGATCGGTAAATAACATGTAAACAACTGCAAGGGTGAGTCTCAGGTAGCGGGAAGAATGGTGAAAGTCGAGTTTTACGACAATAACAGGACGTGTTTTCGAATGGGTCAATCACACTAGGGAGGTAAACAAAACAGTCCCATGCAGCTTATTCTAGCGGTTTTGTGATAGGTAACGTTTTCTCGAGGGCTCCTCAACAAGGGTGCAACGTTATTTTAACGGGAGGTCAACGCTTGGGATTTCCCACTATCTGCTGGCTATACTAGCGTGTTTTTAACCGCGTAAATTCGGAGCGGGGTTTCGCTGGCGGATTTTATCGTCCTTGTAAATCCGAAAAGGTTTGATAGGGTCACTGCGCTGTTATGGAAACAGGATTCTCTGGTCTTGAGACGGGGTGTAACGTGATTTCACTCGTAGGTACGAGGGCGACACAGGCTTCGGCGATCCTTCAGGGTGTACAGGATTTCGAACAAGCTGGGGTGTAAGTAAATTCTGTACACAGGGTTGCAACCGTCTACTCGGGGTGCAACGGAATCTCGGACAAGCCTGGTGTTGACAAGTCCTTTACACAGGGTTGCAATGGAAGCCGGTTAACGCAGGGTTGCAACAGGTTTCGGGGTACAATGGATCTTGACGAACCAGGGTGTGGATAAATCCTTCAACACAGGGTTGCAAACGTCGTCTCTGGGTACAACAGGAATCCCTTTTAGCAGGCGGGGTGCAATGGATCGGGAACCAACTAGGGTGTGGATAGATCCTCTACCGCGTAGTTTCGGGTAACACAGGGTTGCAACTATTTTTGCAGGCGGGGTACAATGGATCGGGAATCAAGCTGGGGTGTGGGTAGGTCTCTACAGGGGTGCAACAGTGGTTCGGGGTGTGCCGAAACAGTTCCCACGGAATAAAAATCCCTTAAAATCCCCGATTTCCCAAGAAAATCCCTTAATATCCCTGATTTCCCGAGAAAATCCCTTCACAACACAACGAAATATGAGGAAAAATATCAATATCTGACGAGATATTGCGAAATATGGTTACACAATAAATGGAAAGCACACAAAAATGTATAAGTAAAACACAAAATTAAGCAAAAATATCAATATAACGTAAAAATAGTATTAAATATATACAAATGACTCAAATCGTCCGAGCCTGGCGGGTATATGGTACTTTTTGTACCACTACCTACTCTTAGGGACTTGGGACAATTTTGACGGACTCTGGGTACCTTGTGTGTCCTAACCTTGTGCCTACCTACGGGGTCCGGATCTCTAGCAGTGCATGAGATCCCACTTCTGACACCAAAAATGTAGCGTGTTGAATTCCTAAGTTCCCTACTTACAAGATGGATGGCGAAGCTAGTGGGCGAGATAATTACTGGCGGAATTCACACACGTTCATTTGTTACCTGATTTGTAGGAGACAGTTGGCCTCGAGACAGCTTTGCACAGTACTGGCTCGAGTTCAGGAGACACGTTGCTGAAAGAGAATTTAAAACTAGGCTTCCAGCAAGGTACGTAATGACTGAAGGTCCTGGGCAAGTGATGCAATGAACTAAATGAACAAGAGAATTTATTGAACGAAACAAACTGACAAAGTTAAGGGGGATCCACGGGGTACGGCAATTTAGAGACAGACTTTCAAGAGAAATGATGTTCGCGAAAATAACGGGGCTCGATACAAGGCAAAGGGACTGAATTTAAGATAGTCAACTAAATATGTGTAATGTGTTGAACGAATGTTGTGGGGTGTACGGTAGCACCAGAGTCGGGTGCAATGCTCCTGAAGGGGTGTAATACGGGGTACTGTGGGTACGACTGCACGTGGTCGAGGGGTGCAATGTTAGGCTCAGGCTCGGGGGTAGCAAGTTCTACCTGTAGGGGTTCTGCAACAGAACGGAAGAATCCCTCTGTTACTTCTGGCAAAATGCCGTGAATTAGTGGACACCTGAAGGGCACTGCTACGCGATAGTCGCAAAATGGATCGTAAGGGTTAAGGGTGTAAATCCTACCTCTTCCTGGGAACCTGGCAGGAACTCGTCTGGGCAACCTCCTGGTTGCGGGCTTCGGGCTCGTGCGGTCCGCTGCTCCGGCATCCAACCCAATGGCGAAAAGGTATCGCCTGTTACAGGATACTTCCGTGGCAGTACAACAGTTACAACTCAACGTTGTACCCCTGTGCTTCCTGGCTGGCCTCCACTCTCCTCCTCTCGCGGTCGTCGTACAATTTAGTAAATCCGGAGGGGAAAGCAAAATGAAAGATCCGGTTCGTCAACAATACTTCGCACAAAATAATCCCTATCAATCGCTGAAGGCTCTAACTCAACTCTGTCTCAATCTTAACTAAGGTCTCAGGTAAAACGGAATAAATGCAATACTATAAAGTCGCAGGTCTGGTCTCTGGGGAGCCTCCTTCTCTTGTGTGTCCTGTCATGGCGGCCGCAATTGGTTTTATGCACCACCCCTCCCTTCGCGAATCCGCCCCTTCGTGGCGTGGGGAAGTGGCGCAGATGGCTTCCGCGCCGGCGGTTCCGCCGGGTGATATCGATCGCGTATTGATCGAGGGCTGCCCGGATCCTGAATGCAAGATGGCGATGTTCGGACGTCCCACACGTGGTTTCGACATCTTACACATCTGTGACCGCAGACTCTCTGGAACAAAAATCTCTGGCCTCTTAGCAGAATTTCGTTCCACACTGAAAGCTCATCTCGAACATTGTAAAACAATTGTAGGTTGGAGTCTGTAATTGGTGTTTTCCAACCTCCAATTACCATGTCCTTCACGATTTGTATAAGAGTGTCTTTCTGTTGTGCCTGGAATATGTTTTGTACATTGAGGTCAGAAATAGGCCCACTATCTATGACAGCCTGAACATATGCCTCGACTTCCTCTGGCAGTTCATCATAACCACAATCCTCATTCATTGGGTCCCTCGACAAACAATCGGCAGAGATCAGGGATTTGCCTGGGACATAGGTGAGCACATAGGAGTATCTCATGAGGCGGAGTCTGAGCCGCTGTAATCTTGGGGTCAGCTCACTCAAATTAAACAACCATTCTCAAGCTAACTTTCGGCCTCGTCTGTTCTATCCTCAATCACTACACTGGTGACAACCGACATCTACAACGCCGCTCAGCGCCCGCCGTTCGACTGCGTCGAGCACCGCCTCCGCAGCGACGATCCCCACCACGCGCGGCACACGCGCCCCCACCGACGCCACACAGCGGCGCCCCACTTCGACGCCCGCCTCGACAGCTATCGCAGCGGCCCCCCGCTACTTCGCCCCACCATCCGATTCCTATATAAGGAAACGGACGCCGGTGCCTCGCACACTTCCTGCTGACACCTCAACGGACTGGCACCTCCGAAGAAAAAGACGATGACAGATCCGAAACCGCAAAAAACTCCCGATGCGAATCCGCCGCCATCGATCCTCCACCTCCGGCCGTTCGACCCCGCATTTCCGCACGTCTGGTTCGCACAACTCGAGATCATACTCGCACACGAAGGCCTTACGACGCCAAACGCGAAGTTCGCACGTGCATTCCTCGCACTCGAGCCCCGACAAGCGGACCTCTGCGCCGACCTCAACCCCTCGAACGCCAACAGCTACCAGACGTTGAAAACTCGCCTTTTAGCTACGCACGCACCTTCCGGTGGTTCCCGGCTCACCGCCTTACTCCAACCGACCTCCGACGACGAGCTACCGTCAGTCCTCGCCCACCGACTCACCCGAGCACTCCCGGCTGACACACCGACCCCGCTCGTCCGGCAGCTTTTCCTCCGCGCCCTCCCAGACAGCATTCGCCTACACAAAGCGGCGCGTCACGAACCTGACAT
Organism: Leptopterna dolabrata; assembly: GCA_954871275.1. Taxonomy (NCBI): domain Eukaryota; kingdom Metazoa; phylum Arthropoda; class Insecta; order Hemiptera; family Miridae; genus Leptopterna; species Leptopterna dolabrata. The sequence continues at coordinate 34,016,947 of OX940988.1, read as the reverse complement.
CATGAAACTCGCTGCGCTTGCCGATCGCCTCATACCCTTCGCCCCGCCTCCTCGGGTGGCTACCGTCACCGAAGAGGTTGAAGTGATTCAGAACAGACAACAACGGCGACCGCCGACGCAGCCGACACCGACCACTCGCCGCCCGACGACCACCCTATGCTTCTACCACCGCACATGGGGCCCCCGAGCACAGAAATGCCGCAGCCCCTGCAGCTGGCGCACGAAACCGTCGGAAAACGACAACGCACGGCCCGACCAGCCGTAACGGCCGTGCGCAACCCACCAACCTCTCGGCTCTTCATTAGATGCAAGCGAACCGCCCTACAATTCCTCGTTGACACCGGCTCCGACGTGTCAATCGTCCCGAACACCCTGCTACGTCGAAAAACCACACGTCCGAGCGCTTTACGTGCCGCCAACGGCACCGAGATCAAGATGTACGGAACACACGCCGCCTCAGTACACCTACCTGATCTTCCTCCGTACGAATGGACCTTCACAGTCGCTGACGTATCAACACCGATCCTCGGCTCCGACTTTTTGACGTATCACGGTCTACTCGTCGACCTACCCAACGCCCGACTCATCAACGCGGCCATGGAGCGGTACATTACTGGAACAGTGGAACTCGTACCTCCGGGACAATCAATTTGCACGACTACAACGAACGAGCCCCGCTTCCAAGCCCTCCTCGACGGCTACAAACCATCCGACACACCATGCGACGCGCCCGTGGCACATCATATTGTCACGAAGGGACCCCCGTGTCATGCGAAACTTCGCCGATTATCACCGGACCTTTACGCGAAAGCAAAGGCCCATTTCGGCGAACTACTAGCGGCGGGGGTGATCGAACCTTCGGAAGCACCGTGGTCAAGCCCGCTACACACAGTCCCGAAACCTGACGGCGATATACGTCCCGTTGGGGACTACAGGGCACTGAATCGGCTCACAATACCGGATTGCTACACCGTCCCACACCTACACGACTTCACGACAGCTCTGTACGGGACCACCGTGTACAGCACGTTCGACCTCGCCCACGCATTTTTCCACTACAAAATAAGCGAACGCGTCGTACCGAAAACGACGATCCTAACCCCCTTCGGCGCCTACCAATTCAAACGAATGAATTTCGGCTTACGAAACGCAGCGCAAACGTGGCAACGCTACATGGACCACGTCCTACGCAACCTACCCTTCGTGTACTGTTACCTTGACGACATACTGGTCGCCTCGGCGACCCCGTCTGAACACTACACCCACGTACGAGTACGCACGCTCCTCGAGACCCTCGCCAAATACGGCCTACAAATCAATACCGCCAAGTGCCAGCTCGCCCGACCGTCAGTCAAATTTCTCGGCCATAACGTCTCAGCCGACGGGATCACACCCCTACCTGAACGCACGGCCCTCATCAAGAAATTTCCTCGACCCAACACCGTCCATGAGCTCCGAACGTTCCTCGGCCTGATTAACTTCTATCACCGAGCCTTACCACGAGCCGCATCTACCCTTCGCCCCCTAGTGGAAATGATACCACCTATGCAAGGAAAAAAGACAACCGCACGCTCACGTGGACCACCGACGCAGCTGACGCTTTCGACCGCGCAAAACGCTTACTCGAAGCTCCGTCACACTCGCCCATCCGGCTCCGACCCAACCACTCGTCCTACATATGGACTCATCGGAGTTCGCCGTCGGCGCAGCGCTGCACTTCATCGACAAATCGCACCTATGCCCGCTGGGTTTTTTCTCACGCACGCTCAACCCGGCTCAACGTAATTACAGCGCATTTGACCGCGAACTATTGGCTATATACCTCGCCATAGTGCATTTTCGCCAACAGATCGAAGGGCGCCCACTGACCGTCTACACGGACCACAAGCCCCTAACGACCTCTCTCGCGACTCAATCCAATACGGCCCCGCCAACGAGACTTCGGCACCTCAGATTCATCTCCGAATTTACTACGGACATCCTGTACGCCGAGGGCCCAACGAACATCGTCGCCGACTATCTCTCTCGCCTACCACCGACGGCTAACACACCCGATACCCACGCAGTCGCGGACCATCGCACCCCTTTCACGATCCAACAACTCGCTGACGCACAGGCCGCCGATGACCACCTCACCAACATGACCCTCACGGCACACCGGATACAAGGCCACGACATCATGTGTGACGACACCGACGCCGCGCCCCGCCCCTACATCCCGACGCCGCTCCGCCTTGCCGTTTTCCGGCACTTACACGGGATGACGCACCCAGGGATAAAAGCCTCGACCGCCCTCATTCGAGCCCGATACTACTGGCCAAACATGACGTCATCAATCCGACTATTCACGCGCGCCTGCCCGAGCTGCAACCGCGCAAAAACAACGCGCCACATCAGGGCCCCCCTCGGCGAATTCCCTGACGCAGCGCTGCTCGAACACGTCCACATAGACCTCTTCGGCCCACTACCACCGTCGGCAACGAAAAAATATATATTGTCGATGATCGACCGCGCCACCGGCTGGTTTGAATGTGCCCCTCTATCGACCATTTCCGCCGATGCAGTAATCATGGCCCTACACACACACTGGATCGCACGCTACGGCTCCCCTGCACACATAGCCACTGACCAGGGCACACAGTTTACCTCCGCCGACTTCCACAAATACTGCACATCTATGGGCACGGAGGTCCATCACACGAACACATACCACCCACAAGCAAACGGCCTCGTCGAGCGACTACACCGCGTCCTTAAGGGGGCGCAGGACGGGAAGGCCAGTAGCACCCCCAACCACGAGAGTGCGCTGAACATCACTTCCACATCGCTTCCGCGGGAAGATTCCCAGCGAGATTTGGAGATTTAGCGCCCACCGGTAGGGGCAGAGCGATCGTCCTGCCGAATTTCAGGAGAGTCTGGCCAGAGCCCACTCCGGCCGTGGGTGTTCGGCCATTTCCGCCTGTTTCCGCGTGGAATTTGCTGTTCCCTGGTTCCCGCCCTCCGCGATCGGCTCGTATCCTTATCACTTTCTTATCAGTTTACTTATCATTATTACTTATTCGTTACCACACTTATTATTACTTTATTTACGTCAGTTTTTTGAGTTAAACACTTTTTAAAAAATGCCCCGTTGTAGTAGGTGCACTTATTACAGTGACAAGTCATTTACGTTAAAACAACATGAGAATAGTCATGGCAAGGAGAGGGCTGATCGGAAATTATACGCCTGCTTATTATGCAGCGGATTCGAGGCGTGCCGGAGTAGTCAATGGGAGTTTGGAGGACGATTGAGATCCAAGTGTTTTTTGAAACCATTGAGAAACACAAGCTTTCAACTGCCCTCAGACAGTGCTCTTCACGTGTACCAGAATTAAGATACGTTTTCTTATCAGGAACAACTGAGGGCAGTTGAAAGCTTGTGTTTCTCAGTAAATAACGGTGTCAAAACATGCAGCATGGCTATAAGAGCGAATTTTCGAAGAAATAACCACGTTCCTTAATCTTCAAAGTGCTCCAGATTGAGAACGGAATAAGATATCGCAATTCTGATTTCACCATCGTGTTCAGCGTACAAAAACCTTTAAAATGAGGGGTCACTTGTTAGAAAATAACATTTTGGGGATTTTTGGGTAATTTTTGCGCACTTTAAATGCTCTAATTTGAGAACGGATCAAGATATCTAAAATCCGATTCCACCATCGTGTTCAGCGTGCAAAAACCTTTAAAATGAGGGGTCACTTGTTGGAAAATAACATTTTGGGGATTTTTGGGTAATTTTTGCGCACTTTAAATGCGCCAAAACCCTCCTTAGAGTAGGCCAATTTCGCCCATCTTCGAACTTAGCCTTTCGATTGCCAAGATAGATTTTTTGTGCAAATTTGAGCTGTTTATCTCAATTCTATCGAGAGTTATCGTCTGGAGTGACACATATATATATAAATATATATATACATATAAAAAAGTGTTAAATTTCAGGAATCGTTTTAGAATGGTCTGAAACGGATTTCTATGAAGAAAATTTCCAAAAATTTATATTATTTAAATTTCGAAGCCATTGCAATAGCTTCATTTTCTTTGAAAATTCGCTAAACAACTGGATCTCAGTCGTTCTTCAAACTCCCATTAACCAGCATTGAAATAGAAGACCCTACAACATTGATATAACATTGTTCCGAGTCACTAGGTATTATATTATTGGTAACTGTGATATTCGCGTGATATTCTGGTTATTTTCATTAATTTTGGCTATTTTCAACTGTATCGAACTATATTCAATTTTGGTTAGTTTCAACTTATTCCTTTAGAATCGAGCATGATTAAAAAAAATGTTAACGCCCCCTCAAAATTTGATGGTTTCCGTTCCAAGGTACGTAGACTCCGAAAATGAATAAACAAATTTCAATCCGTCCGCCGTACTTCGCACTTTCCTTAGTTACCATGAACCAAAATGAGCTAAATTTTATGAAATGGTAATAAGATTATAGCATGATTCGAAGTCAATACATAGAGAATTGCTGGACAAAACAGTCGTGATAGGTTGATTACATTCATGTGATATTGTCATGCTATTATAATAATTTATAATAATATTCTGTGATAGTTATTCTAATAGTCAAAAGTTCCATAGGTACTTACTTTTCTCAAGAATAAGCTGTGAATAATTGTAATCTCGTAAATGAGTAATATGCATTTAAATATTCATTAAAAGGTTGATTACATGTGATATTGTCGTGATATTATAATATATAATAATATAAAAATGAAGTCGTTGCCTTGGGCAATTTTCCTCTCGATTTTTTTTTTTTCACTTTCAGTATTTGTAACACTAATCTAAGTACCTAGTTATAACCTAAAAGAGACTAAATTGTACTAAGTACCTATTGTGATTGATAAGCTTTCTCTAGAATAACATTTTCAAGAGGGTGGGTAATACTGAGACTAGTGTATAATTTTGTCACTATCGTTAATTTCTCCAAGGGAAATACCTATATATTTTGTGACAATTATGGGAATAGTCAGAAGTTCCATAGGTACCTACCTAATTTCTCAAGAATAAGCTGTGAATTGTGATCTCGTAAATGAATAAAATATATATTTTTTGCTTATGTTACCATTTTTTTCATTTCGTTGCCCTCCCAAATTTTTGTGCGGGCAAAATGTCTTTTTAAAAATATACCATTTCCTTGCAAATTTAGTCGCCGCTACGGTTATGGCCCCTAAATGTTGGTCACATATCTGGCAACGATTATTATTTGTAAATATAAAGTAAAGAACCTAGGTACTACTCCATCAATCGCTTATTAAGTAATAATAAATTATAGAAGCTGTTCAAATCAATAATCTGTGAAGAAAATCATGATTTCGAAGCCTTAACGCAACAAAAACAGATCTTACGAAAGTATCGGCGACAAAAAAAACTGTCATCAATCCTAGTCTCGAACCATCGAACCTGTCTTTCGAGGGCCGTGTCGATCCCTCTGACCTATCGAGCTAGCACGTTGAAATTCGGCTTCTAAAACAATAGGTAGCCCACGCTGTAAAGCAGTAGGAGGCAGCGGAAACAGGCGGAAATGGCCGAACCCTCACGGCCGGAGTGGGCTCTGGCCAGACTCTCCTCCGAATTTCGATGGTTGTTGTAAGTGCGTAGTTATCAATTCCATTGCCTTATGGACACTATAACATTCGTGATTAGGTACGTGAGCTTCTCCCCTCTCTCTGCAAGTTTTCCACTCGACAGGTTATACTCTGTTTTTTTAGTTCATTCCTTTGTTCTCCTTCTTCTCTCACGCGGTTCATTCACGTTAGTATCAGTATATACTCATTCGTAGTGATATCCGTCTAGTGTATCAAAGTGTATGCCTCCACCGCCGAAGAAGTGGACCAGGAGAAACATCGGTAACAAAGGCGAAAAAAAGAGGCGCAGAACAGTAAGTTGATAGGTTCGTTCGCGGTGGCCATCTGACTGTCTTCAAACCGTCAGATCCATCATTTGGCGTTCGCGGTGGTCTTGCGGACTCGTCTCGGACTGTATAGCATCCATAGGATGCTGTTCGCGGTGTTTTTCTGGCGGTTCGAAGACAGTTCCAAGACCGTCAGATCAGTCCGCGGATTTTCCGATGTACTCCTTTCTGACTGCTCGCCCCCCACTACCGCTCGCCCGTTTAAGCCAATCAAATCATTTCTCATCGCACCGTCGTTCGTCGTTGTTATTCGTTCTGTGTGTTCATTCTAATAACCCTACCTACCCACTTCTCAGCATTCTACGTAGTATAGTATATAGTTTTCTGTGCACTTCTCTCACTTGCGTTTTGGTACTTCTCGCGATGAGTTCATCCAGTGATGAGGGGTCGATCACTCCTATCGAGGTGTCATCGGAAGATGATATTTGGACTTACTCCATCCAGTGAAAAAAAAATGAAAACTATCTGGAAGAAGTTTTTCCTGTATTCGACGAGGAAACTTTTTTTGTTCATTCTCATCCAGAAGACGTCACTGGCCGTTCTGTTAGGGACAGATTGGCATCTCTACTAGCGTCTTGAATTCATTTATTATAGTATTGTTTACATAACTACCCAAGCTTTTGTATTTCAATCACCATATCCTTCAACGACTGATCTTATAGTGAGCACTTGTAGGTAAGTATGTCCCTGAATCAAGTTTCCTACCATAACGATAAACGCCGCAAATTCTACTGGCACAAATAACTAGAGGGGTTAACAAAAAAATTGTAATGGACATACAAAATTGCTGCCTATAGATTTATTTCGTGCGTCGGTGGTCATCCCATTTGAAAAACAGTGCCACTTACCTACCTAATTTTACGATTACGGTGGGTGTTCCAAGAACTGGCCTAGCAATTTATTGTTGGTTTTTGCCAATTTTTGCCCACTCGAAGACTCCTAATTTTGAAAAATTATCTTCGATTGTTGAAATTGTATTTTTCTGGCTGAATTCACAGTTTATGCTACCTTTTTTTTGTAGACGTTTCCGGTGATTTCAGCCGTTTTATCAGATTATTGACCCTTGAGGAAACCGAATGCATAGCTATATTAACAAAAAATGAGCACATGAAGAATGTGTAGTCAGTTATCAGCAAAATTAGTTAGGTACCTACCTAACAACGAACTTCAAACTTTCGATTAGGTATTTCTTCAGTCACCAATTATTCCACAGAAGTAGGTACACTGGTATCACCGAATTTGATAAACATCCCATTAGGTCATTATTTAGGAAGAAAACTACAGAGATTTCGATTTATTTTTATTAAAAGTACTTCGACTAAGTACAAGTTGAGATAAAGGAATGCATAACATTGGTATGAGTTGAATACTCGAAGCAAAACATGGAACTATATTACAACTAGGAACATATATAGAAGATAGTCTACCCATTCATCAGAAGCATAGGAATAATCGTAATATAAGACAAGACCATCGACCGTCCGGTCGTGATGTAAGTAGAAGAATGAAAAAAGTAATAAATTAGCCGAAATCAACGATGACCTAGGAGGACGAACGTTAGTATTATTGTTATAAAAAGAAGAAATAAATTAGCAGAGATCAATGATAACATTATGAACTTCTCACACATGCACGAGTCACAGCCTTTCAATAAACCTAAATAGGTATGATTTGTATAACAAATTAACAAACGTCAGAAAGGAGAAAAAAATCAAGATCGACGACGACACCACACAATCAGGAAGGTTAGACATTTGCAGGTTGCACAGCGGTTGCAGTCAGATTTCCTTCCCAAGCGTTCGCGGTGTACCCGTAGGCCAGGCATTTTAGGAAAAAAAAGGGGGTTCAGAGGAAAGTTTTGCTATAGTTTTGATTTTTACACCCTTTATGTTTTTTGGGTCGCTGAACACGAATTTGAAGTTTGCTGGCAAAAATTTTGCCCGGAACTTTGTTTTTTTGGCACTTTTTGCCCAAAATTTTGCCCTTTTTTCGGTTTTTGGCCTATATTTCTGAAAGGAAGCGTTTTTCCGACATGGCTACTCTGAACAAAATTAAAGTAAACAAAATTTCCTACATTTTCTGTGTATAATTTTTTTTGTACGACCAACTGTTTCGCCGCTAGAGTGCGCCAAAAAATCGAACTTTTTTTAGACTCTGGAAATGTCTACATTTATTCTTGCTTCTCTATATTTTTTTGGTCGCTGAACACGAATCAGAGGGTTTTGGGCCACAATTTTGCCCGTAACTTGGTAAATTTAGGTTTTTTTTTTTCCACTCTATATCCCTGAAAGGAAGCGTTTTATAGACAAAAAATTGAAGTAAACAAAATGTCCTACATTTTTTGTTCATGACAATGTTTGTGTGCGACCAACTGTTTCACCGCTAGAGAGCTCCACTAAGCAGCCATATTTCCAGGTCTAGAGAAATTCACCATTTTGGCAGAATCACTCTTGCTGTGTAGGTACTCCTGGTCAGCGGATCAAGTCGTTAAAATGTTGGAAGGAACACTCGAGGGGCTTTTCCCTAGTTTTTCTTTGTTGTAGAGCCCTCGTGAGCCTTTGTGTACGTGCAGAGTGGCAAGGAGTTGCCCCTGTCTGAGTGGAGGAGCAAAGTGCAAGGATGAGTTCGTTCTCTCTCCGACTGTTTCAGTAGTAAACAATGGACTCCCCAATACCTACGCTTTGAAGGCACTTATTCAGTTTTACACAAACCGTGTCACAGTTCGTCTCGGTCCAGTCTACAATTGTAGTTTTACTTTCGTTTTTTAGTATTAATGTGAGTTAGTGATGTCAAAGTGCTTCATTTGTGATTCTTTGCTGGAAGATGGAAGTTCGGGAGTGTCAAACGTTAAAGAAAAAGGAATCGCATCGCTCTTGAAAGCCAGTGAAAGAAGAAAGGATGGGAAAGCTACTTTAAGAGGAAAAATATCTATCAGAGTGCACGATAAGTGTCGAAAAGCATACGTAGATGAGCGTATCATCCTCTCTCACATTAAGAGGCGAGAAGAATTTGTGGAGGCCCACAGACCCAGAGAAACTAGATCCGCAGTTCCTGACTTCATGTTCAGAACAAACTGCTTCATATGTGGATTGCCCATTACCGAACAGTTGTTAGCGGCAGAAGCAAAAAAACCACCCGATTTGCGAAACGTTGTGTACCAGGTACGTGATATTACTGGTGGTTTGAGAGAAAAAGTTATGAAGGACGCAAGAGATCGTGATGATGAATTTGGAAGGGCGGTGTTACGCCGAATTGAGCATGTCCCTGATTTGGTTGCATATGACGCTCAATATCACAAAAAGTGTCGAATAGAACTTATTGGAAAACGAACACCAAAAACAGATGTAGAACAGAAAAGACGGGGACCATTTGCTCAGGAAATCGATTCAGCAATGCAGCATATATACACATACCTGGAAAATAGCGATGATGAATGTCAGTTCTCAATAGAAGAACTGATAGCACAAATAAAAGGAGACTACAAGCCAGAACAAAAGACAGTGAAAGCTCGACTTGTAGAAAAATATGGAGATGACATACTGTTCACCTTTCAAAAAAATAAGAAGACTGTGGTTTGTTTCAAAAACATAGGAGGGAAGATATTGAATGATGCATTTTATCAGCAAAAGTGTAAGTCTGAAAAACAAGAGAGGCTTCGAATAGTCGAAGCAGCAGCCAAAATAATATGCGATGACATCCGATCCCAAGTTTACAATATTACAGAGTATCCTGCTCCTGACTGTTTCATGGATGATACCGAATCGGTAATTCCCGAAACACTAGAACATTTCATGAGCACTTTAATTGTTGACAGAAAAAAGGGTAGAGACAATGAGCAGTGGAAGAACAAGAGCCGCGCCATTTCTCACTGTATCATCAGTGCTGTAAGACCTAGATCCTTTTTGTCTAATTTACAAGTTGGGTTAGCAGCGTTCATCTATAAAAAGTTTGGATCCCGAAAGTTACTGGATGTTTTGAGTTCGTTGGGGTTTTGCAGCTCTTACGCGGAAGCAGTGCGGTTTGAAATTTCTTCCATGACTAAAACAGAATCAAAACCATCTACCGAGGGTTTTATTCAGTTCATCTACGACAATGCAGATTTCAACACTCAGACAATAGACGGGTACAACACATTCCATGTCATGGGAGGGATGTATACTGTTGGGCCAGCTTCTGCTGTTCCTCCAGATGCCACCATTGCGAGATTAACAAAGATCCCAGCTGCAGATGTCGTTGGAAGCTTCGGCCATTTGACTTTGAAACATTTTGAGGTGAAACAGGGTGGTAACGGACTGAAGGAAATCAAGATGCTAGACCTGCAAAGCAAATTTCAAACATCACCGAGCACCTATCCTTCAGCAGCTGAAGTTTTGTGGCTTTACAGCAAGCACAAGGAATCTGGTATTATACCTGGATGGAGTGTATTCATGGAGGAAGCAACAAAGGACCTCCCATTCGAGAAATCATACACTGCTTGCCTTCCTTACATCAACTCTCCTCCCTCTGATTATGATACAATCCACACCGCAATGCTGGAATCCGCTGAGAAGTGTCGTGCAAATGGTCAGACATGGTGCTTGATAACATTCGACCAACCACTGTACCTGAAGGCACGGTTCATTGTTGCTAACAGCAACGACCCCAGGCTGAAATATGTGGTGCCCCGACTGGGTGGTTTTCACTTACTGATGTCATACTTAGGGTCAGTATGTTACCCAATGGATGGCAGTGGATGGAGGGATTTGATCAACACCTGCTATGCGATGAATTCCATCGAAAAAATTATGACAGGACATGCTTATTACAGAGCAGTAAGAGCCCACATTTTAGCTCACACGGCACTGATGAAAATTGTCATGGAAATGATAACTCTCTCCCCAGACACAGAATCAAAGTTAGCTGAAGTGTTAAATGATTTTGATACATCCGTAATCCTAGATCCTGATCCAGAGCAATGTAGAGAAATCAGACAGAAGGTCTTTAACCAACTAGAACAGCTAAAAACGCGTGGTCCTACCGCTAAGTTGTGGGTGCAGTATATAGAAATGGTCAACCTTATTAAACTATTCATTCTGGCGGAAAGAACAGGAAATTGGGATTTGCACCTGGAAATAGTCTGGAGGATGTTGCCATATTTTCATGCTTCAGGACATTTCCATTACGCAAAATGTGCTCACTTGTATCTCCAGGATATGATAAACTTGAAGGATACAATGTCTCCCAATGAGTATAACAAGTTTTCCTCTGAAGGTTTTTTTACCATACGACGGACAGCTACCAAATTTTGGTCTGGGACTTGGACTGATATGGTCATTGAACAGTTTCTAATGAGGAGCCTGAAGGTGCAAGGAGGCCTGACTCGTGGGCGTGGGGTACAAGAAGGTATTCAAACCAGATGGACCATGTCATTCACAGCTGGGCAGCATGTTTGTGAGCAAATAGAAAACTACTGTGGTGTTTCATTCGAGACCACAGATCAACATCAATGCCTATCAAGTACAAGATCTATTCGAGATGATAAGGATTGTGCCAAGATGTATGCATGGTTGCAGAAACACTTTCCATTCCCGGAAAGCCATAATTTATTTTCTCTGAGCACAGGCATTGTTGGTGATGATAGGGTCGATTGTCATGAGGCATGGGAGAAGGGCATGAGGGGTGTCAAAAGATGTGTTAACAACTTCAACTTTGGTGATGTGAAATTGCAAAGGAGTGACCGAGTCCAACCTCTTGCCATAATGAACACTGCAATCAAAGTAGGTGACGACATTCTCCCTGTAAGTCCGACCACACTATTCCAACGCATCAGTGTGGCAAAGAATTGTGATGAACAACTGGAACTTTTCTTGTCTTACGATCTGGGTCCGTATTCCTTCTCCCTATTTGAAAATGGTTTAAGAAAAGGAACCAAATCTGCTCTATACAAAGTAATTGTACCCACACAAAACGAGTTCTTCAGCAGAAAAGTGCAGTACGTTATCGACGGAGGATTCTTATTACACAAAGTTTTCTGGCCGGAGAAGCAATCCTTCTCTGCAATATGCAACAGGTATGTTGAGTACGTCGTTAATACCTATGGGCCACAGACAGTAGTAGTCTTTGATGGATATCCGGAAGGTACGAAAGGTGGAACAAAAAGTGCTGAACGGTTGAAAAGGTCTGTGAAGACAATTTCCGCTGACATTCTCTTCGATGAAAACATGGTACCGACTATGAATAAAGAAAGATTCCTGGCCAATACAAACAACAAAAGAAGATTGATTTCCATGATCATAACCAAATTAGACTCCCAAAGAATGACATGGCGACAGGCCACAGAAGATGCCGACACCCTCATTGTGAACGAAGCCCTGTCTTTGGCTGAATGTTCAGAGACTGTGGTGGTGGTAGGAGAGGACATAGACCTATTGGTCATTCTCACAGGTCTTTGCCAACGAGAAAACGTTTTCTTCCTGAAACCAGGAAGAGGGAACGCTCCTCCAACAACCTACTCTCCTGTGCACGCTCTACAAAACAAAACCGTTAAAGAACATATAATGTTTCTTCATGCAATGAGTGGGTGTGATACGACTTCAGCACCTTACAACCAAGGGAAATTGAAGTTTGTCAAAACTCTACCGAAAAACCCCAACCTTGCTGATGTTGTAACTGTATTTAAAAACCCTGAGGCAACACCAGACAGCATTGCAGCAGCAGGGGAGAGATTCCTCGTTAACGTGTACGGGTACACCGGAAAGACTGAACCCTCATTAAACCGTCTGAGATACATTAATTATAAGAAGGCAGCTTTCAAGACCTCATCAAAAATAGCTGCACTACCACCATCAGCTGCTGCAGCCACCCAGCACAGTTTTAGGGTGTATCACCAGGTGCAGCAATGGCTGGGGGTTGAGAAGAATGCCGAGGATTGGGGTTGGAAACTGTCAAAACACTGCCTGGAACCCATCACCTCTCTACAACCCCCTGCTCCTCCCGAACTACTGCGTCTGGTGTCCTGCAGATGCGTTAAGACCTGCACAAAAAAATGCAGCTGTAAAAAAGCAGGTCTCGAGTGCACCAATCTGTGCATCAACTGTGAGGGGTCTTGCAGCAATGTCACAATCGAGACAGATCTCACAAATCCCCTTGAGGAAGGACCATTTGATGACGAATTACACGAGGAACTGGGCTTCGCCTTCTCCCCAGTTGTTGAGACTACAGAAGAAAATGTGAACAAGGAGGAAGAAAGTATGTAATATTCCTTATCCAAAAACCACAGTCACGCACTTGGATCTTGTAGTTGATATGAATTTACAAGCTGACCCATATCTTCTGTTCATTGCAGACCCCCCACCACCTGAAAAAATGAGGAGGATAGACGAAAGGGCTGAAGAGGAGTGACAGCTCCTTGAAAAATGAAGGTATGTACAACAGTTTCTTCAAAAGTAAACATTTGCAGATTACTACTTACTATACCTCGTCCATCAGTAAACCCATAAAATAACAATATTTTCATCAGCCTTGACCCTGTTTGTTCCAGATGATTAAGGGGGTCGAATTTATTATGGCAACGACACTCATCATTCACGGATTCACGACATTTACCATTATTACAATGATATGAGTATTTCGGGGTCGGTACTTATCTCTCACAAGATCATACCTATCCTATGGTTTCAGTGTCCAATGCCTCTACACCATGAAACCTTTTGACTGTTTTCGTCGATCTATTTCCTTGTTAAAGTTGTCATGGCTGCCCCCGTACATTTTTGACCTTATTTCTAGTATCTTGAAGTATGAACTATGAAGTATGACCATGAAGTACCATAAAGTATTTTGCAGTACCTTCCACTGTACCTTTTTCACGTATTTGCATTTTTGACGTACCAACGAAGTATTTGCCGCATTTGAAATATTTGAAGCATCTTAAGATGTTTTACCATTGTCTGTTTTTTCCATGTTTGGCGTGGGTCTAGACGGTAAGCTATGACATAGTTTTAAGATGGGCGCATTTAATATCAACCAAACATTTCTCAATCCTAAAAGTATATTGTACTACGGACGATAATAAACTCGAGTAATGACATTAGTTCATTCGTTTGTCTCCATTTGTTCGATTACTTTCTCTATACCAATTTATTATTTTATTTATGTAGACATTTCCAGAGTCTAAAAAAAGTTCGATTTTTTGGCGCACTCTAGCGGCGAAACAGTTGGTCGTCCAAAAAAACATTATATACAGAAAATGTAGGAAATTTTGTTTACTTCAATTTTGTACAGAGTAGCCATGTCGGAAAAACGCTTCCTTTCAGAAATATAGGCCAAAAACCGAAAAAAGGGCAAACTTTTGGGCTAAAAGTGCCAAAAAAACAAAGTTCCGGGCAAAATTTTTGCCAGCAAACTTCAAATTCGTGTTCAGCGACCCAAAAAACATAAAGGGTGTAAAAATCAAAACTATAGCAAAACTTTCCTCTGAGAATCCTAAAATGCCTGGCCTACCGGTCCATTGTGAGTTTGAAAGTTGGTATTGGTGGCGCATGCGTGTTGGCACGATCAGAAAAGTGGCTTCAGACGGTTCCCTGACCGTCAGAAAAACACACCGCGAACGAAGCTGATACCGCAGATTTACATAATTAGGTACCTAATTAATCCTTAGTGTTTTCTGTGTAGAGCAACAAATTGAAATAGTTTTCAGATGTAGTAGTAGTAGTATACAGATTTTGTGTTAGTCTAATGATTGTCACGTAATTAGTACCTACGTTCTCCGTAGTTTGGGAGTAAAACTCAACCCAGCATTCCACGAAAATCTTTAACCTTCGTTGGAAAGTTATTGTAAAATATCCTGCGGCTAAATCTCCGTAGTTATGATTCCGTTGGACATCTACAGAAATGTTGGCTGTTCATTTACTGTTTCTTTCAATTCAATCAGTCAAAATATCAAGCAGATACAATCTGCGATGAGCAATGAATAAAAAAATCTTTAGGTAGCTACCTACCCTATTCTGAACGTCAAGATTGAATTGCAATAAGTTTAAAAAAAAAAGAATGATTCCATGGTTAATATAGATGGATGTGTTTCCAAGGTTTTTTGGTTTTGTAGATTAGGAAACCTCAATAAAAACCTAAGAAATACTGTAAATTCCCAACTCTTCACATCAGTCAAAACACCAAGCAGATACTCGATAGATTAAAATGTATTTCTAAGGTTTTCATTGATATTTCTAATTCATTGCAATCAGTATACCCAAATTTACTGATTTTATGTTATTTTCTGTTCTCAGTTCATGTCCAAACAACATCCGATCCAGAGTCTGGCAGACAGTGATGTCTCCCACCAAATGGTCTTTCTTTGAGTAAAAATCAGGTAATACTTCTTATTATTAGAAGCAGATCAAATATTTCGCTGTAATATCACATTCCCCAGATTCTTCATGCGCTTCTCTGAACCTGCAAAACTTTGACACGCTCTCCTGTAAAATCATCTGTATTGGACTTACCTACCACGTTTTGCCAGATCAGCACAGATTTATAATACGCAGTGGCGTAGTGTTGAAATGGGAAATCGGAAATAGAAAAAACATCCTTTCACGTAGCATGGCTATAAGAGCGGATTTTCAAAGAAATATTCCTGATATTGTGTAAAAAGATGATATAGCGAGAATCCATACCACTTTTCTTAAAATTATAACTTTTCGTGATTTTACCCATTTTTACCCATGTTTGACCCTAATAACGTCAAATTTGACCCACTTGCTTTTGAGAAAAATAGTTTTATCATCCACCCCACACAACGTCAGGTGAATTAATATTGATTTTACCTTTAATACCAATTTTTTACCCCAAAAAATCAAAATCTGACCCCTATTCTGTGTGAAAAACAACTGAAATGGTATTTTTCTGTCTTCACTCAACCTTCCGTACAACTTCCAATGATTTTTATAGCAATTTTAGCCGACATTTAGCCCCTAAAAACTCCAATTTGACTCCCTTGGAATTTGAAAATTGCTCATCTTCGAACTCATCCTTTCCCTTTTGGCAATACAAACGGTTTGGAGAAATCTGGAATTTTTACCATGTGCCTACCCAAGGACAGATATCATCTGTAGTGGCACATAAATCTACATAATAAATTTTTGCTAAAATCTAGGGATGAACTTAGGATGCTCTGAACCGGATTTGCCTATAAAAATATTTCAAAAATTCATGTTCTGAAAATGTTACCCATAGCAATAGCTTTATTTTCTTTGAAAATTCGGTAATAAGGTTTGAAATTACAAAGAAAGCTGAATTTAAATTAAATTTAACAAAGCACTAAATGTTACAGATAACATTAGGTAAGATAAACTGATGAAATACACACAACAATGTTCGCGAATTTTTAAGGAAAATGAAGGTATTGCAATGGGTCCAAAATTTTCAGAACATAAGTTTTTGAAATTATTTTATAGACGAATCCGTTTCAGATCATCCTGATTTCATCCTTAGATTTTAACAAAAATGTATACTTACCTATATTTATATACATTTATTTATGTGTCACTCCAGACGATACCTGACCTTGGTTACGTGATAAAAATTCCAAATTTCGCCGAAATGTTCTTATCGCCAAACAAAAGGATAAGCAATTTTATAAAATTTGAAGGGGGTCAAATTTGAGTTTTAAGGGATCAAAAATTGGTAAAAACTGCTAAAATTGATATATAAAATCACTGAAAGTGGCATGGAAGGGTGAGTGAAGGCAGAAAAATACCATTTCACTTGCTTTTCACACAGAACAGGGGTCTAATTAGGATTTTTGGGGGTCATTGACATTATTTATTAACATTATAGAAGATAGCACCTATACATGAAATAAGTGTATGTAGGAAAACTTTATTTACATTACATTCACTTTATTTACATTTACATTTAATATTATAGAAATGCCTGTTGTAATTTGCTACTGTGTATTTTTGTTCAGGAAGACGATCAGAATTGACGAGATATCCGAAGTTGACAACTCCAGTCGTATATACAGCAAGAAGCGAGTTTGAAATCCGATTTAAATGAACATGAACCTAAATGGATTTCCGAATACCTACCTAGATCCAGACTAACTCAGTGTCCAATAAAATAAAAGCTAATGTGAGCAGTGTAACTGTATAATGTTATTCATGAGCTTTCCAATTTACTTTTCTATTTGTTTACATTTCAGTCATTGAATAAAACAAACACCTGAAAAGTTATTTGTTACTATCTAATCCTCTTCCTATTGTCGTTCAATTCAAGTAGGTAGTGAAAGGTATGATGATTAAAAGTAGGTACTTGAAATCATGTTGGATAATTTGTCTTTGAATTGATTCTGTATTAGTATGACAGGTAGAACAGTTTAGACAGTGTGTAATCAATCTTTAAAAAAGTCATGTCTAATTTTGAGTGAAGTACACATAAGTATTAATAAAAATGAAATGAAATTACAAATCTCACACTGTGTGGGAGTACCTAAGTTATTTGTCTCACACAGGTAGGTATCTGTGTCCAGTCGATACATTCATTGGTCACACATTGATTTACATAAATAAAAAATAAACAGTCAAATTTACATACATATATAAATGCCCAGTAAAACTCCTCTCAAAATTAAATTATTACGTAACATAAAAGTACCCCAGACAGAAAAATAATAGTACCTACAACAATCGGGATGGGTCAGAGATTGACCTTGCGCCACTCAGCCGGCAAGGTAAGTTTCGAGGCTTTCAGATAATATTATGTGACGAACAAGAAGTTCGAGCAGAATAGTTAAAAAATAAGAAAATTAAGTCGGTACATGCCTATACTTCCTCAAATGAATTCAGGTATGCACCTAGTGATTGTGGCGTCAACTTTCGATCTACCTAGCGGATTATTTCTCAAATAATTGTTTACCCACTTAAAACAATCATCCCCTATTTTTTTAAATTGATTTTGCTAAATTTAATCCAGTTTATGAAACATTTAATTGATATACGTAATTAATACGTACCGTAAATAGGTAGGTAGCTACCTACTATGAATAATAAAATTATGGCTGATTGGATTGTAGCTTTAATTAGGAAAGTAGGTAACCAACATAATTGGGAAAATACTGTAAAAATTACTTATCCAATCATGTGAAAACTATGACGGTAATTAGGCTGAGGTAGGTGAGCATGTGGAAGGAAGGGTAGGCCAGCTCAACAGGGAACTAATATTCTGAAGCTTAGCTGGGAATGCTGGGATGCAGACTGCGGGTTACAGCGATGCCATTCGTCCGGTGAATATGGCAACACCGCCTCCTCCCTTGCCCCTCCGACCAAGAACGTTGAAAATTACCTCCTTCCCAGGCAAAGAGCCCCTGGAACTGATAATGCCATGGATACTATACTAGACTACACGACGAGCGAAGCGACATGGCAGGGTGGCTGCGTGTGAAGGGGGAGAGACTCGGCACATTGCCAGCAGAGAGCGCCTACAGGCGGCGACCCCTTTCTCGAGCCTTTTTTCAAAATACGTAAAATTTTTCTTCACGTTTTCTTTCTTATTTTACATAACAAAATTTTGATTCTTGGATTATCAACTTTATTATCACTCCGAAAATGTAGTAAAACACAAACATTCAAGAAAAAGTTTTTTAAACTACATTTTTGAATTTGAATTTTCGGAAATTTCAGGAATAATTTAGAGCTATGACCCTAACTCTATTCACGGATTAATATAATGCGTATTAAGACCTTCCCCAGAACTGTAAGTTAACCACAGCCAGAGAAAACGTGAAGAAACTGACAAAAAACAGGGTCTGCGCCCCCTTAAGGACGCAATAATCGCTATCGCCACGTCCCGCACTTGGGCCACTCAACTCAGCGGCCTCCTCCTCGGCCTACGAAACCGCCCGGGCCCCGACGGCTATTCGCCGGCTCAACGCCTCTTTTCGGCCACACCTCGCCTCCCAGGGGATTTGTTCGCTCAGCCGCCACCGACAACCGTACCCCTCCGCACGAACGAATCTTACCGCCACTACACTCAGTCGTACATGCCAACTACCTTGCGCACAGCGACCCATGTATACGTACGCGTCGACACAACACGGGGAAAACTAGAGCCACCCTACACCGGCCCACATCAAATACTCACAAATGACGGCAAAACAATCACATACCTCACGGACGACCGCCGTACGCCGTCAGTGTCCATCGACCGGTGTAAGCCGGCACCCTCTCCCACGAACACCACGGACCCCACCAACACACCTCCGGCCGCCCCCCCACCCAACAGCTGCGACTATAAAAACGCAAGCCCACAAGCAACGTCAACCACTATACAGCTATGTTGCCGAAACCGCCTACAGCCGCCCAGCTTCTCCGCGATCTCGCCCTCACCACCGGCCCCGGCGAAGCGGAAGCCAACCCGGCCTCAGCTACCAGGCCGATATGGCCCTATCCCCATCCGTCAGGCGATGGCCATATCTCGAGCCGGCGTGATGCCCATCCACGCGCGGCCCCGGAAGGACACGGCGCAGCGCGCCCGCCACCCCACCGACAGCCACCGCGGGGTATCCGCCCGCTCACCCCGCAGCCGTCGACGGTGACACCAGGCACACCCGTGCTCACCGTCACCACCCCCCCGAACCACACAGTCACGCTGCAGCTCCCGCCGTACGCCGGCACCTGCAGCGACTGCTGCCTTCACGGGGTACGACGGCCCACCCAGCACACCGTAGAAGTGCAAGTCTCGCCAGACACCTCTACCAAGGCCACCTACGCCCGGCACATAGCCAAAGCTCTACTGGCAACGATGGAACGCGGCACACAGACCGACCCCCTCGGCACGTCACTCTCCGCCACGCGCACGGCACGGCCGACGTCGCCCAAGCCGGCACCGCCGCTAACGCCGCCCCCGGAAACCGCAGCCCCACTACCGCACGGCCAGCATCCACTACCGACGCGAACCAACACGCCAGCACCGGCGCACCCGCCGCTAAACGTACACGCCCCACGACACCGACCCACGCATCCACCCGGACAGCCCAACGACCAACACGCTCAGCCACCCACGCACGCCACGGAACCGGCACGCCAAACAAAATTTAAAACATGCGTTACTTAAATTCTGAGGGGAGCAGTGTTGTGATCGGCTGCTCCTCCACAACCAATGCGATGTACATACATGCTGTATCTCAGAGTGGGGACCCCCCGACCCCCCTCTGATCATGTCAGGGGCCTATAAAGAGCCAAGGGGCCACTAATTAAACAACCATTCTCAAGCTTACTTTCGGCCTCGTCTGTTCTATCCTCAATCACTACAAATTCAAACCCTTCTCAGATGCTTATCAAGATGGCATTGGATCACGGATGGTTTCATAAAGTTTTCTAGGAGTCAGCTAACCGTCAGAAAAAGGCAGTGCGAACAAAAAGCTATTGCCATATCGAGCAGGTCATCCTGATCATAGGTGTATGCGACAATTTGAATACGGCAAATCTTATAACGGAGGGGGTGGGGGGGGGGGGGGGTAGGCAATTCCTGTATAGATATTAGGCGGTGTGGTTCACACTAACAGTTGTTCTAAATTGACCAAAAATCAACAAACTTGTATTGAACGTTGGGGATGATAAATTTAAAATATAATAAATTCAAATAAAACAAATATTTTAAAACTGAATTGTATGCAAAGCTGGTGGTGGGACTTCAGTATGGGGAAGTGTTTGGATATGAATGGGGGAGAAAGTAGGTTTCAAGTCTCGCGACCACCCACTTACGTCACGGGGTCTGACGGTCACTGGGGGAGCTGAGCTGGGGCATTACATCCACACAAGTATGGGAATAAGTAAATAATACCTATAGGTTCAACAACATATGCAACTAACATGCACATGCACAACCTACCTGCAAACATGTATACATGGGGAAGGAGAAGGTGATATTGGATAGGTACATAAAATTCTGATGACAGACTGCCGTTATAATGTTTCTCCTCATTATTCATCTTCTATAGTATACAAGTAAGATGAATGAGGAGAAGTAGGTATTAAGTACAACGCTTGGGGGTAATTTTTCTCAGACTGTAATTTCAGCTTCATTTACGATTTCGAACATGAATAGGTGTTATATTTCTTGTTGTTCCTCCGAAATAAAATGTCTACGGGTGTTTTCCATATTAGACTTTTTTTAGACAGATTTTGTTCCTTGTCCGTCTGTATGTTCCCAGATCCTTGCTCCGTTTCTGATCATCCTGACTCCGGGGTTTTGATGGATGTTGAGGGGTTATATGGCTTGCTCGGCATATTGCTAAATACATTTAAATTTGATTTGATAGCACTGGAAGCATTAGCAGTACCGAGCAGTGTCACTTGCGGCGTCAAGTGGAAGCCCATCGACCGAGTCACATCCGTCAGATCCCTACTCAAAGGCGGCTTGGAGTGGAAGCTGCCTGGCGTTTTTACCCGGGGCACGCGGTGAGGAGGATGTCACCCGCAGAAAAACAAGCTCCAGGTCAACTGTTGGAAATTAGGTGAATTTGCCGTGAACTTGACACTACTTCTGTGTGTTCCAGGGGGGTGAGAATGTCTTCCTGGTAGGGGTTCCATAGTCTGCCCTGTGATGTAACGGCGGCCAACCGGGACCTCAGGGTTCCCATCAGTACTCCCGGAGACATGCCTAACGTTCTAAGTGCCATCTTAGAAAAGTACCCGCCTATCACCGGCGGTCAGTCATTGTCTGCCTATCGAACAGGATGGTTCGCTTCTGTAAGAGTGTGCTAGAAGCGCAAAGATTTAAAAAAAATAAAGTTTTAGTTTATTTCGCGTATAAAATTATTAAATATAAGAAAGAGAGGAAATTTTGGGTGCATCCGTTCAATTGTGAACGACTTTTGAAAGGTGCTTTCACTTCAATGATGATGGACTTGAGGAGTGATGAAACCAAGTTCTTCAACTATTTTCGAATGAGTACTTCTTCATTTGATGAACTGTTGGGCAAGATCAGTGACGAGATCATTATAATATTACACACGAGAAAATCCCCGCTGGCGAGAAGTGTGTTACCATCAATGGTCGGTTGAGTACTGCTATAACGCCAAGCGTCTTTTGCCCGTCGGGAGCTCCCGGAGGGTAGCAGGTACCAAGCGTCATACTCTCCCCCCTTTTGTTGACGCGGCGGGTAAAACTCGCTACTTTCACTTCGCGCGTCACGTGTGTTTCAACCCTATAATAAGTAAGTATCGCTTTGACGCTGCGAGAAACAATCGCGGCGTCAAGCGTCTAAAACTCGCACGTGTGTCATGGGCCTTAAGCTGCTTGGCTCCTCATTGGTGACACCCACAAGCTTAAATTGCGTAAGTCGAATGAAGACAATTGAAAAAGTATCTATTCACTAAATTCCAAATCACTGAAAACTCATGGACCGACACTGTAAATTTTGAAATCCATCAAGTAGGGTAGCTGCAATGCAGGGAAGCGTAAAAGTTTGCATAACCCGAAACACGAATAAAAACCCATCGAGGATTGTCCAAATTCAACCGATTGCAACCATTTTGACATAATCATTCCTTAGAATTTTTGGATAAATTTCTTCGAAAAAGTTTGAAAAATGTTTGCTGTCCAATCTCTCTCTCTCTCTCTCTCTCTCTTTACGTTTCGCTTTTAGAACATCCTTCAACAAAATTGGCTCTACTTTCCTGTGGAACTGGTGATGACAGATGCAGATGCCATATGTCAGGGTGAATTAAGTTCCTAATAACAAGGCGCCTGAACTCCCAGATTTCACTGAAAATCTTCACTTGGCCTTGCAGACCGCCAAAAATTAGTCGGCACGAACTAACATTTTTAGATCACAAAAATGGACAGAAACTGCGATAACGTCCTGCTCATCGTTTAATTTAATTCCGGAGTAGTACTCCGCAAGTACTACTCTGCACCAAAAGAAACTGTGTAAGGCTCGGTAGAAAAACCAAAACAACTCGCGCGGTCTATCGTTACAGATACGTTTCACTGATTAGATGATTCGGTCCGGAATCAGTTGAAAAATTTATTAGGCAAACACAGGGCTAGTTCCCAACTACTCCCAACTTTCGTACACAACTTAGTAGGTACCTTAGGTTATTTCAAGAAACAATCTATTTATTGTAAGTGAACTTTATTTTATCATTTAAACACATCGTAGTTGTGTTAAATGGGTGCTATATTATTCCAACAAGATGTAGATGGGGAACGAATCCCAGACAGTTTTAAGAAAATCGTTCCCACTTCTAAACACGTGGCATTGACTAGCGTGAATATTAACCAACCCCGATTGTATAATGATGTGATGTGCTAGACCCATTAAGTCGACTCGTTTCGTTGGGGACGTTAGGGGGATGTTTCAAGCGGAGTTCGATGTAATGAAGAGTTGCACCACAATCGGATCTGAACATCTGAATTTTCAAATCAATCTGGCAATCCTCTGAATCAATTTATGTCGTTGCAAACAGAGTAATATCATGGAATGCCATAATTTTCAAGGTATGTAGATCATGATCATGGAAAGAAGGAGCGACAATCCATCATGGATGATCAACTGTGCACTTTTTTCAATATGCTACGCAGTGAGCAAATTGTCACATGGGTTGAAATGATTAGTTGGTGTATAGAATATTAAATACCGGATACAGTACCTGTCCGTCATTCTCCCTACCTACCTCAGGTGACATAAAGCTGTTGAATGTACCAACCTACTTGCCGAATCTGCGCCGACCCGGGTGACATTCGAGACAAGAAATATTATGGGTATTCACGGTCGGGAAGTTTACAACGTCTAAACGTGTTAGATGTATTACACTTCGAGAAAAACCGTCGAAAAAAAATCGACTCTGCTCGACGATACGGAATAAATATAAAAAAAAACCAGTCATGCAGCATGACTTAATGAGCGAATTTTCAAAGAAATATTCGAATTAATGGCTATGGTTTTGAATAAAGGAAAACTTCTTCCTCCTACTGTTAGTACCTAAATTGAATAATTTGAAATAGATTTTTTCTTTCGTCTTCCTTCAAGTAATACGTGGGCCGGTACTCTCTATCTATGAAGGTATCATAACAATTATATGTCAAATGGGAAATTCAAGGAGTTGTACTAATCGTTTGCCTCCCCCTTTTTTGCTTCGAGCTTCGAACTCTCGTCTTCAATTAATACTTCTCACATTTTTCAATCTGACCACTCTAAGGGGGTGGGGGGGGGGGGGGGGTAAGAGTTTAAAGATTATCCTAGTTTTGGGTAATTTTTGCGCACTTTAAATGCTCTAATTTAAGAACGGATTTAGATATCTAAAATCCGATTTCACCATCGTGTTCAGCGTGCAAAAACCTTTAAAATGAGGGGTCACTTGTTAGAAAATAACATTTTGGGGGTTTTTGGGTAATTTTTGCGCACTTTAAATGCTCTAATTTGAGAACGGATCAATATATCTAAAATCCGATTCCACCATCGTGTTCAGCGTGCAAAAACCTTTAAAATGAGGGGTCACTTGTTGGAAAATAACATTTTGGGGATTTTTGGGTAATTTTTGCGCACTTTAAATGCGCCAAAACCCTCCTTAGAGTAGGCCAATTTCGCCCATCTTCGAACTTAGCCTTTCGATTGCCAAGATAGATTTTTTTGTGCAAATTTGAGCTGTTTATCTCAATTCTATCGAGAGTTATCGTCTGGAGTGACACATATATATATATATATACATATAAAAAGTGTTAAATTTCAGGAATCGTTTTAGAATGGTCTGAAACGGATTTCTATGAAGAAAATTTCCGAAAATTTATATTATTTAAATTTCGAAGCCATTGCAATAGCTTCATTTTCTTTGAAAATTCGCTAAAAGCAACAGGATCTGGGATATGTTAAACGTCGAATCGAAACCATGTTAAAGTGTGTTATCATACAAAATGGCGAACAGTGAACAGCTGATTCCATTATTCCGACAGCCCATGTCTTTCTTGTGTCTCATTTGGTATGTCGTAGTTTACTGTTGCTTCCGAGTCTGCGAAGCAGCGGAAGCCTTGTGTTCACTTTCGTGAGCCAAAAAATTTTTGTCTTCAGAAATCAAAATTTCCACTTGCATTTTGCGTTTCAAAGCCTACTGAACAAATTTGGTTCCGTGTCTGTCGGTCTGTGAGTCTGTGAGTCTGTGAGTCTGTGAGTCTGTGAATCTGTGAGTCTGTGAGTCTGTGAGTCTGTGAGTCTGTGAGTCTGTCCGCATTTCCTTGTTACAGCCATAACTTCCACGATTTTGAATTGATTCAGCTCAAATTTTGAGGGATGGTGCGGATAAGGCCCCTTGAGGTCCCATACAAATTTCAACATGATTGATCCAGCGGTACGCCCTGCGCATGCGCTAACGTTAAATTCAACAAACACGCATAACTTTCACAATTTTGATTCAATTTGGCTCAAATTTTCAAGGGTTGTTTGGACAAGGCCTAGTGAGTTCCAGTATGAATTTCAGCATGATCGGACCCTCGGTGCGCTCTGCGCATGCGCTGGCGTGAAATAGATTCAATTTCCTTGTTACAGCCGTAGTAACCAAAGATTTCACCCAATTTCAATGTAATTCTCAGGGATTAAGCGGGTAGGGCCCATTGAGGTCCCATATAAATTTCAACATGATAGAGCCAGCGGTTCGCCCTGCGCATGCGCTCTGTCTGTCTGTCTGTCCTTCTATGCACGGCCAAACGGCTCGACGGATATCGACCAAATTTGGCACGAATATCCAGTAGGCTCCCAAGTTGTGCAACGTCGCATTTTTAATTCCCTGACCATAGCGGAACTATGGTCGGCCATGGTCAACTTCGTTAATTGAAATGGTAACCCCTATTTTTTATCGCGTATTCGTAATCTACGTGAAATTCTATCTACGATCGACCCTTCGGACTACCCCCGCGGTCGACCATAGCGCATCCATGGGCCCCTCCATGGTCGAATCCCGAATTGCTCAACGGATATCGACCAAATTTGGCAACAATATCCGGTAGCCTCCCAACTTGAACGTAGGCGCATTTTTAATTCCCTGACCATAGCGGAAATATGGTCGACCATGGTCAACTCCTGAATGGCTTGACGGATTTTGATAAAATTGGGCACAAATACCCGGTAGGGTATGGGATTTTTCCGTCGTTTGTTGGTTCCACGATACTGCGTACAGCGAATCTCGGATAGCGAGTGAAGCGAGCGGTCAGGCTAGTTATGTATAATGGACGTAATGTATTATGGAAGTCATGTTATGTATAATATGTATATTTCATGTAATGTTATGTAATATGTAATGTAATGTAATGTAATGTAATGTAATGTTATTTTGCTTCCGAGTCTGTTCTATTTTATAATGGGTCACTATGATTGTGACGAGGAAGCTCCTGTGCCATCACCTTGGCAGTGTATTTTACCTGTGGCTTTTCTTTGACATTTTTTCTTCCGACAACTGAACATAAACACAGACCACAACGCAGAAGTAGATAAAATATCTAGCTTTCTGCTCAAACAAACAGCATAAACTGCGAATGAAGAGCCCAGTGGCGTAGCCGTGGGGGGGGGGGGGGGGGGTTAGTGGGGGTCATAACCCCCCCATTGGCTCGAAAAGTTCATCACAAATTAAAATTGAATCTTGAGAATGATAACAATCACGAAAGTAAAACATATATAACAAAAAACCACAGTCATGCAGCATGGCTATAAGAGCGAATTTTCGAAGTTTTCGGCATCTTCCTCCTCCGCCTAAAATTTTCTGAAAATTAATTTTCGGTCAATGTTTTCCCAACTTGATACCATACAAAATTAAAACAGGAGTAGTTTTACGCAAAGTAAAATTTGGGGTGGAAGGAGGGGGAGGGGGAAATCAAAAATGTTTTGAATACCAGAAGAGTAGGTATTGGGTACGTAGGTAACAAATTTTTTGTTCCATTTTTTGCCGAGTAACACCTCGGTTTGTAGATTTTCCAACGCTGAACACGATGGTGAAGTCAGAATTGCGATATCCCATTCCGTTATCAGATTAGAGCAGACGAACCAGGAAGAACATCTCAAGAAATAACCACGTTCCTTCATCTTCAAAGTGCTCCAGTTTGAGAACGGAATGAGATATCGCAATTCTGATTTCACCATCGTGTTCAGCGTACAAAAACCTTTAAAATGAGGTGTCACTTGTCAGACTTTTTCATTTTGGGAATTTATGGGTAATTTTCCCCCCCTAAAACTCCCCAAAACTCCCCCTTAGAGTGACCCGATTCTGCCCATCTTCGAACTTAGCCTGTCGATTGCCAAGACAGATTTTTCGTGCAAATTTGAACTTTTTATCTCAATTCTTTCGAGAGTTATCGTCTGGAATGACACATACATATAAGTTACGTCCTCATCCTTTGCACGCTAGACGATATTCGACGCTATCTGCTGACGCCGCTTTAACGTTAGGAAGGGAGCCTGCGAGCTCCTCTCGAGTTAGTTCTGTCCTAGACTTCAGTCCGTGTGGAAGCAGTATCATTGTGACTATAATAAAAGCCTTTTTTTAAAAAGCCTTTTTTCCAGATTACCCACGTAATTGGCGCAGTCAGTAGGACTATCAACGGAAGACCTGAAATCGACGGCTACATCGATCAAGGCTTGGTTCGATCAACCTACTCCCAACCAACCCCACGGACTCGGACAGGACTCCTCACAGTGGATCATCGCCAAAACTCCGGCTTCAAAAATCCAATGGTGACCCTGTGAGTAACTTCTACTTTATTTGGTTTCTGCTACAAGATACAGATTCACAAACCGCACATACTCCGCGCAAAGACCGGAAAAGCATCGACCCACTTCAAGTTCCTGCTACAAGTTACAGGACTATTATATTTTGCCCAAATATCCACTTCAAGTTCCTGCTACAAGTTACAGGACTATTATATTTTGCCCCGCTGCAAGTCACGGAGACAACTAAAGGAGTTTCGTTTCTAATACTCCTCGCGAACTACTTCCGCGCGACATAAGAAGATAATCTTCCACCACCTCGCCCAGCGAGAAGCCTTATCTATTCATCCGACTCAAACTCACTCGCCGCTCGTGCTCGCGAAGCAAAACAAAAAAACACGAATCATCTCTCGACCTTCGTCTTCACGCCCGAGACCTTCTCGTAAAACTACACACCTAATCTTAAGAATTTCCTAGTTATAAGAATTTTCAATTTTCATCTATTTCTTGTGTTTTTATATTTCTCATGTCTTAGTATTAAGAATTTTAAGCATATCCATTCCGTATCACTCTCTATATTTTGTACATTTTACACTTTCGTTTAGTTCACGCCTTTCCACCCCAACTAATCTCGCTAACCTTCTTAAACAAGGATCAGATTGAAATTTTCGGCACCTCTTTAACATAATTTGTACTACACATAAACATAATCTACACATAGACACTCCCCGCAGACCGCAAACAGTTCAAAATTCCGAAATCCGTAAAAGCTTACCTCCATTCCAGGATTTGCCTTGGTAATCGGAGACTACCATCAATCCCCGAAAACGTACCCCAAAATTGTTTACCCGAAAACCCCATTCCACTCATAATGGAAAACCCCGCTGCTAACGACGCACCCGCTCAAAACGTAGCAAATCCTGCTCCACAACCGTCACTATCGACGGCTGAGGGCATCATAGGAGCACAGCAGCAGCAGATTCAGCAATTGTGCAACGCATTGCTGAACCATGTAATCCTAGGGAATGAAAACCCCTCGGGCCGCACTCAAAGCACTTCGGGAATCCCTGTCTTGAGGCGCGAGTATATTGACATGATACCCGCTTTTCGAGGAGAGGCTTCCGAGATGGCCCAATTTTTAAAAATTATCGACACCCTCCATAACCAATTTTATGATAATCAGAACCCGCACGCCCTCCAAAATTTTCTACTCATTTCTTCTATTAGGGGGAAAATCTTGCCTCCCGCTGCCCAGCAAATCGCGGCATCTAACCCCCAAACATTCCAAGAAATCAGACAAGCGATTGTGTCCTCCTACTCTGACAAAAGGGATGACCTGACTCTGATTCTAGAGCTAGCCAATCTCAGACAAGTCGAAGGAGAAGACGCCTTTAAATTTCTAGAAAAGGTACAGACGACCCTTCAAACCCTCGTGGCGTATAGCACCACAAACGACGGACCTGACGAAAGCGTCACGCTAATCGCTCAGTATCTAAAACTAGGCCTGCGAATTTTCCTGTTACATGTTCGAGAGCCTCTTGGGTCTGTCCTCCGGACAAGACAACCGGCGGACCTCAATGAAGCTCTTGGTATGATGACAAACGAGTACCAGCTACTCAGTACATCCAAGAAAATTTATGCCCAGAACTCTGGACAAGCAAAAAACCCTAACAATCAGCCGAGACAATTCGCAAACAGTCAGCCAAGACAATTTACAAATAATAACAGCAATAATCAGCCGAGACAATTTTCCAACAATAACGGTAACAATTTCCGATCCAATACCCAAAATCCTAGAACCCAAAATTTTCCTAACCAGAAACAACAGCAATATTCGCAACAGCCTCCCAGATCAAACGTGCAAGGTTATAGACCCCAAGGCCAAAATATTACCCAACCGAATCAAAATTACAAACCCCAAGGACAAAACAATTTCCAACCCCAGCAAAGCCACCGAAATTTTTCCCAAAACAATTTTGCCCCGCGTAATAACACGCAGTTCACGACTAACAGCCCGTCCCACATGAGTTGGAAAACCACCAACTTGCACAATTTGGACGATCGGGAAATTCCCTCGGAACCCCAAAACGCAGTCGACGAAACCCAATGGTCACTAACGGACGAAACAGGGTACGGCGAAACCCAAGACGATACCGGAAACGATTACCCGGAAATGAACCCTCAAGACGATCAACAGTCAGACTATTTTTTAGAACCAACCAGCCTCAACCTCCCGAATTCGACTTAATGAGCATCCAACGAAAAACAATAAGCGAATTACCGTACGTTTTAGACCCTGACAACAACCTCAAAATTTTAATAGACACCGGCTCTACGAAGAGCTACGTAAACCCCCTCATAGCCGAACATTTTTACCCTGATAAATTCCGAGCAGAACCCTTTGTTGTAAAAACCGCCCATGGTTCCTCCATTGGCGAATTCACCACCCTGGTCCCGTGCGATAGAATTTTCAACAAAAGAAAGCTCAACCTAAAATTTAACGTCTTTAATTTCCATCCTAAATTCGACCTTCTCCTCGGTTTAGATTCTCTCAAAATCCTAAAGAGTTCAATAGATTTGAACAATAACCTTCTCGTGACTCCCGAAACCGAAATTCCATTACTTTACCTCGGTAGAGAATGTGCTGACCTCACCTTGATCGAAGCTCGATCAGTACAACAAGTGAGGATACGTATAGCAAATATGACAAACGGAGAGGCCGTCGTGCCGTACACACGAATCGGAAAATTAGAAATCCCGGAAAGCCTAGTCTCAATAAAAAACCAAGAGGCGTACGTGAGAATTCTTAACCCGGAAGATAAAGACAGAAAATTCGCACAAATAGCCCCCATTCAAGTCGACGAAATTGAGAACATCCCAGACCCACCAAACTTTGCAAACTTAAACAACTATTTTCAAGAAAACTTCAATTTCTCTTTCGACCTAAACAAACTACGTACTGAACATATGAACTCGGAAGAAAGGGCTGCTATAGAAAAGGTGGTTTCCGAATTCCAAGACATTTTCCACCTAGGAAATCAACCACTCTCATTCACCAACAGAATTAAACACAAAATTAGGACCCTTGATGAGATTCCCATCTATTCCCGGAACTATCGTTTCCCAGAGATCTACCGGGAAGAAATTGACCGCCAGGTTGAGGAAATGCTCAAACAAGGGATCGTTCAACATTCAGACAGTCCTTATAACAGTCCCATATTTTTGGTACCCAAAAAGACCCCGCCAGGCGCTGGTCCTAGTGAAAAACCCCGATTTAGGCTCGTTGTTGACTACCGTTCATTGAACGCGCGTACCATTGACGACAAGTACCCATTACCACCCATCTCTGACCTCCTTGACAAGTTAGGTCGCTGTCAATATTTTTCTGTTATTGACCTCCAAAGTGGGTTTCATCAGATCGAAATGGAAAGGGACTCTCAATCTAAGACCGCTTTCAGCACTCCAAACTACCATCTCGAGTTTACACGGATGCCGTTCGGTCTGAAAAACGCCCCGAGCACCTTTCAAAGACTGATGGATAACATCCTCAGAGGAGTAGCAAATGAGTACTGCTGTGTCTATATGGACGACATCATAGTATTCTCAGTGTCTCTGCAGGAGCATATAGAAAGGTTACGCGCTATTTTCAAACGCCTACGAGCTGCCAACCTCAAAATCCAGTTAGAAAAAACGGAGTTTTTACGGAAAGAGGTCACATACCTAGGCCATGTAGTCACTGATCAGGGAGTTCGCCCAGATCCCAGTAAAATCAGAGCTATTTCGAAATACCCAATTCCTTCCACCACCACCGAGATCAAATCGTTTTTAGGTCTTCTAGGCTATTACCGCCGGTTCATCGCCAATTTTGCCGATGTCACCAAGCCGATGACCAGATGCCTAAAAAAAGGAAACGTAATAGACACTAATGATCCCGAGTACATTGCATGTTTCGAAAAATGCAAAACACTCCTGGCCAACGACCCGATCCTCCAATATCCCGATTTTTCCAAGCCATTCTCACTAACAACCGACGCTAGTAGCGTGGCTATCGGTTGCGTCCTATCACAAAACGTAAATGGAGCAGATCTCCCGATTGGGTATGCCAGTCGAACCCTAACAGATCCCGAACGCCGACTTGACACCATTCATCGCGAACTATTAGCGATTGTGTGGGGCGTCCAATATTTTCGACCCTATTTATTTGGACGAAAGTTTAAGGTGTTTTCGGACCATCAGCCGCTCCAATGGCTCAACTCGGTCAAGGAGCCTAGCTCTAAGCTTTTTAGGTGGAAACTGAAATTGGCCGCGTATGACATGGAAATACATTATAAGAAGGGATCGGCCAACGCAAACGCCGACGCATTATCCCGCGTAGAAATTTTAAACCAGACGGAAGACAATGAACTGAGTCCCGAATACTTCGATATAGACAATCTCTTCGCCACTTTAACCCCAGGTACCCAAGAACTATTAAATAATCTCCCACTAGAGACGGCGGACGACGAATCAGTCGCGGTCAATCTGCCACCCAATCCTCCAAATCTCGAAGATTTCTCGGATGAAGAGTCGGACAATGAAACCATCCACTCTAACATCATTGGAAACACTAGTGTTACCATCCCCATCAGAGACGATCCCATCAATAAGTGTAAAAGCCAAATTATCGTACAAGGAACCAAAATCAAGTCTGACGTCCCGGTCAAGGTAGAAAACCCCTTTCCCAACAAAACCAGAATCACTGTCCAAATTCCCATCAGAGACCCTGAACCCGCAATTACTTCCTTCATCAAAGAATACGTGGTCCCAAAAACTAAGTACGGGATATATTTCGAACACGACCTCTACCAAGAATTCACTAAGGTCCTGATGCAGACGTTCACCCATTCTGAAATTTCTCTCACCAAATATTCGCACATGGTTAAAGATATCACCACCGAAACCGAACAAACAGAAGTAATAAAAAAATATCACGAAGGATTCACCAACCATAGAGGAATCCAAGAATCCTATCAACACCTCAAGAGAACCAATTACTGGCCAGACATGAGGCAGGCCATTCAAAAGTTCATTAACAATTGTCCCCTCTGTGTTAAAATGAAATATGACCGTGTTCCTTTGAAAATAAAATATAACGTTACTCCAACGGCCTCCCGACCGCTAGAAACTCTGTTTGCTGACGTAATTACTTTAGAAAAAATCAAGTTTTTAACGATAGTAGACTCATTCTCTAAATTCGCCCAAGCTTATCCCCTTCCTAGCTCAAACTCAGTAGACATAATCGAAGCCTTCGTAACCCACTTTAGTCACCACGGTACCCCTAGTACCCTGTCTCTTGACAATGCACCGGAATTCCAATCTGCATTGATGAGAGAGTTTGCTTTAACCCATAATATCAACCTACACTTTGTAGCTTCTCAACGTCCCGAATCCCAAGGTATTGTCGAACGTTTCCATTCCACCTTGGTAGAACACATAAGGCTCCTCAATAGGAAAAACCCGTTCACCAAGGAAGACGTCAAAAGCAAGGTCAAACATGCTCTCTTGGGATATAACAACTCGATTCATTCCGCTCTCGGGAAATATACACCGTTCGAAATCTTATACGGCCACGCCGGTCAAAATACCCTTTTAGACCTTTCTGTCGACCAGACCTTGG
The DNA here is from genome assembly GCA_954871275.1 of Leptopterna dolabrata. Classification (NCBI taxonomy): domain Eukaryota; kingdom Metazoa; phylum Arthropoda; class Insecta; order Hemiptera; family Miridae; genus Leptopterna; species Leptopterna dolabrata. The sequence continues at coordinate 33,983,671 of OX940988.1, read as the reverse complement.
TAAGCAATTACATTTCCCGCCATAAAGAAAAAATGACTGCCGTTTATCATCAAACCCATGATCAAATGCACGCTAATAAGTCCAAGAAGATAGAAAAGCTAAACGAAAACCGGGAAGACCTCCCACCGATCCCGACCGAGGTCCACATTAAAACAGTACAAAAACACAGCAAAACTAAACCCAAGTATAACAAGGAGAAAATTAACGAAATCAACCCCGAACTTAAAACCGCATTGATCGTACCCAGACACCACAACACTAAAGAAAAAATTCACTTAGCCAATGTTCGACGTCCCAAAAAATTTACAGAATCAATAAGCAACGCTTGGGACGAAACCTCCGATCCAAATGAAATACTCATACAACGGTTTGGATTAACAATAAAACGAGACGACCTTATCTCATTGAAACCCCCAAATTGGGTAAATGACAATATTGTCAATTTCCAAATGGAGATAATCAATGAGAAAAGTCGACTAAACCAACTCCCCGTCAAGGTATACTGTTTCAATTGTTTCCTATACCAATCTTTTGTAGCTGGCGGTTACACGCGAGTTAAAAGATACGCAAAGGATCGTGACATATTCTCGTACGACCTTGTGATTTTCCCAATTTTCAAATCACAACACTGGAGGTTGGTTGTGGCCAAAACAAACACCAAAGAACTTGCTTACCTCGACAGCATGGGACTTGACGGAACCGACATACTAGAGTCCGTTAATCAATATTTAGTGGAAGAACATCTCTCAAAAAAACAGACACCCTTGGATCCAACTTATTGGAAAAGAATTTCCCCTAAAACGCCGCGCCAAGTGAACACTGACGATTGCGGAGTGTTCCTTTGCGCCTTCGCCAAATCAATAGCAGAAAGTCTACCCGTCTCACAATTGGAAGTTACAAAAATTCCACAAATTCGGGAAGAATTATGCCTAGAAATTCTGAACTATCAATAAAATTTATGGGCGTTGCAGGATTATCGCCTTCACCATCATATCTCGTTGTTCCAGGTTTTTGCTCACTATACTCTCGCCTGGCCTAGCCGGAGAAATAGAAATCGCCAATGTTACATCGAACCCTGGTTTACTTGATAGCAACCTAGGCAAAGCCCGGATCGTTGACGGACACCACGTACTTACGCACTATTTCGACTTGACGAAAATCACCGCCCAACTAACAGACTTAAACGAAACATACCAACAGACCCTGCAGGTCATAGCTCAAGACGTAATTAATTTTCGAAACTCAGAACCTATTGTCGCTACACTTAACGCCACCTTCCAATTAGTTAAAACAAAATTAGACGACATCAGAATCCCAGTTTTTAAAACCAGACCAAGACGCGGATTAATAAACGGCCTCGGGTCAGTCATAAAATTCATTACCGGAAATTTAGACTCCGATGACGAACAAAGATACAACTCCATCATATCTCACCTACAACGAGACCAAGAAGATATCCAATCTCAAATCTCACACCAGTACTCTATTAACGAAGCCGTACAATCCAACTTCAATAAAACTATTGAAATAATAAACCTGAATAATCAGGAATTGAGGGAGGAAATAAACGACTGGAAATCTCAATCTGATCTAGGAATCTTGTCGCAAACTCGCACCCAACTTGACCACCATTATATGGTCTTAAATCTCCTCCTTAACGCAGTACAAGACATTGAGAACTCCCTGGTAGCGTGCAGAACTAACCAGTTACATCCGAGTGTCATCGACTCCCATCTCCTCCTCCAAGAGTTAGATAAGCTGTCAAAATTTTATGGAAACCGATTCCTAAATTTTCAAAATCAAAACCTTTTTGAAATACAGTCTTATATTAAGGTTACTTGTTTCATAGGCATAGACGAAATAGTGTATTTCCTGAACATCCCGATCGTAGATCCTAGAGAATGTACCCTACACCTAGTAGAACCTTTACCCACTTCTGTAAACCAAGAGTTCCTCACTGTAATACCTACGGCTAAATATTTCCTCAAATCTAGCGATACGATATACCCACTAACCAAGAATTGTCCCGCTGGCCACTTATATCTGTGCCCAAATTATCTAATCTCTCCGACCAAATTCGATTGTGAGGTAAACTTCTTACTCTCAGGATCAACTTCTGAATGTGAGTTCGTAAAGCTGGTAGCCGAAGGTAATATAGCCAAGCTCCTTTTAGAAATCAACAGATATCTTTTGTTTTTCCCTCTCGGAGACACCGTTAGTATCATTCACCTAGACAGGGTAGAAACCAAAACTCTCCGAGGTATCTATTTGATCTCCCCTGGGAAGCAGATTATAACTTATAAAAATCAAACCCTGTTCGCTCCCCATAACGAACTAGCCGGAAGGCCCTTCATCGTCACCGACCTCTCTTTAAAAATAACGCCCCAACAAAAACCAAACCGAGAGCTGCACCTCAAAGATCTTGAACTAATTTCCTTAAATCTACCCAAAGTAAAACAAATAGAGACCTTTCAACTAACTTCACTGGCTACCCCCAGCTTTTGGACGATCCTACTTTATGTAGTTTTTATTGGATTGTTTAGTACCACTTGTTACTATTACCACCGTCACGTGCGTGACGATCACCAGCCCTCACAAAATTGTACCCCTTAGTTTACTCACCGAAGAAAACCATAGGTTGTGCTCATTTTTGAATTAGGTTCATTTTAGAAATTATGTTCATTACTCATCTAGACATATGTTGTACTCATTTTGGAATTATGTTCATTTGTGCCGTAAATTCCAATCCTGGGGGGGACGAGTTACGTCCTCATCCTTTGCACGCTAGACGATATTCGACGCTATCTGCTGACGCCGCTTTAACGTTAGGAAGGGAGCCTGCGAGCTCCTCTCGAGTTAGTTCTGTCCTAGACTTCAGTCCGTGTGGAAGCAGTATCATTGTGACTATAATAAAAGCCTTTTTTTAAAAAGCCTTTTTTCCAGATTACCCACGTAATTTATATAAATATATATATAAATATATAAATATACTCGGCCCTTCGGGCCTCGCCAGGGGGCAAGCCCCCTGGACCCCCAAAGGGGGCTCCGCCCCCTCGGAACGGCTTCGCCGTTCCTCACCCCCGAAGGATGTGTTCTTATACTTCGTATAACAAAGGAGAATTTGCTATGCAATTGCAGATACCAAATTCAAACGAGCCGTTGCCAATACGGGGCCAATTTCCATAGAAACACATTAAAAAATGCCAAGCGGCGCCCGTTACCATGAAATGTAGGTAACTAGTTATTCATAGGTAACAAAGATAACGTTGGTAATTCTTTATCACATTCCTCTTTGTGCTCATCTTTATCACATTCCTCTTTGTGCTCATCTTTATCACGTTCCTCTTTGTGCTCATCTTTATCACATTCCTCTTTGTGCTCATCTTTATCACATTCCTCTTTGTGCTCATCTTCATCACATTCCTCTTTGCGTGACGCGTTTTTGTGACAGGATATTGTGACAGGACATTTTTTTCACATGACCCCCGGCGTTAAAATTGCATAGCAATTAATAAATATATAAATATATATATAAATATATATATATATACATATAATTTTTGGTGTCTTTCGGCAGGGAATTCAGGATGGTCTGAAACGGATTTTGGTATAAAAATCTTTCGGAAATTCGAGTTTTAAAAATTTTGGACCGAGAACAATAGCTTCTTTTTCTTCGAAAATTCGCTAATAACAGGTTAAACGGTAAATCAAACATGATTAAACAGTTGAATAATATTACGCTTATTTGATTACGAACGATGTGTCCCAAAAATTTGACCCGCTCTTTCTGACAAAAATGCTTATCGAAATAATCCCTCACCGTCACAATCCCACACAACATGTGAATAATGTTGATTTTAGCCCTTGATACCAATTATTGTTGCCCCCCCAAAAATCCTAATTAGACCCCTATTCTGTGTGAAAAAGCAACTGAAATGGAATTCACTCACCCTTCCATGCCACTTTCAGTGATTGTATATATCAATTAGCAGTTTTTACCAATTTTTGACCCCTAAAAACTCAAATTTCACCCCCTTCAAATTTTTGAAAATTGCTTATCCTTTTGTTTGGCAATAAGAAGATTTTGGCGAAATTTGGAATTTTTATCACGTAACCAAGGTCAGATATCGTCTGGAGTGACAAATAAATAAATAAATATATATAATATACGTATACGTTTTTGTTAAAATCTAAGGATGAAATCAGGATGATCTGAAACGGATTTGCCTATAAAATCATTTCAAAAACTTATGTTCTGAAAATTTAGGACCCGTTGCAATACCCATACCCATCCTTGAAAATTCGCGAGCATTGTTGTCAAATAAATGTTGTATTTCTTCAGTTTATCTTAACTAACGTTATCTATAACATTTAGTGCTTTGTTAAATTTAATTTAAATTCAGGTTTCTTTATTTTCAAAGAAAATAAAGCTATTGCAATGGGTAACATTTTCAGAACATGAATTTTTGAAATATTTTTATAGTCAAATCCGTTTCAGAGCATCCTCAGTTCATCCCTAGATTTTAACAAACATTTATATATTATGTATATTTATGTGCCACTCCAGATGATATCTGTCCTTGGGTGAAAACTAAACGGGTGAAAACATGGTGAAAATTCCAGATTTCTCCAAAACGTTTGTACCTATTGCCAAACGAAAGGGTGAGTTCGAAGTTGAGCAATTTTCAAATTCCAAGGGGGTCAAATTGGAGTTTTTAGGGGTCAAAAATCGGTAAAAACGGCTAAAATTGCAAACAATTGCTATAAAATCACTGGAAGTGGTATGGAAGGTTGAGTAAAGACAGAAAAATACCATTTCAGTTGTTTTTCACACAGAATAGGGGTCAGATTTTGACTTTTGTGGGTAAAAAATTGGTATTAATGGTAAAACCAATATTAATTCACCTAACGTTGTGCGGGATGATTAATCACGACGGAGGGACTACCCCGATGATAAAACTATTCTTCTCAAAAGCAAGTGGGTCAAATTTGACTTTGTTAGGATCAAACATCGGTAGAAATGGCTAAAATCACGAAAAATTATATAGTTTTATTAGAATTGGTATGGTTTCTCGCTATATCATCTTTTTACACAATATCAGGAATATTTCTTTGAAAATTCGCTCTTATAGCCATGCTACATGACAGGAATTTTTTTTCTGTTTCCGATAACCCCCCCCCATTTAATAATCCTGGCTACGCCACTGGAAGAGCCTACCTTCTTGTTATTTAAGTTGCACTATATTTCTGCATTTACAAGTTTAACTAGCAGAGTTCAACACAGGGATCCCATGATTTCCATAGTTTACGACGTTTTCTATTTAACATTTAGCATGGCCGAGAAAATCATGAACATCCCTATTATTTTAAATCGAGAAAATTAGGTATACATATTTATACCTCATTATTTGAGAGTTGGAGGTGTTAAATTCAGAAGAGATGTTGCACTACGTTTCCCCCAGGAAACCTTTTGAATCAGTACAATATCAGAAAAATCATTAAACAAAAAACCGTCAGTTAGCTCTACTCTTTTCTTATGATTTCTCTGATAGTTTTGATATCCATGGGGAATCGTTTGATACAAGAACTGCTTAAGACCGGTTGCCCCCACCAATACAAACACCTACTTATATGAAACGGAAAATGTGGGCGGAAAAGTGGCTTCCCTGTATTTCATATACCTAGATAAATAGCTTCCTTGTGTCATACCTGAATATTAATCACCCTTATATTGTATTTTATATAATTTTGGTATAAGTACTCAGTGCAACAAGTTACAGAGTCTTGACTTTGTTCCAGCAAGTTACATAAAGGCGTGCAAAAGGTCGGACCCGAAACTCAACGAGTGTGTGGTGAAATCAGGACGAGTAGCCATACCCAAATTTATCAATGGTAAAGTAAGGTCGAGTTATCATTCACTGTAAGATGAGCAGGCCACCTATTATACTTAGTGGACTCATAACAATAATAATAAATAATAATAATATTAATAAAAACTATTTATTGCAAAGGACACTCTAGAGTCGGCTGCCGCCTCCTTGGCCAGACGATCAGCTTCCTCATTGCCCTCAGTGCCTACATGTGCCCGCGTCCACGCTAGTCGAAGATTCCATCCAGCCTCCCGCAGACATCCAATCAGGGAGCGAATCTCCTCTATATTCGCCAAATGATTCGTCCTATCAGCTATCATCGCCAGGGACACCTTGCTATCGGTGTGTAAAAGCACTCCTCTGCTACGGACGTCCAGTTTCTGGCGCCAGACCCAGCGTGTAGCCTCCAGTAATGCCAGAACCTCAGCTTGATTGATTGTACACACACCAGCCAGTCGAAATTTCTGATGGTAAATGGGCTGCACAATCCCTCTCTTGTAAACCACAAAGGCACATCCAACTTTTCCTCCTCCAAGATCACTGCCATCTGTAAAGACCGAACAGAATGGTTCCTCATCGTCCTGACCTGCCGATTCCGCTGCCGATTCCGCCCCCACATCCACCGCAAGCGCCGGGTGCCTCCAGTCACTCGGCGGCAAAGGCTTGTCAACATCTTCTCCACTCTGCAGAATGTACAGTTGCCTCAATTCCTGGACCTCCAACTCGATCGGCTTGACTCCGGCTATCACACAGCATGCATGAAACGAGATGGTTCTAACTCCTTTGATCATTCGTAACAACATCAGACGCTGGGTCCGCCGGATCGTCCTCACATTGCACCGATATTCCATTGCCTCCGCCCACACAGGCGCTGCGTAAGTCAGCATCGGGAGCACCGCTCCCCGGTATATTATCTCCAGGGCCTCTGACTTCATACCCCAGTAAACCCCCGCCGAACGAGAGAGGGCATTAATCAGCTGCGAGGCCTTTTGGGTGACATCGGCAATATGACGGTTCCATTTTAGACTCCGATCAAACGTGACTCCCAGGTACTTAAGGTGATCCACTTCTTCCAAGCGCCGTCCCAGCAAATATACACCAAGGTCACGAGTCCTGCGTCGACGAGCAACTCTCAAAACCTTGGTCTTATTAGTGTTAAAGCACAAATTACTCTCCCATGCCCATTTCTCAATATGATATAGGCCCTCGTTCGCCAAAGCCTCTGCATAATATTCACTATCAGCGGTGCAAACCATAAGAAGGTCATCAGCGAAGGCGAACACAGACACACCAGGCGGATATGGGAGCTCCAGCACTGTGTCGTACATTATTGTCCAGTAACCCGGACCACAACAGCTGCCCTGGGGGCAACCAACGACCTGCTGTTTTTTAACTTCTGCTGTCGATGTCCTAATTGTAGCCCATCTTCCGGAAAAGTATGACCTGGTCAATTGGAACAAATTTCGTGGACATCCCTTGTCACCCAAGCGCCTCATCACTGCTGGCCACCAGGCCCCATTAAACGCACCTTTCACATCTAGTGATACTAAAACACTATACTGCTTTGAATCCAGAGAATTTTTCAATATCTCCTTTACATCCATGAGGGCCTGGACAGTACCTCTAGTAGGCCGGAGGCCTTCTGTAGGGCCTCGAGAGGTCGTCTTAAAAGTATGCTGAGTGCCGAGAGTGTCAATTGCTGGGAAAGGGTGTGGCAGGCGACGGACGATGGAAACCACACAAGAAGCATATTCCCGACGATTGCTGATCGGATGCAGACCTCGTTCCCTGTTTCCTGGCGAATGACGTTGCTGCTCTCGGGTCATGGAAGACTGAAGGCCTACCTGCAAAGATTTCACTTGGCGGAGACGGATGTGTGTTCCTGCGGTTCCGGTGACGTCCAGGATTGGTATCATGTCTTGTATGACTGCTCGCATTTGGACGCTCCTCGAGCTCGACTGGAGCGGGTATGCGTCCTGCGAGGGGATGAATGGCCTTGTGATGTCGTTGTGCTACTCCAGAAACATACAAGAGACTTGATTTTGTTTTTAGAAACTATAAATTTCGACGTATTATGATTTTATTCATGCATAGTATACTTATTTATTCTGTAATGTCAACACGAAATTAGTTTAGTATAAGTAATATCTTCACTATGTACAGTAGACTTATCCCAGCGTGTAATTAGCCTGTAATCATTTTATGGAAGCAGGCTGCTGTTAAAAAAAAAAAAAAAAAAAAAAAAAAAAAAAAAAAAAAAAAAAAGACACTCATACATGAATAGAGTAGAGCAATATTATTATGTTACATTAAACTATTTACAAGATAAACAATCGGAAACAATAAAACTCCTGGTCAATTAGAAATGAGTTAAGCTTCCGTTTCGTATAGAATGGTCCTTATAGTTTATCGAAATACAGCATAAATATAATTCTCCTTTAATAGTTCGTGTATGCAATAGAATACCAGATACAGTATGACCACTCCCACTACCAAACCTACAATATCAAGTAGGCGAACTTAGACGAGGTATCCTTTCAAAGGGGGGATACCTATCTAATGTCGTAGTAATGTGTAAATGTAAATATTAAATCACTTTGAAAATATTGTATTGTGACACTCTTTGATGCCGAAAATGAACTTCTAAGGCCGTATAAGGAAATGCAAAACTTATTCAGGTGGTTACCTATTATTAGGTTACAGTAGGGAGCCTATTATTATTTATTATGGTAGGTCAATTTATATGCGTTTCTATATTACTACTGACCTACTCTTACCCAAAATTTTAACGTACCAATGGTTCTATGGGTGAGGATTGACAAGTGGAAACATCCGGTTCTGTTGTCATCTTTATTAAATTCTTTGACGTTTCTTCGGCATTGACTGGTCTGGGATTTCGGTTGGAACCAACATCTGCTCATCAAGGTATGTTCTACTGAATACCCAGGTCTATTACATTTTGTCTACCTTCATCTAAAAGTTCTGGCCTTTCCAGAGATTTATTGGTTTACGGGAGATAATAAAATAATATAGCTAATATAGTTCCCGTCAGTTTTATGGTAGTCGTCCTGCCATCATAATACATTAATTTATGAGCTGTAGTCAGGGATTGGGTTGTATTTTTTATTCTTCATCCTCTAAGCCATTGAAGTTCACAATGATAGAAACGAAACGGAATCTTATAATGTCATCGCGAGAGGTACCTACAACAGATCTTGGTAGTGTTATATTAGCAAGAGGTCAGTTTTAGATGATATCAATGTGTAAAATTGTGCCTATCTACATGTAAAAGGGTAGGTACCTTGACATGTATGGTCATTTTCCTTTTCGCTCCAAGTACAGTATTTCAGTGGGGGAACTTTAAAAATTGGGAATCTTGAGTTTTGTTTGACTGGCACTGAGAATTATTTCCATCACAGGTGACACCAAGTACCGCGTTCCGCGGTTGGATCCTCCAGAGATATCCGAGTTGAAGGTGCACCAGGGCGGCTCCCGAGCTCTTGGGATAACGATGAGGCTCAAAGACTCCAAAGTGACGGGACTCAAGCACGCTCTGTTCCAGACGGCCAGGTCTCCATTTTACACTTTAAAGAAAGTCACATTGTCTGCCACACTGCAGTGACGTAAAAAATGAACTTGACTTATTTACCCAATTTTACCGCTTAGTTAGGTTTTATCACGTTGTTTACACTGTCTTGTCACAAGGCGGGCGCGGGCCGAGTCCGATTCCCGGTAGGAGCTGATGACTTCGACCTGCACTAATGAGAATAACAAGTAGAGCGCAAAACAAAACGTCTGCCAGTTCGAGTAGGCAGTATAGCTTCCTCACTCGAATCACATGAACGTATAGAATAGTTGGGTTGGTTCATTTTGATACGGGACCATCTGCGATCCAACCCACGTGTAGGTACCCTCAAAATTTCAGCTCTCTACGACTATTTTTCGCGGAGTTAGAAGCGTTACAAGGAAACGGTCAACATTTCATATTTCTTTCATGCGCAGACGAATGAAAGTCATACCGTCGCGTGGGGTGAAATGATCAAAATTTCGTGGTTTTCCCAACTTTTCGTACGGAAAACACGAGCTAAATTGAACATTTTCCCAGTTTCCTTGATGGTACAGATCTCTAGTTTCGAATGGTACGTTTGCCATTGCTCCAAGTCAACCACAAAAAAAGTTATTCCATGTTTTTCGCTGGAGCAAATCTCCCCACCGAGTGGGGTGAATTGATCACAGTGTCATTTTCTCATTGTATAGCCCACAGAACCGCTTGTGTGATCATTTCTCCCTTCAGATTGGTTAGAATGATATCACCTTTAATGGAAAAAACTCGAAAATTCGTCAAAAAAATTTATTACAAAAAACAAACCTCTTTTTTCATCAGCCTTATATTTTCATTTTGGAAGAAACTTAAAATCGAAGTCAAAAACGCTGAATAAACTTTGAAAAACTGAATTTGTTGACTCATTTTTATCACCAAATGTATAGGTAGGTATCAAACTCTACTCTAAGGAACGTGGGTAACATAAGTTGCTTTGGGGACGGAGTCAGTACCTAATTTAAATAAACGAAAAATAGCTTCAAACTTCATCCAAAAATGTGTGACCAAATCAACCCCCACCACCGATCTGCATTTTTGTTTGTTTACATCCTGCTACGAAACCATCATGATTTGAAAAGAAAACCCCAACGGGATTTCGTAGTCAGACAGATTTGAGCACTTACTTTTTCCGCCAACTTGAACCAGTGTTCACCAAACTCAACACTTTATAGCACACACAGAGAGTCAACAATTTTCTCCTTCAAATACAATCAATAGATAAGCCACTGGTAAGAGTTAAGATCGGATGTGACCAGTGCTACCAACACCTTTAGGATGTCTAGAAAGTTAAATCACTTCACCCATTCCCTCAAACCTTGAACCAAAGACACAGACCACACTTTGTGGCTGAAATCCTACTTTGTGATCATCTCACCCCATTGTTTCATTCGAGTCTGCCAATTCGTCACAAAACGTCTGCTTCCTCACTCGAATCACATGAACGTATAGAATAGTTAGGTTGGTTCATTTTGATACGGGACTATCTGCGAACCAACCCTCGTGTACCCCCAAAATTTCAGCTCTCTACGACTATTTTTCGCGGAGTTAGAAGCGTTACAAGGAAACGGTCAACATTTCATGTTCGCGCATGCGCAGACGAATGAAAGTCATATGCAATTATCAAAGTGTTATTCCTGATCGGCCCTCCAAATCTGAACTCATTCCAACTATATTTAAGGTAGTTACGGGAGTTTGAAGTATTTCACGTTTGCGCATGCGCAGACGAAACGATTTCCATGATTTTGAAACGAGACCATCTGCGATCCAACCCAGGTGGACCCTCAAATTTTCAGCTCCCTACGACTATTTTTCGCGTAGTTAGAAGCGTTATAAGGAAACGGTCAACATTTCATGTTCGCGCATGCGCAGAAGAAAGTTACAGTGCGATTCTAGTGCAATTCTTATGGAACTATCAAAGTATTATTCCTGATCGACCCTCCAAATCTGAACTCATTTCAACGATATTTAAGGTAGTTACGGGCGTTTAAAGTTTGCGCATGCGCAGACCGGACGATTTCCATGATCTTGAAATGGTATCATCTGCGATCAAACCCGCGTGTACCCTCAAAATTTCAGCTCTGTACGAATATTTTTTGCGTAGTTGGAAACGTTACAATGAAATGGTTAACATTTCATGTTCGCTCATGCGCAGATGAAAGTTACATTACGATTCCAATGAAATTCATTTGGAACTGTCAAAGTATTATTCTTGATCGACCCTCCAAGTTTCAACTCATTTCAACGATATTTAGTTATGGGCTTTTCAATTATTTCACATTTGCGCATGCGCAGACGAAAGTTATCGTACTTTTTCAATGATTTTGGTATGGGTCCGTCTGTGACCTAACTCGCACCAACCCTCCAAATTTCAGCCCATTTCGACCATTATTTCGGGTAGTTATGGCGGTACAAGGAATTACCACAGACAGACAGACACGGAATCAAAAACGCTGCAAAGTCCTTGTCACATGGGTTTATTATTCTATTATTTTATTGGTCTACAAAAATGCTGGCTGTTTATTTATTGTTTCTTTGATGTAAAATAATTGAAATGGCTGTTTCTGGTGGTTTCCACAAATTTTGGCCCCCAGAACTTGCATTAGGCACTACGCTCCTTTTGGTTTATTATTTTCAATAATGAACCATTGGAATCGAGCATGAAAAAAAAAATTCTTACCCCCCCTCAAAATTTGATGGTTTACGTTTCAAGGTATGTAGAATCCAAAACTGCAATAAAAATATTTCTGTCTGTCCGCCGTACGCCGTACGGGCCACTTTTCTTAGTTACCATGAAAAAAAATTGATGAAATTCGGGTTATAGGTTCCGTTCGGCGTCTAGTTGGTCCTCGAAGCTCGACGTTACTGTGAGTCATCTCTAAGGGGTTCAAAATAGGGGTTGCAATTTTCAAAACGCCTATACCATTTTTTTACGTAAATATTTTTACGGTTTTAAATAGTTCTTGAACTTGCGAGTTTTTTAAGACCATCCGGAGCATCGTACGTCCAGCCGTTCGTTCACAGTAAGGCCCCGAAGTTTGCACCGACAGGCATTTTCGACTCCAGTGTGAATGAAATTGTATACAATTCAAACCAAATCTCGTAACCAGAGACGCGCCCACAATAGGAAATTTGGCGGAGATAAAATCATTGGTAGGGATCACCTGATTATATTGGCGCAGTATGAAGTCGAGTTGGTTGTTCTGTGATATTATTTATTTTGAAAAATGATGGCTCTTTTGGAGTTTGTTGGTAGGTAGTGAAACTTGAACAAACGTTGAAGTATTTGTGGTGTTCTCTTCGAGAACTACCGTTCCTACTCAAGGAATAATTTAAAGAAACTAAACGGGTAATAGGTAATTTAGGAAAAAACAGGTAGTGGTCTTTCTACGGTGTATTGCTCACACAAGGATAGCTCCACGCACACAGCCTACAGAACCGCGACACGGGTCCGGCCCCCTCCTCTTCCTTTCCTTCCACGTCGCTTATCAGCCGGGTGACGTCGCCTTCCGGATCGTCATCTCCTTACGAGCCACAGTGTTGTCTGCCCACAACATCTCCTCCGGCTTAAATGCCAAGTACGGCCCCGTGCTGGCCACACCCAGGTTGTCCTTGCCTCTTGAGGACATCGCACGCTGTGGGGCAGGAAGGCATCTGGGGTTGCTGCTGTGGATGACAGGCTCATTTGTGCAGGCATAATGGCTGGCCAGGGCTCTCCTTCCGGTGGGTACAGAATCATTTGCAGGGTGGCACTCGTAAGGAGAATCAGACATATTATGTAGATCGCAGACCCTCCGTAGGTTGGTACCTAACCCCGTACTCGTTACTAGGTACCTACCTAAATCTCGAGTTAAATGTTGCTAAAATAATTCTGCCGATGACAAACAGTACCTAACAAAAAGAAACAAACATAATGAAGTTCTGAAAAGAAATTGTTGATGAGGAGTGAAAAAAGTTGCAAAAGTACCTACCAACAAACTTTAGCCCCTTCTACGTAGATGGTATAATGAACCGTTGTGTAATAATTTACCGTTGAGTAATGATTTACCGTAGTAATAATTTACCCATCAATAATACTTCAACGTTTGTTCAAGTTTCACTACCTACCAACAAACTCCAAAAGAGCCATCATTTTTCAAATGAAATTATATCACAGAACAACCAACTCGACTTCATACTCCGCAAATATAATCAGGTGATCCCTAGCAATGATTCTATCTCCGCCAAATTTCCTATTGTGGGCGCGTCTCTGGTTACGAGATTTGGTTTGAATTGTATACAATTTCATTCACACTGGAGTCGAAAATGCCTGTCGGTGCAAACTTCAGGGCCTTACTGTGAACGAACGGCTGGACGTACGATGCTCCGGATGGTCTTAAAAAACTCGCAAGTTCAAGAACTATTTAAAACCGTAAAAATATTCACGTAAAAAAATGGTATAGGCGTTTTGAAAATTTCAACCCCTATTTTGAACCCCTTAGAGATGACTCACAGTAACGTCGAGCTTCGAGGACCAACTAGACGCCGAACGGAACCTATAACCCGAATTTCATCAATTTTTTTTCATGGTAACTAAGAAAAGTGGCCCGTACGGCGTACGGCGTACGGCGGACAGACAGAAATATTTTTATTGCAGTTTTGGATTCTACATACCTACCTTGAAACGTAAACCATCAAATTTTGAGGGGGGGTAAGAATTTTTTTTTTCATGCTCGATTCCAATGGTTCATTATTGAAAATAATAAACCAAAAGCCAGTAGGGGTGATCTAAAACCTGCAGAAGGCCTTTGACACCATTAGCCATGATGAATGTATTCATGGAAAAATTGGCTGAAATAGGAATCAGTGGAGTGACCAAAGATTTTGTCCAAAATTATTTTACAAATAGAACGCAAATGACTCGAGTTGATAATGACCTCAGCTACCCAGCACCGTGGCAATGTCTTGGGGCCCATCCTTTTTTTAAATATACTTATCTATAATATGACATAGATTGTATTCTTGATGAAGATGAACAACTGTTATCATTCGCTGATTTCTTTCTTCAAATCCTCAGTTCGACTTCTTCCATTCCCCCTTTCTACTCTAAAGACTTTGCTTTCTTCTTCCTCTCTCTCTTTTCAATAGTTATTTAACCTTTCTTTATTTTTTCCCTCCACTGTTTTCCCTTGTACTGTTTCTCTTCTATTGTAACGTAGACCTCTTCACCCCCCTGCTAGAATGACATAAATATCCCAAATGTAATTGGGCTTGCCCGTATAAATAAATAAATTAAAATAAAATAAAATGACACAGTACTTGTAGTAGGAGAGTATACCTGGGATAGAGCTCTTGAAAAAGCAGTGAAAAGCATGCAAAAACTGAAAATTTATCTTGATGAAAATGCACTAATCTTAAATAAGCAAAAAACTGTCTATCTAACCTTCAGCCCCACAAAAAGAACATCCCCTACAGATTCACCTACCCTGAGACTTCACAAATCCAGCTGTGATCTGCCAATTGTGTTACTCTCTCAGTAAAGTGCAAAACACGGAATACCTTGGAATAGTTAAGGACGAAAGCCTGTGTTGGCAAGAAAATATTGTCTTAAATCACCATAAATTTGTATAATAACACTAGAAGTAGTAGGTATTAGCAGGTGAATCAAGGCAATTAAATGGCACTATCAATGATCAAAGATAATCTATTGAAGAAAAAAAAGTGTTTTTGGGGCCAATATTGGTGGGAACCATCCGATATAGCTATTTCAATCATTGTACACATGAAAGAAACAATAAATGAACAGCAACATTTCTGTAGGTATGTTCGATAGAATAATAAACCCAAGTGACAAGGGCTTTGCAGCGGTTTTGACATTTAATGTCTTTACTATGGCATCTACCTAACTCAAAAAGTGTGACGTTACGGTGTGACGAAGAAAGCGTTATGAAAAATTTCTAATGATTTTCACGTACAACCGATTCGTTGCTACGGAACTCAAACTTCGCCTGTTATCATCGTACAAAAATCGTTCACCACTCGTTGGATAGCTCTCGATTTACCTAACCATATTACGATAACCACTGCGGAGTGCGTGGCCGACAAGCTGCGAGCTGCGGTATGAGCGTGATTGTTTAAATAATCGTTTACACACAGGTGATCATTCTCAATAATTTATATTGTGAACACGATTGCAATGGTGATGGATTCAATGGTTGAAAAAAATTTCGCTTTCCTCAAATCGATACCAAACTCTGTACATTACCTACTGGTCGGCGCGTAAAAAAGACGTATTTGCCATGATTCGACAGCTCGGTAAGCCAACCATCTTTCTTACACTGAGTGCTTCTGAATAAGAATGCAACGTGGTACGTGGTGTGGGTGCGGGAGGGGGCGCAAAGACATAAAATGTCCCTCGTGGTTGCGTACTTGTACGAAAGCTGTTTTTTGTTTTTTTAAAGCACTAGGTAGGTAACATTTTTTGCGCATAGCACTACATACTATGACAACGATAAAGGAATCATATAAACAATAACATGAATAATGGATATACTAGGTTTTAGCATTGATCCAGGCGGATCTGATAACAACCAATTAGTGAGCATTCTCTAGTACAATATTATGTACGTAAGGTTTTTGGGTGGAACTTATTCCCAGAAAGACGGACAATGAATTTTATAGTTGTTGGTATCCTTTTGACGTACTAAAAATCTAGCCGAAAACCCACGTTTTTTCAGCACCCCCCCCCCCCCCCCACGTGGTGGAAGGGAGACCTTCCTCCATGACTAGTACGATACCTTGAATGTAGATGTATAGATTTTCCGCTCCGCATCTGCGCAGTTCACTAGTGCGCATACGGAATGGCGTCGGGAACCGAAACAGCTGTGGGAGGAAGCGCAGGAAACAGAAATTCCGGATGGTTATGAACGCCTTCCCAACTTCCGCAATTCCCCTCCATCCCCTCAACTGCTTTTCACTAGCTTCCCCTATCCGTATTTCCAGACGGCTCCGGATGGATGTGAACCCTGCTTAAGAAACCAGAGAAGGGAACGATAAGAGCGATTAGAGGTTTTAAATTTTTTTTTAAACTGGTGATTATGATTCTTTTAATATAAATAAAGTCTTTTAATGAAGACCCAAGTGTTTTTATGTTATAAATACAAGACGCAACATCCCCTTCCCCCCTTCTAGAAGTAAATATCGAATGTACACCAGACAGTTTTCTCATCGAACCAAAAAAGAACCACGGAAAGCGGAATGGGCAGAGCAAGCAAGACTGTCCACACACGTTTTTTCTTTGTTTTTTTTTCACGGATTTCAGGATTGTCTGAAACTGATTTGAATGTGGTTCTTTTCATTCTCGGCTAAGTGTTGTCCTCTTCTGGGTAGATCAAATACGTACATAAGGACGTATCTTACTACTGAAGGACTTCCTAAAAACGGAATTTCTAGTTTTGCTGATCAAACCACCGCCAGTAATATAACAAGAAATAACTATTACTATTGTTAGTGTTCGTTACTGGCGATGGTTTGATCATCGAAACCGGTATACTTAACAGTAGTACATTTATTAATAGTGGAAATAGGCAACGTTTCAATAATTCAGTGACCAAGTATGTGGTGGCTTAAATTTCATCACAAAGTGATAACAGGTACAACAGGTGGAATATTTTGAAAACACCAGTGATACCTTGAATGTAAGAATACCTGACAGGAGGCGTCCAATATTGACAAAGGAAAAAGACACCTGAAATTAGAGTATTTAGCACTGAATAAGTTTGAATAGCTTGTTTGTCAACTGTAAAAAGTATCGCGTAAATCACTAGTTCTGCTTGTTCCGTTGGCCTCAACAGAGCAACAACTGACTACGTGACTGCAAACAAACCAAAATGCATCGGGTGAATGAACTTAACGAGTCCTTACCATCTTCACACAGGTACCAAGTTATAATTACCGCACCACCCAGACCAGTAAGGCATTGAGTAGTAAGTTCACTTTACCGAATTTTCAAAGAAAATGAAGCTATTGCAACTGGTCCTAAATTTTCAGGACATAAATGTTTCATAGACAATTCCATTTCAGAGCATTCTGAATTCATCCCAAGGTTTTAACAAAAATGTATATATGTATATATTTATGTATTTAATTATATATATATATATATATACTCGGCGCTCCGCGCCTCGCCAGGGGGCAAGCCCCCTGGACCCCCAATCTCTTATCTTCTATACTTTGTATAGAACGAGGAATTTGCAACGCAATTCGAGTCCGAAATACCAAATTACAGCTTCATAGCGTGAATAGCATAGAAATTTCATTGCTAGGGGATACAAACACTCTTTTTTTGCTATTTCGGACTCGAATTGGATACCATTGACAAACACTCTTTTTTTTGCTATTCCGAAATCCCTAACAACGGTATCGCGGGACAAGAAAGTGTGACAAAACAACTAGTTGGGGGTCGGGCTAAGAATTGCGTTGCAATTAAAATAAGTTATGTTGGGAGCTTGGAAAAATAAGTTTTTAAAAAAACCACTTGAACTTTTATTACGCGATTAAACACATGGATCGGTAAGAAAACGGGCAGAGTTCTGTGTGACGGTAAAGACGAGACTGGCGCGAGAGCTGCCAGTGGGTTGTATTTATGGGGTCGGAATGCTGAATCAGCGGGAAAGGTAAATATCAGCATTATTGCTGATATAACTCCTCCCTCCCCGAGACGAAAACCGTACCGAAAGGGGAGGTTTTCCAAGGAAAACTGCAGGACCCTGTCCGTTTTGTACAGAGCCGATGAAAAGAGACAATACAAGTCATAATCAATAGTATACAATCAGTAATAGACAAGACAATTCGTAGACAATAATAGACAACTACCGCCGGACAATCAATAAGACGGCAATAAGAATAACCAATCATAACAACAGACAATAATAAGGAGTAAAAAAAAATACAGTAACAAGAGTACTAATCGGCAAATGAACAGTAATAATCAATAATGTCAATAATCAATAATAATCAAGAATCAACAAGAATCAGGAATAATCAACAATCAGTAAAAATTGCAGGAAGATAAGATACGTACATAATCAATAATTATCAATATCAATAATAATAATAATCATAATGATAATCAATAATAATCCAGAATCAATAATAATCCGTAATAGTCAACAATCAGTAAAAATTGCAGGAAGATAAGATATGTACAAAAGCACAGAGCAGTGAGCACAAAAGGGTACTAAGTCGCTGCCGAAGGGCACTGGGCTGTGAGAGTTACTAGACGGATACGGCGACAGTAATTATACAGGGTATATCCGGTTAATGCAAGGAGCGTGGCATAAAGAACCAGTGTCCAGACGCTAGGTAGTAGTGAAGGATACCAACCTGTACTCGTGGCATCAGGCGGAATAGGGCTCAAATGGAGATTAAGTTTTTCCAAATTTCGTAAGTTAATATCGTCGAATCTGGCCGACAATCCGAGCAATGTCTGAGCACCTACATGCTGACATTTGTAATGCAAATCGCGAATAAGCCTTTCCACTACAGGATGGTAGTACAATTGGAGTTGTGAATTCAAAATCTTCATCTCTTTCAGAAATTCGGGTCATCACCCTAATCAATCCATGATCATCTTCGAATGGGCGCAGATCACTCAAGCATGAGTCAGTTATTGAAGAGCAGGATTCAGCTTGAACAAACTTCAGTAGCAGTAATTCTGAACTCCTGTACATTAAGATCTCCAGTTCTTCGACCATGGTGATGTTGGCAGTTATAAATAAAACACCTCATCCATCCGATCATTCGCACAATTTGTTCACATCTCGAGAAATATGCATAAGTCCAACTATAGTATTTTATCCCATCAACTAAAACAGAGGTTCTCTTGAGTCGCTCAGAGTTAATTTCCTCCTCAACTTTCAATGCGAAACTGGCCAATTATCTTCACAATCTGCTAAACACGCAGGTCTATTCCACCACTAGGACTCCATGAGTTGATTAATAGAGCAACCCCTGGAAGGAAGATCAGCAGGATTCATATGGCCAGGAATATGGCGCCATATGACGGCAGGAGTTAATTTTCTAATCTCCTTAACTCGATTCCCAACAAATATGCTCCATTCTCCTTGTTTCTGAATCCAAGCCAGTGCTGTGCTTGAATCACACCAGATGTATGTAGGAATATCAGTCCATCCCAGAGCTTCCATGGTTGATTTCAGCAAACGGACTCCAATACAAATGGCTAACAACTCAAGTCTAGGTATTGTGAGTCCTTTCAATGGGGCTATTCTTGACTTGGCTTGCACTAGTGATACGACGACCTCCCCTTTCTCATTCACACTTCTCAAAAACAAACAAGCATACGACTTACTGCTAGCATCAGTGAACAAGTGCAAAGTTTGATTTGTACAGGTACCAATATTTCTGGGGATCTGAATATCCTTCAACAAAGGTACTGAACGAAGCCATACCTCAAACTTCTTATGATCTTCGGAATCCAAAAGATCATCCCAATCAACTTTCTTTTCCCATAACCGTTGAATCAACAGCTTTAAATTTAAAACGACAAGGACAGTGAATCCAATTGGTTCAAAAATCTGTTGGGCCATGGGGAGTACTGAATGCTTGGTCAAGACATCCGTCTTCACATATTTCTCCCACCAATCCATATTTAGGGATAAAGTGTCCACTTCAGGCCTAATCTTTCTGGAACACCATCCTGGGTAAACTCCCACCCTGGAAGGCTGAAACCTCCTTTTGCCATGACATCAGTTGCAACTCGGCAAAGTTGTGAGGCTTCATCATCATTATTCACACTTGTAGCCAAATTGTCCACATAAAAATTTCTACCTATCATTTTCAGCCATGGAACGTCTTCACTAGATGTCGAGCAAACACTTTGAGCAATATGGTGATTCAATACAGCACCTAAAAGAAAAGGGCTGCATGTCACGCCAAAAACCACACGAGTGTGTTGTAGAGCTATCAATTGATCTTGGTTGTTATCCCACCAAAAGAAATTTAAAAAGGGATGATCCTCTGGGCTGGTTCCTATTTGTAAAAAGGCCTTCTGATGTCAGCTGACACCCCTATTGCCTTTTCTCTAAACCTTAACAACACGTCAGGAAGTAACTCTATTAAATTGGGACCTTCATCCAGTCATTCAACGACGGGGGCCCAGTCATCTTAGCAGAGGCAACGAACACTGGTCTAACTTTTGCTGTGTTGCTAGACTCCTTCACAACTGGCCTATGTGGCAAGTAGTGTCCCTTGAAATCATCATTTGCCCTCTCAATAATATTTAAATTGGTAATGCCCATCAATAAATTCAACTGTCTCGCGAAAATACTCCAATGTTGCCTTCCTCTTAGTGTCCTTATCTTGTTTCTCAGCAGGATCAGTGATGCCGATAGATTCTAATTTCCACAAATCAGACAGATCTCCATTGACAAAAGTTGCTATAGTATAAGTTGCTGCCAAATTAGAGCTGCAGGACACGATAGGTGTGGCTGACCTTTTACACAACCCCATAATTGTCCAGCCAAAACGAGTCTGAAGAGCTACAGCACCACAAGGGAGAACTTTTCGTCCAGAAGACCAAATCTTTCCTGCTACATCCGCACCTACAAGGATATCAATAGGGCCGTACATGTCTTCCAACAACTGAACCTTTACTGAATCTAATTCCCTTTTCAAAGCCGAAGATACAATGACAGTTGGTATATAAGCAGCTATGTCTTTATGGTCTAAAACTGAAAAATTACATGCGAATTCCCCATCCAAGCTCTAGAGGCGTATCTTGAACTGTGTGTGACGGGCTACCCCCACCGAATAGAGAATGTATCAGACTCGTCTCCCAAGGGGTGATACCCCATCTCAGCAGCAACCTCAGTTCTGATGAAGGATCTCTGCGTCCACTATCTATAAGTGCCCGTGCACGACGTTGTTGTCCATCATTGCGAAGAAATACTGCAAACATCTGCAAGAAAACTTCCAGCAAAGACCTTACAGTAAGACTGTGGTTTATTGAGAGGAGATCTAATTCAATCTTGTTTGATCCAGAAGACTCTTCCAGGGAAACTGTATTACTAGACGTACCAGGAGTAACAGAAGCCCTGCCACATATTAACAAGATGTGGCGCCCATTACAAGCATTGCACCTTGCTCTACAGGGCTGATAAGAATGACCAGCTCTTGTGCATGCAAAACATCTATGGATCTTACTCAAAACATTTCTCTTTTCATCAAGGGACATCTTCAGAGCCGCAGGACATTCAGAGACACTGTGGAATTGCCCACAGAAAATACACTTATCCTGGAGACTCAAGTTGGCCAGGTCAGCAGCTGTAGCTACAGAAGGCTCTCTGGGACTGGAATAATTACCCGACGTCTTCTTCACATAGTCTTTCTGGTCTGAAACAGGCTCATGCATAACAATATTAATCCTCTCATCAGTCTCGACCTCATCTTTTAAAAATTGTAAAAGACTATCCATTTGAACCGTAAGGGACTGACCCCGCTCTGAGTTACTTCTCTGCCACACTCGCAATGTCTCTGTAGGCAAACAAGGGGGACATTGCAGCTTAACCATCTGATATATATTCAAGGACTCTAGAGCCCTTAGCTGAGCCACAAGCTTATCGTACAACTGAGATAGTCTCATGCTTTGGTGACTATAAACAAGTTTCAACAACTCTCTGACATAATACTCAAAGAGGAGGTCCGTGCGACCAAAACGTTCCTTAAGTGCTAAGACCAATTTATCATAATTTTGACGAGAAGGAGGATAACAATCTACCAACATACGTGCATGAGACCCTGGTACTGTAGACTGTATTAAATATGGGAATTTTTGTTCACTAGGCAGATCGGAATCCTCATGAATGAACGAAAACTGGTCCCAAAAACCAATCCAACCAGACATTTCGCCGTCATATTTCACTAATTCCAACTTAGGACAGGCGCGGATCCAAGGGGGGGGGTCACGGGGGTCATGACCCCCCCCCCCCCCCAGAATCAGCCTGCATTTCAAAAAGCAGAACTGAACGAATTGTTCACAAACCCGAAAACAAAAAAAAACCAAACGAAAACGAACCCAGTTTTTGTGAAATAAAAAACCAGAAACAAACCAAACGACCAAGTCAACTTACCATATTGTTAACTTAAAACATTGGAAACAAAATATAACAATAATTACGATTACACTTTTTATAGAATACTGATTTTTTTCTGTATTTGGTTTGTAGCAACACTTGTGATTTGTTTACATTTTTGTATAAGTTCCAATTGACTTCTTGTTGTTCGGAAGTGCATCTGACTTCTTGTGTTCGGTGGATTATTAATACCTACCTAAGTTCGGAATCGGAAGTGCCGAAATGTGTGATGAAGTGAGTTGGCCGAAAAGGAAGAAACCGGTCGAGAAAAAAAGAGACAGTCAACAAAAAACTCAGGGCGACCGGGCAGAGCTACGCTTCAATGGAAAATTCATGCAGGTACCTACTTAAACTTCAAAAAAATTTCAGCAAGAACAAAACAAGTCACATTTTGGAGCCCGGGTAGCATTTCCCTCTGAGAAGAGCGTTTTACAAAATGCTTGTTTCTGGCGTTTGCAAATTTTGGACTTATTCGGTTCTTGTGGGGAACTAGGTTTGAGGTTCTTGACCACTGGTATGTATTGTAAGGAGTGATGTGGGGAGTATCGAGGGTTGGTCCAAATAAAACAATTTTCCTAGGCCGACGTTTCGCAATAAATGTATTGCATCTTCAGGGCTTGGGAAAGTTGTGGGAGCTGTTTAGAGTGGAGGGTTCATAGCGGGTAGTTAGGATCGTCAGAGTCCCAAATGCATGTGGAAGGCAAAATGGCAAATGGGGGCACAAACACTATAGGGCAGCTCACATACCTATTGCATCTAATTTTAAGATATGGCTAAGACTGATAAAGAACACACAGAGAAGTGGACAACCCATGTGGAACCCTTGTGGGGAACCCCTCAAATAAAAGTGATAAATATTTACAAGAAATTCTATAAACAAAACATTATTGCAATTTGAATTTTAAATTAAAAACTGATTTGGCCACATGGTCTTCTCAATTTTGCTTCATATACAACTGTGTAAATATTTACCATAAAACATCCGTCAAATTGAAATTCCAATGTCCTCGCCACTAATTACTGTAATTTCTAATTACACAAACGGTAGACAGTGTTAAAAAAACTGAAAACAAAAAAGAACTATAAAAAAATCTAAAAAGATTCGATCAAAAATGTCAAAATTAGTCGAATACAATCGTACACTTGGTCCTACCAATGTTACTTTATATACAATTATGTCAATAAATTTACCTTGGTGTATCCGTCAAATTACACCTTGTTTATTTCTTCTTATTTTTGTTAATTATTATCTTGTTTTTGTTTCGTTCTAGTTTTCTTTCCTGCCAAATTCAGTAAAAACGATACTGAATTCACTGAGATCAACAATAGATTGTTGTGGTTTCAATGTTTTGATTTGCAAACTCTGAAGTTAGCTACGCTGCCATAAAATGCGCCAATTTGTTTGAAAACACATTAGGACACTTTTTTAGAAGAAAATTTATGGATTAAACTAGCTTACCTGTAAGTGACGTTTAATCGTAATTATACCACGGAGGACGCCTGGAGATGTTCGACAACCATGTAGTTCGTCTCGGAACGGCTTGGTACCGTCTTTTTAAGAAAATATTCCTGTGAATGCCGAAGCATTCGCAGAAATTAGAAAAAAGTCGCCACCACGGTTGGAATTTCCCTCGTCAGAGGTCTCCACCTGCCTCCAACCTTCCGCGGTAGCTACCTTCCCGTTTTTCCGACTTCACTTGTTTAAAGGCCACAGGACGGGAGACTGTGTGACACCCAAAAGGGGGCTGGGACCAACAACTCCTTGGGTGGGAGATGTCGAACATCTCCAGGCGTCCTCCGTGGTATAATTACGATTAAACGTCACTTACAGGTAAGCTAGTTTAATCCATAAATTATACCCCTACGGACGCCTGGAGATGTTCGACAACCATGTAGTCGTTTGAAGATGCAATGACACTGGCCCTGGGAAGTGTCTCTTTTGGGGGTCATGTGTATATTTAGTGGAAACGTCGGTAACAGTAATTCTGTTAGCCAGACGAAGCGAACAGCAACTTTATTAAACATGCATCTACAACAGATCATCATATATATAGCACTCATCTAAGGAATGAATTCTGACAATCAACTGAAGCCTCCTTTATTGGGCTTCCCCCTGGCAAAATATTGCTGGCGCCAGAGACTGCGGGGTCACCTCCGCTGAACAATTGTAAAATCGAGCATAGATCAGAGACTCTTTAGATCATCCCGCCGCCTGATATATGACATCGATTGACACAGCTGACTTCAGTGCGGCTGAGGTTGAAGAATGCCTCGTAGAATGAGGGCCAAAACGCTCCGTGTCTACCCCTGCTTGTCGCATAATGTCTCTGGGCCTTCATTGAGCCTCCACGACCATGCCAATTAATTTTTTTTTTTTTTTTTTTTTTTTTTTTTTTTTTTTTTTTTTTTTTTTTTTGGTGGCTCATTTACGAGGGCGTCGAAATGACAGAAACACAAGGGCATTATTCGCGTCTTGTAGATTTGCCGTTTTAGCTAAATATTCTACTAAGAGAGAAGCTGCACAAATATTAGGTCAGTCCCTGAGGAATGACATCAGAAGAGTTTTGCGGCCTTGGTCATTTCTGAGATAAAAATAAGAGCTCTCGAGCCTGTGTCAATAACACCATCAGTGAACTTGATAAGATGAAATAGTCTATAGGCACTGGGCAGACGCCAGGAGCCCTTCCAGATTTGGAGCTTCTGAATACAAGAATTTAATGACCTGCTGTGGGTCCCGAGCCAATCTGTAACGAGTACAAGGGGGTGTAGTACGACCCCCCCCCCCCTCCCCTCCCATCAGCCTCAGGCTGGATGCAAGGGGATGGGGTCTGCTGGAACAAGGCAAAATCTACAGGTTATCAAGCGGGCTGGATAAAGCATTGGTGGGTATCAGGGCTAGGTTGGCCAGTCTGGGACAACTGTAAAGCCCCTAGCTCAATCGCTTCTAAATATATCAAGTGCCTTTGATATATCGCGGACAGAAGTTTACTTCTGTCCGCGAAATTGTGAGAGCGTTCACAGCCCAGGCACTGGGATCTGGACCCCATGCCACAAATTGATCACCCTTAGTATTAGCAGAAGAAGCCGATAAATCGACATCAGGTTTCCCTAGGATATAGGTTATTTCATCAAAGTAACATTGAGATATTCCCAATTACGTTCTCGATGGTGAGAGGCCTGAAGCCCTGTCCACTCTGACATTCTGCACTGATGGGATATAAGAAGCTATCAAGTAGTTGTTAGATGCTTCCCACCAGCACCAGATATCTATGGCTGCCTCTGGCAGAGATTTTGATACCATGCATGGCGTCCGGACGATTGCCCGACGACGCTATTGCTGTTGCGTCTGGGTGAAAACCCGTTGACGTCGAGTCCGGGCGAAAGCCCGATGAAGTCGCGTCCGGCCGAAAGCCCGATGACGTCGTGTCCGGGCAAAAGCCCAATGACATGGCAGCAGCTGTATCCGGACGACGGCCCGTCGATATCGCTGTGTCCGGGCGCGTTCCCCGCAGCCTGTTTGATGCAGTCGGAAGGTTGCGCCTCCACCAACCCAGGTCTTCGAACACCTTGGCTGGGACAACTATAGCGGCATATTAATTACCCCTGTACACCTTAGTACAGAGTCCCGTGCGTTCGCCAGTCGCCTGGCGTGGCTCCAGTCATATGGGGCAGCTGGGCACACAGAGAAGAGTGCACCAATTAGTCTAGGAAAGTGCCTGATAGGTACAGATGACTTCGCCTCCAGGGACTGTAACCTTCCAACGTATGATGTGCTTTTGTCAGGGGTAAGTGAAATTGTCGTATCAACCGAACTGAATTGAAAACCGAGGAACCTGAATACCTGTGATGAATTACAGGCACTCCTCTCACAATTAATCACAAACCCCAATGAGACTAGCGAGGACTTGAGGAGGCAGAGGCTAGACTGGCACTCCTCTGGAGAGTTACCTCAAAGGAGGTAGTCATCTAAATGGTTACAGCACGAGATGCTCTTAGAGTGCAGTAATTTTATAATGGGGTTTTGGAGCTTAGCGAATACGTAGGGAGCAGTGGCAATGACACGTACACCCACAAGTTGTTGCTGTACCTAGACCACAAAAATTTTGTAAAATTCGGGTGGATCGACACTTGGTGGTAAGCATCCTTTAGATCCACTGTCACCCCTTAACAGTCTTCCCCTATTAATGGTCTGACAACAAGCTGATCCTCTAACATGAAATGTGGAGGGGATATGAATGAATTAAGGTTTTTCAACTCAATAATGAGGCAGTAACCACCAGACAAATTTTTTGGCCAAAGACACATAAAAGATGAATTGGCCTCGAGTTGGGGCGCACTTCCTAATCGCCCACATAGACAGAGGGTTGTTAACATTATTGGAAAACTACTGACTGAGAGGGGGAGTGGTGGTGAGGTTGGGATGCTGGGTAGGTTCGGAGTCGAACAGAATTTCATACCCTGATACCCACTGAAGTGACATGAATATCTGGTATCTGACACCAGTGCTCATAAAAATAACAACAAACAAGAAAACAAACGGAAGCCGAGCAGCATAGGCTGTAGCTACCTCTATTGTTGGGCAGATTGTGCCGGTGGTGGGTGGTTTCTCTGTCTCAGTTGTGACGGTCCCCCCTCGAACTCTTGTTGGGAGCTGGGCCTGACGAGTTTAAATTCTTGGCCGGAGGTTGGTTAGAACGGTCTGTCGCACCGGCTTTCCCCGAGTGGGAAGCAGTCCAGGGAGCCGAGGGGGCGAGTGCCCTAGCGGATGACTGAATAGCCTGATGGTCCCTGTGCCAACCTGATAAAATATCCCCAAAAAGAAGGGTTATTGATGGAACCCACTTGGTCACCGTTTCGAGGTTCCCACCTATAAGTCTACATACCTCCCTACGTCTGGTCCTCAAGCTGTCATAAAATGGGGCTGAGAACGGTCTACCACTCTCAAGAAGTGGTCGGAGGGCTAGGTTCCGCACCTCAGGGGGGATTGACTCGGCATGGGACAACATTGCCGATGAACCTTTGCCAAGGGCCGATATGCCAGCCGACACAAAATTGTGCATAGCTACAAAATTTGAATCGCCCAATTTGGCCCTCTGAGACAAAACCGCCAGCTCTGGGTTCAACTGTGGAGGAACCATGGCAGGAACGTTGGTGAAAGGTGAATTTTTGGCCTTTAACGTTCTAAAAACCTCTGGTCCTAACCCGTGTAACATAACATGATTCCCCCTGGTAGCCAGGGATGCGTGGGTGTTTATCACCGGAGGTGGCTTCAAGGGGTTTTCCCCGACCCACCCTCTGAAAGCTCATTTTCAGAGAAACCGACAAAAGCAGGTGACTCTTGGGCGTCCGGACGATTGCCCGACTACGCTACGGCTGTTGCATCCGGGTAAAAGCCCGTCAGCGTCACGTCCGGGCGAGGGCCCGTCGACGTCACGTCCGGGCGAGAGCCCGTCGACGTCGCATCCGGGCGAGAGCCCGTTGACGTAGCGTCCGGGCGAGACCCCGTCGACGTAGCGTCCCGGCGAAAGCCCGTCGACGTCGCGTCCAGGCGAAAGCCCGTCGGACGTCGCGTCCGGGCGAGAGCCCGTCGACGTCACGTCCGGGCGAGGGCCCGTCGACGTCGCATCCGGGCGAGAGCCCGTTGACGTAGCGTCCGGGCGAGAGCCCGTCGACGTCGCGTCCGGGCGAGAGCCCGTCGACGTCGCATCCGGGCGAGAGCCCGTTGACGTAGCGTCCGGGCGAGAGCCCGTCGACGTCGCGTCCGGGCGAAAGCCCGTCGGACGTCGCGTCCGGGCGAAAGCCCGTTGACATGGCAGCAGATGTATCCGGACGACGACCCGTAGATATCGCCGCAGCTGCGTCCGGGCAAAAGCCCGTCGACTTCACGCCCGGGCAAAAACCCGTTGACGTTGCATCCGGGCGAAAACCCGATGACGTCACGTCCGGGCGAAAACCCGATGACGTCACGTCCGGGCGAAAGCCCGTCGATGTGGTAGCAGACGTATCCGGACGACAGCCCGTCGATATCGCCGCAGCTGCGTCCGGGCAGAAGCCCGTCGAAGCCTCCACCTGTAGTATCCCCGAGTGGGGAGTCACTACAGCAGGCGAAAGAGTCCGTGGCTGCGTAAATGCATCTTCCTCTTCTTTAGAAATATTATCAGAATAAAATTAATCACCTACCTCATTCGTATCCGACCCCGGGCTGCTCGAGTGTTGATGTCGCAGTGAACCTGATCGGCGATGAAGCGGAGAACTTGATGGACGATGTCGCGGCGAAATTAATCTGCGATTTCGCAGGGACCGTGATCGCCTTCGGACTCGTTACCACCCGTAATCCCGATCGTAAGAGCTCGGGAGTTCTTTGAAGAAGCGATTTCGCCTAAGCCTTGCGGGACGCCGGTGACGGCCGACCTCGCATCGCCCCCGATCCCACGACTCGCGATCGCTACTCGTTTGAATTGCTCACAATCCGCGAACACACTTAACTTTTTCGCACTTCGCAAATAGATACGAATAGGCTGTATCGCGCAAAAAGGGCAAAATTGCTCGAAAAGGACTAAAATATTCGGTAATATTCAATGAAAAACGGGAGCCGAAAGCGACGGTACCAATACCGAAAAGACAAGTGAAGTCGGAAAAACGGGAAGGTAGCTACCGCGGAAGGTTGGAGGCAGGTGGAGACCTCTGACGAGGGAAATTCCAACCGTGGTGGCGACTTTTTTCTAATTTCTGCGAATGCTTCGGCATTCACAGGAATATTTTCTTAAAAAGACGGTACCAAGCCGTTCCGAGACGAACTACATGGTTGTCGAACATCTCCAGGCGTCCGTAGGGGTATAATTGAAAATAAATACATTTATCAGTTAAATAATTAGTAGATAAATATTGAAAAATATTTTTTACATAAACAATGCATTTTATAAATAAATACAATTAATTTTGTAAGTAGACAAATTGGACGAGTTTAGGCATAAGGTTGAAAATTCGGTTTGTATTGTTCGTTTGGTTATTTTGTTATTTTTTATATTGTTCTACCCTGTGACCCCCTCCGGAAAAAAATTCTGGATCCGCCCCTGACTTAGGATAACGATAGTTGCCAGATTCCCTGTAGGACGAACTTGACCTATTAGATGCATGGCTATCACTGAGCGCTACATGAGCATTGTCATCCTCCTCCTTCACTTGACACTTGAGAAGGTTGTCCTCCTTGATCTTAATATACTGGTACTTAACATGATAATCGTCAGCGCATTCTGACTCACGGATAAGTCTTTCCTCGTATTTACCGTCTTGTTCTATCTCAAGATCAGCAAGTATCTCTCTATTGAGGCTTACCAGATCGACAAAGCGAGATTCGAATACTGCAAACCTGGCAATAATATTATCCACATCCAAGTCTTCCTTGTCCAGGGATTCTTCCAAAGAATTTTAATACTTGGTAAAAACCGTACGCTGTGATCCTCTCTTCTTGATTAAATCACTCATCGTCAAAACTTAGGTAGGCAAATTATGTAGGTAACCTATAAGCGCGCGATCCCAGTAAAGTATTGAAAAAATGGACAAACACTTTCTGAACCACAAAACACTTAATTTCCACGGCTATAGCCAATAGTAAACTAGTCCTGTCATGGTCGCCAAAATGTTAAATAAAAAACAAATTAGCTGGAAATTAAGGAAAAAACACACGTGCTTGCTATAACCCAACTCTTCCTCTATTTTTTTATTTTCCTCCAAAAAACATCTTCTCTTTCCCATGCACATAGAGTGTATAAAAAACAAAAGATACTCACAAAACTAATCCGCTAGGAGCGCTGTAGCCTCTAGATTCCAAACATATACCTAGCATGACGCTGTTGAAGGCTACCATGAGACGATGCTTAGATTTACAATCTAACGAGGAAGTGAAGAGAGATTCACAATAGAGGGAAGAAGGAGCGACGAGTGCGATGGCTAGTTTCCTTTTCAGCTCGTGTGGAGTGAAGTTTTGAGACGCCTCACTGGGTGGAGCGCACTGTAGACTCGCCTACAGATGTGTCGCACCTGAACATAAACTATATATTATGTCCCGGAAACTTGAAGGGCAAGGAAAACTTTAGATTTTGACGGGCTTTCTGGCCACTACCACGGCAATTTCGGGTCCAACCTATACAACGGTTCTATAGCTCACTACGGTGAAGGCCAGGTATTGCAAAAACCCGCGTCGAAATAGGTTCAGCCGTTTGGGCGTGATTGAATCACACACAGACTCAAGATAATA
The DNA here is from genome assembly GCA_954871275.1 of Leptopterna dolabrata. Lineage (NCBI taxonomy): Eukaryota > Metazoa > Arthropoda > Insecta > Hemiptera > Miridae > Leptopterna > Leptopterna dolabrata. Next base: position 33,952,816 of record OX940988.1, on the reverse strand, counting down.
TTATAAGAGAGATTTCACCATTTAAAAGTTTGGAGGGTAGGAGAAGAGGGAGAACAACACAAAGGTACATAAGTAGGTAGGTAGGTACCTCTGAGGATACGCTATGCATTTAAAATCCCTATAAGTAATTTATTACCTAGTGACCATAAGATTTTGTAGTACCTACTGAAAATTTATTATATGATTATGAGGAGTATCCTGCTTTAAGAAATTAAAATTATCTATGCTTTGGGTTTTTGCCTAACTCCATCCAAGGGGGTCCCTTGTGTCGACGGATCTCGCTACGATCAGTGAGAAAGAACCAATGTCACCCGCTGACGAAAACGATGCAGAAATACCTCCATCCAGCAACCTCAAGAAAAACAAATTGTAAGTAATAATTAATTACAGTTACCTGTCATTAAACTATTATGATTTCGTTGTTGTGGGAAATTTACTGTGATTTTGGTTACTGCATGTGATGGCATTGAGTTTAAAAATTGATTTCTTTGATTATAGTTTTGGATCGAACAGCTCAATCGCTATGATGGTCAAAGGCTCAAGGAGAGGAAGGTCACTATCAATGCCTTTCATAAACAAAGGGCCACCAGACGTTCATAGGGTGGAATCCGAAAGAATATTTTTGTAAGTTTAGTAAATTCTAAAGAAACCAGTCATATTATTTGTACCTACTTAGTTTCGTTTGACTGAACGGTAACACGAAAGAGAATATCCGTGCAAACACAGAACTCTTTCCACCACAATAACATAACACCGTTGTCGAAATCAACAAGTTTATACTGGGAAGCGATTCAAACGGACACAGAACTTGTAGAACTTGGTAGTATTTATTTGAAAAAAACACGATTGTTCAATAAGAATGAGAGGGCCAGATAGATAAAACTAAGTCAAAACTTCTAGCTGCGGAAATGGTGCCAACGGGGTGACCAACAAAAGACGGGAACCTCAAACAAATATCAAAATGGCTGACTGTACGGTAGCTATTGCGCAGGTTACAGTCCCGCCAAGTGAGTATGAATTCAGAATGCTAGTGCTTCACGACAACCGTTAATAATCGTTTCATGGTTTATGCCACGCGTACTATTCGATGTACCTACCCCTAAGTATGGCAGATACGTAAGAGTTGAGTATTGGCTTGATCTACTTTCCTCATTCAGAGACTAGGAGTTGGCACTTAGGTATTAACACGTTCAGCGCGTCTCGATGGACAGGTCATCAAACCGTTTTCCTCGTGGTGCCTCTCGATGGACAGGTAATCAGATACGGAGAGCGACCGACGTCCGAAATTCGGTCTCTGGGAAAGTCAATTGAGGACTTAAAAATCGATTCAGAGTTGAATATTACGCTTCGATATTGTATGAAGGTAGGGGTACCACTCGTTGTAGCCGCAGATTGAATACAAAATTAGAATCGATCATTGAAGTTGATATTTCGACTTTTGTGAATAAATCGATTTTCAGGCGATTATTAAATATTTTCTTATATGCTTTTGTGCTGCAACTCCTAGGGAAAACGCCCATATCATTTCCAAGTCGCCAACAACCTTTTTCCATTGGCTAACAGCATTACAGTGAAGAGGGCAGGGGCTAACCTTCACAGAAGTGGATAGGCAACCCGCAGTACCGCCACCCCCAACTAGAGGGAGGCAAGAAAAAAATTTTCGCCTGGTGCGTTTGATGGACTGGTAATTAAAAAAAAAAAATTAAGAGAAAAATCAAATTTTTTGACGGTTTCCGTTTATTCATGATTTTTAGAGATGGGAAAACCACAATATATAATAAGGGTTCTCAAAATTCCTTTCAGGCCCACGAGAAGTTCGGTTTTCTGGAGACGCAGTGAACGTGTTAAACAAATAATTGCAGTGTAGGTGCCTACTATTTGAGACGTTCAGTGCCTATAATTATACAAGTTATAGTAACGTATTTTTGCAAAGCTTACATTACTTATTATATTTCGGTAGGTAGAGATTTGTTAATAACTGGCAGCAGCTCTTTTCTGCGCTTAAGAGCAACCTAGTTTGAAGGAGAAAAGACGAAGTTTTCGTCTATTAAGTTGGCAGCCTGGCCCTCCCCGGCCCCTGGGCTGCTTCCCCCGTGGCCGCCATTCTCTTTTGTTCGTTTGAGAGCTTACCCTAGTTTCTCCGTGACTCAAACTTTTACAGTGTGTTTTTCAACCTTTTAATTACTTTCATCGCTTTAAAAGTATTTTTATTCGCTTCAAAAGTGGTTTCACTGTGCCGTTCGAGTATTTTTGTTCAGTGTGAAATCGTGTCTGTCGCGAGCGAGTTGGATGAAAATCCGCTGGTGGCAGTCCTTCAACCAGCTACACCGGTTGAGTGGTCCCGTGAAGAAGAAGATCTTCATTCCCGAGGAGGATGTGCCGGGAGGAAAGAAGAGGGTTAAGTACAAAAACATCGAAGCGGTCGCGTGGAGGGACCAAATGTCGGCCCCACTGGGTGTCAGGCAGGGCGCGACCACATTCGATAACCCTCACTGGCATCTCCGCTTAGTCATAATCATACCTAATGTTTCATCTTTCAGGTCAGGCGGTGTCCCCGTCCATAGTACAACATAGTAATACTACATTGCACCTTGCTATGCATATGATTAATAGACATTATGCTTCTTTCTTGTTCATGTTAACCATGTCGGGCGTTATTTGGTGCTTCAACCTCCCCTGGTGCTTCCCATTGAGAAGGATCTACCTATGGTGCCAACTGACAGCTGGTACGCCTCTCTATGTTTTTCAGCTGACGAGGAAGTAAGTGGTCCTCATTCACCTCACAGGGTTTTTTGTCTACCTTATCACCCTGGAGGAGGGGGGGAGGAGGAGGAGCCGATTCAGAGGAGGTAGAGGTGTGACGGTACCGCTGTAGCAGCGACGCGTCACCTAATCTCGGAGTGGAGCAGCTTGTCACTGCTACGCTCGTAGTAGTCTTAACGGTACAGCTGGACCGGTAACCTTGCTGCTACTGCTACCTATAGCTATGCTACGGACCATTTTTTGGCGTTTCTCTTTTAATCCATTGGTCTGGGGACTGTGGGGTGGTTCTGGATCGTTCAGTATATTAAAATTGAATGTAACAGGATGGAAAATCGCTCTTCTATTCAAATTAAAGTAAGTTATCTAATTTTTTTGCTTCTAAGCGAAATTTAAAAAACATGAATTAATGGTTCGAACAATTTTTACTAAGTACCTACTAAATGCGTTTTGGAGCATCCTGAATCTCAATCGCAATTTCCAATCTTTACAATTTCAGACGCCCCACCACCTCGCCCACCCAAACCACCAGAATCTCAGCTGCCTGTGACTTGACTTTCAAGTGCCTGCCTTTTGCTACTCAGGTCCTGTCACTGGACCGGTATCCTGTCACTGCTACAGGCTCGTCACTGGAGCAGTTGGAGCAGTGACAGAAACTACCTGGACCGTCACACCTCTAAGAGGAGGTAGGACCATGATCAACTAAATTTGGACAACTTTGGGAATACGAGACCAGTGAGTACTACAGGAGGGGCTCAGAATTGGGCATTTTTTTAATACAAAGTCTTCAGTATTTGAAATTTTTATAGTAAAAACTGCATGTGTACAGTCTTCTGTATTAGAAATTTTGATAGTAAAAACTGGCTTCGAATCTGGAGAGTTATTACCCTGATTATAAATAAGTTATTACCTGGTATAAATAATGCAAGTCTGTTTGGGACTGTTTCGCAGTTTCTTAAATGGCACATTTCAAGGTCCGTTGACTTCATTTTAATTTTGATCTTGGTAACAGCCGTTGGCTACGTTCTCAACTTAACATACTTCATAGCCGGTTGGTTCCGATTTTGACCATTGGCCCAGACATGGACCAAGAGCGTTAATTCGTGAATTTGGTTGGAGGTTCATATACCTACAACTGGTATGTATATATGTTAATCTTGTCATGTTAACAGCCGTTGGCTGCGTTCTCAACTTAACATACTTCGCAGCCCATTGGCTCCCATTTTTACCATTGGCCCAGACACTGACCAAGGTTGGTAATTCATGAATTTGGGTGGATGTTCCTATACCTACAAGTGGTCGTAGGTATATGTTCATTTGGATCATGTTAACAGCCGTTGGCTGCGTTCTCAACTTGACATACTTTGTAACCGGTTGTCTCCCATTTTGACCATTGGCCCGGACATTGACCAAGATTGGTAATTCATGAATTTGATTGGAGGTTCATATACCTACAACGAGTGGCCATACGTATAGGTTAATTTGTATCATGCTAACAGCCCTTGGCTGCGTTCTCAGCATACTTCATAGCCAGTTGGCTCCCATTTTGACCATTGGCCCATACAATGACCAAGGTTGTCTATTCTGAGTTTTGTTGGATGTTCATATGCCTAAAACGAGTATTTGACGCCCCACGGCTCTGACATGAACCAAGGTTCATTCATAAAATTGGTGGGGTGTGGTCGACAACACATAATTACAATTACAATTTACGAGAATTAAAATTTTGCAAATTTTGCGATGGGCTCATTGGGACAGATGTTCAGTCCGTGGGCCTCAGGGAGTTCACTTCATAGTCTCGACAGCCAGTTGGTCTCAAGTCATGTTTATTGAGGGGACATACAGCAAGCGAATTACAGTACTTTTGCTTGATATAGGGCATGTATCTTAACATTGACAAATGTTTCTATAGCCTCTCGGCTGTTTCTTCAGTCTGATGGCTTCAACCGGTTGGCCGGTTGGCTGGGTCCCAGTCCGGATGTCATTTTCACAGCAGCCAGATAGTCGGCGTGTTCCAAGATGTTTCGTCAGGTGTAGGACAGACCGATCTGTTCACAAGACATATTGGCCCCAGCAGTGTTGGGAGAGGCTTCGTCGACCTCCATCGCCGGCCTCCCTTAACAGCAGGTCAACTGTTGGTTGTCTTAGAGGTGTTAAGTGTTTTTGTTGTTGTCCATCTACCCCTTGGGCTTGGATGAATTTTTTTTCTTTAACTTCATCATTCAATCTTAAGGTTTTTGTGGAACTTCATTGCTCAATCTTACCTAATTCAGCCTTACCTAATTCAGTTTACCTGATTTTAATGATTCATTTGGTTTTATATTCAGCCCGTTGGCTTTGAGGGACAGGTCTCCGACCTCACGCTGACAGTCTTACCTATGCGTCAGTTGATGGATTCAGCTTCAATGGTCGCCAGCCAGCGGTAACAGCAAGTCAACCTGATCGTTCAATCATGCCTATTTCAGTGGATTAGTTGCATATATTACATATACCTCTTTTATGTCAGAATACATGTCACTGGAGTGGAGTTTAAATATGTTACTATTTTATGTCACAGCGTTTGTGGGGTTTATTGTCCAAGTATTACACCACAGGTGTCAATGGCTCGCTTTGATTTACCCTGCGGGGCTGGTAACACCACAGGTGGCTTTGTCTCGTCTTTTCAACTTAACAGTTCAATTATGGTACCCTTTTGTTTACATTTCAGTGGAGTTTGGTTTTACACATACCTACTACTCTATGTCACAGCGTTTATGGGACTGTTGTCCCAGGATTGAACCTCGGGTGGCAGTGTTCCGTTTAGATGTACCCTATGGGGTGCTGGTCTAATACGCGGCCACCCCGCCTGCCTTCTGTTCTAGTACGCAGCCACCCCTCCGCCTTCTCGTCTAATATGCGGCCTCCAGCGTGTTTTTACACAGATCTTTTTACAATGACTTAGATCTTTGGAATTCGGCCTGTGTATCGTCTAGTACATCGTGCAACGTGATCGTAGATAATGTTACTGCCAATTGTCGTTTGGATCACGTCCCCATCACTGTCTCATCCGTTCCTAATGCTTCTGAAAGAGCATTATCTATTCCCGTGTGGCAATTAATGAAGCGACTTGCATAGAATTTTTGAGATTGAACAGTCTGTTAGACCAGCCCGAGTCACAACAGTGTCATTTGTGCGGGAGTGTTATGAAGCAAAGTCAAAAATGTGAACGGACCGGTGACTATCGTCAAGTGTTAAGGTGTTCTAACAAGCAGTGCCGCACTTCACAGTCTGTTAGAAAAGGCTATGAATTTTTTCATTATACTGATTATAACCAGAGAGTGAACTCACGGCTGAAGTTACACGAAATTTTAGAGTTAGTGTTCATGTTCGTGACGGAAATACCCCAAAACACCGCGATGGTACTCTCGGGAAGAGCCAAGCAAACTGTTTGTGACTGGTACAATCTGTGCCACGAAGTATGTACCGGTACCTACACTAAAATCACGTGGAAAGATGGTTGGTACGGAAGACGATCCAATTGAAATAGACGAATCTAGATTTGCTGGAAAACGTAAGTACAACCGGGGGAGACTTTTGGCTGGAAACAGACCCCCTCTTGAAGTCGCTAGCGATGATGAAGACGTGGAAAATAATAGAAATCACGGTAGGCGTATTGATGGGCCGTGGGTTTTTGGACTGAAACGGGGAAGTGACGTTAGATATTTTTCGTCGAATGGAGAGATCGCTCTACGCTTGTGCCCATCATCGAAAGAGAGTGCGAAATCTGTTCGTACATTCATAGTGACGAGTGGGCCACTTATCGGAATCTGAACAGCAAAGGCTTCAACCACTTCACAGTAAATCATCAGCGAAATTATGTCGACCCTAGCACTCACGCTCATACACAGGGAATAGAACGCTCATGGTTAGACGCCAAAATAACTATATTGAAAAAAAGGAGAGGCACCAGCCCCGGACTATTTCAGTCCCATCTTGACGAATTTTGCTGGAGACAAATGCGGAAAAATGAACCGGACCTGTTCCTCGCTTTTTTGAATGACGTCAAACATGTGTACCGCCGCTGATCTGGACCTAGATTATGACAACGCATCAACGATGCTGCAATTTATTATAGAATGACATAGGTGAGTCAATTTTCTGATTTTTCCGACCTTAAACTTAATTTAGTAGGTTGGCCGCACGTTGGGCACAGGGTGGCCGCTCGGAGCCGGGGTGGCCGCGTATTAGACCAGCACCCCCTATGGGGATATAACCCCACAGGGGGCTATGTCTCGTTTGATTTACAATGGGGGTTGTTGACATACGGCGATCATAACATCCAACGGAGAATGGAGGAGTAAGGGGTCGCCCCGGTAGGTACACACGCGTACAGGGCGCCCCGCCCCCATACGGTCACCCAACTGGAATTTTTCTTAGAGAGAGACCTTGTGCCTTTGGCGGGGTGGGCCCGTCGGCCCAGGGTGCCCGGTGAGCTTGAAGGCCTGGTGGATGGATGGGTCCTTCTAACAGCTGCCAGTTATTAACAAATCTCTACCTACCGAAATATAATTTAATAATCAACCTACCTGATGGCACAGGTTGATTATGATTATATTAGGTAGGGACGAGATTTGTTAATCACGTCCCACCCGGTTTTTTCCTGCGGGGCGGGAGGGCGTTGTCACGCCTTGGGGGCGGAAAACCATTCCCAGCCCTAGCCATCCACAAGGGATTCCCTTCAAACTGAATGGCGGCCACAGGCAAAGCAGCCCAGGGGCCGGCAAGGGCCAGGCTGCCAACATAATAGACGAAAACTTCGTCTTTTTCACCTTCAAACTAGGTTGCTCTTAAGCGCAGAAAAGAGCTGCTGCCAGTTATTAACAAATCTCGTCCCTACCTAATATAATCATAATCAACCAGTCCCATTAGGTAGGTTGATTGTTAAATTAAACGCTGAGGCCAACAAAGCTGTTCCCTAGGACTCGCGAGCCCCGCAAAAGCCAGTCAGTCTCTCTCTCGTCCTCATCTAGATCAAATCTCTGTTGGAGGTCATTAGTGATTTTTGCATAGAATCACCGTCAGTGATCGTTCGTTTTTACGATTTACCGCTGGTTCAAAAACTCACGAACAACTACGCTTTTGGAGAAAAAAGCAGTGTCGACTATCCAAACCACCAATCACTGGAAATTTGTGATTTGTCGAACTCGTGGTCTACCCCGGACCTGTTCCTGAATCCCTGCATCGGGCAGTGTTTCTGAGGAATCGCGGAGTGAATTTTCAGATTGAGTACCTACAGTGACGGACCCTCGAGGCCTAGACTAGCGATATTATCACCAGTTAGGCAGGGACAGCGATTAGGTTTCATCCTGACCACCCCCATCTTCACTGAAAAAAACAAACGGCTCGAGAACTGCCCACCATCACACTCCTCCCCTCATTGCATACTTTTGGGTAGCAGAAGTATGAGATGGAAAAGGGCGGTCGAAAAGTAGTATGAAGTTCTGGTTTAGAAAAGGACATCTGAACAACTTGTAGGTGAATAACCTCCATCGTAATGGTACTAGATACCTCAATAATATTTACTGGTGTAGAACAAAGCTCCTATGTACGAGTATTGGTGGAGAAAAACGTTGCCAGAGGTTGTTGTCCAGTGAAATGTGCTCATCTGGGCAACCTCTAGGAAGGTGATATACCTCCATTGTTATTATGGAACAACTATTGGGTCTTGTAAATTGGGACACGGCATTAATCGCCTTCAAATGAGCTCAATATATATATATTTATAGTGAGCTCTAAAGGGGGAATGGCGTGGGGGAGGCCAAATAATAGATGCATGCATTATAAAAGGGACAGGATGTTTGTAAAGGAATCCTTCTGGAAACCTTTGGACTTATCCTTCTGGTGAGCCCACAAATAGCACATACTACTAAACCACGCTCTGCTACCACGTGACAGAGTGAGTAGAGTGACAGTGGACCCTCGAGAGTCCCCCCTCTAGACTAGCGACATAATCACCAGTTCAGAAGTGATCGCGATTAGGTTTCAGCCTGACCGCCCCCATCTTCACGAATGATGAAACTGTCACAATAATCTCATTACTTCAAACTTTAGGCTACTATCCCCCGTTCCAGTCCGTGGAACTCTTCTATATGGGTAGTACCGAAAAAACAGGATGCATCGGGCAAACCGAAATTTCGAATCCTAGTTGATTACCGAGCCGTGGATAGTAAAACTTTGGACAATATCTCCCTTCCAAATATCTCCGATCTACTGGACGAACTGGGGTGGGTGTGTTTACTTCTCCACCCTAAACCTTGTCTCAGGTTTCCACCAGACTGAGATGGACCCCGGCAGTATTCAAAAGACGGCATTCAGCATTGAAAATGGGCACTGGCAATTCCGTAGGATGCCGTTCGGCCTAAAGAATAGTCCTCAAACATTTCAACGAGCCATTGACTATGTTCTTCCAGGAATACAGAAAGAAATCTGTGATGTATTCCTTGATGGCATCATAATTCTTAGTTCGAGCTTACAAGAACACATTTCCCGACGATTTCGAGAAGTTTTTTACAGACTGAGAAAAGCAAACCTTAAATTACAAATTGACAAAACGGAATTCCTCCGCAAAGAAGTGAGCTATTTCGGACATTCAGTCACCCCTGAGGGAGTAAAACCTCATCCCAAAAAAAGAAGTGTATAAAAGAATTTCCCATTCCAACCACAGTAGTAAAGCCGGTAAAAAGCTTCCTTGGACTATTAGGGTACTATAGAAAGTTCATTAGACTTTGCAAAATTAAAAAAGCCTTTGACTAAATGCCTCAAAATGGGTGCAAAACTAGATCCGGATGACTCAGAATATAGGGGATGTTTCGATGTTTGCCAAAATTTACTTATGAAAGAACCCATCTTACTGAGTCAAAACCATGAAGGGTCTGACCTTCCCGTCGCTTGTGCCTCTCGAACCCTTAACGAAACAGAAAGAAAGATCTATACCACTGAAAAGGAACTCATAGGCTGTGTTTGGGCATGTAAAACCTTCAGATAGAATATTATCTGGGGTTTTACGATTTATGGGGAAGGAAATTTGACCTATATACCGATCATAAACACCTACAGTGGCTCTATTCCTGAAGGAACTAAACTCAGAATTGTTTAAAATGAAATTAAAATTAGACTAATATGACTTTGAAGTTAAGTACAAAAAGGGAACATTAAACTCAAATGCCGACGCACTGTCTCACATCGAGCTCCTAATGAAGCCGAACCACTAGGTGATGGCGATCCTATCAGTGCAGACGAATTAGTTGAAAAATTCTTTGGAGACCTAGAAGATAGCTGGCGAGACATTCCACTAACCGTAGACCAACCGACTAACGCCCTAACTCAGGATAATCAATCAATGGCAGTAAACATAGATGACGAATGTGAATCACTGATTAACAAAACTGTCCACACAAATTTTGAAGAGAACACCCAGCAGCGGTGCGTGGGCTCTAAAAATGGTGGGTGTCCAGAAACTTTGAATTTGCTGCCTTTTAGATCGATAGATAGGATTCGATTGGATGTACTTATCGGTTCTATTTAGGTCGATGTCGAGTACAAGTGAATCGATTGTAGAAGTGATAAAAGATTGTGACAAGGATGTTGTTTGTATTGTGTAGATTCGGCGTTATAAATAATTGTGAACTTCTTTAAGAGTTTGTGAAAATTATACGGTGTTTAGATCGAGAGTAGTTCTATCAATCGTCAGGTATCACCTCTTACACGTTCCTGGTAAATTTACGGAACATTCTGGCATCCCTTGTGGGGAGGTGATGTCAGTTCAGGATGTCCGAGTTGGAACGACAGCTTTCAATTATCAAATCAAAACGATCACAACTTCGACGACTTGCGACGATCGCTTTTGATGCTCTGGATGAACTTCTCAGTAAGGAACCGGTCGACAAGCAAGCGCTTGAGGAAAAGTTCGTTATCAACACCGACAGAGCAGAGCGTTTGTTCAAGGAGGATCAACAGGTGAGTGATTTGTTATTTCTTTCTAACGCCGATGAAGAAGAGATTGCCGATGAATTTGACACCGTCGAGGTGTACCGCACACGTTGGTTAAAATTACGTCACCTACGAGAAATGATAAACGCGCCCGCTTCTAAGGTACAGGACGATTTTGCGGACGGCGATTCGTCATCAAATTCCGGTGTCACGACAAAGAAGAAACAGCGTCATTTGAAATTATTCAAATTACAACCAAAGAAATTCGATGGCAAATTGCAAAATTGGTTGGGATTTTGGGCAATGTTTCGAACCATTCACGACGATGACGACATGGACGCAGGGGATAAATTTCAGTAAGTATCTGATTGAGCTCACAGAGGAGGAGTCGCCAGCTAGGGACCTTCTCAAAAGTTTCCCACCTACTCCAGAAAATTACCCTAAAGCTGTCAAGCAATTACATTCAAGGTTTGGTCGTACAGAATTGCTTATAGAACTTTATGTGCGTGAGCTCCTCAAGTTAGTGCTTATGCAGGCTACTGGGAGGGGGATCCTATCGTTACGTTCTCTTTATGACCAATTGGAGACACAATTGAGATCTCTTGAATCCCTTGGAGTAGCTAAAGATAACTATGCCAACATGTTGCCGTTGGTTGAATCCTCTCTACCGGACAACGTCCTACGTCAATGGGAACGCGAGCGCTTGTCTACGACTGAATTGAATAAGGATGAAGAAGGATTGTCACGTCCAGCAGAAAGGGATCAGCGGCTGGACCTACTTTTGAAGTTTCTGCGCAAGGAGGTTGAAGGAGAGGAAAGGTTAGAGCTTGCTAAAAACACATTCTCTTCAGCAAATAATGAGGTAGGTGCAACTAAAAATAAGAGTTCAAATTCAGAACCTACAAGGAATGTGTGGCGCAAACAGTCTAATCAAATTGAAGGAAATCAAAGTAAACCTTTCCCAACAACTACTGATCTAGTAAGCATTGAGGCTGGTGATGCTGCTGAGAGCAATTCTTGTATTTTTTGCCTCAAATCATCACATAAGACTGATTCCTGTATGAAGAGCTACGAGTTACCAATGTCTCTTATCCAAAGTAAATTGAACGACAATTGTTTTTGTTTCCTTTGTTTAAAGCGGGGCCACCCCCAATTTCGGTGCAAAGCCTTTGTCAAATGCATAATCTGCTTAAAACGTCATAACTCATTGTTGTGCAACCAGAGAAAGCAGAAACCAGAGTCAGAAAAGGCAAATAAATCTGTGGAGCACAATCTCACAAACTTTCATAGTAGTACTGTACTCCTTCAGACGTTACGAGTGAAATGTCGAGGCAATCAAGGCCTTGAAGTGAGGTTGCTCATCGATTGCGGCTCACAGCAATCTTACGCCACAAGACATCTGATAGAAAGCTTGGATATAAACCTCAAAGAACTGAAGAGCTCGCACATGCACTTTTTGGTGGAGAGATTTCTGCTCCACAGCAACATAAATGCTACAAGTTGTTTCTGTCAAGTTGTAATGGCTCTTACCTGTGCAATTTTGATTTCCTCGATGTGGAAACAATTTGTCAAGCTGTGCCCACCCCTGCCAATGGAACGTGGCAGGATGAGTGAAATTAAGGGGAATCACGCTCACTGATTATGGAGAAGGACCAATCGACGTGCTTGTAGGTGCAGACATTGCAGGCAAACTATGAACAGGTCACCGTGAAGTCCTGACAAATGGTCTGATAGCTGTTGAAACCCTCTTGGGATGGACCATCATGGGAAAATTGGAGCACAGTGATATGAACCCTCGAAATGTTGTGGACTTGATGTGTATTGGAGCTTCACCCAAGGACTTATGGAGTTTGGATGTTCTTGGGATTGAGGACCCTGTGGAAAAGTTGGCTCGTGAAGAGAGAGCTATTGCAGCCAAGGATCATTTTCTGAACACAGTTTGAGGATGGAAGATATGAAGTTCAACTACCATGGGTAGAAGATCACCCACCATTGCCTCGAAATTTTGAGATTGCCATGAAGAGGCTCGAAAATTCGTTGAAGAAACTTCAATTGCCCCAATCTGTGAAGGACTACAATGCTGTATTTGTTGAATGGTTGAAAAATGAGATCATTTAAGAAGTGCCATATCAGGAGTGGGATGTTGGTCACTACCTTCCGCACAGTCCCATATTTAAAGAGGGTAGCACAACCCGGATAAGACCTGTTTTTGACGCTTCATGCCACCCAAAAGGATCACCATCGCTCAACCACTGTTTGGAAAAGGGTGTGAATCTGATCGAATTGATATTCTCCATGCTACTGAGATTTAGGACAAAAAGATATGGAGTGATAGGCGATATTGCCAAGGCATTTTTACAAATCTCAATTGCGCCTTCAGACAGAGATTTTCTCAGATTTGTGTGGAAACAACCAGGAGACGTCACGTCACAGATATTTCGACACAGAAGAGTAGTTTTTGGAGTGTCAAGCAGTCCTTTCCTTCTGGGATCCGTTATTGAGCATCTTTTGGAACGGACCAAAATGCTCTGTGTGGATGGTCACAGTCATTATTCTCTCAACATCGTTGAACAACTACTCCAGAGCTTTTATGTTGATAATGTTGTCACAAGTTTGTCAAGCATGGAAGAAATAGAGCGTTTTATTGAGGAAGCTACTTCAATTTTCGCTGGGGCTTGTTTTGAGTTGAGAGGCTGGGAATTCACCAATCCTACACTAGAGGAAGAGACAGCCACCTCAGTGCTTGGTATTATTTGGGACAGAAAAACCGACACATTGTCTTTGAGGGTGAGCGTTTTTGAATCTCTGCTTGCTGAGAATGTCACACGACAAAGTCTCATGTCTGCAACCCAGTGCTTATTTGACCCGATTGGAATTACCTCGCCTACAATTCTGATCCCAAGGCTGTTGGTACAGAGAACATGGGCCAAAGGTGGTGGCTGGGACTTGCCTGTTGAGGAAGACATAGCGCGTTCGTTCTGCTCATGGGTTAAAGAAGTCTCAGTGCTACAAAATTTTAAATTGAACCGGTGGCTTGAGAACTATTTGGAATCTGAAACAGAGACCTCATTGCACATTTTTTGTGATACCAGCCAGGTGGCTTACGCTACAGCCATATTCCTTAGAGTGGAATGGAGAGGAAAAGAACAAATACACTTGGTTGAAGCTCGTACTCGCGTCGCCCCTCTCAAAAGATGTTCAATTCCACGACTTGAGCTGTTAGCAGCAACATTGGGAGCTAGATTGGCTTGGAATACTCTGAAGGAGTTGAGCGTTCAAAATTGTTTTTACTGGAGTGACTCGACTACCACACTTGCATGGATTCATCGTGAAGAGCCTTGGAACATATTTGTATTTAACAGAGTGTCTGAGATTAGACAACTGAGTGAAAAGGACAGGTGGTTCCACGTGCCTGGAGTGCGCAATCCTGCTGACTTACTGAGTCGAGGATGTAGTCCAAAGCAGCTCTTCAACTCTCAGTGGTGGAAGGGCCCGCTATGGCTTAGACAACCAAGATGTGATTGGCCTACACAGTCAACACCAGACTTTGACGAAGAAGCAATTCAAGTTGAAAAGAAGAAGATGGTTGTCTCTGCAGTGTCTAATGAACCACCAATTTTCCACTCCAAAAATTTGACTCGATTTCCTCGCTATCACTGAATTGTTAAACTAGTAGCTTGGATGATACGTTTTCTTTTCAATAAATTTTCGAAAAGGATTAAATATTCAGGACCTTTTTCATTAAAAGAATTGGACCGGTCAGAGAAATTAATTTTGAGAATCATTCAGGGCGAGGGTTTTGAGGGAAAAGATGATCGCAAATTGAAGAAATTGAAACCTCAAACCGACCAATTTGGCATCATCAGGCTTCGAACGAAAATATGGGCAAGAAAAGATGCAGAAGATTTCCGCGCGCCTTTTATTCTCCCAACCGAACACGTTTTGTCTGACATGATCATCATGGAAGCTCATATTCGAAACGGTCATGTCGTCGGCCAGGGACTTTTGAGTATTATGCGTGAGTGCTATTGGATTCTTCGAGGAAGACAGGCCATTCGTCGATTCGCCTCTTAGTGCATGCGGTGCAAACGTTTTCACGCCAGAGCTTTGGACGCCGAAACTCCGGTTGCCAGAGAGTCGAGTTCGGAACGCCCAAGTGTTTGAAATTTGCGGAACTGATTTTGCCGGTCCTTTGTATCTTCGGAACGGAGATAAAGTTTGGATTTGTATCATTACCTGCGCCGTGTATCGCGCGGTTTATCTTGATTTGGTGACTTCATTGTCGACAGAGGTGTTTATGTTAGCCTTCAGGAGGTTTGTAGCCCGTCATGGTAGACCTTCGATCGTGTATTAATAGCGATAATGTGACGAATTTTAGAGGCTTCAGTAATCTACTCCATGACATCGACTGGGAAGAAATCTCGAAATCAGTTGACAGGATAGAATGGAGATTCAACCCCCCCCAACCGCAGCCTGGTGGGGCGGATTTTGGGAGCGCCTTATTGGCTTGGTGAAAGTTACTTTGAAGAAGATTCTCGGACGAGCTTCGCTCGCGTTTGATGAATTGTTGACCGTCATCTGTGAGTGCGCTGCATATGTGAATTCTCGTCCAATTACCTATGTGTCTGAAGAGCCAAACGACCCAGTGCCTATTACGCCCCAAATGTTTTTGAGTGACATAAGAGAAATTGGAGTTCCGGATCTCGAAGTGATTGACACCACCAGCATGGAGAAAAGAGTAAGACGTCGGAACGAGACAAAACAGAATCTTCGTGCTCGCTTCAGATCAGAATATTTGGGGCAGCTCATTTTTTCCATGAAGAGCCTCATGAATCCCCATAGCCCATGGTGGGAGAATTGTTCCTTATTGGCTCTTCTCTAGCCATTATTCAGGACGTTTTTCCAGGACCTGATGGAAAAGGTCGCGTCGTAAAATTGCGGACAGCCGAGGGTGAGTTGACGAGACCCATTCAACGTATCTATCCACTTGAGATACCTCGTTTGAGAACGCGATCCTCGATACGACAACCGACCAAGTGATCAACGTTCCGGATGACACGTCAAGCGCTGAAGAGGATTCATCATCAGATGTCGCAATTCGAGAAATTCGAACTGTCAGTGAAAATCGACAAGCCGCCACACGATGTGGACGTTCAGTGAAAATTCCTTTGCGATTTAAGGAATATGTGGCCACATCTGACCGTGAGGATTAAGAATTAGAAATTTCGGAATTTGAGTTGAATCTGTGTCATAATGTAATTTTTGCGAATTTGTGTCATAATGTAATTTCTAATTTTGTAGATTGGACTAGATGTAAAACTGACTTCTGTTCCTAATTTCTTGTCCATTGAGAATTGAACAGTTCCCACAGCTCAAGGTGGGAGTATGTCCAGAAACTTTGAATTTGCCACCTTTTAGATCGATAGATAGGATTCGATTGGATGTATCGGTTCTATTTAGGTCGATGTCCAGTACAAGTGAATCGATAGTAGAAGTGATAAAAGATTGTGACAAGGATGTTGTTTGTATTGTGTAGATTCGGCGTTATAAATAATTGTGAACTTCATTAAGAGTTTGTGTAAATTATACGGTGTTTAGATCGAGAGTAGTTCTATCAATCGTCAGGTATCACCTCTTACACGTTCCTGGTAAATTTACGGAACAGTGGGCCACCAAACCGGAACACAAATTAACATCTTTTTCTACAAAATACCTGTAAATGTTTTCCAACAGTGGAGTCTTCTTTTGAGAAATGGTTGGATTTTAATCAACCGCAGCTCTTAGCAAGTCAGAATGTAAGTACTGTGTTCACAATAGTTCTGACCAGTACCTGGTATTACCAGAAGCTAAAAGTTCTATAGCTTCATACTGACTAATACTCAGCAAAGGCCTATCTCTTCCTAAACTTTTAATCATCACTCTATCTATCCTCGTAGGAAAACGTCGAAAATTTCAACAGCCACCGAATTCATGTGGTACAAAAATACAGAAGCAAATAAACTAAACAACAACTAAATACTACGAAGTAATGACCCGCCGGCCAGTACCTACTTGGATGGAGAATCAGACTAGAAGCTAGGTACTTATCTGTGTATGTTGACGTCGATCAATCCACAAGACCACAGACAGGACACAACGCACTTAATTATCACAAATCCAAATCTGTCCCGGGAACTCGAATGGGAACATACAAAATTCGAAACGTACGCAGAAAATTGAAAACTCAACATAGGAACAGAATGGCGAAAGTGATAAGAATTTTTAGGGGAGGACAGATCGAAGGACAAGCATCTCGTATCGAGATTACAAGATGAATTGAAACAGTCCAATCGATTGTGAACACAAACAATTTTTGGATGGAAATGTGGACCCAAAAGGGGCGTGGCTAACCAAATTTTTACTTGACTGAGCTTGCGCGAACGGGCCACGTTTCTCGGTTACCATGGTGACACCAGATCCCAGGACCTGTCAGTTTCAGAAGCGTAGGTTTCGATTTCGATTGCAAGACATCGATTAGTGTAGCTATATTCCGATAAAATGCTGGAATATCCATAGCCAGAGAACACTGCCGAGTTGCTGTTGAACTTCGTGAAAAATGCTAGGTACAGTATACGGAGGGAAATGCGAATGCCAACTGAACAAATGATTGGCATTTTTTGGAGTTTTTTGTGTTTCTGGATGCCGAGGCAGTGGCCCAAGTGGCCTTATGGACGCAACGCCCCTGGGAACACCATAATTGAGTTTCCCAATATCCGAAACTCCAGTAAATATGGTATGGTAGTAAATATGGCGTATGGTAAACCACTCTCCAACCAAGCCAATAATTCAAAAGATGTTTGACTTGAAAACCAGAATTATAGTAGAACTTTCAGAAACAAATTTCGAAAATGATGTAGTAAAATTTGTCAAAGAGTACATACCTAGTGCCTAGGACAAAATATGGAGTTTATTTTACGACAGATGTTTATGAAATATTCGCCAGAGTTATGATGGAACAATTCAACATTCAAAAATAAAAATGGCTAAACATACACTTACACCACATGAAAATCTGAAATCGTTAAAAGTTACCGCACTGGGAAAACGAATTGAGCAAAAGTATCAGCATATTAAAAAACATTACTTTTGGCCTAAAGAAAAAAATCAATTCAAAAATGTATTATTAACATTTGCGACGTTTTCCAAATTTCGAACTATGATAGAAACCCCTAAATAAAATACAATATTACGCCAACCCCAACCCGTCCATTTGAAATCATACATATTGATAAATTTTCCATAGAAAAATAAAATATCTGACGAAAATCGACGCCTTCAGCAAATTTGCACAAGCGCATCCTCTGAACTCGTCCTCTGCCTTAGAAATTGTAAATAATATACCTAATTACTACTTAATACTTAATCAATTTGCCACCACGGAATCCCTAAACAAATTACCGAAGAAAACTATGCTGAATTTAATAGTTCGTTTGTAAAAGACCTCATGAAACCACAAAATAGACATCCATTTCATCAGATCACAACAACAACACCACATCCTGATTCGACTGGAATCATTGAACGACTTCATTCGTCTTTGATCGAACATTTCAGGCTAATAAAAAACCGGAAGAATTCAAAACAGATTCCGTCACATCTAAACTCAACTATGCAATATTAGCCTACAACACGAGCATTTATTCGACAACTAAATTTACCGCTTTCGAAATAATCGGTGGACATTTCGGCAATACAAAAGGAGATGTCATCTCCTTTAGATGTCGATGTTGAACACCAACTAACAAATGATTAAGACTTCTGGATGCACAAAGAAAAATTAAAGTTAATTTACGCTGAAATTTCCAAAAAAAAGTTAAGAAATTAAAGAAAAAGTTATAACAGAATGAAATAAGAATAGTGAAGACCCTCCAGACAAACCTGAAGAGGTATTTATGTTAAGAATGTTCAAAAACACAGCAAAGCAAAAAATAAATACAATAAAGAGAAACGTTTAGCAGTTGACAAGGATGGGAAAACTGCAAAAATAGAACCAAAACATCATAATAATAAGGACAAAATCCACCTGTCCAATATTAAAAGACCAAGAAGGAGAAATATAAAACCAACGTACCTACCCAGGAGAATCAGACAGTGACCCTACTCCTCCTTTTCCAGGGCCCTCTTTGTCGTCTCCGTCGGGGCGACCACCGACATCCGAGGCATGACCCATAACCTAGGATTCTTACCCACCAACCTAGTTCCCGCCAGATAATGACAGTAGCGGCTCTGAAAACGGTGGGGCATCAAACTAGAACACAAAACCAAGAGGCAACAAAATACCTCGAGGCAACAATAAACACCCTTCTCTTATTTACTGATTGATATTCAGCAAATTCCTTTTCAATCAACAATCTACCGTCGTACGAAAACATCCACAATTTCTACTGCAAATTAGCCACCGAAATGTGGTATAAAAATAATATAGTAAACCAAAATACAACAAAACATGACCCGTCGGCCGGTACCTACTTGAATGGAGAAGCTACTGACTTGAAGTAAGGTAGTTATCAGTGTGTTAGGACGCCGATCAATCCACAAGACCACGAACAGCAAACAGGACAAAATGCATGTAGGTACCTACCACGAATACAAATCTGTCATCAGAACCGGACCGAACGCAAAACGCGCTCAATTTGCCGCAAAAAATTAAAAACTGACAACTGACTCAACAGAGAAAGCGAATATAATTCACTACAAAAACAAATCAGAAGACGAAGGAGCATCTCGTATGGAGATGACGAATCGAATGCATAAGAAGAAAAAACGCAACCTGTAATCACCACTGTCGGCATGAAGAGTGTTTCTTCGCGGCACCCTAAAGAAAAACAACAACAACAAACTGAATCGAAGGGATGGAATCGATTGTGAAAACGAACGATTTTGGAGTAGAAATCAGATTTTGGGGACTGGGCCCAATGTGGGCGTGGACATTTTTACTCTACCGAGCATGCGCGGATGGGCCACTTTTCTCAGTTGCCATGGCGACGCAAGGTCCCAGGACCATCCAGTTTCAAGAGCCTAGGTTTCGATTTCGGGACATCGATTACTGTCGCTTTATTCCGATAGCATGCTTGGTATATGAATCACAACATGGATGCTCTACTAGAATATTGGATATCCATAGAATTTCCATTCCATAGCCAGAGAAATCTGGCGAGCCGCTGTTGAACTTTCTCAAAAATTCTAGGTAGGTACAGTGTAGGGAGGGAAATTCAAATACCAACTGAACAATAGAGTTTTTCTTAACTTAGATGTACAACCTTCATGAGACCAAATTCGATCAGAATCAAAATAGATTCAATCAAAGAAATTTTGAATCACCAGCTACTATTATTTAATTTGATACTCGGGGTATTTCAAGATATCGAAAACCCCGTTACCTTCTGTAAAGCTGGACTACTCCATCCTGGCATTATCACACCCACCAGCTATTCACGGAACTAGGAAAACTGACTAGGTACCAGATATCAAAATAAATTCTTTTTAGAAGTAAAATATGAGAACATATTAGAAGTAGCTTGTGCTATCCAACAAGACGAAATACTGTACTTTCTTAGACAACCGCTGGGCAGACGACAAGAACTTTGAATACCATTTTCTTAGGTCCTTCCCCATCAATAGAGACAATAACTATGCTGCAATCTTCCCCTGCGTCAACTAGAGGAAATAGATCATAATTATTGTAACGGTACCCTTAACATCCAATTGGGAAATGGGTAAAATTTTTCAATGTAAAACAAGTCTAATTTCCAATCAAGAAGCAATTTGTGAAAAGGAAATTCTGATCTCAGGAACAACCACTAACTGCAGATACATAACAGTTGAATTTAATGATAACTGGATTGAGCCAGTACATGAATCTCTCAATATTTAGCCGTATACCTAACGTTAACGAAATTAAAGTAACAAGCAGGAAAGAAACCGAAACCTGACAATTAAAAGGAGTAGCTACCTTATTTCTGAAGGGAATAGTGAAATCTTTTACCTTAGTTTTCCTCTCTACCTGGAAAGTCAATCAGTGACCAATTACTAACAGATTTAAATTTAAAAACGCTGCAAATCCCTGCACAACGGTTTATTATTTTGTATAGAATACCCTTCCGTTACAGATCACAGCTCTATGTATAGATAACCCGTCTATGTAATTTATGATATGTACTATTCTATACATATAATGTAGATCGCAGACCCTCTGTAGGTTAGTACCTAACCCCGTACACGTTACTAGGTACCTACCTAAATCACGAGTTAAATGTTGCTAAAATAATTCTGCCGATGACAAACAGTACCTAACAAAAAGAAACAC
Organism: Leptopterna dolabrata; assembly: GCA_954871275.1. NCBI lineage: Eukaryota > Metazoa > Arthropoda > Insecta > Hemiptera > Miridae > Leptopterna > Leptopterna dolabrata. Next base: position 33,931,743 of record OX940988.1, on the reverse strand, counting down.
ACATAATGAAGTTCTGAAAAGAAATTGTTGATGAGGAGTGAAAAAAGTTGCGAAAGTACCTACCAACAAACTCCAGCCCCTTCTACGTAGATGGTATAATGAACCGTTGTGTAATAATTTACCGTTGAGTAATGATTTACCGTAGTAATAATACTTCCCATCAATAATACTTCAACGTTTGTTCAAGTTTCACTACCTACCAACAAACTCCAAAAGAGCCATCATTTTTCAAATGAAATAATATCACAGAACAACCAACTCGACTTCATACTCCGCCAATATAATCAGGTGATCCCTAGCAATGATTTCATCTCCGCCAAATTTCCTATTGTGGGCGCGTCCCTGGTTACGAGATTTGGTTTGAATTGTATACAATTTCATTCACACTGGAGTCGAAAATGCCTGTCGGTGCAAACTTCGGGGCCTTACTGTGAACGAACGGCTGGACGTACGACGCTCCGGGTGGTCTTAAAAAACTCGCAAGTTCAAGAACTATTTAAAACCGTAAAAATATTCACGTAAAAAAATGGTATAGGCGTTTTGAAAATTTCAACCCCTATTTTGAACCCCTTACAGATGACTCACAGTAACGTCGAGCTTCGAGGACCAACTAGACCCCGAACGGAACCTATAACCCGAATTTCATCAATTTTCTTTCATGGTAACTAAGAAAAGTGGCCTGTACGGCGTACGGCGTACGGCGGACAGACGGAAATATTTTTATTGCAGTTTTGGATTCTACATACCTAGAAACGTAAACCATCAAATTTTGAGGGGGGGTAAGAATTTTTTTTTTCATGCTCGATTCCAATGGTTCATTATTGAAAATAATAAACCAAAATTAATGAAAGCTGTCGTGATTTCCTCTCAGAATCCACTTCTATAATATTGTGTGATTTTACCAAATAAACGCGGAGAATGTCGAGCTGGTAAACAACCTGGAGTTTCCCCAACCGCCATCCACCTCAGCTGACTGTAACGGCCGATTGTTGACCGGGGACGGGTGGAAAAGTCCCTATAAAAACAGCCTTTCTGGCCCAGCTCTTCATTCGACGACTTGACCCCCGACTTGCGACTTCTCTCTCGAACCTCGCTCCCTCGAACCTTTCTCTCTCTCCCGTCCACTCTCCAATATCCTAAAAGATCTCCTGCTGTTGGTGAAAACCGCGGGGAGCATTTCCCTAAAAGAACTCCTGCTGTTGATGAAAACCGCGGGGAGCATATCCCTAAAAGAACTCCTGCTGTTGGTGAAAACGGAGGGGAGCATACCCTAAAACAACTCCTGCTGTTGGTGAAAACCACGGGGAGCATACCCTAAAACAACTCCTGCTGTTGGTGAAAACCCCGGGGAGCATATCCCTAAAAGAACTCCTGCTATTGGTGAAAACCCCGGGGAGCATATCCCTAAAAGAACTCCTGCTATTGGTGAAAACCGTGGGGAGCATATTCCTAAAAGATCTCCTGCTGTTGGTGAAAACCGCAGGGAGCATACTAACTGCTGCTGTTGCTGAAAAACACGGGGAGTTAGCCTAAAGATCCCATAGGAGCCCATCCTACCACATCCATCTTCTCTCTCCTGATCATATCCATTCGTGAGTAACTCACCACTTTCTGGTGACCCCTACTCCCTAACCTACTGTCGTGAAAACCCGCTGTTCACGACAAGCGGTGAACACACATACCCGTTCACCACAAAAGCCAAATAGCAGATTTTGCAATAAACCTGAAAGATCTAAATTTCCGGACCGTCAACATAATCATGCACAACACAACTTCTCTAGACTTAGGAAAATATTTTACTCCAAGTAAAGTGACTATGGACCGTGTTTTTATATGTAGTAGTTTTATATGAATTGTTTGTATATCATAGGTACTTTATTTACCATTTTAGACATAAAATGAAAATTGTACAGGTTCGATCTAGTACCACAACCCCTACTTGCCCTACCATTTGTTCCATTCACCTTCCAGGTAGTGGAAAAGTTTAACGGGGGGGGGGGGGGGGGGGGGGTAACGTATTTTTGCGAGATTTACAGTAAAAATGCTGAGGCGACCAAAGCGGTTCCCTCGGACTTGCGAGCCCCACATAGGCCAGTCAGTCTCTCTCTCGTCGTAGATTAAACATCGGTTACCCAAGAGTTCCGTGAATTTTCTAATAACGATTTAGGAAATTCGGAAAAAATTAACTTTTCAAACCCGTCAAATCATATATATATATACCTCAGTACTTCATAATACGAGTAATAAAGAGAATTTATAAAAAGTTCGGAATCTTCAGATGATGTGGTGAAGATAAATCAAACATGTTTCAGTGTGAAAACTATTAGAAATTACACATCTCTTCACCGAGTACCTTTATACTTTACAAGTGTAGGTTATCCTTTTAGAAACACTCGTGATTAAAAAACACAATTGTACTTATAGCTTCTACGAATTAAATTGATGTTGGATGCCTAGGTACGTAGAGTAACAACACTAAGCTCCCGTCATTACTTCTTAATGATTCCAAAACTCAATAATATCTTATAGTTCCACCATGCAAACTAAATCAGTCAAGATGCCAAACTAAATCAAGGTCCAACTTCCATCCAGTGACCTCGGATGTCCAAGTGATCATCAGTAGAGTACCAACGGACATAACCCTAATGCTGTAATTCCTAGAAACGGTTGTAATGAATAAATTATTATTATCGCAACTTTCCAGAGACACTTTAACAATCACGCTATCGGGGTTGTACTGCAAACTTCTGATTGTCCTGGGGATGTCTTTGCCTGTTGCCGAGTTTCTGTCCCAAGAGACACCAACGGTCTTATACAAGGTAAAAAAAAAAATTAGTTGTGTCTATGATGAAATTGACATGCAACTCACCAATATAAATATGTAGTTCGACTATATACTTTTAGTAGGTAAGTACCTGCAAAAAAAATTATAGATACTAAGGTACGTAACTGCTGCACTGAGGTGGTTCTGTTAGTGGGAACGCCCAGAACAACCTCCGAGAGTTTACTGAAAGGGTTGGATTGGGCTTGGTCTAGTAAGACCAAATTCTAACACGTTATTATTCTCTCTCCCCCCTCCCCCCTTCTGTGTTCGGTATAGACAACCCTTGTTCTCTTTGGGGAGGGAGTGGTTGGTCGTACAGCCCGATCCTACAAATCAGAATTTATTAAAAATCAGTATTTTCCCCCTTTACACTACTTTATAATTTTATTCTAAGGAAAATATCAAACCCAAATAACCTAGTAGTACGTACCTTCAGTATCGGGAGATTAGCTGTCATTCACTGCACCTTGAGCGGATAGGAAGCTCATTCCGAACCCTCTTGTAGAAGTTTCTAGTTAGGTTTGTGTGATTGGAAATTAACTGGAATATCGTCAAATTTTTCAGGGTTTCTATCTGTACTTATATATAGTAAGCATGCTCTTCCTGGTTTTCGTTTACTCGACTCTGCTGAAGCAGAGAGCTGTGGACACGGTGCTGAGTACAGCAGCAGCGACGGTAGACGCACAAGCGTCGGGTGAACGGCCAAAGCGTCGATCCATCCATCAGCACTCGACTGGCCGCTACGGCAGTTTCTACCTCCGGATGGGAGCAGTTGGTACGACTCTAGAAATATCCTTATTCACAATTTCAAATAGAATATAAGCTGGTGGAATATAAGGAGAGCAAGATAATAATATTTATAGGGACTGACCATATAATAGTGGAGCTAGAATAAGAGTGTTTATAATAGACTAATTTTCATGGTTATATTTCTGTTTACCAGCTTTTGGGATCGGGAGCATGATATTTTCAGGCCTTGAATTCGGTCACTATCTGGAAATGGCGCATAAGCAAGGATGCAGGGACTACCTCATGGCGGTGACTCCAACCATAAGAATGGCCTTCATCATTATTCAACTTCAGTTCATATTCGTCAGTGATAAGGTTGGTATGAGAGGAGCGTTGAATAGTGCTAAAAATATGATTTTATGAATAGCAGTATAACAACCATGTATATTAAATGGCCTGTTTGGAATTTGAATAGTCAAGTCGTCAATATGGGGCTCACCATAAATTCTAACATAACCTACCTACCCGTTGGAAACCTGTTTTATGGGGTTTCGAGGATCTCATAAAATTCCGGTGCTCTGAATGCTCAGGTCAACACCCTCAATATGAATCTGGTACATGTATCTCCAGCTTAGCACCCATGAAATCCGTATGGCTGATGATACATCTCTCCCATCTCGTCGGCTTTGGAATAATATTAAAAATTTAGGCTTATCTGACAATTCCAAAGGTAATAGTAGTTCAATTCATTTTGATTTAAACGAGTTGAATTGTCATTTTGCTGATTCCACTGGTCTTCCTTTCCCTCAGTCTAATCTTAGTCCTCATTCTGTACCTGGTCCTGATTTTGCCTTCCGTAATGTTACCGCTGATGAGGTTGCCTCTGCTTTCAAATCTGTTGTATCCAATGCTACTGGTGATGATGGTATTCCTAGAAGGTTCATTTTGCTTATATTTCCTTTCATACTTGAACACTTAACGTTTCTTTTTAACCATGTATTCACCACCTCGCAGTTTCCTCGTGCCTGGAAGTCTGCCCTCGTCTTCCCACTTGCCAAAGTTACTAACCCTACCCAGTTGTCCGACTTTCGCCCAATTAGTGTGCTTCCTTTCCTCAGTAAGATCTTAGAATCCTTGATGAACTGCCAAATCTATGAACACATCAGGAACAACAACTTACTGGATCACCTTCAGTCTGGTTTCAGAAAATCCCACAGCTGTGAAACTGCCCTGCTGCGGGTGGTTGAAGATGTGCGGGGTGGTATTGAGAGAGGACAGTGCACTATCATGGTTTTACTTGATTTTAAAAATGCGTTTGGCTCTGTAAATCACAATCTTCTTGTTGAAAAACTCAATTCCTTCTTCAACTTCTCCTCTACGGCTTGCTACCTTGTGAAGTCTTACCTCTCGGAAAGAACACAGGTGGTGGTTTCTGGCGACTCTCGTTCTACGCCTCTCCCTGTCCCCTTAGGGGTCCCCCAGGGGGCTGTTTTGGGCCCAACAATTTTCTCGCTTTTCATCAACGACCTGCCCTTAGTCCTTCAGTCCTGTTCCCACCATCTTTTTGCAGACGACTTTCAGATTTATATGCATAGTAACTTGGGATCTGACTTGGTTACGTCAATTAGTATAATTAATTCTGAATTGGTAAGGATTTCTGACTGGGCTTCGAGGAATGGGATAGCCTTGAACCCAATGAAGACTCAGGCAATAGTTTTATTTAGTAGCGCTATTCCTACTGATCCTCTCCCGCCGATCTTGATGGGTGGAACTGTTGTTCCATTCTGTAGCCAAGTGAAAAACTTGGGAGTTCATCTTGACTGTTCTCTTTCCTGGGAGCCACAAGTTTCCCATATCTGCAGACGAGTTTATGGTTCACTTCACTCGTTGCGACGGTTGAATAATTTTACACCTGAAAACCTTAAACGCAAACTTGCCCTTGCTCTTGTGAGCCCCCATTTCCTGTACTGTGCTTCTCTCTTTTCCTACTCCTTATCCTCTGCTTTGCAGCATAAACTCCTTGTTGCTTATAACAGCTGCTTGCGTTATGTACATAATGTCAAGCCTAGGCACTCAGTAGGATCTCTCAGCCTCTTTCCTTTACCGCTTTTCAAATATTTTTCTCTCCGTCACCTTAAATTAATGTTTCTAATCCTGCATGGTATGTTACCTTCTTACCTAAATGCTCTAGTTATCCCTGCCTCTTCTTCTCGGTCCAATGCCATTATGATTCCCCGCCATCATTCTCGAGTTATGTCCAGGTCATTTGTGGTTTCCGGGGCAAGAGCCTGGAATTTACTCCCCACTTCTATTCGAGCGTTGCCTGCTCTGGGTCGGTTTTTGGCGGCCGCTACTGAGCGCCTAGGTAGTGGTGATTGGGTTTGACGTCTGTATGTGCATACTCCCCCCCCCCCCCCCCAATTAATTGTAATAAGCAGTATTATTTTTTTTTTTTAATATATTTTTTCCATTTAGCTATTTTGTAGATTTCAATAATTTTTTTTTTTCTCTCTTTTTTGGCCGTTCGCCTGCCTCAGTATTTACCTAGCTAGTATGTAATGTAATTCGAGTGAGCAACTTATGGACTTCCATGTCTAAAGCTCAATAAATGATTATTATTATTATTATTATTATTGTTTCCGATGACTGGTAAATTAGGTCTACACAATATGAGACTCGCTCATTCAAGCTTGAGGAATGTCAACAGAATCAAACCAAACGTGTCGTACAATGTACGTAATCCACATCAACTGTGTTGTTTCAGGTAATCTCATTTTGGTTTATTATTTTCAATGATGAACATTTGGAATCGAGCATGGGGGGAAGGGGGGATCCAGTCATGCAGCATGGCTTAAGGATCGAATTTTCAAAGAAACTGTTTGGGAATTTAAATGAATGGTCACCTACCAGAGCACTCATTACGGCCTAACTGGGCATTTGCTGAGACCAGAGTGGCACTTCGTGCAGAAAAATTATGTCAAAAAATCATTTGTGGGTGTTGTGAACAAAAAAATTGTGATTTTGATCACTCGATGCAGTCTGAACGTGCTGAAACTACTCTCAATCGATTCAGCGAGCAAAAAACGTAATAAAGACACCTCACATGCCTACATAAAAAACGCTGCAAATTATTACACAACGGTTTATTATTTTTGTACAAATGCCCCTTCTGCTTAGATCACTGTTGTCTATGGACAGTACCCTCGAGCTCCGTCCAGGAAAGCTGTAAATGGAGTATTGGAGTGGGCCCGGGAATTAAAGTTTCATACAAATGCGCGGGATTCAATAATTAAATCATTAATTATTTGTAGTTATTCATGAAGCATACGGTAAATAATAAACCGTTGTGTAATAATTTACTTGTATAGATGCCCCTTCTGCATAGATAGTATAATTAAACCGGGCAATAATTTACCGTTGTGTAATAATCTACCGTTGTGTCACAATTTACCGTTGTGTAATAATTTACACAATAATGCTTCAATGTTTGTTCAAGTTGCAAAAGTAGGTACCTATCAACAAAATCCAAAACAGCCATCGTTTTTCAAAAAACGATAAATGGAATCAAATCAAAATAAATGGGATCAAATGGAATAATATCACAGAACAACCAACTCGACTTCATACATCCATTCGTGATTCAATGATACCTGGGCTGAATTTATACAATTCGATTCACACTCCTGTTGAAAAAGCCTGTCGGTGCAAACTTCGGGGCCTCATTGTGCACGAACGGCTGGACAAACGATGCTCCGGGCGGTCTCAAAAAACTCCCAAGATCAAGAACTATTTAAAATCGTCAACAAATTCGAGGTAACGACGTCCTGGAGATTTCAACCCCTATTTTTCACCCCTTAGAGATGACTGACAGTAACGCCGCGCTTCGAGGACCAACTAGACCCCAAACAGGACCTAAAAACCAAATTTCGTTAATTTTGGTTCATGGTAAATAAGAAAAGTGCGGTGTACGGCGGACGGACAGGAATTTTTTAATTGCATTTTTGGATTATACATACCTTGAACCGGAAACCATCAAATTTTGAGGGGGGGGGGGGGGATTTTTTTGCTCGATTCCAAAGGTTCATTACTTATTGAAAATAATAATCGAATTTGCATTTTTTTGGATTTCATACTGGAATTTTGTGAATTTGGTATGCTGGGTGCGTCTAGTTGGACTGAGACCAGTTGCAATCACTTCAGCGCCCCCCAAAACATGATTGACAGCCCCTTACATGCCTGTGTTGCTGAAATCCTTTTTGTTTTGAATGGGATCCTTTTTGTTTGGGGGGGTGGGGGGGGGGGGGAATTTTGTTATTGGGTAAATTATTAGACAACGGTAAATTATCACACAGTGGTAAATTATTACACAACGGTTTATTATACTATCTACGCAGAAGGGGCACCTATACAGGTAAATTATTACACAACGGTTTATTATTTACCTTATGCTTCATGTATAACCACAAATAATTAATGATTTAATTATTGAATCCCGCGCATTTGCATGAAACTAATTCCCTGGCCGGCTCCAGTACTACATTTAGGGTTTTCCTGGAGGGAGCTCGAGGGTACTGACCACAGCAAACAGTGAAAAACTGGTGCAGGTAAATAATAAACATTTGTGTAATAATTTGCAGCGTTTTGAAGAGGTGGTGGACTTTAAGGCCTAGTTGGATGTGGGCAATATTGTGACAAAATCAAGAATCTGCGTATTTAGTTGGAACTGGCTGTAGGTAGTAGGTACAGGCCATATTCTGTAGATGATACGATTGGAATACCTGTATAATTTCTTCTGGGCTGATATAGATTTTGGTTCTAGTTGGACTGAATTTGATATAGATGTTCCTCCTCGAAGTGGATGAGACTGTTGCCGTAATATTGTGAGAGCAGTGTAGGCTGATTTAGTAACACATGGGGTTCACGATGCTAGGTTGAAGCGTACCGAGTCTAAAACATGACAGTGAATTTCCTACAACGTGAGCGATTTCGAGAATTTTTGCAGGATTAAATTATTGGTGACGGTTTAATAAGGTTTCAACAGTTTGGATATGAGTGGCAAACGAGATCTTTTAGTTAGGAAAATTCGTCCACTATTTTTGTCATTATTAAAGTTGATTGTATTTATGGTGTTGTTGCAATATGTCAGTAGGTCGATAATGGGGCCGGAATAGTTCTCTAATGTCTTCTTGGTCTCGTCGATGATGTCGTATTTGACGGGGTCCTCCGAATCCAGGTTTCCGGTGGGGCGGTGTGGGGCATTAAAGAGTCCCGTAGTTTGGTATATGTGACATGGTAATAATATGGTTTAATGCATCAGTTATCAAGTCTGTTTGTTCTGGGACAGCTGCGTCAGTTTTAAGTATATTTATGTCGACCCCCGTTTGGAAGTGATCCCTAACGAGATCGATTCGATGGAAGAGGTCATGTAGTTCGTAGCAGGAGGTAGGATTCTGAAAGTCTTGCGGGTACAAGGTTGATAGGTAGCAGCAGTCCAGGATTTGTGTTCATGTCATGAAGTACGTAGGCTTGAGCCCGGATGAGTAACAGGATTCTGTATGCTATCCATGTAGCTACCTACTTTATTTTCTGTCTAAAAAATTCGTTCTTTCGCACACAGTTCCATTTGGGCCCTAGTTGCGTCCAGAAAATTTGCAGCCTCATCGGAATATACCCAATGGTGTTACGGGTGAAAAATGGGTGTAAAAATGAGGTTTTTTGGTATTTTAGTAACATGAGCTTGTGAGGTATCGTTTTCCATGTTTTTAGGACGAGGAGACCGAATATGAAGTCGATTTTGACAAGATTTTGACAAACTGAGGTTCTAACGAACGCAGGAACGTACTTCTAGAAATTAATTTTCTTCGGTGCCCGAAATTCGCGCTCACGACCGATTGCATTTGGCGGGTAGTTGTCCTCTCCAGGAAGTACGTCTCGGCTGGCTAGCTCCAAGACGGGACAGCGTGAGGAAAGGCGGCAACGGTGGGCCGGGCCTTTCACTTCCAACAGCACAGCTCCGCGGATTTTCGACGACTGACCTCGATCGTGTTGTTCCATCGGGTTTTATGCGATTTTTCCGTAGCTTCTTCCTCTTGATTTTTACTCTTTTCGTTTGGTAATCAGTGTAAGAATCCCAGTGCCAAATTGGGATCTTACACTATCTATCTATTTGAATCTCAAGTCTTCTGTGATTCTATACTAGAATGTCCAGCAACGATTTTGTGAACAGACGCCCAAAAAGCCGAAAGACTGCTAGACCTAGCACATGTATGCCTCAAATTAAAAATTCAACCATACCCAACCTGAGCCTGATTTTCTCTGGGCTTTTCTGAAATCTCTTGTGGTCTCGTTGATGGCAGATTTAAAAAGAGCTAACGGTCTGAATTTCAATGAGGAATTTTTGTCTGCATTTGAGGTTAAGGGGAAATAGCCTGACGACTAGTTCCAAAAGCCGCCACCACGTGGCAGCACCAAAATGAGCTAAATTAATATTCGCTCTCCTTCAATTAATAATTGAACGATTTTCAATCTGTAAATTGCATTGGATTCAAAATCAGCATAGAATTTCCGGAAATTGGTTCTGGTCTTCGAAATTCTAAAATTTGTATGTTTGAATCACTGGCGTATGAATTTGGCTACTTTTTTCGAAAATCCCAATTACCCAAATTCTAGAGGGCTGTGTGCTGATTACGACGGTTTTTTCAAATTTAAAATTGGTCCACTAAAACCCCATCAATTCTTGTCCAGACGGTGATGGGCGAGGGGGTTGGGGAGGAAGGCAGCTCTTGAATGGGGGTAGGCGGCTCCCCAGGCCCCTAGGGGTTTCGCCGCCCGAGCAGCTTGGATACCTGCCATTTCCAAGAACAGTTTTTGCCCCACCATTCAAGAATTTTAGATTTCTTCCTCCCTGTTCGAGGCTTGCAATGAAACTGTTTGGGCCCATCCATGACCAAGTGCCAAACTACACGAGAGTGTGAGCTATTTTTTATGCATCAGTCATAGGAGGGATGATAACATAAAAAATAAAAAATAATCAAATAAATGAAACAAGGATCTTGAGTTATATTATAATTTATTTTTACTTTTTAACATTATTAGTACCTATTAATTTAGACTATTGTGTCAATCACGAGTCGAATCCTGAACTATTCACAGGAAATCACTGGACAGGTTGGAGACCTTCTGAAATCGCTGCTAATTATTGCACAACGGTTTATTATTTACCTGTATAAATGCCGCATCTCCGTAGATCACTGGTTTCTGTAGTCAATATATATACCCTCGTCCCCCCCCACCACCAGGAAAATGACTCCCCTCTCTCCACCCCCCACCACCCCGTGCTCCACCGAGGAAAGTTGAACCGGCCGGGCAATTACAGTTTCATAAATATACAGTGGATTGAAGAATTCTATCATTAATAAATTATTTTTTCTTATTCATGAAGCATAACTTTTGATCGCTACAAAAGTAGGTAGGTACCGATCAACAAAATCCAAAACAACCATCATTCTTCAAATGAAATAAGTATCTAAATCGATTTCATGCGCCATGCGTGATCCCTAGCAATGATGTCTTGGCCTATTCATAAGGTTTCATTCACGATCATGTTGATGAAGCTTTTCGGTGCAAACGAACGTTGGACGTACAATGCTCCGGGTTGTCTAAAAATATTCCCAAATTCGAGATCAGTTTAAAAGTGTTGTTGGAAATTCCATACATCCATGTCATCGCAACGTGTTCTGCATCGTATTATTTTCGTATGGTTTGGTTGGCCTTCTGCTTTTTTGGTATCGATATGTTTTATTTTTCGATTTCCATGGCATTCAGTTTTGTGCGTCGATCTGTGAAAATAAGTTTGTTCAAGTCGGTATTCTTGTCTTTTTATTCGAGTAAAGTTAGTTGGTCAGTTCTGTGAGTTTACATGTGAATACAACACTCTATTTCAGAAACTGTTCGACTTCTTTGTGATAATACCTACCCGGTTTTCTGTGTAGGTCCCGTCTTCCAGTCGATATTGTTCCCTTAACTCTTTTGAGTTCCTTTTAAGTGATTTATCGACAAAATCTGGCATCCCTTGTGGGGACAATATTTGAAGATGGATATCACAAGATTGAAAGCGGAAAGGACTCAGGTAAGACGTCTCTTTACCACCTGTGCTACCAAGCTCTTCGAATTGTTGGATAAACAGGAGTCTCCCCTTCCTTCTGTGCTTGAGGCTTTCTCGAAATTGGAAGACAAGTCCGATCGTCTCTTTTATTTGGATCGTCAGGTGAGTGATGCTTTTTTTGCTGAAGTTGGTAAGGATTTCAATGAAGACGATTTAGTGACTGAGTACGATGCAGTGGAGAAATATAGAGAAGTTTGGATGACTGCATGCGTTAGGAAGGACCTCATCACTAAGCCTGTTTCCCCCTCTTCTGAAGCCGCTCACTCTGTCGTCAGCGTTAGAGACAAGCAGTGTTTTTACAAGCTACCAAAGTTGGAACTCAGACAATTTGACATAAAACCGAAAACCTGGATAAGTTTTTGGGCCTGTTTTCGCAAAATTCATGAAAGATCCGACTTGGATGCTGAGGACAAGTTTCAGTTGTTGTTGCGCACTGCTAAAGAGGGTACTCCTGCTCGTGAGTTACTAGATAGCTTTCCCCCCTCTGCGGACAATTATGAAAAGGCTATAACTTTACTCAAGAACCGGTTTGGGCGTGATGAACTATTGGTGGAGCTTTATGTTAGAGAACTTTTGAATCTTGTGTTACTACAGTCAAGTGGTAAAACCTCCATTTCACTCTCACAGCTTTATGATCGGCTAGAGACCCAGTTGATGGCATTGGAGAGCCTGGGAGTAGCTTCGGACAAATATGCCAGCATGTTGTACCCAATGGTTGAATCTTCGTTACCAGAAGCTGTTTTGAGAGAGTGGGAGCGAAAGAGAGTCAAATCATCTGATAAAGGGCTACTGTTGGAAGCTACTGATCGCATGGCTGAGTTGAGGCTATTTTTGAAGGCTGAGGTTGAGAGCGAGGAAAGATTATCCCTCGCACGAAATTCTTTCTCGTCTTCCGCTAATACTACTCATAGAGACAAACAGGATAATGGCCGAAAATCCGATACCACAACACCTAAAGTATCCACTGCTGCTGACTTGGTCAATTTTCAGTCGCAGTCCAAGCCAGATAGGTGTTTGTTTTGTGGTGATGACCATCCTGCGCAATTTTGTTTTAAAGCCCGTCAGATGAAAGCGGTTGGTAAGTTTGACTTGCTAAAATCCAAGAAAATTTGTTTTAGGTGCTTGACCTCGTTTCATGGCAGGAAACCTTGTAAGGTCAAACTTTCCTGTATGATTTGTATGAAACAACATCCGACTGTGATGTGTCCGTCTCTCAAGACCGAGGAAGACCCTCAGCCATCTACTAAATCTGATGTTGACCTCAACTGTTCTAATATGGACTGCACCCCTGTTTTGATGCAGACATTGAAAGTTCGTCTGCAGGGTAGTGATGGTTTGACGGCAAGGCTTCTCATTGACACTGGATCTCAACGCAGCTATATCACAGCAAAGCTGGCTAAGGAACTGGATCTCCGACCATCGAAAACTGAGAAGCTAGTTCATGCTCTTTTTGGAGGGGATAGAACCGAGTTGAAGACTCATAGTTGTTATAAGGTTCACCTTCAGAGCGTCATTAGTAATTTTGCCTGTCATTTTGATGTTCTGGATTCTGAGGCTATATGTCATGCTGTACCTGCTATTCCTAAGGGTTTATGGATGAAGGAGCTTCGTTCCAGGAAGATATTTTTGTCAGATACTACTCAGGGGCCTGTTGACATACTTGTGGGTGCGGATGTTGCTGGAAAACTTCTCACTGGTAGACGCCAGGTTCTCAGCTGTGGTCTTGTGGCCATTGAAACTCTACTGGGATGGACGGTTATGGGAAGACTGCGGGATAATGTTTGTAATTACATGTTGAATGTAAGTTCCCTTTGTACAGTAGACCTTCCAGCTTCGGATCTCTGGCGACTGGATGTCATTGGCATCAATGACCCTGGTGATATAAGTACAAAGGAAGAGGCTCGTTCTTTGGCTCAGGTACATTTTTTACAGACCGTCAAAATTTTGGAGGATGGCCTGTACGAGGTCTCACTTCCATGGTTAGTTGGGCATCCACTGCTTCCCCGTAACTTCAGGATGGCGTCCTCTAGACTGCAAAGTACTTTGAAAAAATTGCGTTCTACTGATTTGATGGCGGATTATGATGCTGTTTTCAACGAGTGGTTGTGCAATGACATCATTGAGAGGGTTTCCATAGACAATTGGGATTTTGGACACTACCTTCCTCATAGAGCCGTTGTGAAGGAAGGAAGCACAACTCGTATTCGTCCTGTGTTTGATGCATCGGCCCATGAAAAGGAGCAACCCAATCTGAATCAGTGCTTGGAAAAGGGGGACAACCTCATTGAACTTATTCCTGCCATGCTTTTGAGGTTCCGACTCAGGAAAGTTGCTGTGATAGCAGACATCCGCAAGGTTTTTTTGCAGATTTCCATCAATCCCGCTGATCGAGATGCACTGAGATTTTTGTGGAATGACAGCTCTGGGAACTTAGTGATTTATAGACACAGAAGAGTCGTATTTGGGGTCACAAGTAGCCCGTACCTTCTAGGAGCTGTTATAAATCACCATTTGTCACTATGTTCCCATAAAACTGTTATTAATGACATTCCTATCTCAGAGAGTGTCATCTCCAGGATCAAGCGGTCCTTTTATGTGGATAATTGTGTCACATCTCTCGATGATTGGGATTCTCTTGCTGACTTTATGACTCAGGCAAAAGCCATATTTTTGGATGCACAATTTGACCTTCGAGGGTGGGAGTGGTCTGACCCATCATTAAATGAAGCTACTTCCACAGCTGTTTTGGGAATTCAGTGGGATCGGAAAGGTGACACGCTTCGAGTGAACCCTCCTTCTTTTGATGATTTTAACGAGGTCCAAATTACTCGAAGGTCTGTGTTATCAGCGACTCAGAAGATTTTTGACCCAGCAGGAGTTTGTTCACCTGCCATTTTGATTCCCAAGCTGATCATTCAGGACAGTTGGATCGACGGAGGTACTTGGGACACCCCCCTGAAGGAGAAAAGCAAGAAAAAATTCCTAAAGTGGATGGCAGAGATCTCATCACTCAGCGAAATTGAAGTTCCTAGATGGATAAGGGCTTCTATTGAGTCTAGCAGTGTGGCCCTTCACACCTTTTGTGATGCTAGCTCTACTTCATATGCAGCTGTGTCATTTTTGCATGTTCAGACAGAAGACACTGTTTTTGTGACACTGGTTGGTGCCAAGTCACGTGTCGCACCTTTGAAGAAATTGACTATACCCCGTCTTGAACTACTGGCTGCAACTATTGGTGCGCGACTGGCGTCGAGTGTTGTCAAGGAGATGGGTGAGGTTCCCACATTTTTTTGGAGTGACTCTTCCACTGTTTTGAGCTGGATCCGCCGAGAAGAACCATGGGGAGTTTTTGTGTTCAATCGAGTTCGAGAGATCAGGAGTCTCACTGCACAAGGAGTTTGGAGACATGTTCCTAGCTCTTCAAATCCTGCTGACTTGGTGAGCCGTGGTTGTCAACCAAAAGAGTTATTGGATTCCAGATGGTGGGAGGGACCAGATTGGCTCTGCCTACCCCAAGATGAGTGGCCTGTGTCTCATATCAATCCGGATGAGGATGAGGTTTTGGCTGAGCGGCGGAAAACAGCTGTTGTTGCTGTCACCCTTTCAAGAGACTTCAACTCCACATGCCTGAGTAAATTTTCTAGGTATTCTAGAGTGGTTCGTTGTGTTGGGTGGATGTTCCGCTATTTATTCAACCGTTTTTCCAAGAAGCCTCCCAGGGCTGGAGATCTGCATTTTTCGGAGGTCGACCGTGCTGATAGGGTGGTGCTGAGGATGATTCAAGAAGAGTCTTTTTCTGGAGTGAAGGACAAAAATCTTCGCAAGTTGAAACCACAGGTGGACTCCTTTGGTTTGATTCGTCTGAGGACCAAGATCTGGGCACGGAAAGACACGGAGGATTTTAGGGCACCTGTCATTCTACCTCCT
This sequence comes from Leptopterna dolabrata, assembly GCA_954871275.1. Classification (NCBI taxonomy): domain Eukaryota; kingdom Metazoa; phylum Arthropoda; class Insecta; order Hemiptera; family Miridae; genus Leptopterna; species Leptopterna dolabrata. The sequence goes on along the minus strand of OX940988.1, from coordinate 33,916,099 downwards.
AAGCATGATCTTGTTTCAAAGTTGATTTTGGAACTCCACAAGAGGAATGGTCATGTTATTGGTCAGACTCTGTTAAACTTGATCAGAGAAAGGTATTGGGTTATTCGTGGTCGCCAAGTGATCAAGCGAATTGTTGCCCAATGTACTGTCTGCCAACGTTTTTTGGCTAAGTCTTTGGAAGTGGAAACACCCCCTCTCCCAGAGAGTAGGGTTCGTGATTCAAATGTTTTTGAAGTTTGTGGTACCGACCTCGCTGGACCACTGTATTTGAAGAACGGCGACAAGGTTTGGATCTGCTTATTCACGTGTGCAGTATACCGAGCAATCCACATGGAAATAGTTTCTTCCCAGTCCACCGAAGCTTTTCTACTTGCTTTTCGTCGGTTTGTGGCAATGAGAGGACGCCCGGCAATTATTTATTCAGACAATGGACGAAATTTTCAGGGTGCTAGCAATGCCTTGAAAGAAGTTGACTGGAATGACATTGCTGCTCAAGGCGCCATTGATCGGATTGAGTGGCGTTTTAATCCCCCTCGAGCTGCGTGGTGGGGTGGATTCTGGGAACGCATGATTGGTGTTCTCAAAGTTGTTCTCAGGAAAATGCTGGGAAGAGCGCGTTTGAATTATGAAGAATTATGCACGGTGGCATATGAATGTACAACCTATATCAACCAGCGACCGCTAACCTATTTGTCTGAAGACCCTAGCGACCCTGTTCCTGTGTCACCGCAGATGTTTTTACAGGAGCTCCCCCAAAATGGCTTGCCTGACTGTGATGCTGCTGATGCCAACACTTTTAGAAGAAGAATTCTGCACCGGCTTCGCCTCAAGGAGGAACTCAAGTGGCGTTTTAGAACTGAGTATCTGGGCCAACTCCTACTAGATTCTGGCGGCTTCAGTGACAAAAGAGGTCCACTGGTGGGAGAAATAGTACTTATTGGTTCAGATGACAAGAAGAGGATTGACTGGCCCCTGGCAGTGATAGTTGAGCTCATTCCTGGACAAGATGGGAAATGTCGAGCTGTAAAGCTGAAAACAGCCAACGGGTCTTTCACCAGGGCAATCCAGCATGTTTATCCCCTTGAAATATCGCTACAAGATCCTGTTCCTGATGATCTTGCTCTGGACAAAGGCTGTGGTGACCCTATGGATTCTTCAGCCCCTGAGTCTTCAGAGGATGTATCAAAACCTGTCAGGAAGAAACCAACCCAGAGGACTGTTTTGAAGGATGTTGAAACCCGATGTGGATGTCGAATCAGATTACCTGTGCGATATGCCGTTTAATGAGTTAACCTATGTATCTTTTGATCTCATTATGGCTGTTATTCTGATTGTATTTTTTTTACATGAATGTATGTTAGGGTCCAGGTTTCTAATGTTTTCAAAATTGAGTCGTTAATACTCCTCAGGTGGGAGTATGTTGGAAATTCCATACATCCATGTCATCGCAACGTGTTCTGCATCGTATTATTTTCGTATGGTTTGGTTGGCCTTCTGCTTTTTTGGTATCGATATGTTTTATTTTTCGATTTCCATGGCATTCAGTTTTGTGCGTCGATCTGTGAAAATAAGTTTGTTCAAGTCGGTATTCTTGTCTTTTTATTCGAGTAAAGTTAGTTGGTCAGTTCTGTGAGTTTACATGTGAATACAACACTCTATTTCAGAAACTGTTCGACTTCTTTGTGATAATACCTACCCGGTTTTCTGTGTAGGTCCCGTCTTCCAGTCGATATTGTTCCCTTAACTCTTTTGAGTTCCTTTTAAGTGATTTATCGACAAGTGTAAAAAAATCATACCCTTCTACTGTAAGTTTTCGAGCTACGGCGAAGTTCTGAAATTTTCAACCACTATTTTTTATTCCTTAGAAATGACTGACAGTGACGCCGAGCTTGAGGACCAATTAGACCCCAAATGGGACCTACAATCCATCGAAAAATTTTGATAGAGCAAAAGTGGGATTTGATAAGGAAGGGGTACGAACGTACAAACGAAGTTGTTCCAATTTTCAGATTATTAATTAATAACTTTTTTGGTTCTCCGGAAATAAATAACAAAGGTAACAATATTAATTGAGTAGGTACTACTTAATAAGAACTCATCAAAAGAGACTTCTGGCTCCCGAATTTGGCTGCTTCTCGTCAATCTTGACTCTACCAATTCAGATGGCAGAGCGTGATGGTAAAAGTAAATAAGTTTTTTCTCCATCTTTTGATTCCGTAACTCATCTTCGGCTGGAATTTCTGCGATGTGCAAGTCTTTGTCTGTAGGTACCTATGCACTACGAATAACATTTAGTGGCTCCTGCAATATGCAGTTGCCCTTGGACTTGAAAGCAATAGGGATGGGTTCAATTTCAATTCTTTGTGAGATATGAAGAATGATTTGTTTTTGGACGCAGCATCAGCTGTCGTCAACTTGCTGGCTGACTGAGGGCATTTCATTTCAATGATTGAATTTTCACCCTCAATCCAGCCATCGGGTGAGGCACCCAAAAATCCAAATTTTCGGTCAACGAAAAGCCCACACTTTCTGACTTTCAGTTCACTTCTGATCGTGAAAGAAACTATATAAATCCGGCTCAGATATCACTGCTAGGGAACGCCTGATTATAATTACGCATGTCTGTGTGAAATCGAGTTGGTTGTATCGTGATACTTTGTTTGAAAAATGATGGTTGTTTTGGGTTTTTTTATAGGTACCTAGTTTTTTAATCTGAACAAACGTTAGGTACGCTTCACAAATAACAGCAAATAATTTTATAGAAAATTTTATAGCAAATAATAATTATAGAATTCTTCATTCCGCCGCACATTTATGAAATGTGATTGCACGGTTGGATCCAGTACTCGATTTTGGGCTCTATTGTGGGAAGCACAAAGGTAGGTATTGAGTTCAGAAAACAGTGATAATCTATACTGGTAAATAATAAACCGTTGTATAATAATTTGTAGCGTTACTTATTCTATTTTCGGATTCTACATACCTTGAAACGGAAACCATCACATTTGGTTTGGGGAGGGGGGAATTTTTCATGCTCAATTACAAAGGTTCATTATTGAAAATGATAAATGGAAAACTGACTGTTTAGGTAGACACAATTATGGTTAGCTGGGTAGAAACGATTGTTGGAAGAGAATTACAAGTCAGGTACCTGAGCGCCGTGGGGGCCTCGGGCCCGACTGGGAAGCCGCCTACCCCCATTCAAGAGCTGCCTTCCTCCCCAACCCCCTCGCCCATCACCTTCTGGACAAGAATTGATGGGGTTTTAGTGGTCCAATTTTAAATTTGAAAAAACCATAGTAATCCGGACACAACCCTCTAGAATTTGGGTAATTGGGATTTCCGAAAAAATTAGCCAAATTCGAACGCCAGTGACCCAGATGAACAAATTTTGAAATTTTGTACACCAGAACCAATTTCCGGAAATTCTATGGTGATTCTGAATCCAATTCAGTTTACTGATTGAAAATCGGTCAATTATTAACGAACTGAGAGAGAATATTAATTTGCCCTCGACGGTGTTGCCATCTGTTCAATATTATTCTTACAAGTTTTTTTCGGGCTATTTCCCCTTAAACTTGTTAGCACTATATTGATAACATGATGGAAAGTACAGCGAAAGCTTGTTATCAGTCCCTGCAGTCTGCAGAAGGAATACCACAGAGCTATCGACGAGAAAACAACCAGAGGAGTAGATAACTCAACCTTTGTTTGCACGGTCTCCCTGGAAAAGCAGCACCATCGGTAGTACGGCAGAGCGCGAAAGGGCATTGGAAGCGCACGTGGTGTCTGTCATCAAGGACCAAGTCAAACCAAATGTCACGTTGACTTCCGACCCCATCGCTAGGGTGCGTCGTGTTGGTACCCAGTTTGACTTGAAACCTCTTCTGCATCAAGACCTTTTGTGGGGCCAGGCATAATCACTTTCATTAAGCACTCGGTTAAGGCTGATGTATTTGGCCAGAAGAAGGAAGGAAGGAAGGAACCCGAAGGAAGGATTTGAACTTACTCCTTACTGAGGTTGCAGGTGTGGACTCACAATGGTGTCATTTGGTTTCTCCATAAAGGCACCAGGTATTCTGCCACCACCATGGATGAACTCAAGGATAAATTCTCCAAACTAGAAATCATGCCAATGAAGTAAAGTACTGGTGGGTAGATGAGGTTTGTACACTTTTTAATTCGTTTTGTTCTACCTATATTGTTGGGTACCCTCCTATTTTCGATTATAGTTTATGCTCCCATGTTTTTAAAATGTTCCTGTGATCTGTATTGTTGTGATTCTACTTCACGGGCTTTTCTGATTTATCTTAGTTCTGTTTTTCTTGTCTGTACGTATTAAGTTAGTGAATTTAAATTATGATAGATATACCTATGTACATTAGACCACACTTCCCACTATTTTGTATCCTGTCCCCGAGTGGATGCCATTCCCTACAACATCTTCATTTTTAAATATCCATATGCTTATATTTTTTATCTACCTTTTTGCTTCATCTTCCAAATTCTTTTTTTTCAACTTCTGAATTCATTTTTCCCTTTCTGTTTTTCTTTACTAGTATTATTTCCGTTTCACCCTCTTCTTACCCTGCTTTCCTTCTCTCCATTATCAATGCATCAAAGGCAACTAATGAATCATCAATTATCTACTCATATCACTCTTGAGGTGTGGTGGTGCGAGGGTTTGAATTTCGATGTCGGGTCCTGATGTTCCGCACTCGCCCTGCTGCACACGATTGAACCATCTTAAAGCCCCAATTACACCTGCCGAGTGCTGGGCCGAGACAGTGCATTCGGCCGAGTAAATCGCAGTGTAATCGGCCCAGACAGTACTCGGCCTAGTAATGGGCGAGTGATTTTGGGCGAGTCAGTGAATAGAACCATTTTCTATTTACTCGGCCAAGTACACTCCCTCCACTGATCAACTTGCTCGGTTGCTACTCGCCCTCCCACTAGGCTAATGTGATCAGATTTGATGGGTGAGCGCGCATTTTGGTTTATTATTCTGCGAATAATACACCAATGTATTCGTGCGGCCAAATTTTTTATAACAACCTGTTACGAGGCAGGGACTTCGGGGTGGAGCAGAGATGGCTTCGGTCGAGGCTTTCGCCCCATTGCGGCATGAAGCCCCCAAAACCACCCCCGCTAAACCCTTCTCTCCCTGCCGTACTCCTAATCCTTCCCTGAATCGCGGGAAATAAATGCAAACTTCTAACTAACACTTTTGAGAATTGAAATACTAGGAAAAATGAAATTACCTATCTTTACTTTAGTATTCTAAAGGGGGCGTTCCACCAACTGTTTCCCTCCCATGAAAGAGAGAGGAAACAGTAAACAAAATACCTAATAGTTTTTAGTTTATACAAAAAACAAGGTAGAGCTACTCTTCATACACCATCCCCACAACCCAAGAAGCTAGTGACTTCCATACCGTCGTCGGTCTCGCAGCTTTGTCGAACTCATCTTGTCCCAAATTCTAATAGTGTACCTACTTCACGGTTTTTCATTTTAAATGTCTATCGTGTGATGATTCGATTATGGGCGACAGGGTCCTCCACTTCTGGAACGAACCTACTCTGAAAATCGGACCTAGCCTAACTTGTAAAAGTGATAGTGTAGTGTCAGAAAAATCACTGCAAGAATTCTAGATCACCTCCAGAAGAAAACAACCATCAATCATGGACTTACCTTGCTTCCTAGAACTCCACTATAAGACCTGAGCTCAATTTAGCAAAACTCCACAAATGTTGGAGTATTATAGTTCAGGCTCTCGAATCTCCCTGACCCAACTTGCTTGTCTTTTGCGAAAGGAAACTTCCTAACATCACGAAGGGGGAAAGTTGGAACTATAGGGCAATAATTCCCGAAAGATCCGTCTTATCCCAAGGCACTATCATTGGCCACGGTGGATTCGTGAGGAAATAAACCTCGATCCCAAAGAACGGATCCAGGCTTACTAGCTCCCGAAAACTCCGAGGTCCATCCCAAAAGACAAGGAAGTTTACGAAAATTCGGCCTTTCAACCTATTCGAACGAAAAGAGAAATTTTTTTTTGATTTGAAAAGTTACTTGAGCTCAGGATCCTATGAGAAGAGCGGCCAAGCCGACAATGAGCAGCCTATAGCCACATGGTAGGAGGTGACCACATTTAAAGTTACTTCAAGGAAAACATAAAAATAAAGCCTAACTTCACTCGAGGGGATAGACGAAAAATACTGTGATTAAGAAATTAGGTTGTAAGCCAAGAGAGAAACTAACGAAGTCTAGATGGAGGTTTTGAACGTTGGGAAAAGTGTGTACTACCTACGAAGTGGGACAAGATGCTACCAAAACTGAATCACGAGGAAAGAACATGGGTTTTGAGATAAATAGGAACAAAATCCATATTCAAGCCCTCATAATTTATTAAACTAAGAAGAATGGAAAGTGAAATAGGAAAACATGAATAGGAAGTGAGTACAATGATAATGAGTTCTTAGATTCTATAAATTCTTAATAAACTAGAAATGTACTAAAACCCGAAGGGGTATAAAAATAAAATAAAAGGCCTAACTTCTACCCACAAATAAATCTATAGCATGATCTAATTAGAACCTAAATTAATAATTTGGTCGATACTTTTACAAATTTTTCTTTAATGAATAATCTTTTCCGTAAAGTAACGTAGAAAGGAAAATTCTCCCCTAAATCCTAGGAAATACTCTCACGGAAACCCCAAAGAAAAGAGCTTTGAGATGGAACCACCATCACAAGATTTGAATTAATTTTAGTGTTATACATTTATTTCTTAGGCATGGAGATAGAGTTAAGTTAAAAAAAAAAACCCCTTGAGGGCAAAGTTAATTTAAAAGGGGAAAAAAACCTAACCCTATCCCCATATATTCTTATAATACTTCTCACTTGATCAAACCACAAAGAATAATTTTTATAACGGCCAATTGCCCACGAGATTTTCGAAACTATTATGGTAAATTTGAAAAAGATATAGGTTTCTTTAAGTGCCTAGATTCTGTAACACCTTTACGTTTTAGCATTTTCATTTAGGACTTTAACTTTGGTTAGGAAACTCTAATAATTTGGACTAGGAGGAAAGAACCAAGATCTTACCTCAATGCAGCAGGAGGAGAGTAGTCCAGGGAATCTTCAGCAGCCAAGTGTCCAGATTCCGACTTCTCCCTTTCCCAAGTCAACTCCGACCTCCCACTCCCCGTTTAATAAGAAAATCTTTTACTCTGAGGAGAGGGGCGGCCGAGCGAATCCCAGGAAAAGGGGGCCCCGGTAAAACGGTGGATTGATGACTGAGGCCATACTGAGAGAGATTATTTCCGAATATTGGAGAGTTTATATAGTTGACAAATCGAAGGAGGGACATGACGAAATTCGCCCGTATTTCATTAAATATTCTAATTTATTACATTAACAGTTGTTTTGGGAATTTCGTCACGTCACAAACCCCTCAAAATGTTTTCTTTTACGTTTCAAGGTGGGTAGATTCCAAAAATGCAATGTCCGTCCGCCCTATCATCCACTACATTTTCGGTCTAAAAAATTTGTTTTGTCCCAAAACTGTGGAGCCCGATCGGAATATACCGAGGGTTGTTATGGGTTAAAAATGGGGTTTTTTGGTGTTTTAGTAAAATGAGCTGTGAGGCATCGTTTTACATGTTTTTTTTTTTTTTTTTTTTTAGGATAGGAGACCGAATATGAAGTCGATTTCGACCAAAGAGTGGAAAATTGAGGTTCTAACAAAGATTCAGCCATAAATTTGCGTTAAATTTTCTTCTGTAGGAATGTCCAATAGGATAATAAACCCATGTGACAAGGACTTTACAGCGTTTCTCTTTTTACTTCGCTGTGCCATGTTGACGCGGAACACGACACGACACAACTTTCTCGTCCCTGTCCAGCTGAAATGTAATCGCCTACTCGCCCCATCGAAGTAGCTCGGCCGAGTCCTGCCTCGACTACTCGGCCGAGCTACTCGGTAGGTGTAATTAGGCCTTAACTCTTCTGATGATAATATTCTTTCCACGCTGTAGTTTCGGCATGTTCACGTCCAGATGATTCTTTCTGTTGTGTCCCCCACCTCCCACTTCGCCAGCAATTTCTTCTGCTTTATGCAAATCCAAAATGTAACTTTGTTTTTTTTCACTTCATTGCTCAAAGTATTGTTGAGCACTGCGATGATGTTAAGTACTATGCTGGTGACAATCTTCCTCACACGATTGCCGTGTCCGAATCCTGGTTCAAACCTTCACTTCCCAACAAATTAGTGGAACTCCCCTGTTTTAGAATTCATTGAAGTGACCGGTGAATGAAGAGTGTGATGAATTTAAAATTGGCATCACGGTGGTGTGAGGGAAATTGCCCAGGCGGTTATGAGCGAATCACCACCGATCATCTGGGATCTTTTTGGAAGGAGGAGAGGTGAGTGGTAGAGTTTGCCTAGGCGGTTATGAGCGAATCACCACCGACATCTAGGATCTTTTTGGAAGAGGTGAGAGGTGAGTGGTAGAGTATGCCTAGGCGGTTATGAGCGAATCACCACCGACATCTAGGATCTTTTGGAGGAGAGGTGTCCAGGCGGTTATGAGCGAATCACCACCGACATCTGGAATCTTTTGGAAGAGGAGGTTTTGCCCAGGCGGTTATGGGCTGACCACCACCGACATTTAGGATCTTTTAAGAGAGGAGGAGAGAGAGAGCAAGGTAGAGGAGAGAAGAGAGAGCTGGTTAGAGGAAGTGTCGAATGAAGCTAAAGCTGCAGGATCCAGGGTTTTATAGAAAAGGGAGGCCTCTCCCTCCAACCCCCTGTTAGGGGTTGGTGGTGGGGCCCCAGGTTGTGTACCCTGGGTTCTGTGGCTTGTCTCCCCACTCGTTTCGTTTATTGACGGAACTAAGTTTTGCGTTAGAATATTGGTGAAGACTTAAGTTTACTAGAGGAGTGTTCCCGGGAGGGACTCACGACAAAGAGGGGTGGTGGAGTTTGTTTGTATGTTAGGATGGACATTCAGTCCAGAATTGTTCTTACAAGTGAGAAGTCTTCCACAATCGAATACATCTTTGTGGAGGTTCGTTATGTTGGTAATATTATGCTGTTGGGTGCCGTATATAAACCTCCAAAACCTCCTTGCCAATTTGGCGAATTCTATTCTGCTCTTTCAGCTCTTGTAAATGACTGTAATCATGTCTACATAGCTGGAGATTTCAACACTGACTTGTTGAGGATGGATAACAAATCAAGATGTTTTGTTGATGTTTTATGAGCTATCAATCTCCGTGTCATACCATCTGGACCCACTCATAGTCAAGGTCAGTCCTGCTTGCTGATCGATCTCATGATAGTTAATGCACCTTCATCTCTCATTGAATTCAAGTAATTTGATGTTCCAGCTGAGAGCCGTCATCAAATGCTGATGTTTTAGATTACCTGTTTTGAAAAATTCTGTGACTGTCAAATCTGTTCGTCATCTTAGCTTGATTAATAAAGATAATCTTTGTAGTGATCTAGAAAGCATAGACTGGAGCCCGATGTTTCTTATGACTGACATTGATTCGAAATTGGATTTCTTCAGTAGTACAGTTGTTTCTTTCCTTGATAAACATGCTCCTTTGAAGCCTTGCAAAAATAAAAATCCTGGTAATCCATGGTTTAATAAAAATGTTGCCTGGACCATGAAGACTCGTGATGAGGCTTTTAATGCCTGGAAAAACTCTAATGGCCCAAATGATGAGGCGAGATACCAAAGGTTGTATGCTTGGTCCAAAAGGTGCGTGCCCCAAGCTAAGCGAAACTTTTACATGAAAGACCTTGGACCCTACTGCTCCTTCTAAAACACTTGGCGGAACATTAAGAAGTTGTGCTTCGTCAAAGACAAAGGAATTGATCTTCCCACAGTCGAGTTAGATGCCTTGAATGAGCATTTCCCAACGCCTCCCCCCCCCCTCCCACCAACTATAATGTGTGTTTAGAGGAGGCCCCCTGAATCTGACGACCGATTTGATTCATTCTCGTTTTCAGATGTTTCCGAGGATGAGGTGATCAATAAAATCGGACGCCCTGGGTTCTGATGGAATTCCTAAGATTTTTATTCTTCTTATATTACTGCTCATCCTGAGCCACCTAACTCATTTATTTACCTGTGTCCTAATATCGTCCTCTTTTCCCAGAGCATGGTAGGTTGCCTATGTCGTCCCCCTTCCTAAAATTCCAATCCCTAAATGCTTAGTGGACTATCGCCCCATAAGCATCCTGCCTCTCCTCAGTAAAGCACTTGAAGTTATCACTGAAAAACAAATGATGAGTCATATTAATTTGCTCACATAATTTATTATGGAGGCTTCAATCTGGCTTCCGCTCTCATCATAGTTGCAAGACTGCTTTACTGAGGATTACCAACGATATTAGATGGGGAATTGAACATGGGCAGTGCTCCGTTCTCGTTCTACTGGATTTTAAAAATGCCTTTAGCTCCGTAGACCATAGGTTGCTAATCCAGAAACTATTCCATCTTTTTAAATTTTCTGGCTCAACCTGTAAATTAATTTTCTCTTATTTATCTGATCGATCACAAAAAATTCAGTTCTCTGGTACCACTTCATCTTCATCTCAATTGAAATGTGGAGTTCCCCAAGGGACCGTACATGGACCTCTACTTTTTTCTGTAAATGATTTAACATCTGCACTGTATTTCCAAATTCATTTCCGTTGTAGGCTGAAAGTTAATGCCAAAATCTCCCGGATCTCTAGCTGGGGTCGACACAATGGCATATTCCTCAACCCCAACAAGACTCAGGCAATTATTATTTATAAACAAGCCATACCAACCGACCCTTACCACCTATTTTGGTTAATGGAGTTGTTATCACACATTCCAATTCTGTTGATTTGGGTGTCCACTTCTCTTCTAGACTCACTTGGGATATTCAAATTAATAAAATTTGTCAGCAGGTGTATACCATCTTCATTCCTCGAAAAGTCTCAGTTTCACACCCCCTGATTTAAAAAAGAATCTTGTGGTTGCTTTAATACTCCCATTTTGGTTTATTATTCTGAGAATAATACACCTATGTATTCGCTCAGCAAACAATTTTTATAACACCCCCTCAAAATTTTTTCTTTTACGTTTCAAGGTGCGTAGATTCAAAAAATGGAATGTCCGTCCGCCGTCCGCTGTATCACGTGTACCGGCTTCATTTCCGGTCTAAGAAATTAGTTATTTCGCACACGTGCTCCATTTGGGCTCTAGTTGTGTCCCGAAACTTTGCAGCCAGATTGGAATATGCCGAGGGGTGTTAGAGTGAAAATGGGTAGGTATACAAATAGGTACAAATAGGACTTTTGTTTTTTAGTAACATGTTAGTAACGCAAGGTTTTAACTGAGTTCGACAAAGTTTGTAGACTCAAAAGTCGGTATATGGGCTTAAACAAGCTAGCCGATTGTGGTATGAGACTTTTGATCTCGTCATGACTGAACTTGGGCTAACCAAAGCACAATTTGATCCTTGTGTCTTCTACAGATTTGATGGTGACCACATCTTCATTCTTGCACTGTATGTTGATGATGCAATGATATTTACAAATGATGAAGATTTGAAGACTAAAATCAAGAATGATTTGATGTCTAAATTGGAGATGAAAGATCTGGGCCCTGCTAGTTATTGTCTCGGCATGCATATCGAAAGAGACCCAACAACAGGAACCATTAGTGTTGGCCAGAAGAGGTTTCACATTATCCATTATCAAGAGGTTTCACATGTCTGACTGCAAACCTCAAGGCACTCCAATGGAGCATGGCTTGAAGGTCATGAAGAGCGAGGATTCGGAGTGTGCCGATATAACATACAGAACAGCTGTTGGATCGTTGATGTACGCTGCTAACTGCACAAGACCAGGCTTGTCTTTTGCAGTGGGGGCACTGAGCAGATTTAACGCTAATCCAGCACTGGATATGCATTAAAAGGGTATTTCGTTACCTCCAAGGAACCTGTGAGGGAAAACTCGTGTTCTGGAAATCTGACTCTCCAATACATGGTTACGCAGATTCCGACTATGCGGATGATCCTGTGGACCATGTATCTGTTACTCGATATGCTTCCCTTCTTTCATCAGGGGCCATCAGCTGGTCAAGCAAGAAGCAACCAACTGTTGCCTGTTCTACCACAGAGGCAGAGTATATGTCTGTCTCTAATGCTACTCAGGAAGCTATGTGGCTGAGGATGGTGCTCACTGAACTTGGTGAATTGAAGCCCGACATGAAGATTGATATCAAGTGTGACAACAAGGGAGCAGTTGACCTTACAAAGGTTAAAAGAACTCGAAGCATCACAGCCACACTAAGCACATCGACGTCCACCACCACTTTATTCGTGGGGCAGTAAAGAATGGACAAGTTTCGATTACCAAAGAATCAACGGAGTACATGGTGGCAGACGTCCTAACCAAGGCGCTGCCTGGAGTGAAGCATCGCTGGTGTGCTGCCAATATGGGGCTGGTGCTCAAGCCCATGCGCCAAGTGGGGTTGTTGGGAGCCAATGCCGCATGTGCGGAGGGACATGGACATAACTGGTGAAATGTTAAGAAGATGAAGAGCTGTGTGTGTGTGTTTGTAGTCAACTTCATGTTCTTGTTGTTCCCCTCTTTTTTCATTAAATCCTTTTGCCACATTGAGATTGATATTTCTCGGGTTTCACCTTTTTTTTAATTATTAGGTATTCCCAAATAATCAAACAGGAATTAATAAGTAGTAATGAGCTAAACTCGCGATAGTGCATCTGCGTAGGAGTTTAAAGATCCTTGTTTATATGTCGAAGTTGTGTGCTTCGTTTGATTTTCCATTTAAAAGGTTTTGAACTTGGTTCTTTTATAGAATATAGCGATTGCAATGGCCAGTGATCTGTAAACATCCTAAATTTCCGTCCAAAAATGTAGGGTCGAAAGTATGTTACCGCCCAAATGATGGCAAGAAGCTCTCTTTCAATGGCGCTATATTTCTGTCCGCTGTCATTTATTGTTCTAGTAGCATACTTGACAGGAAGGTCTGCACCGTTATCACCTGGCTCAATACTGCCAGTGGCTCCAGTGGCTATGTTACCAGCGTCTGGTGAGGTGGAACATTTTTGAGAAGTCCAGGTATTGGAGGCTTGAGTCATTTGTAAGAAGTTGTTTGCATGTTTAGAACTAAACAGGATATATAGGAGGGGTCTAGGATGTTGATTTTGGTACCTTTCTTCAAGCACTTCGTGAATGGTTTGGTCAGTTGGGCAAAATGTTTTAATAAATTTACAGTAGTAGCCTAGTAGTCCGAGGAATTGTCTTCTCTCTTTAGATAAATTGGGGACTGGAAATTTTGTTGTGCCAGTAATTTTGTCGGGGGTTTGGCTTGACTCCGTTTGGGGTGATGGGACGGCTTAAATAAAATTATGCTACTTCGTGTTTGAGGAATTCCGTTTTGTCAATTTGGACTTTGAGGTTTGCAGTTCAGCGTCATTTACAGATCTCTTCTAGTCGGACTAGGTGTTCCTGGAGGCTGGTACTGAACACTACAGTATTCATTTGCAGTTCCGTGGAGTATGTTGTCCATTCCTTTTTGGAATGTCCCAGGCAAGTAAATTCCAGGTGGTGAGTACCTGGAAATTTGGGTGTCCCACTGGCCTCCAATTTCTTGGTTACAATCCAGATGAGCGCGTTCCATGGACTGTTATAATGCCGAACTATCGTCTACTTCTTTCTCTAAAATTTCGGGGAATTGGTAGTTAACGGCCCCCCTCGCGTCTACCACCTTGCCGTTGGTGGGGGGGCTTAGTCCGCGGCGCACACCATCTATTGCACGATCGCACCTCCTTGGAGTGTGTTGATCACTGGATGGTGTGGGCCATTGCACACGGCAACTAAGAGTAGACAACCCTCAAGACCAAGGTGTACACGCCGTGCTGATGGTCTGCATGGTGCAGAGGGCAATGTGCACATCTAACGGCTGCCCCCAGGGTACCGGCCGACCCCCTGGGTGTACTTAGGCTTGCCTATACATGCGGGGCTCTGTATGGGTGGACGACCCTTTCCCTAGCTTCTCGTGGGATCAAAACGAAGAAGAACGAAAATAAAAATTTACATTTACCAACCACTGTCAGTGAGGAAGAGAGCTGCTCTGAACTCTCCACCTCACTGACAGAAATGGCAATCTCGGAAGTTGGGGCTGAACAAACCCCGACATCCATGGATTGCACAGGCGCAGGTGGCGCTTCTCAAGAGCAATCCACCAGCACACAAAGTTTGGGCCGCCGACCCTCTGGCGCTCAGCTGAGGAAGGCGGCCAGACAAAGGGCTCTCGATAGAGGGGAGCCCATTAAGCCTCGTAGGAGAAAGAGGTCGGGGAAGCCTGTTCCTGATGCCGGAGCGACGGGGACCCGTGAAGGAGCAACCACCTCACAAGGGGCAGAAACGCTAATCAGCGTTGAACCCCTTGTACCCGGTGGCGTCTCTGGAGCGGGTTTCCGCCCACCTCTGGCAGTGGGACCGGGTGGGAGTGGAGTGGGGGCGAGTACGCCGGGTAAACGGCCACGCACCCCCCACACCACCCCCCCCTCGGCCTCAATGCCTAGGATCAAGAAGGCACGGGGAGAGACCGTGGCCCAATCCGGAGCATCACCTCAGGGTGACAGCTCTGGCGGGTACAGCGGTGCACTCTCCACCACCAAGATGATCGTAGTACACGGCAACCACCCCGTGGAACGACTATCGGACGTGGAAGCCAACTTGGTCCTGGGAGCAATAGTGCAGGCAACGTTCCTGGAGGCGCCCGGCCAGGGTCCGCAGTTCACAAACGGCTATACCAGCAATGGTGTGGTCCACCTGACCTGCTCCAACAGCCAGTCGAAGGGTTGGCTGGAGGAAAGGGTTGGGGTGCTGCGGCCTTGGGATGGTGCCACCCTCCGGACGGGGCACGCAAAAATGCTGTTGGAGGATCAGGTGAAGGTTGGGGTCTGGATCCCCACCGACTTCCTTGATCGATCCGACGCAAGGAAGCTACTTCCTTTGTTTGAGATCCAGAATCCTGGACTCTCAACGAAGGAATGGCGCCTTTTGTTCAGCCGAGCGGATGAGAGAGGGCTAGAGCTCGTGCTGAAAATAGATAAGGGCTCTCTGGAATGGTTGAAGGGGCACAACTTTAAACCCCACTTCCACACCCGGAGAGTCACCTTTAGGCAGCTGTCCACACCACCGAGTGATGCTGCGGGTCATTCAGATAAACCTGCAGCATAACAAGGTGGCGACAGCTGCCCTATGCCAGCTGCTCGCAGCTGGCAACTACGACGTCGCCCTGATTCAAGAACCCTGGGTCTACCGGGGCAGAATCATGGGCCTCAACAACGCAGGAGGTAAGTTAATCTACAAACGCGATTGCGTGGATGATGTACGTGCCTGCGTATTTGTCAAAAATGACATCAATTCACTAACTATGTCTGAGTTCTGTTTCAGGGATTTAGTAGCAGTGAAGATAACCCTCTCTGAAAATGGCCAAAGGGAGCACATAATAACTGCCTCAGCCTACTTTCCGGGAAACTCATCGGAGGGGCCACCACCCGTGGAGGTGCCGGACCTTGTCGAAAAATGCCGCACGGACAATGTGCAGCTCCTAGTCGGCGCGGATGCCAACGCCCACCATGTTGCCTGGGGAAGCACCGACACCAACACCAGAGGTAGATGCTTGTTTGACTACCTGGTAGCTAGTAATCTATATGTAGCAAACCGGGGAAACAAACCAACATTTGTCACCATAAATAGGAAAGAGGTCCTTGACATTACCATTATTACCCCTCCACTAGATCAAAGAATAAAGAAATGGTTCGTATCCGATACTCCCTCCTACTCGGATCATAGGTATATTGTTGTGGAAATCCAAGGTGTGGGTAAAACGCAGCAATCCTACCGCGATCCTCGGAAGACGAACTGGGAAGCCTATAGGGAGGAAGTGGAGGGCTGGTTGAGAGGAACTCGGACCAAATTACACAATATAGTTGATATTGAGGCGGTAGCGGGAGAATTAGAAGAGGCACTACTCACCTCATTCAATAATCACACTCCTATGACAACTAAACTCTCAACCACCGGGGTCCCCTGGTGGAATAGGGAAATAGAAGTCACTAGGCGTGAAACACGCAAACTATATAATAGGGCGCAAAAGACGGGCAACTGGGACGCTTATAAGACCAAGCTGGCCCAACTCAGGAGTCTTATAAGGAAATCACAAAGGGACACATGGAGGAAGTTCTGTGAAGAGGTGGAAAAAACCTCGGAATGTGCAAGACTCCAAAGAGTCCTTTCTAAGGCTCCTATCAATCCAATTGGCACACTAGTTAAACCAGATGGAAGCTACACCACAACAGCCGGGGACACTCTAGCGCTCCTACTAGAGACTCACTTCCCTGGCTCGGCGGTGACTGACGTTCGGGGACCCCCACCTCAACCACCAACCGGCGCTCAGGGTATGAGAGCAACCAGGGCAGACTGGGAAGTGGCAAAGGGTGTGGTCTCCATTGAACGCACAAAGTGGGCTATCAGCACCTTCAGCCCATACAAATCGCCGGGCCCAGATGGCATTATCCCCAAACTGCTTCAGGAAGGGGGCCATGGGGTAGCCAGGATCCTGAGTGCACTCTTTAGGGCCTGCCTGGCTACAGGCACAATACCCCAAAGATGGAGCAAAGCAAGGGTCATCTTTCTGCCTAAGCCAGGGAAACCTTGGTACAACCAGGCAAAGGCGTTCAGACCCATCTGTCTAACGTCCTTCATTTTGAAGACATTAGAGAAACTGGTTGATAGGTATCTGAGGGAAACCTCTCTCACAGAGAGGCCTCTACACACCAATCAGTTTGCCTATCAACCGGGCAAATCCTGTGAGGCAGCACTGCACCACCTGGTGTCACAGGTGGAATCGGTGCTAGCAACTAAAGAATTTGCCATAGGTATATTTCTGGATATAGAGGGCGCTTTTGACAATACCTCTGTAGACTCAATTATAAACTCAGCGCGCCGGCATGGAACAAACACCACCCTGTGTAGGTGGATAAGTACCATGCTGACTAGCAGGACAGTAGAGGCTGAGCTCCTTGGGGAGTCCGTGGGGATGTCTGTGGCAAGGGGTTGCCCGCAGGGCGGGGTTTTGTCCCCCCTTCTGTGGGACCTTGTTGTGGACTCTCTGCTGGAGAAACTCAGTGGTCAAGGCCTCTACGTACAGGGCTATGCTGATGATGTGGTAATCCTAGTTAGGGGTCCCTTTGTCAGCACAGTCTCAGATCTGACACAGTCAGCTCTGAAAGCAGTGGAAGACTGGTGTGGCACAGAGGGCCTAAATGTAAACCCAAATAAAACCACGCTGGTTCAATTCACAAGAAGGAGGAATCTGAGAGGTCTCTCAGAACCCCGGTTTTACAACTCAAAGGTGTCATTCCAGCGTGGGGTGAAGTATCTGGGCGTCTACCTGGATGCAACGCTCACCTGGAACAAACACCTCGAGTACATAGCAAATAGGGGCAAGGGAGCCCTTATGTGCGCAAAACGCAGTTGCGGAAAAACATGGGGCCTACAGCCGCGGATGGTCCACTGGATTTATACCGCGATAGTACGACCCATTCTTACGTACTGCTGCGCTGTGTGGTGGCCGAAGGTCAGTCAGGCAGGGGCCTGCCAAACCCTTACCAGTGTACAACGACTGGCCTGTCTAACCATCACAGGTGCAATGCATGGTACACCCACTGCAGCCATGGAGATTCTACTGGGCTTACCCCCAATAGATATCTACATTAAAGGGGAGGCCGCAATGGCCTCCCTGAGGCTGAAATGGAATGGTACCTGGCGGGACACACCCCACCCAGGCCATACCAATATACTAAAGGCTATACAAGAACCACTACTTGACATGGTGGCGGATGTTATGCCAAAAACCCTCCATCAACCACACCCATACGCATCCGTGCTGATGTGGGCGGGGCATGGTTGGAAAAAATGCTGCTCCAATGATATAATCTGGTACACAGATGGATCAAAAATGGATGACGGCACTGGTGCCGGAGTATACGGGGCAGGACCCAGGTGGGACTTTTCAACCCCACTGGGGAATTTCACCTCTGTATTCCAGGCAGAAATAGTGGCAATTGATGCTGCGGCTTCTGAGAGCCTGAGGAGGGGACACCGTGGATCCCACACCCGCATACTCTCGGATAGCCAAGCATCAATAAAAGCACTTACAGCCCCCATCGTCTCATCTAGAGTGGTCTGGGACTGTATGCAAACCCTCAACGCCCTGGCGAAACACAACAGAGTTACTCTGGAGTGGGTGCCAGGCCATAGAGGAATTATAGGCAACGAAAACGCCGATTCACTCGCCAGAAAGGGCTCTCAAACACCCTTCACTGGCCCAGAACCAGCGGTCGGCCTACCAAAAACCACCATCAGAGGGGCCATCAACCGGTGGGTTCGCTCACAGACCACCAAAAGATGGTCACGCATAGATGGACACGCTCACAGTAAACGGATGATGGCCAGACCCAACTCCAACGCTACTGAGGAGCTCCTTAGACTGAACCGCAGAGAGCTGAGGCAAATAGTCGGCCTATTAACCGGCTTCCTCCCCCTGCGCTTCCACCTAAACCGCATAGGGGTCACACAACAAACAACCCAATGCAGACTATGTGAGGAGACAGACGAAAAAGCATCCCACATAATATTTGAGTGCCCAGCACTCGCTCAGCGCAGGCACAACCTCTTTGGGGCCTCAACCCCAATGAGGGAATTTCCCAGCGAAAATATAATCAAAAACCTTACAACCCTCACCAGGGGACTGGGGTTATTTGATTAAGCTAGGACACTCAGGAAAAGTACAATAAGCCAATAGGCTTCCGTGCTTTGGGGCAACCGACCCCCATTCCTGAGTGATCCGACTTACAATTTACAATTTACAATTTAGTTAACGGCATAAATGGACGTCTCGTCAGTGGTATGTATTGCGTGTTTAACGTGGTTGATGAAAGTTAGTGGCTCGTTGTCCCGATGGAATGTGTCGGAGTATTTGTTCACTAGGTACGGGGCTTTGGTATTGCAGACTTTTCTTCTTTGTTCATGTGGCTCGTTCGAAGTTTGTTAATGTTGAACGTAAAGATGAAGTGTTCACCTGTGTAGTTATTGAGGTTGGAGCCGTTTGGATCATATTCTTCTGCGTCTATTGGTTTGATTTGGGTAAGTTAGTAGGGCGTTCCGTGTGGTTTAAGATGCCAATATAGGTTTCATAGTTGTTAAACTTGACAAGGCAATGGGGAATTTCAAGTTGATCTTTTTGGTGTCACCACTTCGCCATTATCAGCGTTTCTGAGGAGTCACAGCTTCACCGTTATCAAAATGTCTGATGAGTTTAATTTGTTGCACTGACCGTGCATCGATTTGATGTCGTGTCACAGTCAATTACTAGGTAATGCAATGGGAGTGAAATTCTGGGGGTGTTTAGAATATTGGTATGGAAGTCGATCGAAGCATTGACAATTTCTTCTTCTTACGGTTATCGTTTATTGTAAAAGCCATATGGCATTACAAGGTTGGCAAATACATTTATTATCAAATTAAATTAATTAAAAGTCCAAAAAACTGAAAAAACATTGCTCGCAAAAAAGCAATTACATGATAAATTAAATTAAATACCTCTCATAAAAGAACAGTATCACTCTGTGTATATCTACTACAATGATTTTTACATACCTAGTGCTAAATGAAATAAACACAACGAAGTCCTCCCAGGCGATGACAATAAGTTAGTCTGATATAGGCAACTATGTGTATTATATCTAAACGGAGAGCTTTGCCCGACCGTAGATCATTAAAAAATATTTACACTTTCAAAGAAAAAATGCTTTTGTTCCACACTGGCAGCTCGGGTCCTTCATCCAGTGCGAAAAATCTTAGTTTAAGGAGTGGGCAGACAAATCTGTAAACTGTCCTTGCATCCCTCATGGATTGGCAGTCGAGAAAGGCCATCTACCACTCACTCTGAAGAAACTCTGCTCCGAATTGCGCCTTGCCTCTGAAAATTAAGCATCTAGCAAGTAAATGCGCTATAGTGTCCTGTTCTTCTGAGTTACACAGTGGAAATTTGTTCCTAGAATCGAAGGAGACTTTTATGTTAGGAAGAGTGAGTCTGGACACCTTTTTGCACCCCATTCTCAACTGTGCCAATAAACGCTTCTGGCATTGGCAGGTTTAAACTCAGGCAAGCCGCCTGTACACTCGCTAGAGCGGTCAGGCTAGGGAAGTATATGTGATACCTAGATGCCTCTATCGTGAGTCATTTTCAATGCAAAAATCTGCCAACTTGATCAAAAGGAGCTCCACTGACGATTTCAGAGGAACAGGAGCATCTCCAATCAAGTTGACGCATGAAACCATGTCCAAGACTTCTCTGAATTGGGTTACCCAATTGCTTTAGTGGAACCCAGCCCTGTCCAATTAAAACAGCCTTAGAAAACAGCGCTTGGGGTAGCGATCATCACTTGTTTGGCATAGTCTATCCCACCAGGTCAAAGCCTTCTGGAACAACTCCACTTTCATGTAGATCAGACCCACCTCCCTAAGTACATAAGCGTCGGGTGTGTTCTGCGCCAAAAACTGTAACCTGAATGCGCTCAAGAATTTCTCTTGCTTCAAACCCCAAACCTCCGCCCCATACAGCGCCGTCACCAGTACGACGGAAGAATACAGTTTCCTCCAGACCTCCAAAGAGTTAATGGGAGCAGTGAAATATTTGTTTCACAGATGCTACTGCTGCTAGGCCCTTGGCAACCGCCATTGTAGCTTGTACACTGCAGTTGAGAGAACCTGTGAAATATATTTATCATTTTAACTCAGTAGCAAAATTGATAGTTTTTCAGTCTTCCTTCTGAAAATAACTATATTTGATTTGCACGTATTTACTCTGAGGAGATTTGTTGAGCAATAATCATGATGAGCTTTCAGTATAAGTTTCATAGTAGCATAGCTGTCAGACAGTAAAATCAAATCATCAGCATAAAAAATGCAGATGCTGGTGCTGTCAATTTAGACACCAACTAGATTTTTCTCCCTTAGAAAACTTTCAAAGTGAAGCATTGACAATTTTTATGTTGTTTAGGCCCAGAATAAGGTCAAATTAGTTATGAAACCGACAGGTTTTTTTGCCGTTTATCTATGAATGGAACGGGTTTCGACCTTGGTTAATTTAGCCCAATTGCTTAAAAAAAAAAAAAAATGCCATCGCACATGGGAAAATGAACCTCGTCGCCATCTGTAGACTCTCGGTTCGGAGGAAGCTCACGGTCGACGGATCAGCGAAGCTCTCTCTGACCCGAAGCTGTCGTGCATGGTGTTACCGAGAACGTTTGATGAAATCCTTTACTTCTCTGAAGTGACGTACCTAACCACAGAACCCAGTATCATGTTGTGGGTGTCAGCTTAAAGTTCACGATTAATGTAGGGAGTAGGTTGGTATCCAATAAGAATCCCGCGATCGAAATGCATTTGATGAGTGTTACAGCAAAAGATGCTGACGGAGTACAAGACAATATCGAGGTTTGGGTTGATGCACATGATCGCAACCAACATCTGCATCTGGCTTAGTGTCGTTGCTACAGAAACTGAGAACGAGATCGTCTCTTTCTACAACCATTCTTATGGTAGGTACCTACTTTTCGCATTTCTACTCCTTGGGTTTTTCCATTGATGCTATTATAAATGTTTTGACAAAAATCTTGGTTGAATATTTTGTACTTGTTACCGGAAAATGAACCTGTAACGATGCTTTTTACAAGTTGATACAACCTGAGATGGCAACTACCACAGTTCATGCCATGAAGTAGGTAGGTATTTACGGATTTATACTCCAAAGGCACTGCTCCTAACTACTCCATGATATTATTGCCGAGATGAATCTCCCTGTCCACTGCTTTATTTTTTATTAGGCGTCTATTTATTTAATATAACAATTAGTTTTTACATCTGTAAAATATTAGGTACACAAGTATCTATCTAGCTATTTAGTTCGCAAATATACGCATTATTTAATTATGATGAAAGTCCATTAACAACACCACACTATTACTGCATGTTAGTGGTGGGGTGAGAGTAGTTCATTTGAGGGACTCAAGTTGTGTTAGTTCACTCCTTGAAAGGAGTAGTTCTTTTGAGTTCCAGTTCCTTTTTGTTCCCAATTACACAAGAAAACTAATGACCTAAAGGAACTGTCGTTCATTGGGTACTATCAACTCCTCATAAAGTGACTCGTTCCGTGGATACTACAAACTCTTCAGATATTCAGCCTATCTGAATATTCCTAATGAACTGAAGTAAAGGAACTTTCGTTCAGTGGATGCTATCAACTCCTCATGTAGTATCCACCGTTCCTATGAACTACAGGTCGAAAAACGAACGAACTATGTAGTTCAGTGGATACTGTCAACTCCTCATGTAGTATCCACCGTTCCTGTGAACTACAAGAGCTAAAGAACTAACCCAGTCGCCTTGTGAGTCAGTTACTAGTTCTATAGTTCATAATGTATCTTCAGTTTTTATTCTGAAATATCTATTGGTGAGGTAGGATTCTAATATATTATGTTCTAGGATTCTCATATGTACACACGTAGCATTGTTTTTTTTTTCCGCGCCTGATCAGTATGACGGACTTCCTAGAACAATGTGCGCAGAGAAAAATCCATCCACACCAGCGTTTTTATCCTGCTGTCGCTTGTAGCAGGGATGTGGAGAAGATGGTGATTCAGACTTCAGCGTGAAATTCCTGCCGTATGTTTTCCCTGCCTCCTACTGAATCCGGTGCGGAGTGGGCGCTTGAAAAACCTGCCAAGGATTAAAAAAATTCGCTCCCGCCCATGTGTGTACCGTTCCACTTGATTGCACAGCTGTTAGGTTCAGCTCGTGAGGCGGACGGAGTTCTTGGGAGAACGTCCACATTGAGAACGCGATGTGTGTTCCCAGCCTCAGGCTGGGGCAGAAAAAAAGCGTGACATCGCGTTTTCAACTTGGACGTTCTTCCAACTCCACCCGCCTCACGTGCTGGACCTGAAAGTTGTGCAGTCAAGTAGAACGGTACACACATAGGCGTGGAGCGGAGCAGAGAGGAATTTTCAATCATTGGCAGATTTTTCAAGCGCCCGCTCCGTGCCGGATTCCAGTAGGAGGCAGGGAAAACACGCAGCAGGAATTTCACGCTTAAGTCTGAAGCGCCATCTCCCACCTTCATCCCCTCCACATGGCTTCTAAGAGCGAGGGCAGGATAAAAACGCTGTTGTGTGTCACTTCGCATGCGTGCAAAGGATTTTTCTCTGCGCGCATTGTTCTTGGAAGTCCGTCACGCTGTCAGGCGCGGAAAAGGTATGTGTGTCCCCAGCCTAAGGGGTGAAAAATAGGGGATGACATTTTCAGATCACCGAAGCTCGAAAACTTTCAATGTATGGTTTTTTTTAACCTTTTTAAATCGAACTTGGGAATTTTTTTAGACCACCCGGAGTACGTCCAGCCATTTGTTTGCACTGAAAAGCTTCGTCAACATGATCGTGAATGAAACTGTAACATCCAGCCCAGGGGGCCTATGCACTAAAAGAGATAGTGAAAATACAAGGTGTCTCAACCTAAGTCCGCAGAACTTCAGGGATCGATTCTACAAAGAATTTGCAACAAAAATTGTCTCAGACTTTTTTTTACCACTCTAAATGCCACATTTTCCACTTTTAAGATTTTTTCGTGGTTTCAACCTTAAGTCAGTAAAATGGCCATAACCTCCTTAATCCGTCAAATAAATTCAAATCTAATTATACCGTTGGAAACAGCGTTGATTTTCTCATCTCCCTAATGCACAATCAAAATTGTGCATTAAACGGGTTTAATGCGTATGAAACGAGACCAAATTGCAAATTTTGAGAATTTCTGAAAATTTGCCGTTTTTCTATCGGTTGTCTCTCTTTTACTAATTTTTCTTTTGGTGGGGCGTCTATGAGAAAAACTTGCTTGAAATCTCACCTTTCCAACGGTGTAGTCAAAATAAATTAGCGAATGAGTCTAAGGGAGAAAATGACGTTTTAATGCAAAAAACGAGATTTTTCAGCAAACTCGAGGTTTTGGCATGAAGATAGCATTTGGTTCGGATAGGATTGGCATGGTTGATAGCAATAAATTTTCCACAATCGACTGAAGGGTTTTCATTCCAAACACATTTGTTGAGTCAAATTATTATGAATAATTATTTAATAATAAGTACGAGTAATAATAAATAATTTTGATGCTCTTCTTAAAATTTACAAAATTAGACAGCTAGGTACTCTCGTTAAAAAAAATAAAGAAATAAAAATTCTGCAAAACAATTTACTTTCACTATTTCCCAATGATTTCACGTCACAACAATTGCTCAAAATGACCCTCATCCACCTGAATGCAGTGTTGCCCTCGAGGATTTTTTGAGGTTGAACTCACGGGGAATCTCGCTTCGAATAAACTTTGGACTTTAGGGTTCCCCAAACGTAGAAGTCCATTGGTAGTGTCAAATCTGGACTCCTGGCCAGCCAACCCACTGGAGACTGGACCATATCTTCTGATCCACCTTTATGGATAATGTTTGTCCTAACAAATGTGGCAGAGTCAGTTGCTTTGCAGAAGTTTTATTTATTTTTTTAACTAGAGTGCCTACCTATCTAATTTTGTAAATTTCAAGAAGAGCATCAAAATTATTTATTATTACTTATTATTAAATTATTATTTATAATAATTTGACCCATCAAATGTGTTTGGAATGAAAACCCTTCAGTCGACTGTGAAAATTTAATGCTATCAACCATGCTAATTCTATCCGAATCCGAACCAAATGCGATCTTCATGCCTAAACCTCGATTTTGCTGAAAAATCTCCTGTTGTTTGCATTAAGACGTCATTTTCTCCCTTAAACTCATTCGCTAATTTATTTTGACTACACCGTTGGAAAGGTGAGATTTCAAGCAAGTTTTTCTCATATACGCCCCACCGAAAGAAAAATTAGTAAAAGAGAGACAACCGATAGAAAAACGGCAAATTTTCAGAAATTCTCAAAATTTGCAATTTGGTCTCGTTTCATAC
Source organism: Leptopterna dolabrata (assembly GCA_954871275.1). NCBI lineage: Eukaryota > Metazoa > Arthropoda > Insecta > Hemiptera > Miridae > Leptopterna > Leptopterna dolabrata. Next base: position 33,890,961 of record OX940988.1, on the reverse strand, counting down.
GCATTAAACCCGTTTAATGCACAATTTTGATTGTGCATTAGAGAGATGAGAAAATCAACGCTGTTTCCAACGGTATAATTAGATTTGAATTTATTTGACGGATTAAGGAGGTTATGGCCATTTTACTGACTTAAGGTCGAAACCACGAAAAAATCTTAAAAGTGGAAAAAGTGGCATTTATAGTGGATTAAAAAAAAAGTCTAGGAGACAATTTTTGTTGCAAATTCTTTGTAGAATCGATCCCTGAAGTCCTGCGGGCTTAAGTTCAGACACCTTGTAGATTATCTATTTTGAAAGTCTCCTGGGAGAGATAGTCTCCCACATGAGACAGTCTCTTCCATTTTCTCCCAGGTTCGTCTATTTTACTGAATAGCTCTCAACGCGTACCTACTTAGACTTTTTACTCATGAATCGATAATATGTTTATGTTTTTATGAACAATCCACTTACCTTTACGAGATGAAAAAAAACACATCAAAATGATCGTCGATACGGTGGCTGATGAACAAAGGATGATACACGATCAATATCAAACAAACGAGAAAGGTCTTTCGAGAAAAAGACACCTCTCTGAAAGAAATCGAAAATGCCATGATGGCCGCCAACTCTCTCTTTTAGAAGTTACTGAATAACCCTGTCATGGATACTGCAAAAGTCTCTAATGCCAAAAGCGAGAGTCAGACCGAAAAGAGATGTCTCTTTGGCTTAGTGAATAGGCCCCCTGATTTTGATAAGGAACACCGTGGCATGGCTATGCCGAATGAAGTCGAGTTGGTTGTTCCGTGATATTATTTCATTTAAAGAATTATGGTTATTATGGATTTTGTTGATAGGCGCTTTTCACGTTGAACAAACGTTACTTATGCTTCGTGAATAATAACAAATAATCCACGATAGAACCAAATAGACCAACGAGGACCAACTAGATCCCGAACGGAACCTATAACCCAAATTTCATCAATTTTTATTCATGGTAACTAAGAAAAGTGCCCCGTACGGCGTACGGCGGACAGACAGAAATATTTTTATTACATTTTCGGATTCTACGTACCTTGAAACGTAAACCATCAAATTTTGAGGGGGGGTTAGAATTTTTTTTTCATGCTCGATTCCAATGGTTCATTATTGAAAATAATAAACCAAAATTATTGCTGCTAGCCTGTAAGGAGTAGTTTTCGTTCAGTTGAATCGGCGACGTTCGATTTATACATAGGTACCTAATAGATTAGGGATATGTAACATCAATAGGTATTCCTAAATGTTCTATATTTAAAATAGATCTAGTGGTACCTATCCTCTTTAAAATATTGGTACATAACTTTCTGTTAAGCTAGGTTCACATGGAGACGCAATTCCTGACGGCAATCCGGCACGGCAACGCATTTGCCGGAATTTTTGCCGCAGAGGCGTTCACATGGCAGCGGAATCATAACAAAACGCCATCGCAAAAAACAAGCAGTTGCTCGAACTCGAAACCGCAAAATCAACCACATAATTATGTCGAATTTCAATATGGCTGAACAACCAAACAAGAGAGGTCTGCGCAGTAACCTCTGCGCAGATACGGCAACAGATCCGACAGCGGAAAATCTGGAGATTTTGATATAGTATCCAAGGCACTGCGTTGCAATAATCCATTTTGCATTGGCAAATAGAATTATTGCAGAACGCATAGCCGTGCAGGACTGCCATCCGGAATTGCGTCTCCATGTGAACCTAGCTTTACAATCCCGGTTATACGTTTGAAACAAGTACAAAATTAATCATATAGATAGGTTTGATTGACTTTAAAAAATATTATTATGCCACAGGAAATCACGACCACTCGGGATCGTCATCGGTTGGTGGATTCATCCATGTTAATAGATCTGCGCTCTTAAACCACCGGTAAGCCTCATCTGAAATACCAAACCTAATGTTGAGCAAAGTTGAAAACTGCATTGAATCTTAGGTTTCCATGTTGGCGCATTTTGGAGCAATGGGCTATTTTATCGTATACCTCTTTAAAGGTGACGTCATCCGGGGAACCAATGAGCCCATTGCCGCTGACAATGCAAACGTAAGATTTTTTAAAAAATTTAGGAAAAAAAAGAATGGAAAAGCTAAAAAGTAAATGAATAGTATTTATGCTGAACAAACGTATAAGCCAATACAGCAAAATTTTTGAAGTCGGCGCCAAATTTCTACTAAAATGTATAAAACCAATATGAAAATTGAACGAAAAATAATTTATTCCATGTGAAATATGCCACTTACAAGCAATAAAAAAACTAAAAATTATTTAATGTAATATACTAATAAGGAATTACCCCTCTCCTTGAAATACAGTTCCATACTAAGTGGGAGAGTTGGCCTAAGCACAACATATTCATCCTTCTACGTGTAGCTTTTTTGTAATTTTTTTTACATAACTGAGCTAGTTACTTCAATGAATAGTCTGTTACTTAATTAAGCCTGTTATGTGCGTTTATTGTTGCTACCTATATTGCTTGATTCATTGATTAATCCGCAACGTAGATACTTGAAAATGATATATTCTCACATTCTCTGTGTCCCTTGGAAATTGAAAGATGAAGACACATTTTTTGCATCCAGCTCGGCTGTTAGTTATTCATGAAGCACAAGGTAAATAATAAACCGTTGTGTAATGATTTACCTGTATAGGTACCCCTTGTGCATAGATCAGTTTTCTGTGGTCAACACCTACTCTCCCGCTCCTCCACGGAAAGCTCTAAATTGAGGACTGGAGCCTGCCCGGGAATTATAGTTTGATAAAAATGCGTGGGATTCTATAAACCAATCATTAATAATTATTTGTTGTTATTCATGAAGCATAAGGTACATAAGTAATAAACCGCTCTCATAAGGTAAGCATAAGGTAAGTAATAAAAGATATCGTTGTGTAATAAACCGTTGTGTGATAATTTACCTGTATAGATGCCCCTTCTCCGTAGATCACAGTTTTCTGCGGTCAATACCTACCCTCGAGCTCCCGCCAGGGAAGCCCTAAATCGAGAACTGGAGCCAGCACGAGAATTACATTTCATAAAAATGCGCGGGATTCAGTAATTCAGTAATTAATTATTTTTTGTAATTCGTGAAGCATAACAATTTGTTCAAGTTGCAAAAGTACCTACCAACAAAATCCAAGAGAACCATCGAGCAAGAAAAAAAATTCTAACCCCCCCTCAAAATTTGATGGTTTACGTTTCAAGGTATGTAGAATCCGAAAATGCAAACGCTGCAAATCCCTGCACAACGGTTTATTATTTTGTACAGAATACAAACAGTAACTAAAATGGCGAAAAGAAACGCAAATAATGAAGTTCTGAAGGAAAATTGTTGATGTGGAGTGAAATAGATGCCTCTTCTGCGTAGATCACTGTTTTCTGTGGTCAGTACCAGTACCTACCCTCTGGTCAAGTATAATGAACCGTTGTGTAATAAATTGCCCATCAATAATACTTCAACGGTTGGTCAAGTTGCAAAAGTACCGATCAACAAAATCCAGCCCCTTCTTGGTAGATGAACCGTTGTGTAATAATTTACCGTTGTGTAGTAATTTACCGTTGTGTAATAATTTACCGTTGTGTAATAATTTACCCATCAATAATACTTCAAAGTTTGTTCAAGTTTCACAAGTACCTACCAACAATATCCAATAGTCCATCACTTATCAAATGAAATAACATCGCACAACAACCAACTCGACTTCATACAGCCATCCTTGATTACAATCAGGTGCTCCTGACGAAATCCCGGCCGGATTTATTCCGTTTGATTCACGATCGTGTTGACGAAGCTTTTTGGTGCACACGAACGGCTGGACGTACAGTGCTCCGGGTGGTCTCAAAAATTTGTTTAGCTCAAGACAAATTTAATAACGTAAAAAAACCATACCCTTCAATCGAAAGTTTTTGAGATACGGCGTTTTGAAAATTTCAAACCCTATTTTGAACCCCTTAGAGATGACTGACAGTAACGTCGAGCTTCGAGGACCAACTAAACCCCGAACGGAATCTATAACCGGAATTTCATCAATTTTGATTCATGGTAACTAAGAAAAGTGGCCCGTACGGCGGACAGACAGAAATATTTTTATTGCATTTTCGGATTCTACGTACCTTGAAACGTAAACCGTCAAATTTTGTGGAGGTGGTGGGGGGGGGGGGGAAGATTTTTTTTTTTTTTTTTCATGCTCGATTCCAATGGTTCATTATTGAAAATAATAAACCAATACAAATTTTCTGTCTGTTCGCCGTACGCCGTACTGGCCACTTTTCTTAGTTACCGTGAAACAAAATAATTGATGAAATTCGGGTTATAGGTCCCGCTCCGGGTCTAGTTGGTCCTCGAAGCTCGGCGTTACTGTCAGCCATCTCTAAGGGGTACAAATAGGGGTTGAAATTTTCAGAATGCCGTAGCTCGAAAACTTTCGATAGAAGGGTATGGTTTTTTTTACGTTATGAAATTTGTCCTGAGCTAAACAATTTTTTGAGACCACCCGGAGCATTTTACGTCCAGCCGTTCGTGTGCACCGAAAAGCTTCGTCAACACGATCGTGAATCAGGGTGGTCGTCCACTGGTATGACTTCTTATTACAAGAACGTCTAGGAAAGGAATGGTATTTTTCTGGCATTCGAATTCCGCAGTGAATTGTAGCCTTGGGTGGAAGTTGTTGAATTTAGACAGAATAATGTGACTTCCTTTCCTAGACGTTCTTGTAATAAGAAGTCATAGTGGATCCATCGACACCAAATGGTGGCAGAAACCCCAAAACAAGGGAAGGTACATCAATTTTCGAAGCCAGTGTCCCTACAGTCAGAAAACCAACTTCGCTCTTAATTTGATTAACAGAGCCAGACTCTTAAGCTCCACAAAATACCGCAGAGATGCAGAAAATAAGATCGTTGACATACTCATTTTAAATGGATTCCCTCACCAACTAATCTGCAACCTTTTGAAGAGTAGTAATGAACCTAAGTCACCAGCCACTTCCTCTCCACCGCAAAAGTACTTCTCACTTCCGTATGTGCAAAACCTTTCCGAAAAGCTCAGTAAAGTCTTAAAAGCTACCACTGACTCTTCCAGAATTGCATATAAAAGCCACAACACCATAAGTAAACTATTTTCAACCATTAAAGACCCTGTCCCTAAAGATATGAAGTCTGATCTAGTCTACCACATTCCTTGTGAGTGTGGGAAGTGCTACATTGGTCACACACATTCGCACCTCAAAACCAGACTGTACCACCACAAACATAGCATAGATACTCTTAAAAAATCACCAAATTCAACAGATTGTACAGCACTCAGAACTCATGCAAGGAAAGGGCATACCTTTAAATTCGACCATACAAAAATATTGGCTTATGAAAGGAACGACTTCAAAAGAGAAATCAAGGAAATGATTTCAATAGAAGAACACAGGGATACAGCAATTAATAAGAGAACAGATGTAAAAAACCTAAGCAAATCCTACAACAACATTATACATAAACAAAAAAGGAGTCGCCACCCTTCCCCAAACAATTATCCACCTTCATAGTTCATTGCCCTCACTGCAAACCATTTAATCCCATGGCATTCTCCAGCCCCTTCTCCCCCATCCCCCTCCATCATTCTTCATACTCAACACAAAATTCCCCAAACGAACTCAGTTGATCAGCAGCCACCAAAACAGTCAACAGTGCTCTACCTTTTTCGAATCTCGATCTCTCGAATATCCTGGTGCATTTTGTGTTGGTTCACCTCGTCTAGCTCAACTCAACAACTGTGAGTACTTACCACCTAAACATAGTTTTCAAAAAAAAAAAAAAAAAAGGTTTCTCGGAGATCTCATTAGGTACTAGTGTAGGTTGTAGGTACAGTTTTATTAGCCTAATTACTGAACCACTATTGTTCCTGCTGTTTGTTGTAGCCCTTGAAAATGACGGAATAAACCGTTGAAACGTCGGGACCCATGCATTTTATTACGACCGAACCTCAACAACCTGAAATTCGGATATTTATCAACACGGTCGACAATCACCATCACCATATATATATATATATAACTCGGCCCTTCCGGCCTCGCCAGGGGGCAAGCCCCCTGGACCCCCAAAGGGGGCTCCGCCCCCTCGGAACGGCTTCGCCGTTCCTCACCCCCGAAGGATGTGTTCTTATACTTCGTATAACAGAGGAGAATTTGCTATGCAATTTACCCCCCCCCCCCCCCCCCACACCACCAACACACAAAAAAATAAAACGATTCTTTATCACATTCCTCTTTGTGCTCATCTTTATCACATTCCTCTTTGTGCTCATCTTTATCACGTTCCTCTTTGTGCTCATCTTTATCACATTCCTCTTTGTGCTCATCTTTATCACATTCCTCTTTGTGCTCATCTTCATCACATTCCTCTTTGCGTGACGCGTTTTTGTGACAGGATATTGTGACAGGACATTTTTTTCACATGACCCCCGGCGTTAAAATTGCATAGCAATTAATATAATTTTTGGTGTCTTTCGGCAGTGAATTCAGGATGGTCTGAAACGGATTTTGGTATACAAATCTTTCGGAAATTCGAGTTTTAAAAATTTTGGACCGAGAACAATAGCTTCCTTTTCTTCGAAAATTCGCTAACAACAATAAAATCTCTGTACACAACTTTCGTGACTGCATACCAACTATATTCAGAACAGGGAAGGTGAATATCGAACTGGTGGTATCCCTGCTGTTTTCCTTACTGGTCTAGCATTAACACTGGTGGTACTCCAACGAGAACCATCTCCAGTAAGAACAACCAACTGCTGTGCAGAGGACTCAACAGGTTTGTTCCATCCGAGCGAGTTCAGTAGAACGTATTATGCGCAGATCGATCCGTGCATAAAACTGTGTTCCTACCGTGTCGGTTCCATGAACCCAAACTTCTACTTTCTACATCGACTGTACCGAACCGTGTTCCTTCCGCGTCAAGTGCAGAACAGTCCCGTACCGAGTGCGGCACTTTTCCGCACTCACGGCGATCGAGTTTTTGAAGTGAACCCAAGAGGTAACAGTCTGTAACCTCCCCAAAATTCATTTGTTCTGTTGGTGCCGTGTCGTGACCGCCGTTACCGTGACTTGTGCTCCAATTCAATTCTGAGAGCCAAAGAAGACTGAGAACTAAATTTGCGTTCCTACCATCATATTTTGAACTCGCACTCACCCGCACTCGTATCTGCACCTACCCCCACCCCATTCGGTTCCGTACTGGCGGGTGTCGCACTGATGAACTCGCGCTAACATGGGGTTCAACGCCTGGAACCCGATCACCCCCTCCACAAATCGAAGATGGTTGCCAACAATCCAAATTACGACCCAAAGGATGTGCGGCATCGGGCAATGGGCTTGACCAGATAGACCACAGTGCCAATTCGTTCCACAACGCGGGCTGGGACCCATTTATGTAAACCTTTGTGGGGGTTTCTAACAAGAACTTTTTGGTTTACTTACTTCATACTCGCGAACTTGTACATTTGGGCTGGCAGGTCTTTAGGAGACAACATAGAAAGTAGCGTTCTGGGAGAAAACTTCAATAACATTTCGGCAGGTGTCTACTGAATAACACTACTTGGCTTATTACGGTAAGAAAACAAACATTTGGTGAGACGTTCTGTCAGGTCATCTCAAAATCATTTTCTTGATTTCTTGGACCATACGTTCCGCTTGTCCGTTTGAAGACGGATTATAGGCTGGGGAAAACAAACATGACGTTAGTCCGAGAAAAAACTGTTTCAGGGAAACACAACTTACAACACAAAACGAAACACAACAAACGAACCACAGTACTCACGAAACACAGACTTTTTTAGACCGAAAATGAAGCCGGTACACGTGATACGGCGTACGGCGGACGGACATTGCATTTTTGGAATCTACGCACCTTGAAACGGAAAAGAAAAAAGTTTGAGGGGGTGTTATAAAAATTTTTCGCTGAGCGAATACATAGGTGTATTATTCACAGAATAATAAACCAAAATGCAATGTCCGTACGCGATACGCCGTATCACGTGTAGGTACCGGCTTCATTTTCGATCTAAAAAATTCGTTCTTTCGCACACATGCTCCATTTGGGCCCTAGTCGTGTCCCGAAACTTTGCAGCCCGATCGGAATATATCGAGGGGTGTTATGAGTGAAAATGGTTATAAAAATAGTCTAGGTACTTTTTGTGTTTTAGTAACATCTTAGGAACATGAGCGTTTGAGGTACCTATCGTTTTCCATGTTTTTTGGGACAAGAAGACCGAATATGAAGTCAATTTTGACGAAAGAGTGGAAAATTGAGTTCTACCAAATGTTCAGCTCCCAAAATTGATTTTTTATGAGTGAAAAACCTGGAAAATCGTCCAAGATTCCAAAAACGCTGCAAAGTCCTTGTCACATGGGTTTATTATTCTATTGGAGTTCTAGAGATTCTTGTTGGCTGTTAAATGTATTGTTTCTTTCATGTGGAATGATTGAAATAGCTATTTCTGATGAATTCCACCAATTTTGGCTCCCAAAACATAAAATAGGTACGCTTTTTTTCCAGATCATCATTGATCACTGGTAGTGCCATTTAATGGTCTTGATTCACCTGTTTACACTTATCTAATGTTAGTATACACATTGATGGTGATTTCAGACAGTTTTCCAGGTTTTTGACTCATAAAACCCAATTTTGGGAGCTGAACCTTTGGTAAAACCTCAATTTCCGCGTCTTTGATCAAAATTGACTTCATATTCGGTATTCTCGTCCCCAAAACCATGGAAAACGATACCTCAAAAGCTCATTTTACTAACATGTTGCTAAAACGCAAAAGTACCTATTTTTACACACATTTTCACTCATAACACCCCTGGGTATATTCCGATCGGGCTGAAAAGTTTCGGGACACAACTAGGGCCCAAATGGAGCATGTGTGCGAAAGAACGAATTTTTTAGAGCGAAAATGAAGCCTGTACACGTGATACGGCGTACGGCGGACGGACATTGCATTTTTGGAATCTACGCACCTTGAAACGGAAAAGAAAAAAGTTTGAGGGGGTGTTATAAAAATTTTTTGCTGAGCGAATACATACCTAGTTGTATTATTCACAGAATAATAAACCAAAATGCAATGTCCGTCCGCCATACGCCGTATCACGTGTACCGGCTTCATTTTCGGTCTAAAAAAGTCGTTCTTTCGCACACATGCTCCATTTGGGCCCTAGTTGTGTCCCGAAACTTTTCAGCCCGATCGGAATATACCCAGGGGTGTTATGAGTGAAAATGTGTGTTAAAATAGGTACTTTTTGCGTTTTAGCAGCATGTTGGTAACATGAGCTTGTGAGATATTGTTTTCCATGTTTTTGGGGATGAGAAGACCGAATATGAAGTCGATTTTGACCAAAGAGTGGAAAATTGAGTTCTACCAAATGTTCAGCTCCCAAAATTGATTTTTTATGAGTGAAAAACCTGGAAAATCGTCTGAAATCACCATCAGTTTGTAATGTGATCGTTTGTAATAATATCACTGGAAAAAGTGTCAACACGTGGATCAAGACGATTAAACAGCACTAGGTACCAATGATCAAAGATAGTTTTAAAAAATTTAAAAAAACGCTGCAAAGTCCTTGTCACATGGGTTTATTATTCTACTGGACATACCTACAGAAATGCTGGCTGTTCATTTATTGTTGCTTTCATGTAAAATAATTAAAATAGCTATTTCTGGTGGATTCCACCAAGTTTGACTTGAATTAGGTACGCTCCTTTTTTTTTTCAAATTATCTTTGATCATTGGTAGAGCCATTTAATCGTCTTGATCCACATGTTGACACTTTTCCTAGTGTTGTTCTACAAATTGATGGTAATTTCAGACGATTTCGCAGGTTTTTGACACATAACAAATCAATTTTGTGAGCTCAACATCCGGTAAAACCTCAATTTTCCACTCCTTGGTCAAAATCGACTTAATATTCGGTCTTCTCGTCCCCAAAAACATGGAAAACGATACCTCAAAAGCTCATTTTACTAACATGTTACTAAAACACAAAAAGCACCTATTTTTACACACATTTTCACTCATAACACCCCTGGGTATATTCCGATGAAAAGTTTCGGGACAGAATTATAGGACCCAAGTGGAGCATGTGTGTGCGAAAGAACGAATTTTTTAGACCGAAAATGAGGGCGGTACCTACACGTGATACGGCGGACGGACATTGCATTTTTGGAATCTACAAACCTTGAAACGGAAAAGAAAAAATTTTGAGGGGGTGTTGTAAAAATTTTTTGCTGAGTTGTTTATTCACAGAATAATAAACCAAAAGGAGCGTACCTAATTTGTGTTTTAGGGGCCATAATTAATGGAAACCGTCTGAAATAGCTATTTCGATTATTACGCATGAAAGAAACAATTTATTAATGAACAGCCAACATTTCTGTAGGGTATGTCCAATAGAATAATAAACCCATGCGACAAGGACTTTGCAGTGTTTTTGTCATTGCAAGTCCTTTTTTCAAACCTTAATTTCTATATTTTGTGTGCCCGATGTGGGGACTTATTACGTACTATGCACCAGAAAGAATTTTATTAACATTATTGTTATTATTATTATTATTATTATGAACTGTTCTTGGAAGTCACTTTTCAGCCACGCGTGAAACCTTTGCCAAGTAGGTACCACCTAGCTGACGTGCTGTTGCGGTGGAGACATGTCTCAAGTTCACTTTTCCATTGTCCTTCAACGCCCGCCTTTCATTAGTACCAGTATGAGTTTAGCAAGTTGGCACTGAAACCCCCTGTCACAACATATCTTCAGCGCAATACAAATGGCTGCGCTCAAATGTCACCCAATCATCAAGGACGTCACCGCCATACCCATTCCCTTTCCCCGCTTCTTCTATTAAATTATCTAAAGCCTCTCAAAAACTAAATAGAGCTTTAGGACCATTAAATCAACTCCTTCATACATTCAACTGTCAGTCTGGGACAGATAGTCATATTTAGTATTGGTTTTGACAGTAGGAAATTGGTTTGAACGATTATTAATTGGATTGAAACGATTATCAAATGCTTGGAACAATAATTATTAATCTGACAGGGAAATGCTACATAAGAGGGTTGCTAAAATTTAATTTTAGACAATTTTTAAACATCGCCCAAACTATCATTCTTGAGAACTGACATTTCTATAGATAGTTCAAATGCAATTGGTGAATGTGTAGGAGCCAGGTAGAAGAATGCAGAAGGACTAACATCATGGGAACGCTGTTGAAGAGTGCAGCACCTTTCCTGTCTCCCTGCACCATTGAGTATTCGCTCATCTGCTCTGTCATACTCTACGCCCTGTGGAAGAACGTCTGCACCAATCAGACAAACGTCGTACACACAGGGGCTTACGCCAATAAGGTAGGTAGGTACAAAATATGGGTAAATAACTGCATCTAGCAAGAAAGTGACTCGAGCATAGTTATTAGCAGTGGCTTAGCTAGCCCCACCTACCAGGGGCAGAGCACACAATGCCTTCCCAGAAATACCTTATTTTCTACAAGACAGAAACAAACTCTCAAATCAAACCCTTCCGGTTTGACAGTAACCTTGCTTTTGGCATGGATTCGGTGAATGTACTTACCGAGGCTTTTCATTCGTCTTCGCAGGATTGAATCTACCTGCTTAAAACCCTATCAGATTCACTTTAGAAATTCCAGTCGCCTCACCACCTATTCTCTTAATATTCTCAGGTACCAAAACCAGTGACGGGCATGACGTCACAGCACTTTACTGTAGACTGCGCCAATGCACACAAGGGTCTCTTCGCCTCCATTCTGGTGCTGGTTTTCACTATCATTTCCCTCATTATGTTCTATGTGTTGGTGAAAGAGGATCGCTATGCTCCTACAGCGATATTTCAGGTCAATATATGCGAGCTAACCCTTTACCTCTTGGGCACCCTAGCATGTCTTCTAGCAATGCACAAGATAAAACAACTGAGGTAAAGAACTCCCAGTGTGAAACCCAATTTGAATTTACTCCGAAAAAACATGAGCAAAATTTGGACGGTTTTGGCATGTATTGCAGGTATGAGAAGAGCAGGCAGTTCGAGCTGGATACCCTTCTGCTAATAATGGCGCAGTCGGGTCTGTACATGTATTTCATGTTTTCTGTGATCGCAGCCTTCCTCACACTAGACGACCGAGTGTCACACAGCCCCCACACAGCCTTCCTCATGTCGTCTTGCGGTATCCTCCAGTCGACCCTGCAGACACTCTTCATTGTCGACGCTTGGTGGAGGAGATGCACCACCTCCCAAGTCCGTTGAAGCCTACATGTGAAATAATTTACCTATATTATGTACTGTCACATCTCGTCTACCTCAAGTAAATATACTTGAGGGGGGTAAATATACTTAATAGGTAATAACCTAATTATGTAACTAATAATGATTCAAAATGTGTTTGCTTGATGTTCAGAATTCAAAGGAGAAGCCAGCAAGGCAGTTAGTGACGTTCCTTCTCCTCACAAACGTCGCAATGTGGTCCATAAATCATTTGGAGAGTGCTAGAGCTGATTTCCAGCCAATAGAACTTGGGTATGTAACACAGACCTACTTCCATCAAATGTCTGCTCCTACTTTCATTCGCCACATTTCCAGAAACTGTAGTTCCTAAGGTAAATCACAAACTGATAAGACAATTTGTGCCAGGCGAAATTTCAAGATCTATCTGAGTAACCAGTAGAACAGTGATCCCCCCCCCCCCCCCCACCGACACAATAACAATTATTCTAATTATTGACCTCTACAGGTTCTACGGGATTTGGGCGTGGAGTATCATCACACATATTTCAATGCCACTGGCAGTATTTTACCGGTAAGTATCTGTTATTATTAGTACTATAAACTAACTTTATTTTCATAGTGACACAACCCCCTGACAGACACAACTGTGTAACTGGGAGCCACATGTCCTCCACGTGTATTCACTTCAGTCGCTCCCAAGCCACAGAGTGAAGGGTGCCTTTGGATTATTGTCATTATGATTACGAGTAAGTAATCATTTCATGTTAGTTGTTCCTGACTCACTAGACCTTAGAGTCCCACTTGTCACTCCATCATGCTTTGTTTTGTTCCAGACAAACCATGTTTGTTTTTATGTGCTTGTCTCCTTACAAATTTCAACGATGTCAACTCAGTTACATTTAGTAATAGTTTTCATGCAGTACTGTCGTTACTTGACAGTAAGTAGGCCGTCAGGCCTCAGGGGCTCACGTGTCATTAGGTAAGAATTAGGGCGGGTGTTTCCAGGCCTCAGAAATCCACGTGTCTCCCAGGTGGAAACCGGCCCACGTGTCACATTAGGTGCTTACTTACTGACGAGCTCTGGTCCTTAACTTCCCGAACTCCTATTCTCCTCCTATTCCGGTCCAAGGCCTGCATCCACCTTACATCGTGTGAAACCTCGTCCGGCCACCCATTTCTAGGCCAACTCTTTCTCCTACTGGACTCTACCCTAGCTTTGGGCATACGTCTAGGTCAGCGGTTCCCAACCTGGGGTGCGCGGAAAAAAATTGTAATGGCGGACATTTTAGGGGGAAAAATCCAATTAATACCTTTTGAGTTTTATAATAATTACCACAATTCCTTTCATAGTTCAGGGCACATGGCCTGACGGGGATAGACACACAGTCTATCAGTGTCTATCATGGCAAGAAGCCATGATAAAAAATAAATACAGAAATAAACTTAACGCGGGTCCCGATTTGAGGGTGTATTTATCAAATATTGAACCAGGTTTAAAAAAACTGTGAACGCCGTCCAGCCTCAAGGGTCTCACTAATTTATCCGTTCTCTCGTCAGTTTCCAATCCTCTTTGTCAGTTTTCTTGCCAATCAAAATTTATTCTTCCTCTCTTCTTGTAGAAGGATGATTTTACAATATTAAAATGTACGTAACTCCTACTTAAATATACTTACAACCAACTAAATTTGTCTTGCTACCTCATTAGTTACGTAGGAACCTATGTTACGACGTTTACTTATATAAAAGTAACATAGGTCACATTTACTCATGTTCTTTGATTTTATAACAAATTTTATATAAAAACATTTTACTTATGTTCTTTGATTTTATAAAAATTGTATTCCAAACTCTCTTTTGTAAAGAAAACAAAAATATTCGTGTATAATTTTTTTTCAAGTCTGTTGTTTATAATTCAACTTCTAACACAGCAGTCTATATCAGTTGAGCGTATTCACGTAATTCGTATTCACGTAATTCGGGGTGCGCGGCTGGAACTGAGGTGCTGGGGGGTGCGTGAGCGAAGAAAGGTTGGGAAACGCTGGTCTAGGTCACTAGTCTTCTCTCACCCTATACTTATGGCTAAGCCAACGGCTTCTACCAGATTTTATATGGCTCACTATGTCCTCGTTGTCCAGGATCTCTTCTATTTCACTGTTATAACATGCCATCGTACAAACCTTATTATCTGTAGCAAGGAGTACATACCCCAATAGGCTCTGGGATGATTAGGGCATTCTCTAGTGTTTATAATCCAATATTACTATTGCAATGTAATTATTACTGTTTGAAATCCTCGTTTCAGGTTTCATTCAACTGTATGTCTCTGTGAAATATGGAAATGTACGTACAAAATGAAGCTCCAGCCCGTAGCCTAACAAGCATAAAGCCTCTCTGAAAATAACCAAGAGTCAGGTGAATTAGTATTTAAAAAAATGTGATTCCGCAGTATCATTTATTTACAGCAAATAAAATATTTAAAAATTCAACGTTCATATCTCTAAACATTAAAATAAAACGACGCAATAACCTTCTTTTTCTACAGTTAAAACAATCTGCTAACTGACCGTTATGTACATTTAAGTTGTTTCCGTTAAAGCTTCAAGACGTTTACGATATAATGTATTCTAACCAGGTTCTCTGCATACTCCTCATTCAAAGGCGCTATTTATATTGATATGGTTATGTTCATCTCTTCTCAGTACACAGGGTAGTTGGGATTACAGTCGTTATAGAGGAAGGGAACAAGCCAGTACGTACCGAAGCAAGGAACGAAGCCAAACTGTAGGTACATATGTACCTACGCAGCAAGCAACAAAAAATGTGTAGGAGTATATAAACACTTACAGAATAGCGACTACTAATTTTCTTTTTTTTACGATTTTTAAAATTTGATCCTGTATATTTTCAAAATTCAATTCTAAATCGATTTTTAAAATTCGATTCTGTACGGATTTTTAAAACTCGATTCTGTAATGATTTTTTTAATTTGATTCTATATTGATTCAAAAGACTGATTTTTGCTCATCTCTATTAAACCTACCCCACAGTCGTTTAGCACAATTGATTTTGCACCGATTGAAAACTTTGATTTTTAAACGATTCTCATCCCTGTTACAAGCAAGCCACTACATAATCACCCACTCGTTTAGCATAATTGATTTTGCGGGGGTTCAAAACTTCGATTTTTAAACGATTCTCATCCACATTACATGCAAACGTTTAGTTTATCAATAGTATACCCACTCAACACATCGACTTTAAACGACTCTCATCTGCATTGTCACATGGATTTATCATTCTACTGGACATACCTAATTAAAGGAATGATGGCTGTTCATTTATTGTTTCTTTCATGTGCGATAATTGAAATAACTATTTCTGATAGTTTCCACCAATTTTGGTCCCCAAAACATAAATTACGCTCATTTTTGGTTTATTATTTTCAATAATGAACCACTGGAATCGAGCAAGAAAAAAACAATTCTTACCCCCCTCAAAATTTGATGGTTTACGTTTCAAGGTATGTAGAATCCGAAAATGCAATAAAAATATTTCTGTCTGTCCGCCGTACGCCGTACGGGCCACTTTTCTTAGTTACCATGAAAAAAAATTGATGAAATTCGGGTTATAGGTTCCATTCGGGGTCTAGTTGGTCCTCGAAGCTCGACGTTACTGTCAGTCATCTCTAAGGGGTTCAAAATAGGGGTTGAAATTTTCAGAACGCCGTAGCTCGAAAACTTTCGAATGAAGGGTATTGTTTTTTTACGTTATTAAATTTGTCTTGAGCTAAACAATTTTTTGAGACCACCCGGAGCATTGTACCTCCAGCCGTTCATGAGCACCAAAAAGCTTCGTCAACACGATCGTGAATCAAACGGTATAAATCCGGCCGGGATATCATCACTAAGGAGCACCTGATTGTAATAAAGGGTGGCTGTATGAAGTCGAGTTGGTTGTTCTGCGATATTATTTCATTTGATAAGTGATGGACTATTGGATTTTGTTGGTAGGTAGGTACTTCTGAAACTTGAACAAAAGTTGAAGTATTATTGATGGGTAAATGATTACACAATGGTAAATTATTACAGAACGGCAAATTATTCCACAACCGTAAATTATTACACAACGGTTCATCTACCAAGAAGGGGCTGGATTTTGTTGACCGGTACTTTTGCAACTTGAACAACCGTTGATGCATTATTGATAGGCAAGTTATTACACAACGGTTCATTATGCTTGACCACGAGGGTAGGTATTGACCACAGAAAACAGTGATCTACGCAGAAGGGCCATTATTTCACTTCACATCAACAATTTTCCTTCAGAACTTCATTATTTGCGTTTCTTTTTGCCATTTTAGTTACTGTTTGTCATCGACAGAATTATTTTAGCAACATTTAACTAGGTAGGTACCTAGTAACGAGTACGGGGTTAGGTACTAACCTACGGAGGGTCTGCGATCTACATAATATGTATAGAATAGTACATATTATATTATATAGACGAGTTATCTATACAAAGAGCTGTGATCTGTACAAAATAATAAACCGTTGTGCAGGGATTTGCAGCGTTTTTACTTCTAATTTACGTGCTACTGCACTTGTCTTGAGTGGCGCCTTCAGCGCCTCGACAGTTCAGTGTTGCTTACAACTCTCGCCCCTGTGTTTAACTTCTTAAACGAATCGAAGATTTAAACACAGCTTATTGCACCCATCGGTATTTCATGAGCAAGTTGAAAAAAACCTCATCAATATCCAGTGGGCCCTGATTAAGTGACACACAATACATCCTTTGCGTTTTATGTAATAGGAATATTTAAACTGAAGAATCATGCATTTTGTAACAGGTCATTTTAAATTGAAAAATCAAATCAAGTTTTTCCTTGTGCGTGTACTCTAACACGTCACAAAGAGGCTGAAATACAGTTTCACCATAATGTTCACGTAGCTTTGTTCATCCCTCAAGCCTTGTTGGAAGATTCCTAAATGCAGTGGGGAGCCAAAGAAGCCGATAAACGAGCAAACTCGAGGAAAATTCAAATTAGGTCGGGCAATAGTTATGAAAAATTATAATATTGCTCTCTGAGATAATTGAGTTTTATTTCCATCTTATTAATCCAACATAACTATTTTTCCGTCGATTAGTAAGGAAGGCGTATGTAAAAAGTCGAATAAATACTTGATAATCCAAGTTATCGTTAATAATTTATTGTAATCTAAATCGAGAAGTCTAGACTAATCACAGGCATCGAAAGCTGTGGGGTCGAATGATATTTCTCTTAATCGATTTTTGCACGTTAACACAACCTCCGGTGAAATGCCATACTTCTTCAGTTTTTTGGATAACAACCGTTTCACGTTGTCTGAATAACCTAAATGACACTACTACGGAGTGTCATAGTGTTAATTAGCTTTAACTGTCTCAGATAACAAGTGGAACATCGATAAAGGTATCAGAGGGTTTCGAGATGGCACAGAAACAAATTCCAGTCATGCAGCATGATTAAGGAACAAATTTTCAAAAAAAGTAGTTTGGAAAATAGAGAATTTAAATTAATAGTCACCTGTTACAGCACTCATTACGGCCTAACTGGGCACTTACCGGACCGAGGTGGCACGACGTGTAGAAAAATTATGCCACAAAATGATTTTTGGGTGTTTTGAACAAAAAAATAGTGATTTTGACCACTCGATGCAGTCTGAACGTGCCGAAACTACTCGCAATCGATTCAGTGACAAAAAAACATCAATAAACGTCACCTCACGTGACTACATAAAAAAAACGCTGCAGTCCTTGTCACATGGGTTTATTATTCTATTGGACATACCTACAGAAATGTTGGCTGCATGCGTAATAATCGAAATAGCTGTATCTGATGGTTTTCATTAATTTTGGCCCCTAAAACACAAATTAGGTACACCCATTTTTTTTTAAATAACTATCTTTGATCATTCGTAGTGCCATTTAATCGTCTTGATCCATGTGTTGACCCTTTTTTCAGTGTTATTAAACAAACTGATAGTGATTTCAGACGATTTCCCTGGTTTTTCACTCATAAAAAATCAATTTTGAGAGCTGAACATTTGGTAGAACTCAATTTTACTCTTTGGTCAAAATCGGCTTGATATTCGGTTTTCTTGTCCCCAAAAACATGGAAAACGATATCTCAGAAGCTCTTGTTACTAAGATGTTACTAAAAGGCAAAAAGGACCTATTTTTACACACATTTTCACTCATAACACCCATGGGTATATTCCGATCGGGCTGAAAAGTTTCGGGACACAACTAGGGCCCAAATGGAGCATGTGTGCGAAAGAACGACTTTTTTAGACCAAAAATGAAGCCGGTACACGTGATACGGCGGACGGACATTGCATTTTGGTTTATTATTCTGTGAATAATACATCTACGTATTCGCTCAGCAAAAAATTTTTATAACACCCCCTCAAAATTTTTTCTTTTCAGTTTCAAGGTGCGTAGATTCCAAAAATGCAATGTCCGTCCGCCGTCCGCCGTATCACGTGTACAGGCTTCATTTTTGGGTTAAAAAAGTCGTTCTTTCGCACACATGCTCCATTTGGGCCCTAGTTGTGTCCCGAAACTTTTCAGCCCGATCGGAATATACCCAGGGGTGTTATGAGTGAAAATGTGTGTAAAAATAGGTACTTTTTGCGTTTTAGCGACATGTTGGTAACATGAGCGTTTGAGGTGTCGTTTTCCATGCTTTTGGGGACGAGAAGACCGAATATGAAGTCGATTTTGACCAAGGAGTGGACAATTGAGGTTGTACCAGATGTTCAGCTCCCAAACTGATTTTTTATGAGTCAAAAACCTGCGAAATCATCTGAAATCACAATCAATTTGTAGAATAACACTAGGAACAGTGTCAACACGTGGATCAAGGCGATTAAATGGCACTACCAATGATCAAAGATCATTTGAAAAAAAAGGAGCGTACCTAATTCAAGTTTTGGGGGCCAAAATTGGTGGAAACCATCAGAAATAGCTATTTAAATTATTGTGAATGAAAGAAACCATAAATGAACAGCCAACGAGAATCTCTAGAACTCCAATAGAATAATAAACCCATGTGACAAGGACTTTGCAGCGTTTTGTGTTTTAGTAACATGTTAGTAAAATGAGCTTTTGAGGTATCGTTTTTCATGTTTTTGGGGACGAGAAGACCGAATATGAAGCCGATTTTGACCGAAGAGTGGAAAATTGAGGTTGTATCAGATGTTCAGCTCCCAAAATTGATTATTGATTTTTATGAGTCAAAAACCTGGGAAACCGTCTGAAATCACCATCAATTTGTAGGATAACACTAGAAAAAGTGTCAACACGTGGATCAAGACGATTAAATGGTACAATCAATGATCAAAGGTAATTTGAAAAAAAAAAAAAAAGGAGCGTACCTAATTCAAGTTTTGGGGGCCAAAATTTGTGGAAACCACCAGAAATAGCTATTTCAATTATTTTATATGGAAGAAGCAATAAATAAACAGCCAACGTTTCTGTAGGTATGTCCATTAGAATAATAAACCCATGTGACAAGGACTTTGCAGCGTTTTTCGGATTGGGGACTGAAACTTCACTAATTTGGTACGCTGGGCGCGTCTAATCGGACTGGGATTAGTTGCAATCCATTCAGCGCCCAAAAAGACTTGTTTTACAAGACCCCAAATGCCTAAAATCCTTTAAGTTTTGATTTTTTTGGACCAAAACTTTGTAAATTTGGACCGCTGCGCACATTGTGACCGGGCTGCGTAACAAACACATCATTACTCTTGCGAAGACGGATTTTTCTGCGCAAGAACGAATTTTTTACCACAGAAATTAAGGGATATATATATACTGATGTCTAAATATTCAATCTAAGTTTGTTTCCCTTGTATTAAATTAATGTAACCTTATTTGTCATTATATATATATATATATATATATATATATATATATATATATATATGAAAAATTGAAAATCTATCATTTAGACCTCCAATGCATGGAACGGATTTTGGAGGGGTTTCCAGTTCACAGGGAGCATAATATCTGAAATTTTAGAACGAGCGAAATAGCAAAATTTTCCTTGAAAATTCGCTAAAAATTTCGCCATACATTGACCCTACCTGCATTCCCCCACATAAGGTCCAACCTCTGATCAGGTTCACTATAATGAACAATCAGCACCCAATAGTTCAGTTTTCGTACATAATACAAACTCCACTCTTCATCTGCTTCCAAAGAGCGTCGCTTTATTTCCAGAGATCGTCGCTTTGCTTCCAGTAGTTTCGCAATCTTCACTTATCCGACCAGTTTCGCCACTAGGCCATGTCTATGAGTCAAACTAATATTATGAATCAACAAGTGTATGGCGGCACTGCGAAAATGAAAGCAGGTTATTGTGGGAATATGAAGCAGACATGATCGACAGATCATTGGGTTTTGTTTTTCGACCTTTTACAGGCCGAATAACACTCAAGTCCGGTTGAGTTGGAGAAATTTGATCTGTACCTTCAAATCGATGATCGCATCTTGTTCGGCAGTGATGCTCTCAACCAGCACTTTTTTCCGCAACTGAAACATGTGGCGTATAGAAAATGAGTGTGTGTACTGGTATATGTTACTTTTGGAAGTTATGTAGTAGCTTAAACTAGAGTTATGTGGACGTTCAACCTGTAATACGCTGGTGGCCACCACTCAAGGGCGGTATTCATAGTCCTCACTCACTCAGAAGGTGAGAGTTTACTCCTATGTTGCGGGTGTCCTCCATGGCAGCCATAGCCCAATGAGTGGAGCTATTCTGCTCACAGTTGGCAGCATTGATAGCATAAACAAGGGAAGGTTTCGTATTTTTCTGTTAAGAATTTTTTCTGTCCATCATGGCCATAAGTACAGACAATGAAAGTGTTCTGCAACTACCATCAATGTAGGTAGGTAGCTACATGAAATAAAAACAGATTGATAACCTCATCGGACAGATGACCTTAATGGACAGCCATGAGCCAGTTCATCAGTTATCAGACACATGAATCACGTAGAACACAAATAGGTACATCATTTCTGTGCTTTTGCTACACCTACTTGGTACGATGATGTGGCACAAAATCTGAGCACCACCTTTCATCAACACGGTTAGTGCCAACGCTCTTTCATTTCCATTTCTTGTTGACTGGTCACCAAATATAAGTGGAACTAACACATTCACGACTGTTCATTTCCTGAAACAGAACCTTATTTTGGACTGGATATCGACCAGAAATTCCAGTGGGTTCTCTTGGTCCCGGCCATATACCTCTTTGGTAGCCTACAATGCCACGACCGTTAATGAAGTTGCCATATTCTTCACCCCACTCATCAAGCATGAAGTGATTATTCAATCCATTATTTAATTATGAAAAGGTTCAGGAAAAGAAAAAAGTTTAATATAATATATATGAAAGGTGTATTATGAACTGAAAAGCATGGAAGCCTACTGAAATAATGATGTGAGAAAATACTTAACAGACCTTTCCAGGCCCCTCAGATTTTCAGCTGAGTAAGCTGAGAGCACTCTCAACTTACCCTGTTTTGCGTTTATGAATTGCACGGTGAGTGAATGCTTAGGCGTTTACTAAACCATTCACTCACTTCAGCTCTATGAATACGGAAAAAAGTTTGAGGGACCCTCAGAAGTTCACTAAAGTAAACACTCAGCTGTAAGTGAGGACTATGAATTCCGCCCTTAGTGTGGAATTCATAGTCCTTACTCACTAAGAAGGTCAGAGTTTCTCACTAAGTTGAGGGTGTCCTCAAACGCTCACTTACTTGGAGGTAGCTATTCACAGAGATTCACTCACATGAGTTGAGTGTCCTCATCTCGAGTTGAGAGCACTCTCAATTTGAGTTGGCAGCATCCTCAATTGCAGCCATAGCCCAATGAGTGGAGCTATTCTACTCACAGCTAGCAGTAGTGATAGCATAAACAAGGGAAGGTTTCGTATTTTTTTTCTGTTAAGCAACCATGACCAAAACCACAATGTTCACCGTGGCCATAAGTATGGACAATGAAAGTGTTCTTCAACCACCACCAAAGTAGGTAGGTACATGGTAGAATAAATATACTAGTAAAAAACAGATTTCTCCACTTCATGGAAAAACGTTGAATCATGGATAGGTTTTTGGGCATTGAATTTGCAAATGAATTGATCGGCTCAGGTAAATAAACAATAATAGGAACACAATTGTTTATTAAGGGAATACAAAGCTGATGAACTTTTTAGTAAAAGAATAACCACTTTCAGGTAGGCCTAGTGATTTTTGCCTTCAACTGAGCATAGAGTTGCTCGGCTGCGTGCTTTACTGTCAGGCATGTGGTCGGTGACTGACGTTCAGAATTGTCAAGATGTTTCGAACGCGATCGTTACGCCACTTCGACATGTCAGCATCGTCACGTTGTTCGAATTTCATCCTTGTAGGTCAAACAGGAAGGAAATTAGCCTCAGGGCTCACGCAGCTGATTAGGGAGGATCCTCACCTCGTCATTCTTATTCACCAGTTCTACAGAGGCTCCACTCATCACCACAGGTCAAAACAGCAGCGAAATTAGCCTCAGGGCTCACACAGCTGATTAGGGAAGGTCCTCACTTTGTCATTCTTACTCACCAGTTATAAAGAGGCTCGATTTTGAATTTCATCCTTGTAGGTCAAAAAATAATTATTAATAATAATAATAATTAATAATAATTATTAGCCTCAGGGCTCACGCAGTTGATTAGGCAGGGCTCTCACCTCGTCAATTCTCACTCACCAGTCCTACAGAGGCTCCATTTCGAATTTCATCATCCTAGGTCAAATCTAGCAACGTATTATTTTAGTAATCTACCTACCTAGCAAATTTTGTTTATCAGTATTGCGTTACACTTTTTGGTGTCGGAAATTTTGGACTGTCCCCCAGCCCTAAAACACAGATCGATAACCTCAACGGACAGATGACGTTACTGGACATCCATGGCCAGTTTATGAATATTTATCAGACACATTAATCACGTAGAACACAAATAGGTACATCATTTCTGTGCTTTTGCTACACCTACTAACTGGTAGGATGATGTGGCATAAAATCTGAGCACCACTTTTCATCAACACGGTTAGTGCCAACCCTCTTTCATTTCCATTTCTTGTTGACTAGTCACCAAGTATAAGCGGAACAAACATATTCACGACTGTTTCATTCCTGAAATGGAACCTTCTTTTGAACTGGATATCGTCCAGAAATTCCAGTGGGTTCTCTTGGTACTGGCGACATACCTCTTCGGTGACATCACAATCACACGCCCGCTCATGAAGTTGTCATAGGTATTCTTCATCCCACTCATCAAGAACGAAATGGTCATTCATATCCATTAGGTATGTAATGAAGAGGTTCCGGAAAGGAAAAAAGTTCAATATTGAAATGGTAGCTTATTTAAGGACAACACTAACAATCATGATCTACACGAACCAGAAGGATACCAAGAGGATACAGCAAATACAACTCAATGAACCAGAATCCCGAACCATGTCAGTCTAAGAACAATATTGACACTGCTTGGTTACGTTTGGTTAGCAACTGTGGGGTTACTACCATCCACTACACTACTCCCCTCTTTGGGGAGCATAAGGCCTTCACTGGGGTAAGTCCTCTTCGTCGAGATTTGGTTGGATGTTCTCCTCGATGTCGTGCGCTCCTGTACGTCCCCTCAAATGGTCCGCATGTTTGTTGGTGGTTCTTCCATCAATCATCACCTCGTGTAGAGTGGAACCAACCAAGCCTCCTCATGATCGTTCCCAGAACCCAGATCTTTTTAGGACGGTCTCTGCACCACACTTCGTCTCCCCCTGCAAATCCCCGAAGTTGTGTTCCACGATCATGGTATTCTTTTTGAGACCATTTTCTGCGTTCCATTTCATCCCTTCGGTCGGGTATCATGTTGTCCATTATTGAGGGCAGTCGACGTCCTAGGAATAGATGAGCAGGTGATCTACCAGTTGACCCATGCGCTGTGTTCTGATATGAAAATAAAACATCATTCAGAGCATAGTTTGTTGGAATTCCTTCACGTTTGGCAGCTTTCATTCTCGACTTTAGCGTTCTGATGAATCGTTCCGCTGTCCCGTTGCTCTTTGGATGATATGGCGGAGAAAAAGCATGTGTCATTCCAACTTCTTCTACAAACTGCTTAAATTCCCTTGACGTGTACGGCGGTCCGTTATCTGACACAAGTTTTTGTGGATAACCATAGGTGCTGAACCATTTCTTCAGCGTGTTTATCATGTTGGCAGCCCTGATATTCTTCAAAACAGCCACTTCTGCCCACTTTGAGTAGGCATCTACCCCCACTAACCAATATTGGCCTTCTATCGGCCCAGCGAAATCTAGATGTACCCTCTCCCATGCCCTGTTTGGTATGTTCCATGGATAAAGTGGTATTGCGGGCTCTTCAGTTCTATTTTCTTGACACGGTAAACATCCTCTCACAAACGCGTCCAAATCTTCGTCCATCTTTGGCCACCACACGTAATATCGGGCCAATGATCGCATCGCTACCCTCCCAGGGTGGCCTCGGTGCAGTATGCTTAAGCAGTTTTTTCTGAGTGATGTCGGAATTATTATTCTTCCTCCCCGAACTAATATTCCCTTTTCTATCCCAATTTCATCCTTGTTCCTTGCATATGGTTACATTTCGTCTGATGAACTGAATGGCCATGATGTTTGTAAATATTCCATGATTAAGTGTATTGCTCCTAAAAATGCACAGAGTTGTGTTACATTCGTGGGCGCTGGGCATTTTTTAATGGCTGCCACCTTCTCCTCCGTTGGGTGAATACCAAATTTATCAATTTGGTGTCCCAAGAACACAGTAGCCTCCTTCAAAAATGTGCTTTTCTCTCTTTTTGGTATCAACCCAGCCTCTCGTAATCTTATGAATACCGCCCTTAAGATTTCCATGTGTTCTTCCCGATTCGGTGCTTTCACGATTACGTCATCGATGTTCACTGCTACTCCCTTCAATCCATGAAGCAGACTTTCCATATATCTCTGGAAAATTCCCGGAGCCGTTGAGATTCCGAAGGGCAGGCGTTTGTAGCTGAAATAGCCTACGTGTGTAGCAATAACTACACATTTCCGGATATGTTCATCAATTTCCATTTGTAAGTACGCATCCCGCAAGTCCATCACAGAAAACTCTTCGCTCCCTACAAGTTTTGCCGTCAACTCTGCAAACGTTGGCATTGTATGATGTATGGCTATCAATTACCATGGCTGGATTGATAGACACCCGAAAATCTCCACATATTCGTACACCCCCTTGCTTCTTTGGGGCTACTACGATCGGGGTGCTCCATTCTATTGCTGTCGTGGCTGGAACTACTGTTTCAAGAGCTCCCTCTTTCACCAGTCGTTCCAATTCCATTTCTACCGGTTTCTTCTAAGGAAATGGCAGCCGTCGTGCTTTCAGTGCTCTAAGTTCTACACCCTCCTTCATATGAATGGCTGCCTTATATCCTTTAATGGTTCCCAATGATTCATCAAACACGTCACTGAATTCATCCAACAGCTTGTTGTGTTACAATCAACGGATACCCCATTCCTCTCATTCTTCACCTTTCGAATCTTCACTTCATCTGGCAACTCAAGGTTGAAACTAAGAATCCACGGCAATCCAAAAAGTGGTACATCTGGCTCATCCATTACAACTACTTGGAGCCTTTTTGTCTGGTTTCCTAACTTTACTTGGACTCCAGTTTCCCCAAGAGTCTTCAACTGCCTTTTACCATATCCTTGGATTTTATTTGTGGGGTACACAATAGGTTTTCCCATTTTCTGCCATATCTTCTTGGTGATTGTTGATACGAGTGCTCCCGAATCGAACTCCATTTGTCAAACTCTCCATTGTTTTTAACGTCAATTACTGCTCTTTCTGTCTTCTTTATCGTCCGATATTCTTGCGGCTCCGCGGTTTTGAGCGATTTTATGGCTTCTTCTTCACTGCTGCTGACGGGACTTTCATCATCTAACAGTTTCCTTACCTTTTTCTGCTTAAAAAACTTGGCAAAATGTCCTACCACATTGCAATTGTTGCATGGAAATTTGAGTGCTGGGCAGAACCCTTTATCATGCCATCTCCCACATTTGTTGCATTTTTTCGATCCGGCCTACTGTTTCTGCCCTCTGCTGTTGTCAGCCCTTTCTTGTTCCCCTGATCGTGATCATCAACTTTGTTAATGTCCTTACAACCCACTTCCTTCTCTGCCTTCTCCAGCGCCAATGCCATATTGAGCACGTCTTTGAAGGTCACCGCCCCTTTTGTCACGGTGCTAGCACAAATATGAAATACGAAAGGTGTATTATGAAATGAAAAGCATGGAAGCCTACTGAAATAATGTGTTAAAACCTTTCCAGGTCCTTCCGATTTTCAGCTGAGTGCATTCTCAACTTATCCCATGTTTGGTTTATGAACTGCACGGTTATTGAATGCTCAAGCGTTTACTTAAGTATTCACTCACTTCGAGTCTATGAATACGAAAACCGTTTGAGGGACCCCCAGAAGCTCACTAAAGTGTTCACTTGAGTAAACACTGACTGTTGGTCAGCTGTAAGTGAGGACTATGAATTCCGCCCTTAGTCATTTTTAGTGGCTGGGATTGGGGCTGCAAGAAAATATAATTTTTGACACAACGGAAGACCTTATGGGGACCAACTACTGCAAAAGCTGCCAGAAGAAAGAGTGGGGCGACGGTGGCGCAGTTGCCTTGCCAATTGGACTGGCAGGCACATCCTTTTGGTGCCGAGTGAGCCCATGATTTCTTATTTCGAACTATTGTGAAGTATAAATTATGACCGTACCTAGTAGATAACCCTTCTGTCTAGGTCACTACTGTGGGGGGTGAGCTAGTGACCGAGCGCATTAACACTGTCACTTGGACGGTGACTGTGGGATGTCGGTATGAATCCCAACGCTCATCATCTCAACACAGGGCCTTGAGCGAAGTGATCAGATCAATTCTGATCCTTCTGAGAGGACAACGGATCACATAATAGCTGTAAGGCAATTGATCACAATGCCTGGTCTGTAATGGCCTTCACTTTTTGATGGGACTTTTTAACCCCTGAAATGCCCAAAAATGTTCTCGGTGCCTGGACACGTACCTACTCTACACTGTGAACTTTGTTCATTTGTTTACCAACCAACAAAGAGAAACTAACTCCAATACCAACTGTGTAGAAGCTTTTAGCAACAGATTAACAACATAGCAGCAGGAATGCAGGATGCAGAGAACAGGTGTTCATAACGCGATTTCCAGGCGATGGCTGAGATGAATGAGTGAGGTGAATGGAAATTAATAGGCAAGCGATGTGGAACCGTTCAAACCCTGTGAAAAGCTGTGCTAGGACCCTTGGAGAGCATAGCATTTACAGAAAGCTAATGGACTGAACGGGATGAAGTGAACAATCCACCACAAACCCATTCATCTTTTTTTGCAATCAATGCAAAATAGGTACCAGAACCTGGAATGGATTGCCTATGTTAGACCTACAGGTAATTGCTCATCTGCTTATTACAAAAATAGCAGAGGCCCCTAAAAATTCAAAAAATAAAGCTAAAGGATTATGCCTACATGTTACGTGAGACCTCTGGTCAGTGGATAAGGCAGTGACAATTAAATGGAAAGCGTTACATAGCTGTCGTCATATTGCCATGGGTCACCCACCCCATCCTTTCCTACAAGCAATAGTTGTGCTTGTACGGTTTATATCAGATTCGGGCAATAGAAGTTGTTTCATTAATTATTTAATAAAGTAGGAATTTAGCTTACTTGTAACATTTTAGTCTCTTGTCTGAGGTCTTGCCTTCGCTTCCATAGGGTGGTAAGTTCAGAGCCAGCCAGAGACATTTCATCATCAGAGTCATCCGACAGCATTCCCCTGAAGGCACCAAGTTGGACAAAAGGATAAAGGGCAGGTGATAATAATTAGACAACGAATTTCACTATTAGAGACTCACCACAAGTTGGGAATGCCTCCTAAGAGCTGGATCTTCTCTTTGAGCTTGCTGATGTCCAGGCGCTCGTCCTCGCACTTGGCCTTCAGCTTGTTGATGGTGTTCATAAGCTCCTCAGATTCGATTATGGCCTTCTGCATCCGATCCGCCTTTTCGGTGGACTCCCGATTGATATCTTGCACCTCTAGTGATTCTGCAGTAGGCACTAGAAAAAGGGTGTGGAATCCCATTAAAAGCCACGATTTTACTCTTGTCTGTCCTAAGTGAATACTCGAAAAATCCGAAGACTCGACGAGCACAATTTGTGATCAAATTTGGAACAGGCATCACCCCCCATTTCCTCACCATTCCTCCAGATGACAGATCTCACAGAACGCTTACCAAACTCTAATGCGTAACTGAATTTGACTGGTTCACCAGGTTTACGCTCTTTACGTACGACGACTTTTGAACCGGAGTGCCCAAGATAAAAAAATCCAGATATTTACACGTTTTACGGATCTGCACATGGGTTATGTGCAGGTGAAGGCTGGAGCGCAGGCTATATCTCAACGATTACGCGCGTTAAGTCCGTAACTAGTGTTGTCCATGTGAATGGTTTGATATTTTTATGCGCTTTAAGCGAACCTTTATGGCCTTTGCGTTTTACATGCTTTACATCGATTACGCATCAATCTGAACCCAGCTAAAGGAGTATCACAGGTGTTTGATAATCTGAAGAAAATAAATGAATACTTCTAATTAAATAGAGGAGAAATTAATGTCATAAAGCTGAAAGGTAATTTTGTAGTAACTAGCCAGCTCTCGCGGGAGTTTGTATGCGTTTCTTTATTTTCTTATATTAATGTAGGGAACAGCAACCACCAAATTGTTTATATATATATATATATATATATATATATATATATATATATATATATATATATATATATATATATATATATAAGTTATATGCTGAATATTTGCGATTCCATAAAATAAAAATGATGATCATGCATATAGCCCCACCGCTCGGAGCCGGAGCCCTCACGGTGGCCTATTTGCTCGGCGGAGTCTTTACCCGGCCGTTGTACAGTTCGCGTCGTCTTGTGTGTAACTAATTATTGTGTTGTAATAAATAAAGTTTGGGTTCAAAATCTAAATTCATTTTTTAAAAAGTGAAATCCTGAACCCAAAGATATTTTTGGCGCAGTCTTGGAGGACTTACAAGTGCTCTCAGTACCCAGTGAATTGGATTATTTGGAACTTCGGAAGTCTCACGAACAGGGAATATGTTCACCTGCCTTCTATAAGTAATTCAACAATTACTACACAACACGATCACCACGACGACAAGAACACCAACCAAAATTTTTGTGCCCACTCCCGCACATATTCATTAATTTCAATTAGCGCACGCCCCGCGCAAATTTTTATTAGTGCACGCCCCGCACTAAATCATAATTTCAATTGTGCACGCCCCGCACAAGAATTTTTAAATTTTAGCGCACGCCCCGCGCAACTTTTTATTGGTGCACGCCCCGCACTAAATATTATTATTTCAATTGTGCACTCCCAGCACAAGGATTTCATTTTAGCGCACGCCCTGCGCTGAGAAGATAACTCTTCATTATTATTTTATGCACGCCCCGCACGAGTAATATTCGACTGAGAAAACGTTTACGCACTAGCGAGGGAATATCGTTAGTCGTTGTTGTCTCCTCATCAACACGAGCATCTCCTCGCGAGCTCACCCCTTTTGATTTCTCTGCAACATTCCAATCTCAACAGCTCATCTTCACGCTTATCAAGACGCGAACACTACATCCTAGCGAGTTTTAATACCTAGTTTTAGAACCTAGTTTTAATACCGTACTGCTATTTAATTTTGTCTTGTTATTTTTGTTTTCTATTTTTCTTATTTTTCTCTATTAATTCTGATTCCCAAATCACTTAAAAAATTTATAGTCCATAAAAAACTTGGGTTTATCAATCGTTCTGGTTTCACCCCAATTTTAGAAACCATAATGGAAGAAAGGAATCAGCAATTGGAAGCCCTTGCCCAACAACAACAGGAAATCGCTAACTTACGCGCTTCCTTAAATCAAGTACAGGCTCAAGTCCAACTAAATCAAGTCCCCGTTTTGAAAAAGGAACATTTAGACGCCACCCCTTATTTCAAAGGAGAGCCGGAAGCTCTTAGTCATTTTTTGGACATAACAAGCAAACTAAATGCCCGTTTTTATAATTCGAGAGATGTGAACGATTTCCAAAATGTTTTGCTAATCGCCGGCATCAAAGCCAAAATACTCCCACCAGCCTCAACTTCAGTTTTCGCCTCCAACATCGATACCTACCTATCAAAAAATACGCGAAACTTTGCTGAACACCTACCTCGATAGGAGGGATGCATTTACTTTAATAATAGAAATGGTCAGCATGAGGCAGGGTGATAACGAGTCACCGTTTAAATTTCATGAACGAATTCAAAAACACCTAAATTTAATAACAGCTTATGTCCAAAATCACGAAGTAGACGATGCCGATGTCCTCATTACACATTACACCCAGTTAGCGCTCAGATGCTTACTGCTTCATTTGCGAGAACCTCTAGGCAGTATTCTCAGAACACGTCAGCCACAAGACCTCAACACGGCTCTATCGTGGATGACCAATGACTACCAGTTACTCTGCAGTAACAGTCGTTTCAGGCCGACTCCACAAAACACACAGAGTGCAAGACCTCAACAAAATCCCAACAAAAGGCCGCAGCCCAATTTCAAACAAAATTCTTCTCAGTTCTACCAAAAACAAAATCCTCCCCAGAACTACACACAGAAACCTTTCAACCCCCAATGGAAACCTCCTCAAAACAACTAGAATCCACAACCTCAAAAATCAAACAACCAGTATGGATTTAAACCCCAAAATTCGAACTTCCCACCAAAACAGCCCACACCATATGGAACCCCGATGTCGTGGCAAACGACACTGCATAATATAGAAGAAGATCAGGTTAATTACCAGTATCCAGACCCAATTCCTGAACAGTTTGAAACAGACCCTGATGAAAATTATGAACCAGATTGCGAAGAACCAACAGGACAGAATTCAGAGAATTGTTTTTTAGAAGTTCCCACCAACTGCCAAAATTCAACCTAATGCATTTAGAAAGTTCAAACACCTGTCTACCATATCTAACTTTGCCGAAACTAAATCTAAAAATTCTAATAGATACAGGTGCTACCACCTCCTTTGTCAATCCCGAAATCGCAAGCAGATATTTCGAACGAAATATAATTCGGGACCCGTTCGAAATTAGAACAGCCCACGGAACCTCCATTGGCTACTATAGTACCAAAGTGCCGTGTGCCGAATTGTTTAAAGTAAATAACCTAAAACTACCTTTCAAAATTTTTAAATTTCACAGCAATTTCGATCTATTAATCGGAATGGATAATTTGATGTTGTTGAAAGCGAAAATTGACCTGAAAGACAATAAACTGAATACGCCCTATGTTAATCTACCGGTTCAATTTCACCCACCTAAGCGTTCGGGCTCAATCAGTAACCCTCGATACAACCTCAACAACTCCTCGACTACCACCCATCAGGTGAATAAAACAGAATTAAAGTTCAGTATCAAAATCCCGGCACGATCGATTTCAAACATAATGATTCCCATTAGAAATGATTCGAAATTTAATGAAGGTGTCATCCCCTACTTTAATTGTGGACCGATAGAAATTCCGGAATGCCTAGTGAAAGTTGAAAACAACATGAGCTGTGTTAAAGTCCTTAACATCTCAGCAGACGACTACACCTTGAAAATTAACAAACCTTTCAAACTAGAGCAAGTACCAGAAATTTCCGAAAATGAAGTTATTAATCCAAATTTGAACTACTATGGTTTTGAAAATAGCAAATTCGATATCTCTCAGATTCGAACTGATCATATGAATCAGGAAGAAAAAGAGAAGATCTTAAATTTGGTTAAAGAATTCAAAGACATATTTCATACCGATCAGAACCCATTGACTTTCACGACTGAAATTAAGCATTATATTCGTACGACCGACGAAATTCCCGTGTACACCCGCAATTACAGGTATCCAGAAATATTCAAAAAAGAGATAGATACACAAGTTAATGAAATTTTGTCCCAAAAGATAATTCAGCCAAGCTCCAGTCCTTGGAACAGCCCGCTGTGGGTAGTACCAAAAAAATTGGACGCCTCAGGGAAGAAGAAATTCAGACTCGTGATCGACTTTAGAGCCCTTAATAAGAAAACCGTTGATGACAAATTCCCACTCCCAAATATCACCGACCTATTAGATAAACTGGGTCGCTGTCACTACTTTTCTTGTTTGGATTTGAAAAGCGGTTTTCACCAAATTCAAATGGACCCGGGAAGCATAGAAAAGACAGCCTTTTCAACCGACTCTGGCCATTGGGAATTCACTAGAATGCCTTTCGGTCTCAAAAACGCGCCTCCTACTTTCCAACGTATGATGACAAACGTTTTGAGAGGACTACAAAATGAGATATGTGCAGTATTTCTCGACGACATAATCTTATTTAGTACAAGTTTGGACGAATACATTGACAGACTACGAAAAGTATTTACTAGACTCAGACAGGCAAACCTTAAAGTTCAGTTGGACAAGACGGAATTTTTAAAAAGGGAGTGTATTTATTTAGGCCACCTAATAACCCCTGAAGGTGTTAAACCAGACCCGCGAAAAACTGATGCAATTAATAGGTATCCTATTCCTAAAACGCCCAAAGAAATTAAATCATTCCTAGGACTTTTAGGGTATTATAGAAGATTTATCAAAAATTTTGCTCACATAACTAAACCTTTCACACAGAAATTAAAAAAGGATACTACTATAGACATTACCGATCCGGACTATATCGAGTGCTTTGAATTGTGCAAAACGCTATTGACAAACGATCCAATCCTGCGTTACCCCGATTTTTCAAAGCCATTCAATCTTACGGTAGACGCTTCTAATGTAGCACTAGGCGCAGTACTTAGTCAAATACATGACGGAGCGGACCTCCCTGTCGCATATACGAGTCGTACCTTGTGCGACTCCGAACGCAAACTCGCCACCATAGAAAAGGAATGTCTTGCGATAGTATGGTCAACTCAGTACTTTCGTCCATATCTATACGGTAGGAAATTCACGATATATATTCCGATCATAAACCTTTACAATGGCTATTTTCGATCCGAGAACCAAATTCAAAACTTTTCCGGTGGAGAATGAAATTAGAACAATACGACTTTGATATAATTTACAAAAAAGGCAAAAGTAATACAAATGCGGATGCTCTATCAAGAATAGAACTAAATAATAATGAAACTTCAAATGAAAGCGATGACCAAATTCTGGATAATGTATTGGCAGACGTGTTAGCCGAAAATAACCCTCTTGATTCTGAAACTATTCAAAATGTATTAGGTGTCCTTCCAGAACAAACCATCAACATTGATAACGATTCAATCGTAGCCAACCCAACTACCACTCAGGATGAAGACATAAATTCTGATTCAGACTTAACCTTGCACTCTAACTACGAGGGAAATACGGTAATAACAATTCCGATTAAAGAGCAACCAATTAATCATTTTAACCGCCAAATTATTATGAAAACCATGAATAATCCGAATAGCAGACCTAAAATTGAAATCTTGTTTGGAACGAAAACCAGAATTACTGTGCAAATATCAGAAAAGGATTTAGAAAACGACATCGTTAATTTTGTTAAAGAATATTTGAATCCTAAATCAAAAGAGTACATCAATTTTATGAAAATAGAATCTTAGATTTCACAGGAAAGGATCTGCTGGAAATTCAATCCTACATCAAAGTACAATGTTACGTGGGCACGAACGAGATTGTATATTTTCTAGATATACCCATTGTAAACCCAGATCATTTTGAGCTTTATTATTTAAAATCAGTGCCAACGAAAATAAATAACGATTTTGCTACTATTATTCCTACGGTCAACTATGTTCTCAAATCGATTTCCACCCATGAGATAATAGCCTTGAACGAACTTTGTTCAGATGGGCATTTGCAGTTATGCTACAGTCACATTATTAGCGACAAAGAGTCTACATGCGAAAAGGGCATAATACTTTCTGGCTCTAATAAAAATTGTAATTATGTAAAACTAAATTTGGAAAGCAACTCTGTATCGCTGATTCTGGAAATCAATCAATATCTTTTAGTGTTCCCATATGGAGATCGAATAGAAATTATCAGCCAAGAGGGAATCGAAATTCAAAACTTACAAGGAATTCATTTGCTTAAACCAAATAAAAACCATATAAGGTATCATAATCATACGTTATTCGCTGCCCAAAAAGAAACAGTTGGACAACCAATGTTAATGAACAATTTAGGAACGGAAAAACTTAACCGCCAGCCTGATTCTGAAATAATTCTGAGAGAAATCGATCTAAATTCTGTTCAACGTAATGCAATCAGGCCCATTCCTCGATTTGAGTATTCCAAACTTGCGATTCCAAGTGTTTGGACTTGGTATTGTACTTATTATTCATCGCTGTAATACTTTGTTACAATTGCGTATTGTGAATATAGAATGAATATTGTGAACATACTAATGCTACCAATGCTTGAAATTGTTTGTTTTACCTGACTTATTACTTGAATTTGTATTTGATTTTTCTTATTTGTTTTACTTACCATTTGGGTTTTATTGTATTGTTGTATTGTGGTGTTTATTGTATTTTTCTGTTATTTTATTATTTTGTTGATTGTGAATTCAAAAATATTTCTTGTCGAAATATTTTTTCATCTTAGGGAGGGAGGAGTTTATGCTGAATATTTGCGATTCCATAAAATAAAAATGATGATCATGCATATAGCCCCACCGCTCGGAGCCGGATCCCTCACGGTGGCCCCTTTGCTCGGCGGAGTCTTTACCCGGCCGTTGTACAGTTCGCGTCGTCTTGTGTGTAACTAATTATTGTGTTGTAATAAACAAAGTTTGGGTTCAAAATTTAAATTCATTTAAAAAAAAGTGAAATCCTGAACCCAAAGATCCCTACTATATTATAAAAACGGATCTCTGTGAGTCTGTCTGTGTGTCTGTCTTTCTATGCACGGCCAAACGGCTCGACGGATATCGACCAAATTTGGCACGAATATCCGGTAGGCTCCCAAGTTGTGCAACGTCGCATTTTTAATTCCCTCACCATAGCGGAACTATGGTCGACCATGGTCAACTTCGTTAATTGAAATGGTAACCCCTATTTTTTATCGCGTATTCGTAATCTACGTGAAATTCTATCTACGATCGACCCTTCGGACTACCCCCGCGGTCGACCATAGCGCATCCATGGGCCCCTCCATGGTCGAATCCCGAATTGCTCAACGGATATCGACCAAATTTGGCACCAATATCCGGTAGCCTCCCAAGTTGAACGTAGGCGCATTTTTAATTCCCTGACCATAGCGGAAATATGGTCGACCATGGTCAACTCCTGAATGGCTTGACGGATTTTGATAAAATTGGGCACAAATACCCGGTAGGCTATGGGATTTTTCCGTCGTTTGTTGGTTCCACGATACTGCGTACAGCGAATCTCGGATAGTGAGCGAAGCGAGCGGTCAGGCTAGTATTATATATATATATATATATATATATATATATATATTGTTAGATCGGGAAACACTTTAAATTAACTCCGCACTTGGAAAATCGTATATCTTTATTCACCGGAATCACATCGTATAATCATCGTATCTAATAATAGCTCCAGTCCGGCCAACCCCGCAGGTACAACACCGGTATAGGGAAACTTTCCCTCATAACGGGAAAAATCTACTTACATATCCCACATCCCCCCCCC
This sequence comes from Leptopterna dolabrata, assembly GCA_954871275.1. Taxonomy (NCBI): domain Eukaryota; kingdom Metazoa; phylum Arthropoda; class Insecta; order Hemiptera; family Miridae; genus Leptopterna; species Leptopterna dolabrata. The sequence goes on along the minus strand of OX940988.1, from coordinate 33,854,777 downwards.
CCCCCCCTCTAGTAAGAATTATAACATCCAGACGAAAATAAATTTTAATCTTTCAAATATGTCCCTCAAACGAAATCCTGTAATCTTTTGCGCTAGGGTTCCAATGTAACTTAGTACTGGTTTTAGAGAGAATTACCTCACCATTGAATATTCAGAAAATGAACATTACCTTGACCTTGATGGTCAGACTCAAGTTGATTTGAATGAAATTAAATTTGAATTTACTTGTCCCAATTTTGATCACAACCGAATTTCACTGATCGTTTGCCCTTCAATCACTTCTTCTGTTGGGTTAACTCGTCTATGAGACGGCGAGGAGCAACCCGTGTACGCTGGGGTCGCGCGGGAGGGCTGCTGGCTTGAGCTGAAGTATATGCCGATGGTGCCGGGGCTGCTGAAGTCGTCCCAGATCGAGGAGTGCTTGTGGTTGGTCTGGGTGAAGGGGTTGGCCAACCATGGAAATCCGCAGATTCCTCCGGAGCCGTTGATTTGTCAGCATTGTCTTCTGGCTGACTGGTCGACAGCGATGGTCGAATCTGGTCTAAGTAGCGCGTCCACGTCTTGTCGATTCCCGGGATGTAGATGCTTCGTCGTCGAGGGCCTAGCTGTTTCAGCACCTTGCCTTTCATCCATTTTTCCTCCCCTTGCCTGTAGTTCCTCACCCAGACTTCATCTGACTCGATGCATTTGTCAGCAGGCGGTGGCTTCCCACCTTGGGCTGCGATCTGCTGCTTCTGTTTTTACTCCACTCTGGCGGCAGTTGCAGATGGTCTGGGTCGCAGGAGGTCCAATCGGGTCCTCAAACTGTGACCAAGCAGTGCTTGAGCTGGTGACACGCCGGTTGTTGCATGAAGGGTGTTTCGGTACTGCAACAGGAAGGAGTTGAGAGCCTTGTTGAGATCGGTGGTTTTTGTCTCAGCAAGCGCCGTCTTCAATAACCGTTTGACCGTCTTCACACTGTTCTCCACAGCGCCATTCGTTGCCGGGTGATACGGTGCTCCCATCTTGTGTATCACTCCATTTCGGTCCATGAACTTCTGGAATTCTTCAGATTCAAAGGAAGAGTAGTTGTCAGACACAAGCTCCTCTGGAAGCCCGAACCTGGCAAAAACTTGCCACAGGATTCGTATTGTCACCTCTGTTGACATTGACTTTGTAGGAAAGGCTTCCAGCCACTTCGTATGGCTGTCTACCAGTAATAGGTAGTATTGTCCGGCAATCGGTCCCAAGTAGTCCATGTGAAGCCTTTGCCACGGTTTTGTCGGCCATTCCCAGGGGATCAATGAAGCCTTCTGGAGGTTATCTTTAACAGAGTTGCATGCTGTACAGGATCTTATCTTCAATATCCTGATCGATATTTGGCCACCATACATACGATCGAGCGATTCCTTTCACCTTCACGATTCCCATATGAGTCGCATGGAGCTCGTGTAGTACGGCTTGTCTGAGCTTTGTTGGTATAACAACTCGATTTCCCCAGAGGATCACACCAGCCTCTTCATGGAGCTCATCCCGGCGGCTAGAGAACAGCAGAAATTCTTTTGGGACGCTTAGAGGCCATCCAATTCTCAGGTAAGTTGCTACCTTTTTTAGAATTTCTTCCTTCTTTGTTTCCGCTAGGATGTCTTCATATCGCAGTGGCAGGTCTGCATTTTCTTCGAACACGTAGAACAGGGCTGGGTCTTGGCCTTCATCCTTTTCTGGAGTTGCATCCAGGGGTGCTCTGGATAGCCAGTCGGCACTATTTTTGTTTGATTTTACCCATTCAACGTCAAAGTTGTAGTTGGCTAAAAGAAGAGCCCAGCGTTGTAGCCTGTTGGCGGCGCAGGTTGGCACTCCTTTTTTTGGCCCGAAGATCGATAAAAGGGGTCTATTATCATTAGCCAACGTCCACTTTCTTCCAAATAAATATAGATGGAATTTTTTGGTACCAAACACCAGAGCTGCTGCTTCTTTGTGAAGCTGACTGTACTTTTTCTCAGCAGCAGTCAGGGTTCACTGGCAAAAGCCAGAGGATTTTCTTCTCCATTGGGATAGATCTGGGAGATTATAGCTCCTAATCCCTTGTCGGATCCATCCACCATCAGCTTGATTGGTAACTCTGGATTATAGTGTGCCAAAGAGCGATTCTCTCTCACTATCTGCTTGGCTTTCTCGAATGCCGCCTGACAACTATTATCCCAATTCCAACGAATTTCTTTCTTCAACAGCTGGTGAAGCGGGTGTAGGCAGGATGACAATGAAGGTAAAAACCGAGCGAGATAATTCACGAGTCCGAGATAGGATTGGAGCTCTTTCACATTTTTCGGCGGCTCGGTTTTCACCACTGCCTCAATTTTTTCATCAGTCGAGTGCAGACCGTCCGCATCAATACGAAATCCGAGGTACCTACTCAATGGACGTTTTACCAAATTCGCATTTTTCTGCCGACAAGGTAAGTCCAGCATTCCTGAAACGCTCCAACATGTCGATTACGCGCTTTCTCAGCGTCTCGTTGTCCGGTCCCCCCACCACCACATCATCGATCAGGGCTGCTACTCCTTCCGCCCCTGCAATCAAGGCATCGACCAATTTTTGACATTTGGCCGGCCCGACAGAAATCCCATATGGCATACGAGAATACTGGAATAGGCCCTTTTGTGTGGTTATAGCCACCAGTTTCCTGCAACTAGGCTTCAACTCGCATTGTTGATAGGCGTGACTCAAGTCCAATTTGGCCCATACCCGATTTCCGCCCAGTTTTTGGTACAAATCCTCGATTCTGGGTAACGGGTAGGGGTCAGTCTGCAAACACGGGTTGAGTGTCAACTTGTAGTCTCCGCATATGCGAAGTTGCCCTTTTTTTTTTCATTGCCAGCAATATTGGGGACCCGAACTCAATGTATTCAATTGGCTCCAAAATTCCTTCTGCGACCAGCCGATCAATTTCCTGATCCACCTTCTGGCGAATTGCATACGCAACTGGTCTGGCCTTCATGAATTTTGGGGTTGAGCTTGGCAACAATGTCAACTCAATCTGGCCTTTATTATTCCCGAGGGAACAAGATATTATACATGTGAGGTAATATTGTTCTCACACGGTAGCAGAGCTGAAGTCGCGATTCACCAACCCTCAAATCGCTCTTTCCTTCTCTTTCTCTCCTCCTTCTTGTAGAGACTTGCAATGTTATCAGGATAGCTAAATAATCCATATTACGTTATTAGTGCACCTACATAAGGATTGTTTATTCGTAAGGTCTGTGTAATTCTTTCCCAACTACACTACACGAACTCAGGCCAACCTTCCAACAGTACCGCAGGTTCGATCCTCAACTAACTACAACCTGATTATTCTCGTATCCAAAATACTTATTTCACACGAAATTTCACAGTCACCCTCACTCCAAGAACTTCAACGCTACACTGTACATAAGCAACGACCGAGCATAACTACACACACATAACCAATCCATACCTACCCCAAATAGAAATAAAAGTCAAACCAACAACAATGGGATCCGAAGAAGTTCCGTCCGATGTTAAATGTGGAATTTGTGACAAATTAATTCCAGATAACCAAAAGAAAAACCCCATAAAATTTTCCGAATGCGAACAATATCTGGATGAAACTTGTGCAGTTTATACACATTTGAACTGGGCAAAATTACACTACCACGTAGGGCAACTTACATTTGTAATTTTTGCAAGTCGCCTGAATCATCAGTGACCGAATGCTTTCAAATATAACAAAACGAGTTCTCGACTTGATCGCTCCTACCATCATTCAAACGGTGAAAACTCATTCAACCGCAGCTTCCTCCCACATCCTAGATATCCAAAAAGTAATAGAAGAGATAACCCCAACTGTTACTACTCTTGTGAAATCACAAGTAACAGAAGAACTTCCTTCTCCACCCCAACACCAAGAAGCGGATCCCCATGAACCATATACCTTAAAATCACAGATGGAGTTGCAAACAAAAACAACAACTGATACTCAAATGTCGCTAGTCATACAAAACTTGATCATACTAAACTTGATGAATCTCACTCAAGCAACTGCGGCGCTACAATCAAATTCCACTATCAGATGCACAACATCTGATCAATTATACCCAGGCACCTACATGATGCCACCTCCAAAATCCCCCGCTTTTACCCAGACAATCCAATGTCCACAGTTCCAAGGGACTGAATTTCCCTCTGTACACTGTTCCTACCTAGCATTTTTCACAAGTTACACAGCCACACGCCGGAGTTCTCTGGCTATGGATAATCAATATTCTAGTAGAGCATCCATGGCGGTTCCTTAATGTTAGCTCCATAGACCAAGCATGTTATCGGAATAAAGCGACAGTAATCGATGTCCTGCAATCGAAATCGAAACCTAGGCTCCTGAAACTAGAATGTAGGTTCTGGGTCCTGGGACCTAGTGTCACCATGGCAACCTAGAAAAGTGGCCCATCCGCGCATGCTCAGTCGAGTAAAAATGTTGTTTGCCGCGCCTACTTTAGGCTCCGGTCCCATAATCTGATGTCAACCCCAAAATCGTTCATTCCACAATCGATTCGATCCCTTCGATTCAATTTGTCATCTCGATATCATTTGTCATCTCGAACCTAGTTTTAGGTTTTTTGTTTTTTGTTATTCACAATAATGAACCTTTTGAATAGAGCACGGGGAAAAAAAATTAACCCCCCCCCCCCCCCCCCCCGATCTTCGTTACAACCTCAATTCTTGACGGAAAATGTCTTCTTTATGGCAATTCAGCTTATTAACGTGCTCAGAGACGCGTACCTTGCATCAGCTTCATTTGGTTTGAAGCCAGCTAGTTGACATGGCATGTGCTGATGGCGTCTCAAGAGTGAGTTTGGGATCAAATATCAATTGCTTCTTTATGTCCTCATCCTGAATACTTTGCACTAGTCTGTCGCGTATCATTTCATTTTTGAAGTCTCTGTAGTCATAAGTTGTAGCTACACAGCTGCCGAAGACGACCAACATATGAATCAATGGGCTCTGATGCATTTTGCACTGCACTGCCAAAAATATATCTTTGATAGCAGGCAGAAAATGCTCGTCTAACTTGTCCAAATTCCTGAAACCGTTTCAAATACTGCTGAACCTAGTTTTAGGTTTTTGGTTTTTTGTTATTCTCAATAATGAACCTTTTGAATAGAGCACGGGGAAAAAATTAACCCCTCCCACCCCCCACAAAATTTGATGATTGCTATTTCAAGGTACCTACGCTGAATCCGAAAATGCAATACAAAATTTTCTGTCTGTCCGGCGTACACCGTAATTCTCACTTTTCTTAGCTACCAAAATTAATGAAATTTGGTTTTTAGGTCCCGTTTAAGGTCTAGTTGGTGTCAGCCATCTCTATGGGGTGAAAAATAGGAGGGTGAAATTTTCAGAACGCCGTAGCTCGAAAACTTTCAATAGAAGGCTATGGTTTAAAAAAAATGTTTTTAAATTGATCTTGAACTAAAGCATTTTTTGGGACCACCTGGAGCCGTTCGTTCCAGCCGTTCGTTTGCACCGAAAAGCTTCGTAAACATGATAGTGAATCAAATGGTATAAATCCGGCCCAGATCACTGATATGGAGCACCTGATTTAAACGTAGATGGCTGTATGACGTCGAGTTGGTTGTTCTGTGCTATTATTTCACTTGAAAAATGATGGCTCCATCTGGCTGATAGGTACCTACTTTCGCAACTTGAATAAACGTTACGCTTCATGAATAACAACAAATAATTAGTTACTGAATTATTGGTTCTCGCGCATTTTTATGAAACCGTAATTCCCGCGCCAGCTCCAGTACTCGACTTAGGGCTTTCCTGGGGGGGAGATCGTGGGTAGGTAGTGACAAGAGAAAACTGATCCACGCAGAAGGGGCATCTTTACAAGTAAATAATAAACCGTTGTATAATAATTTGCAGGGTTTTTGGAGAATAAATGGGCATCTACTTGAAATCCGTTTGATGGAATAATGGTATCTATAATCACGGGTGTTACAGTAGAGACCTCTCTAATATAAATGCAGTTGGAGTATAGGGGTATCTGCACACGAGCAGACTTGATCTCTTGGACTGAACAATTCAACTAGGGAGCTGACTGTCCTACTTTTGATAGGTAATTGGTGTAGGTACGTGGTTTTTTCATGGGAAGGAAGGAATATACCTGCCGTACGTTCAATAAATTAAATTAAGGATAAATCACCGAACTACATGAATCAAAGCGATGAGTGGAAAATATACCTACTGCCCACCCATATGGCAGACGTTTTGCTAATGTGTGTGGATAACAGGAATTCTGTAAGAAGAGTGCTTATTTTGGTTAAATGATAATTGCACATTATCCGGGAAACTAATATCTCTTTTGGATTTTGTTGATAGGTACTACTGAACTTGAACAAACGTTATGCTTCATGAATAACAACAAATAATTAATGATTGAATTATTGATTGATCTCCGCAGAAGGGACACATCTATAAAGATAAGTTATTACACAACGGTTTATTATTTACCTTATGCTTCATGAATAACAACAAATAATTAATTATTGAATTATTGAATCCCACGAATTTTTATCAAACTGGAATTCCCGGGCTGGCTCCAGTACTCAATTTAGGGCTTTCCTGGGGGGAGCACGAGGGTAGGTATTGACCACAGAGAACAGTGATCTACGCAGAAAGGGGAATCTATATAGGCCTAACAAGCATTTCGGAGGGGCAACGCTGATTATCTCATCACCTGATGCAATTAGGTAGTTCGCCCATTCATCTTTAAAAAACTTCCAATTCTCCGCAGCGATTCCTTCAGTGGTCATTTTTGAAGGCAAACGGAATGTTCGAAGCAATTTTTCTTGATGAATAAACAATTTTCTCGCACTTACGGAATTTAAACAGAGTCAACGTGGTTACCGCGTGGTAGCAGATCGCGTAATTTCCTAACGCGATCTCAAAAAAGGAACCAGACTTGAAAAAACCACGAGCACGCACCTGATACCACGTTTGATATTCTGAAGAAGATAAATAAATACTTTTAAATAGAGGAGAAATTAATGTCATAAAGCGGGAATCCACTTTATTACCTAATTTCATAGTAATTTAGCCAGCTCTAGCGGGAGTGTGCATGTGTTTCTTTATTTTCTTATACATAGCGAACAGCAACCACCAAACAGCAGGGATGAAAAGTGTGAGTTCCTGGCTGATGTGTGGCAGAGAATTATTTACCTTTATATCATCCTCACAATACTTTTTATACAATAAATTATCAATATAAATCATTCTATCCGAAGTCTACATGGGATTTACATGGAGATACGTACTTGGAAACGTAATACCTTGCTTGTGTACAACAATGGATTCTTCACGTTGCACGAGTGGGGGTCGCCTCATCCAGGGATTGGTGGAATCTGTCGGCAGAGGCACTCGACCTCTCATTGTCCCAATCGTGGCAGATTTCTGCTCAGCAGTTAGCTTGCAGGGATTGGCCCATATCGAGTCATCATCATATCCTTTGGAAAAGGTAGGAAGAGATGTATAATAGAAAAACTGTGCAGAACTATCAGCTAAAAACAAAATGTATTGGAGATGTTGTTTACCATGAAAAAGGGAGGCTTTCCGGTCCAGAGTGACAGGTTTTTCAGCTGGAGGTAGGGTGGCTGGTACGGAAGTAGGAGGTGGAGGTATTGCATTTGGAGGTGGTATAGGGGGTGGTAAAGAGGTCAACGTTGGGGCATTTGGAGGCGGCAGTGTGGTCACTGCAGGAGTGGCCAGAGGCGGAAGAACAACTGGCAAAGAGTTCAAGGGAGGCAAGGAAGTCAGAGATGGGAGAGACGTTGGGGGTACAGAAGTTGACCCGCTGGGGAGTGGAGGATTCATAGAGTTTGGTGCAGAGATGGAATTCTGGAATGCAGGGGGAGGTGGTATTGTCAGTGTATGGGGAATCGTTTTCTCCTCTGGGATCCTCGTGCCCATCGTCTTTGCAAGGTCTCCTGGCGAGGTTTTGGCCTCCTGATGGTGAAGAACCAAAGAATCCGAATCATCCAGGCTCCTCTGACAGCTGGTTCTCTCCAACGACCTCAGCATTCTCTGCAGAAGAACACAGTAAGTACAGAGCAATTACATATGCACCTCCTAACCTTCAGCTCCTTAACATCATCATTTACATCAACATTCCGATTCGTTATTTAGTTTCCCTGGTCAGGGAAGTGACAAACCTTCAGATGCGTGACTGTTCTTTGGACGGTCCACAGCTGCTCGACGCGATCCTGCCCAGCCAGTCCCTGCGCCATCTCGCGATGGAGGTGAGCTAGGAGGGACTCTTGTTTGGATAGCTCCAATGCCAGACCTTCAGGCGTCTCTGGTAGCCCAGGACTTACAGACTTCAGAGGCGGAACGTATCTGAATAAAGAAAAACTGGTGTAAATTCTCCATTTCATCTGCCGACAAGTAAACAGCTGATGAGAAGGTTGATATGGACATGCTGCAATAACAGTTTATACATTTGTCTTATCCACTGTATTTGACGGGATACAATTCAGGTATTTACAGCTCAAGATCTGTATATATTCATATGGATGCGCCAGCAATTAAGCCATGAAATAATAACAATTTTAGACAATTTTATTGAACACCAGCCAAAAGACAAATCCATGTCAAAACTTGTATACAGACTTAAGAAGTTTTACCGCTTTAGTAAAGCATGCAAATAGCTACCCCATGATTCTGTAATTTATTAACCAAAACGTTTACTCGCCATTATCTAGTCCCAACCCAGTGATTAACAGTGTCACTGAACCATGAGTTAAAGGTTTCGTTAATGATACCTATCAATTGAAGTTCATAGATTTATTCATTTTCCGAACTACACCAAATTACCTACGCAATTCCCAGGTCGTCCATGACGCTGGAAGCTAGAAATCAAACTAAATGACACAAATGATGCAGCAACGAAGGGATTATAGAGCGCATGGCAGGGGGTACAATTTTCCTCACCGGGAATTTGTTTAGAATAGTTAGGAGGTTAACATACTAAAAGTACCCATTTTTTGAGTGGCAGCAAGTGGGTGGGAGGGGGTGGAAAGGTCCCCTTTTGTGTTTTTTTTTTTTGCTCATATCTTGCTAACAGTGGGTCGTACGATCCCATAAAGCTCGTTCACCCCAAGTTCTTGTGAAAGTTCCGGATTCAACAAAAGTTCTTTTTTAAAAAGCGTTCTCAGAACTATTATCCAGTATCTTATATTATACTACTGATTGCGAACAATGATATAAAACACCCTCAATCAATAACAAATCAAATAGACCAAACATATTCTATGAGCATCCCTTCAAAGGACAACGGAATCCTGCTAATTTAAGCAACGGGAAGGGTGAGGGCAAGAGAGGTAGGACAACCTAGGACAACCTGTTCTACCCGCTCTGGCCGATACGAACTGGGAAAGGATACCGACTAACGCATCTTGAATGTACTGGTACCAGGCCTCCCAACTGATCTAGAGACATCGTAATGTTCTGATGGCTCTAGAATGGATGGGGAGTCAGGGGCTGGTGTCAGTGTGAGGCCACGCACGGAGACATTACGGCCCCTAGGTGTGTATGCAACTGTATACCTGTCGGATCTCTTCGCAATACAGCAAACTAGGTCGAGACTGGTTAGAGAATGCTGAGAGGCACTGAACTACCTGGGAGCAGTCAACAAAGTTACCCTGATGTGAGACCCATGAAACACAGGGGTGGCAGGCAAAGAATGGGCAGATAAGCTTCACGACAGCGGGCCTCCACAGATTTTGTGGGGCCCGAACCAGCCTTGGGGATAGCTAAATGCTCTGTCAGAACCTCCTTGGTGGAGTGGCTGATGAAAGAACGCAGGAGGTATTGGGATCCCTGAAAATTGATTCACCCCTACAGGAGCACAAGGCACCCCGCAGGAGAAGAGGCTCAGCAGCACTGGAACTTCCAAGGAGGAAAATGTGACTCCTGGTGGGTAAGCTGACTGGGCATTCCGTAAACATCTGAGCAGAATTGGTGCCTACAAAGGTGACCCTGTGTGCAGACAATGTGGGGAAGCACGATGGTTCAGACAGAATCTTTGTATCTTCGGCACCAGAGGAAATTTTATCAATTACCAACCTAGTAGGAGGGCATCATTATTCTATTAGAGGGAGTAAACTGATCCCAGAGCCTTTACACTGGTCGCAGGGCATTGCTTTGCACAATAAGCCTAGGCGGAGGGGGACCTTAGCCCCTGTAATTAATCTAATCTAATCTAACGCACCTACATAAAAACCCAACATATCGGTGTTCTTATAATTCTGAAAGAAGGGAAAATAATTCTGCATTCAACACTTATACTCGTGCGCACGGTCTCTTCTATGAGTACTAACAGGTTTAAGCTATAACTGCAATGTACAAGTAGCTAGATGAAAATAATGTACCCATATCCATTTCATATTATTTACTGACAAGCCTCATTAAATTCATTTATTATATATACGCAACATACAGCTTGTGTAACACTACAGATAACTGTTGAAAACTTAATGTTTACTCATTAATCAGCAATGTAGTGAACCTAAACGACCGATCATTTTATTTCATTGTTCATTGTACTGCATGCTGAAGTACCTAATTACATTACGGCTACTAATCAAAAACTCTGCAAAGTCCTTGTCACATGGGGGGGGGGGGGGGGGAGAGTTAAAGCGTATTTATTCACTTCGTGACAATGTCAATATTACATAGTACCATTTCCTATTACATTAATATTTTATTATTTTACCATGCGCTTATACTGCTGGTCTTATTCGACCGTCGCAGGGGAATCTGCTGAGAGTACTTATTACTCTAGTTGGTCCGTGACCAAATGCCACTGGATCTCCATCGACCTTTGCTACCTTACTTATTTCTAACTACCTACTATCCTACTTTCCCCTTGCAGCCAATATTAATCCTATATACATTACACTTCCTCCGTGAACGTTCATTGACTAGCTGCTCATTCCCAACTAAATCAGCGCAACACCGACTCAACACCGCCATCCAGTACCTACTACTATAAACAAATATTATATTGGTATATTTCTTTGGTACTTTTTTTCCTTCAGATAACTGATTAATCTTTCAAAATTCTCTTTACTCATAAACATAATATTGGGTAACTACCTACTATTGTTACATTCATATAACTACAGATATATTCAACAACTATTATTCCATGCATAATAAACCATTTCAAACAATAACAACCTCTGAAAATACAATCATGCTCTTGTAACGTTAATATTTATACACTATTTTTATATTGATTTTACATTTAATTTATACACTATTTTCATACTTAAATTTATCCACAGCCACAACATGAATTTGTTCCAATACAATTTCATTACGGTAACGGTCATTGACCTCATCTCATAGCATGCTGTTACCCCAACTGTACTACTCTCTTTGGTCGTAGTTGAACTCATCCACCAAGAATTTCCTATATCTGCCCGCCTCTCTTAAAAATTTTGCCACCATATGGATACTGGCGCTCCCTCCATCCAGAATATCCACCATCTCTGTCTTGCTCACTCGTGCCTTTCCCAGGCACCCCACTCTAAACTCATTCAACACGGGGCATACAGCCATGAAATGCAACGGTGTCTCGTCAGCTCGGAGGTTGCATAGAGAGAACTTATTGGCAGCTCCTTCTCTCCACCACCGATAATTAACCATCAGCATCCCCGTACGGGCCCTACATATCATCCTGACTTTGGACAGATCAGTCACTTCCATATACGCTCGCCCACCTTCCTGGGTCCTGTCCAACTTGGCGTATAGCTGATGGTGAGCCGAGTTCGTGACCTCGTTGTTCAGCCTACTCAACCATTCTCCTTTCACTTTCTCAATCAGCCCCGTCGAATCACTCTTCCAATTGGCTCTCGTCAACGCGCACCCCAGTCTGCCCGCCAACTCACTGTACTCCGCCCACCATGACACACTCTCCTGTACAACCCAATCTGCCACAACTCGGGGATACCTATTTTCCTTGTACGCCAGCACCTTATTTACATAGTCTGTCTGCAATTTCATAGTATGGAAACGTATCAAATGAAACCCACTCTCTGCATAAAGTATATAGTTAGGGGTATTTTGTGGCAAAGATAGAACTTTCTTTATATAGTACCTTTGAAGTTTCTCCACCTGCTCATTCTGCTGGAAACCCCAAACCTGTGCCCCGTAACATACCAGCGACCTAGTTGTTGCTGCGAATACCTTGTGTTTCACTCTCAGTGGGACACGTCTTTTCCGAATCATGGTTCCCCATCCACACTCATCCCATGTTTCGCCTCACTCACCTTCCTGCTAAAGTGAACTCCCAGGTCCAGAGATGGGGTAACTGTTACACCTAAGTATTTATACTCTGCCACCACCTCTATACCCTCACCCTGGTATTTCCACATCTCATTCTTGGCCCTTCTCCCACGACCCCTCCCCAGTATCATGACTTGCGATTTTGAGCAGTTTATTGTCAAATTCCAGTGCTGCATGTACTCTCCATCCTCGCCAATCATCATCTGGAGTGCCGCAGGACTGTCCGCTAACAGTGCAATATCGTCCGCATACATTAGGCACTTTATTTTCGTATTGCCCACTCTTATTTCTCCACCCAAGTGCTCCGGCAAGTCATTCACAAAGAGGGAGAACGCCAGAGGACTAAGCACACACCCCTGCTTCAGGCCCACTCCCGTGCTGAAATATTCCGACAGCCTTCCCTCACTCCATACCGCCATTTTTGTGTCTCTATACAGTCCCTCTAGCATGTTGATAAACTTTGTAGATACACCATAATTCGACAACTTGAAAAATAACGCGCTTCTCGAAATATGGTCATATGCTTTAAGGTCAATGAAGAATACGTATGTTTTCAATCCTTTCTTTTTCCTTAATTCTACAATGTTAAACAGTGTAAACAAATTGTCTGTGGTTGAGTATCCTGCTCGAAAACCTGCCTGGGACTCACTCAGAATTCCTCTTCCCTCAACCCATGCTGATAGCCTTTCCAACATCATCCCCGCGAAAATTTTCGCCATCGTGTTCATGAAGGCCAGTCCACGGAAGTTTCCCGGGTCCGCCGTATTCCCCTTTTTTGTGCAGTGGAAATAGAATTGCTTCCCTTAAAGACTCGGGCGCTATTCCTTTCCTGTATATTTTGTTGAAGACCTTCAGCATGTGGACTTTCATTATTTCTGGGGCGTTCAGAAAGAATTCATTTGTTATCCGGTCTGGTCCTGGTGCCTTATTAGTTTTCAATTTCCTTATCATATTGTTCAGCTCGGTCATTGCCAAGTCTCGATCCAGCTCTTCATCACTGACGTGTGGAAGGGCATACGCCACGTCGAGCTCCACGGGTGGGTTCGGGAGGCCCCTGAAATGCTCGACTAACACCCTCAGCTCTACCTTGGGTGCGCGAAAGGGTGACTTTCCTTTGATACGGTCGACTAATTTCCAAAATCCTTTGGAATCACTCACGATACCCAAGTCCCTGTCGGTAGTTTCGTAAAATTCTTTCTCTTTTAGCACGCACATGCTTTTGTACTCTCTCCACTTCTCTAAATACTTTTCCTTATTCTCCTCATTTTCCACTTTTCTGAGTATTTTTAGCTGATCCATACTCTTATTCCTGGCCTTTAAACAGTCGAAATCATACCACGGTTTTTTAAATGTCGGTTGCCGCTGCGCCACGTGGTTTCCCCTATCTGCCGCCCTCCTTACACAATCAGTTAGCCACACCGTGTCTGCTTCCTCCTCGCTTGCTCCCTTTCCATCAACTTTGACGCCCTGAATAATTTTTTTGAGTTTAGCTGCAAAGAACTGCGCATCCTTTTCACTCCATTATAATTCTGGCAGCAGCGGTGTGGTCTCGCAATCCTCGTCATTAAGATTCAATGCCAGCGTCACAGCTACTGGTTGATGGTCTGAGAAGACTTCGGGTACCACCTCCACCCTCATCACCTTCTCCATCAGTACCCCCGACACCACCATCAGGTCTATCACTGAACTGCCCTTCCTATCAATAAACGTGAATTCCCCTTCGCAATCGCCCTCGAACCTGCCATTCAGTACCACCATCCCATTCTCATCAAAAAACCTCAACAAGCTTCTCCCTCTAGCATCCACCACCGTGTCCTTTGAGCTCCTAACGTTTTTTACTCTACCCAGCTCGTTGTACGGGCCTTGTGGCAGATACTGACAGGACCCAATCCTCGCGTTCACATCACCTATGACTAAAATCTTGGTTATCTATCACCTGCTGCACCTTTTTGAAGTCAACTTCCCAATCTGAACAGCCCATATACACCGGTAGCACTATTATCCGCTTGTCATTCCAGTTATTGATCTCCAAAACATTCGCGTTTTCCATGTTAGCAAAATTTATAGATTTCCCGTAGAACGTTTTCTTTATCCCGATTAGCCTTCCCCCACTAGGCCTGCCCAACCTATTCCTTCTGATTGCCCCCTCCCAATGCAGAAAATAACCACCTGTTCGGACGTAGGTACATAAACGCCCGAAGTAGTGCGTCTGGTGTCCGCTCGAGCGCTAGCTGCGGCTAGCGGGTTCGATCAGATCATGCTGTTTTTTGGGTCTTAGAACGAACGAATATAATTGTGATTATATTAGTAAATTGCAGCAAGCATCGCGTCAGCCATAGGCGGTGCAATTTCGGTCTGTCGGTCCAGAGTTTTGAAATACGTTCTTTCATGTAGTTTTTGGGTTTTGCAAACCTGAGCTCCTCTCAGACGGGAAGATGGCGTTCAACCTCCGAAAGTGAAAGTACCTAAGAAGTTTTTATTTGTATAAATTGTTATCCAAAGCGATCGTTCTTACCCGTTCTGTAATTAAATTCGCTCAAGTGAATTTAGTCAGTGTTTTTCGTTCCCGATCAAACACCACCGAATAGTGCCTCTATCTTCTCCACCTCCGTTTCAACCAAAAAAGTTTCACATAATACAAAAACATCATAACCTAACAAAAATTTGATAAAATTCCCATCATCCACTTTTTTTCTGATACCACACACATTTAATGACACTATCTTCAACTCCTTCCTTTTAATACGACTTGCTTCTCTTGGTCGTGCACCTCCAAGTCATGCGCTTGGTTGTTGTTTGGTCCGGCCGGCAGCTGTTCCCACCTCCACACCGCCCTCTTTCCTGTATCCTGCCTCCAGCTTCCGGTATTCTGCGGCGACGTCCGTTCCAGTCATCTGCTTCAGTTTCGCCCAGCCGCATCCCTGCTTATGCAGAAGCTCCCTTTCCCCGTCCCACGTAAACTCCTCTCCTCCGACCCACAGCCTGTCGAAAGAAACCCTGGCGTTCAGATTCTGCCCCTGGGTTCCTCGGAGAATTATCTTTCTGATGCTATGCAGCCTCCGACGCTTCTCTCGTATTTCCCATGTATAATCAGGGCTCACCCAGAATCCAGTATTTCTTAGCGCGGGTGCCCTTTCGAAAACTGCATCATTGTCGTCTTGTCCCAGTAGCGTGACCAAGATAGGTTGAACGCCTCCACTTCTTCCGCTCAGGGCCCTTGCCGCCACAATGTTAGGGTCTCCTTTTTCGAAACCCAATGCAGTATGAAAAAACTCTTGAACTTGTGTCTTCACACTCATCCCTTGCGTCGTAACTAGGCCACCCAATACAATATTACACTTTCTCATGTCGTTCTCTAACAGGCATATTTTGTAATCTCGTGCCTTGGCTTCTGTTTTGAGAGTCTTACCCATGTTCACTAAAACCTCAAAAACTCCTATTTTTACACCCATTTTCCACCCTTAACACCCCTGGGTGTATTCCGATCGGGCTGCCGAGCTTCGGAGCACAACTAGAACGCAACTTTGTTCCCAAATGCGCGGAACAGCGACGATTTTAGACCAAATTTTAACGTAAATTTAAGGCCCAGACTTCGTTAGAACCTCAATTTTCCACTCTTTCGTCAAAATCGACTTCGTATTCGGTCTCCTTGTCCTAAAGAACATGGAAAACGATACCTCACAAGATCATGTTACCAAAACACCCCATTTTTCACCCGTAACATCATTGGGTACATTCCTGTCGGGCTGCAAAGGTTCGGGACAAAACTAGGGCCCAAATGGAGCTTGTGTGCGAATGATCGATTTTTTCAGACAGAAATTAGAGTAGATATGCATGGGACGGCGGACGGAC
This sequence comes from Leptopterna dolabrata, assembly GCA_954871275.1. Taxonomy (NCBI): domain Eukaryota; kingdom Metazoa; phylum Arthropoda; class Insecta; order Hemiptera; family Miridae; genus Leptopterna; species Leptopterna dolabrata. The sequence continues at coordinate 33,838,580 of OX940988.1, read as the reverse complement.
ATTGTATTTTGGTTTATTATTCTGTTAATAATACACCTATGTATTCGCTCAGCAAAAATGTTTTATAACACCCCCTCAAATTTTTTTCTCTTATGTTTCAGGTGCTTAGATTCCAAAACGCTGCGAAGTCCTTGTCACATGGGTTTATTATTCTATTGTACATACCTACAGAAATGTTGGCTGTTCATTTATTGTTTCTTTCATGTGCAATAATTGAACTAGCTATTTTGATGTTTCCACCAATTTTGGCCCCCAAAAACACGAATTAGGCTCATATTTTTGACAAATTATCCTTGACCATTGATAGTGTCATTTAACTGTTTTGATTCACCAGTTGATACTACTTCTAGTGTTACTATACGAATGCATGGTGATTCAGACAATTTCCCCGGTTATTGACTCATAAAAAATGGATTTTGGGAGCTAAACAGGGGCGTTGCGTCCATAAGGCCACTGCCCCGGCATCCAGAAACACAAAAAACTCCAAAAAAATGCCAACAATTTGTTCAGTTGGCATTCGAATTTCCCTCCATATACTGTACCTAGCATTTTTCACGAAGTTCAACAGTGACTCGACAGAGTTCTCTCTCTCTCTGTCCCAACCTATGTCTGGCATGGCTGCGGCCAAGACAAGTAACTGGGAAGAAGAAGACAGAGTTCTCTGGCTATGGATATTCGAGCATTTTATCGGATTATAGCTACACTAATCGATGTCTTGCAATCGAAATCAAAACCTACGCTTTGAAACTGGCAGGTCCCTTGACCCTGTTCCCATGGCAACGGAGAAAAGTGGCCCGTCCGCGCAAGCTCAGTCGAGTAAAAATTCGGTTAGCTCCGCCCATTTTCGTGGACTCTACGGCTTTGAAATTATTCACCAGTTACTTTTCGGGGTGGCAACAGGTGGTTTTCAGGCGAGACGTTGGTGTGAGACAAGGGTCAATAGTTGGCCCTTTGTTTTTCAACATCTTTGTAAATGACTTAGCTGCAGCTCTGGAGCATGAGCGGGTGAGTGTCTTCCAGTACGTGGATGACACTTCCTTAGTGATTCGGGCCAAACATGAGACGGACTTGAATATGCTCATCAGTACAGCTTGCGATATTATGGGAAGGTGGTGCGCTGCAAACAAATCAGTTCTCAACCCATCTAAGACAAAAATTTTGCACGTGAGAATGGGCTCCAGAGCACAGGGTCAAGATTCTCTCGACGACTCTTTCAACCTTCTGGGATTGGAGATACGGCGGAACTTGAGCTGAGCCCCCCATATTGAGGGAATATCCCGTAAATTAGCTAGTGCCATTTATCTATTGAGGAAACTATCTTGCTGTGTATCCCGCTCCGTCCTCAGGAGAGTTTACCATGCTCATTTTGCTACACATATGGCATATGGAATTTTGATTTGGGGTGGCTCTCCTGCGGCTGAGCTGGTTCTCAAAAAGCAAAAAGCAGCGCTGAGAGTTATGTGTGGGGTCTGTTCACGGGCGTCTTGCCGACCTCTCTCTAAGGAGCTGGGGATTGTAACGGTCGTTGGAATGTATGTGGTCGAGCTGTCGAGTTACGTCGCCTCAAACATTGAGGATTTCAACCGTCCGACGCATTCTCATGACACCCGCTCACGAGATCATCTCTGCTTGGCTAAGCGCCGGACCACTATAGCGCAGAAGAGTGACGTGACCTTCCTCGGAGCCAAGTTATACAACGGCCTGCCCCTGAACTTGAAAACATTTTAGCTCTCCAGTTGAGAAAAACGTTTAAGTTATTTTTAAGGGTAAATGTCACGGATTTTAGTAAGAAATATTTTCAATAGATGGCTGCACCGTCGGGGGCAATCCAATATTCGGTTTATCTCTTGAACGGGTCAACCGATTTTCAATCTGTAAAATGTTCTGTAATCGTTATAAATAACCACAAGTGCAGACATTCAGTTTTGAATTTTAAAATTTCTTTTCATGGAGTTCCCGAAATTGTTTCACTCAATTTCAATTTTTTTGGATAAGCAACTAGTCTTTTGTAGCAAAAAAATCGAAGAATCCAAATCCGTTTTCAGATTGAAAATCGGATCATTAGATCGAACGGCATCTGAGAAAATCACTATAACAATAGGGGCCTATTGTTAGCCCTCTAATCCTCTGGGGGGGGGGGGGGGGGCTCCACCCCTAGGCTGGTGCGTCGTTGACTTTCTACTTCCACCTGGTGAGAGTCTACCAGGGTCCTGGGGAAGTTTTCTAGAACCAGGGGTCTGGGGAGTTGTTGGATATCCAGGTTCATTATATCTAATAGTTGAACATTTTTCAACAAGGTAAACTGACATTTATGATCTAATGCCGTCGAATTATTCTCAGCAGTATTGGTAATACGCTGGCCGACAGACAGGAAGTATAGGAAGCTATCAGGGGAGAAAGATGAGATTGATGTCAGTTATTTATTTTTCTTATGTTTCTTGTCATTTTAACCCCCCCGAAAAGGGTTTTTGGTTTATTCTTGTGATTTTCATTATATTTTTCGTTGTTATGATTTAATTTCTCCTTGTTATTGTTGTTACGATTATTGAACATTTTATTGTTATTATCGTTATTGCATGCTTTTTTAATTGTTATTTACATTCGTAAAACGTTTAACTTGTTATTGTTATTTTATTTATTTTCGTTATTGTTGTCGAAGTTTTTAAAACATCTAAAAAAAATTATTCTTGTTACCTTTTTTTTGTTCACAGTCTTCCAAAATCTTTTTTTAATTAAAGAAAAACGCTGCAAATTATTATATAACGGTTTATTATTTACCTGTATAGATGCCCCTTCTTCATAGATCACTGTTTTCTGTGGTCCATACCTACCCTCCAGCTCCCCCCAGGAAAGCACTGAACAGAGTAGTGGCGAGTACTGGAGCCGGCCCGGGAATTACAGTTTCATACAAATGCGCGGGATTCAATAATTCAATCATTAATATTATTTGTTGTTATTCATGAAGCGTAGAGTTGGTTAAAGTTGCACAAGAAATGAAATAATAGCTTCAAATGAAATAATATCACAGAATAACCAGCTCGACTTCATACAGCCATCCTTGATTATAATCAGGTGTTCCCTAGCAATGATATCTGGGCTGGATTTCTCAGTCAGTTTTTCGTTACCCGTGTTCAAGAGTAACAACAATCTTAAAACTGAGAACAACCCGCAAAACGGCAATGGAAAATAACGGCCGTCAAATCCAGCAGGATATTTGTCGCCAAGGAACTTCGAAATGACGGCCCGGTGACAGTGATACATGCTGGGCTTTTTCCCGTTATAATATATATCTAATAGTTTTAGCGTGCCATTCGGAACCAATTTGGTAATCTAAAGCAGCCCCTCTAACTCTACTCGCTCTGCTGATTTGTTTACCCACAGTAAACTTGGCCACTACTGCCATATAACTTTCTGCCAAGTTACTTGTGTCATTTGACAATAAATATTGTCTTTTCAATAGTACAGGGCAAGTGCCACTTGTATTTTACGACGTAAAATAATAGTTACCTCATCAAACACCTTCCCGTTTCGGGGTTTGAACAGTAATACTCATTACATTCTCTATGGTCGCCAAAAATGAGATCTGGCCCATTAGTTAAATCTATCCTTAAATCTTCTACTAGACCGGTGGATTTCGAATTGTGCGCGAAATCCTTTGGAATCACTCACGATACCCAAGTCCCTGTCGGTAGTTTCGTAAAATTCTTTCTCTTTTAGCACGCACATGCTTTTGTACTCTCTCCACTTCTCTAAATACTTTTCCTTATTCTCCTCATTTTCCACTTTTCTGAGTATTTTTAGCTGATCCATACTCTTATTCCTGGCCTTTAAACAGTCGAAATCATACCACGGTTTTTTAAATGTCGGTTGCCGCTGCGCCACGTGGTTTCCCCTATCTGCCGCCCTCCTTACACAATCAGTTAGCCACACCGTGTCTGCTTCCTCCTCGCTTGCTCCCTTTCCATCAACTTTGACGCCCTGAATAATTTTTTTGAGTTTAGCTGCAAAGAACTGCGCATCCTTTTCACTCCATTATAATTCTGGCAGCAGCGGTGTGGTCTCGCAATCCTCGTCATTAAGATTCAATGCCAGCGTCACAGCTACTGGTTGATGGTCTGAGAAGACTTCGGGTACCACCTCCACCCTCATCACCTTCTCCATCAGTACCCCCGACACCACCATCAGGTCTATCACTGAACTGCCCTTCCTATCAATAAACGTGAATTCCCCTTCGCAATCGCCCTCGAACCTGCCATTCAGTACCACCATCCCATTCTCATCAAAAAACCTCAACAAGCTTCTCCCTCTAGCATCCACCACCGTGTCCTTTGAGCTCCTAACGTTTTTTACTCTACCCAGCTCGTTGTACGGGCCTTGTGGCAGATACTGACAGGACCCAATCCTCGCGTTCACATCACCTATGACTAAAATCTTGGTTATCTATCACCTGCTGCACCTTTTTGAAGTCAACTTCCCAATCTGAACAGCCCATATACACCGGTAGCACTATTATCCGCTTGTCATTCCAGTTATTGATCTCCAAAACATTCGCGTTTTCCATGTTAGCAAAATTTATAGATTTCCCGTAGAACGTTTTCTTTATCCCGATTAGCCTTCCCCCACTAGGCCTGCCCAACCTATTCCTTCTGATTGCCCCCTCCCAATGCAGAAAATAACCACCTGTTCGGACGTAGGTACATAAACGCCCGAAGTAGTGCGTCTGGTGTCCGCTCGAGCGCTAGCTGCGGCTAGCGGGTTCGATCAGATCATGCTGTTTTTTGGGTCTTAGAACGAACGAATATAATTGTGATTATATTAGTAAATTGCAGCAAGCATCGCGTCAGCCATAGGCGGTGCAATTTCGGTCTGTCGGTCCAGAGTTTTGAAATACGTTCTTTCATGTAGTTTTTGGGTTTTGCAAACCTGAGCTCCTCTCAGACGGGAAGATGGCGTTCAACCTCCGAAAGTGAAAGTACCTAAGAAGTTTTTATTTGTATAAATTGTTATCCAAAGCGATCGTTCTTACCCGTTCTGTAATTAAATTCGCTCAAGTGAATTTAGTCAGTGTTTTTCGTTCCCGATCAAACACCACCGAATAGTGCCTCTATCTTCTCCACCTCCGTTTCAACCAAAAAAGTTTCACATAATACAAAAACATCATAACCTAACAAAAATTTGATAAAATTCCCATCATCCACTTTTTTTCTGATACCACACACATTTAATGACACTATCTTCAACTCCTTCCTTTTAATACGACTTGCTTCTCTTGGTCGTGCACCTCCAAGTCATGCGCTTGGTTGTTGTTTGGTCCGGCCGGCAGCTGTTCCCACCTCCACACCGCCCTCCTTCCTGTATCCTGCCTCCAGCTTCCGGTATTCTGCGGCGACGTCCGTTCCAGTCATCTGCTTCAGTTTCGCCCAGCCGCATCCCTGCTTATGCAGAAGCTCCCTTTCCCCGTCCCACGTAAACTCCTCTCCTCCGACCCACAGCCTGTCGAAAGAAACCCTGGCGTTCAGATTCTGCCCCTGGGTTCCTCGGAGAATTATCTTTCTGATGCTATGCAGCCTCCGACGCTTCTCTCGTATTTCCCATGTATAATCAGGGCTCACCCAGAATCCAGTATTTCTTAGCGCGGGTGCCCTTTCGAAAACTGCATCATTGTCGTCTTGTCCCAGTAGCGTGACCAAGATAGGTTGAACGCCTCCACTTCTTCCGCTCAGGGCCCTTGCCGCCACAATGTTAGGGTCTCCTTTTTCGAAACCCAATGCAGTATGAAAAAACTCTTGAACTTGTGTCTTCACACTCATCCCTTGCGTCGTAACTAGGCCACCCAATACAATATTACACTTTCTCATGTCGTTCTCTAACAGGCATATTTTGTAATCTCGTGCCTTGGCTTCTGTTTTGAGAGTCTTACCCATGTTCACTAAAACCTCAAAAACTCCTATTTTTACACCCATTTTCCACCCTTAACACCCCTGGGTGTATTCCGATCGGGCTGCCGAGCTTCGGAGCACAACTAGAACGCAACTTTGTTCCCAAATGCGCGGAACAGCGACGATTTTAGACCAAATTTTAACGTAAATTTAAGGCCCAGACTTCGTTAGAACCTCAATTTTCCACTCTTTCGTCAAAATCGACTTCGTATTCGGTCTCCTTGTCCTAAAGAACATGGAAAACGATACCTCACAAGATCATGTTACCAAAACACCCCATTTTTCACCCGTAACATCATTGGGTACATTCCTGTCGGGCTGCAAAGGTTCGGGACAAAACTAGGGCCCAAATGGAGCTTGTGTGCGAATGATCGATTTTTTCAGACAGAAATTAGAGTAGATATGCATGGGACGGCGGACGGACATTGTATTTTGGTTTATTATTCTGTTAATAATACACCTATGTATTCGCTCAGCAAAAATGTTTTATAACACCCCCTCAAATTTTTTTCTCTTATGTTTCAGGTGCTTAGATTCCAAAACGCTGCGAAGTCCTTGTCACATGGGTTTATTATTCTATTGTACATACCTACAGAAATGTTGGCTGTTCATTTATTGTTTCTTTCATGTGCAATAATTGAACTAGCTATTTTGATGTTTCCACCAATTTTGGCCCCCAAAAACACGAATTAGGCTCATATTTTTGACAAATTATCCTTGACCATTGATAGTGTCATTTAACTGTTTTGATTCACCAGTTGATACTACTTCTAGTGTTACTATACGAATGCATGGTGATTCAGACAATTTCCCCGGTTATTGACTCATAAAAAATGGATTTTGGGAGCTAAACAGGGGCGTTGCGTCCATAAGGCCACTGCCCCGGCATCCAGAAACACAAAAAACTCCAAAAAAATGCCAACAATTTGTTCAGTTGGCATTCGAATTTCCCTCCATATACTGTACCTAGCATTTTTCACGAAGTTCAACAGTGACTCGACAGAGTTCTCTCTCTCTCTGTCCCAACCTATGTCTGGCATGGCTGCGGCCAAGACAAGTAACTGGGAAGAAGAAGACAGAGTTCTCTGGCTATGGATATTCGAGCATTTTATCGGATTATAGCTACACTAATCGATGTCTTGCAATCGAAATCAAAACCTACGCTTTGAAACTGGCAGGTCCCTTGACCCTGTTCCCATGGCAACGGAGAAAAGTGGCCCGTCCGCGCAAGCTCAGTCGAGTAAAAATTCGGTTAGCTCCGCCCATTTTCGTGGACTCTACGGCTTTGAAATTATTCACCAGTTACTTTTCGGGGTGGCAACAGGTGGTTTTCAGGCGAGACGTTGGTGTGAGACAAGGGTCAATAGTTGGCCCTTTGTTTTTCAACATCTTTGTAAATGACTTAGCTGCAGCTCTGGAGCATGAGCGGGTGAGTGTCTTCCAGTACGTGGATGACACTTCCTTAGTGATTCGGGCCAAACATGAGACGGACTTGAATATGCTCATCAGTACAGCTTGCGATATTATGGGAAGGTGGTGCGCTGCAAACAAATCAGTTCTCAACCCATCTAAGACAAAAATTTTGCACGTGAGAATGGGCTCCAGAGCACAGGGTCAAGATTCTCTCGACGACTCTTTCAACCTTCTGGGATTGGAGATACGGCGGAACTTGAGCTGAGCCCCCCATATTGAGGGAATATCCCGTAAATTAGCTAGTGCCATTTATCTATTGAGGAAACTATCTTGCTGTGTATCCCGCTCCGTCCTCAGGAGAGTTTACCATGCTCATTTTGCTACACATATGGCATATGGAATTTTGATTTGGGGTGGCTCTCCTGCGGCTGAGCTGGTTCTCAAAAAGCAAAAAGCAGCGCTGAGAGTTATGTGTGGGGTCTGTTCACGGGCGTCTTGCCGACCTCTCTCTAAGGAGCTGGGGATTGTAACGGTCGTTGGAATGTATGTGGTCGAGCTGTCGAGTTACGTCGCCTCAAACATTGAGGATTTCAACCGTCCGACGCATTCTCATGACACCCGCTCACGAGATCATCTCTGCTTGGCTAAGCGCCGGACCACTATAGCGCAGAAGAGTGACGTGACCTTCCTCGGAGCCAAGTTATACAACGGCCTGCCCCTGAACTTGAAAACATTTTAGCTCTCCAGTTGAGAAAAACGTTTAAGTTATTTTTAAGGGTAAATGTCACGGATTTTAGTAAGAAATATTTTCAATAGATGGCTGCACCGTCGGGGGCAATCCAATATTCGGTTTATCTCTTGAACGGGTCAACCGATTTTCAATCTGTAAAATGTTCTGTAATCGTTATAAATAACCACAAGTGCAGACATTCAGTTTTGAATTTTAAAATTTCTTTTCATGGAGTTCCCGAAATTGTTTCACTCAATTTCAATTTTTTTGGATAAGCAACTAGTCTTTTGTAGCAAAAAAATCGAAGAATCCAAATCCGTTTTCAGATTGAAAATCGGATCATTAGATCGAACGGCATCTGAGAAAATCACTATAACAATAGGGGCCTATTGTTAGCCCTCTAATCCTCTGGGGGGGGGGGGGGGGGCTCCACCCCTAGGCTGGTGCGTCGTTGACTTTCTACTTCCACCTGGTGAGAGTCTACCAGGGTCCTGGGGAAGTTTTCTAGAACCAGGGGTCTGGGGAGTTGTTGGATATCCAGGTTCATTATATCTAATAGTTGAACATTTTTCAACAAGGTAAACTGACATTTATGATCTAATGCCGTCGAATTATTCTCAGCAGTATTGGTAATACGCTGGCCGACAGACAGGAAGTATAGGAAGCTATCAGGGGAGAAAGATGAGATTGATGTCAGTTATTTATTTTTCTTATGTTTCTTGTCATTTTAACCCCCCCGAAAAGGGTTTTTGGTTTATTCTTGTGATTTTCATTATATTTTTCGTTGTTATGATTTAATTTCTCCTTGTTATTGTTGTTACGATTATTGAACATTTTATTGTTATTATCGTTATTGCATGCTTTTTTAATTGTTATTTACATTCGTAAAACGTTTAACTTGTTATTGTTATTTTATTTATTTTCGTTATTGTTGTCGAAGTTTTTAAAACATCTAAAAAAAATTATTCTTGTTACCTTTTTTTTGTTCACAGTCTTCCAAAATCTTTTTTTAATTAAAGAAAAACGCTGCAAATTATTATATAACGGTTTATTATTTACCTGTATAGATGCCCCTTCTTCATAGATCACTGTTTTCTGTGGTCCATACCTACCCTCCAGCTCCCCCCAGGAAAGCACTGAACAGAGTAGTGGCGAGTACTGGAGCCGGCCCGGGAATTACAGTTTCATACAAATGCGCGGGATTCAATAATTCAATCATTAATATTATTTGTTGTTATTCATGAAGCGTAGAGTTGGTTAAAGTTGCACAAGAAATGAAATAATAGCTTCAAATGAAATAATATCACAGAATAACCAGCTCGACTTCATACAGCCATCCTTGATTATAATCAGGTGTTCCCTAGCAATGATATCTGGGCTGGATTTCTCAGTCAGTTTTTCGTTACCCGTGTTCAAGAGTAACAACAATCTTAAAACTGAGAACAACCCGCAAAACGGCAATGGAAAATAACGGCCGTCAAATCCAGCAGGATATTTGTCGCCAAGGAACTTCGAAATGACGGCCCGGTGACAGTGATACATGCTGGGCTTTTTCCCGTTATAATATATATCTAATAGTTTTAGCGTGCCATTCGGAACCAATTTGGTAATCTAAAGCAGCCCCTCTAACTCTACTCGCTCTGCTGATTTGTTTACCCACAGTAAACTTGGCCACTACTGCCATATAACTTTCTGCCAAGTTACTTGTGTCATTTGACAATAAATATTGTCTTTTCAATAGTACAGGGCAAGTGCCACTTGTATTTTACGACGTAAAATAATAGTTACCTCATCAAACACCTTCCCGTTTCGGGGTTTGAACAGTAATACTCATTACATTCTCTATGGTCGCCAAAAATGAGATCTGGCCCATTAGTTAAATCTATCCTTAAATCTTCTACTAGACCGGTGGATTTCGAATTGTGCGCGAAATCCTTTGGAATCACTCACGATACCCAAGTCCCTGTCGGTAGTTTCGTAAAATTCTTTCTCTTTTAGCACGCACATGCTTTTGTACTCTCTCCACTTCTCTAAATACTTTTCCTTATTCTCCTCATTTTCCACTTTTCTGAGTATTTTTAGCTGATCCATACTCTTATTCCTGGCCTTTAAACAGTCGAAATCATACCACGGTTTTTTAAATGTCGGTTGCCGCTGCGCCACGTGGTTTCCCCTATCTGCCGCCCTCCTTACACAATCAGTTAGCCACACCGTGTCTGCTTCCTCCTCGCTTGCTCCCTTTCCATCAACTTTGACGCCCTGAATAATTTTTTTGAGTTTAGCTGCAAAGAACTGCGCATCCTTTTCACTCCATTATAATTCTGGCAGCAGCGGTGTGGTCTCGCAATCCTCGTCATTAAGATTCAATGCCAGCGTCACAGCTACTGGTTGATGGTCTGAGAAGACTTCGGGTACCACCTCCACCCTCATCACCTTCTCCATCAGTACCCCCGACACCACCATCAGGTCTATCACTGAACTGCCCTTCCTATCAATAAACGTGAATTCCCCTTCGCAATCGCCCTCGAACCTGCCATTCAGTACCACCATCCCATTCTCATCAAAAAACCTCAACAAGCTTCTCCCTCTAGCATCCACCACCGTGTCCTTTGAGCTCCTAACGTTTTTTACTCTACCCAGCTCGTTGTACGGGCCTTGTGGCAGATACTGACAGGACCCAATCCTCGCGTTCACATCACCTATGACTAAAATCTTGGTTATCTATCACCTGCTGCACCTTTTTGAAGTCAACTTCCCAATCTGAACAGCCCATATACACCGGTAGCACTATTATCCGCTTGTCATTCCAGTTATTGATCTCCAAAACATTCGCGTTTTCCATGTTAGCAAAATTTATAGATTTCCCGTAGAACGTTTTCTTTATCCCGATTAGCCTTCCCCCACTAGGCCTGCCCAACCTATTCCTTCTGATTGCCCCCTCCCAATGCAGAAAATAACCACCTGTTCGGACGTAGGTACATAAACGCCCGAAGTAGTGCGTCTGGTGTCCGCTCGAGCGCTAGCTGCGGCTAGCGGGTTCGATCAGATCATGCTGTTTTTTGGGTCTTAGAACGAACGAATATAATTGTGATTATATTAGTAAATTGCAGCAAGCATCGCGTCAGCCATAGGCGGTGCAATTTCGGTCTGTCGGTCCAGAGTTTTGAAATACGTTCTTTCATGTAGTTTTTGGGTTTTGCAAACCTGAGCTCCTCTCAGACGGGAAGATGGCGTTCAACCTCCGAAAGTGAAAGTACCTAAGAAGTTTTTATTTGTATAAATTGTTATCCAAAGCGATCGTTCTTACCCGTTCTGTAATTAAATTCGCTCAAGTGAATTTAGTCAGTGTTTTTCGTTCCCGATCAAACACCACCGAATAGTGCCTCTATCTTCTCCACCTCCGTTTCAACCAAAAAAGTTTCACATAATACAAAAACATCATAACCTAACAAAAATTTGATAAAATTCCCATCATCCACTTTTTTTCTGATACCACACACATTTAATGACACTATCTTCAACTCCTTCCTTTTAATACGACTTGCTTCTCTTGGTCGTGCACCTCCAAGTCATGCGCTTGGTTGTTGTTTGGTCCGGCCGGCAGCTGTTCCCACCTCCACACCGCCCTCCTTCCTGTATCCTGCCTCCAGCTTCCGGTATTCTGCGGCGACGTCCGTTCCAGTCATCTGCTTCAGTTTCGCCCAGCCGCATCCCTGCTTATGCAGAAGCTCCCTTTCCCCGTCCCACGTAAACTCCTCTCCTCCGACCCACAGCCTGTCGAAAGAAACCCTGGCGTTCAGATTCTGCCCCTGGGTTCCTCGGAGAATTATCTTTCTGATGCTATGCAGCCTCCGACGCTTCTCTCGTATTTCCCATGTATAATCAGGGCTCACCCAGAATCCAGTATTTCTTAGCGCGGGTGCCCTTTCGAAAACTGCATCATTGTCGTCTTGTCCCAGTAGCGTGACCAAGATAGGTTGAACGCCTCCACTTCTTCCGCTCAGGGCCCTTGCCGCCACAATGTTAGGGTCTCCTTTTTCGAAACCCAATGCAGTATGAAAAAACTCTTGAACTTGTGTCTTCACACTCATCCCTTGCGTCGTAACTAGGCCACCCAATACAATATTACACTTTCTCATGTCGTTCTCTAACAGGCATATTTTGTAATCTCGTGCCTTGGCTTCTGTTTTGAGAGTCTTACCCATGTTCACTAAAACCTCAAAAACTCCTATTTTTACACCCATTTTCCACCCTTAACACCCCTGGGTGTATTCCGATCGGGCTGCCGAGCTTCGGAGCACAACTAGAACGCAACTTTGTTCCCAAATGCGCGGAACAGCGACGATTTTAGACCAAATTTTAACGTAAATTTAAGGCCCAGACTTCGTTAGAACCTCAATTTTCCACTCTTTCGTCAAAATCGACTTCGTATTCGGTCTCCTTGTCCTAAAGAACATGGAAAACGATACCTCACAAGATCATGTTACCAAAACACCCCATTTTTCACCCGTAACATCATTGGGTACATTCCTGTCGGGCTGCAAAGGTTCGGGACAAAACTAGGGCCCAAATGGAGCTTGTGTGCGAATGATCGATTTTTTCAGACAGAAATTAGAGTAGATATGCATGGGACGGCGGACGGACATTGTATTTTGGTTTATTATTCTGTTAATAATACACCTATGTATTCGCTCAGCAAAAATGTTTTATAACACCCCCTCAAATTTTTTTCTCTTATGTTTCAGGTGCTTAGATTCCAAAACGCTGCGAAGTCCTTGTCACATGGGTTTATTATTCTATTGTACATACCTACAGAAATGTTGGCTGTTCATTTATTGTTTCTTTCATGTGCAATAATTGAACTAGCTATTTTGATGTTTCCACCAATTTTGGCCCCCAAAAACACGAATTAGGCTCATATTTTTGACAAATTATCCTTGACCATTGATAGTGTCATTTAACTGTTTTGATTCACCAGTTGATACTACTTCTAGTGTTACTATACGAATGCATGGTGATTCAGACAATTTCCCCGGTTATTGACTCATAAAAAATGGATTTTGGGAGCTAAACAGGGGCGTTGCGTCCATAAGGCCACTGCCCCGGCATCCAGAAACACAAAAAACTCCAAAAAAATGCCAACAATTTGTTCAGTTGGCATTCGAATTTCCCTCCATATACTGTACCTAGCATTTTTCACGAAGTTCAACAGTGACTCGACAGAGTTCTCTCTCTCTCTGTCCCAACCTATGTCTGGCATGGCTGCGGCCAAGACAAGTAACTGGGAAGAAGAAGACAGAGTTCTCTGGCTATGGATATTCGAGCATTTTATCGGATTATAGCTACACTAATCGATGTCTTGCAATCGAAATCAAAACCTACGCTTTGAAACTGGCAGGTCCCTTGACCCTGTTCCCATGGCAACGGAGAAAAGTGGCCCGTCCGCGCAAGCTCAGTCGAGTAAAAATTCGGTTAGCTCCGCCCATTTTCGTGGACTCTACGGCTTTGAAATTATTCACCAGTTACTTTTCGGGGTGGCAACAGGTGGTTTTCAGGCGAGACGTTGGTGTGAGACAAGGGTCAATAGTTGGCCCTTTGTTTTTCAACATCTTTGTAAATGACTTAGCTGCAGCTCTGGAGCATGAGCGGGTGAGTGTCTTCCAGTACGTGGATGACACTTCCTTAGTGATTCGGGCCAAACATGAGACGGACTTGAATATGCTCATCAGTACAGCTTGCGATATTATGGGAAGGTGGTGCGCTGCAAACAAATCAGTTCTCAACCCATCTAAGACAAAAATTTTGCACGTGAGAATGGGCTCCAGAGCACAGGGTCAAGATTCTCTCGACGACTCTTTCAACCTTCTGGGATTGGAGATACGGCGGAACTTGAGCTGAGCCCCCCATATTGAGGGAATATCCCGTAAATTAGCTAGTGCCATTTATCTATTGAGGAAACTATCTTGCTGTGTATCCCGCTCCGTCCTCAGGAGAGTTTACCATGCTCATTTTGCTACACATATGGCATATGGAATTTTGATTTGGGGTGGCTCTCCTGCGGCTGAGCTGGTTCTCAAAAAGCAAAAAGCAGCGCTGAGAGTTATGTGTGGGGTCTGTTCACGGGCGTCTTGCCGACCTCTCTCTAAGGAGCTGGGGATTGTAACGGTCGTTGGAATGTATGTGGTCGAGCTGTCGAGTTACGTCGCCTCAAACATTGAGGATTTCAACCGTCCGACGCATTCTCATGACACCCGCTCACGAGATCATCTCTGCTTGGCTAAGCGCCGGACCACTATAGCGCAGAAGAGTGACGTGACCTTCCTCGGAGCCAAGTTATACAACGGCCTGCCCCTGAACTTGAAAACATTTTAGCTCCCCAGTTGAGAAAAACGTTTAAGTTATTTTTAAGGGTAAATGTCACGGATTTTAGTAAGAAATATTTTCAATAGATGGCTGCACCGTCGGGGGCAATCCAATATTCGGTTTATCTCTTGAACGGGTCAACCGATTTTCAATCTGTAAAATGTTCTGTAATCGTTATAAATAACCACAAGTGCAGACATTCAGTTTTGAATTTTAAAATTTCTTTTCATGGAGTTCCCGAAATTGTTTCACTCAATTTCAATTTTTTTGGATAAGCAACTAGTCTTTTGTAGCAAAAAAATCGAAGAATCCAAATCCGTTTTCAGATTGAAAATCGGATCATTAGATCGAACGGCATCTGAGAAAATCACTATAACAATAGGGGCCTATTGTTAGCCCTCTAATCCTCTGGGGGGGGGGGGGGCTCCACCCCTAGGCTGGTGCGTCGTTGACTTTCTACTTCCACCTGGTGAGAGTCTACCAGGGTCCTGGGGAAGTTTTCTAGAACCAGGGGTCTGGGGAGTTGTTGGATATCCAGGTTCATTATATCTAATAGTTGAACATTTTTCAACAAGGTAAACTGACATTTATGATCTAATGCCGTCGAATTATTCTCAGCAGTATTGGTAATACGCTGGCCGACAGACAGGAAGTATAGGAAGCTATCAGGGGAGAAAGATGAGATTGATGTCAGTTATTTATTTTTCTTATGTTTCTTGTCATTTTAACCCCCCCGAAAAGGGTTTTTGGTTTATTCTTGTGATTTTCATTATATTTTTCGTTGTTATGATTTAATTTCTCCTTGTTATTGTTGTTACGATTATTGAACATTTTATTGTTATTATCGTTATTGCATGCTTTTTTAATTGTTATTTACATTCGTAAAACGTTTAACTTGTTATTGTTATTTTATTTATTTTCGTTATTGTTGTCGAAGTTTTTAAAACATCTAAAAAAAATTATTCTTGTTACCTTTTTTTTGTTCACAGTCTTCCAAAATCTTTTTTTAATTAAAGAAAAACGCTGCAAATTATTATATAACGGTTTATTATTTACCTGTATAGATGCCCCTTCTTCATAGATCACTGTTTTCTGTGGTCCATACCTACCCTCCAGCTCCCCCCAGGAAAGCACTGAACAGAGTAGTGGCGAGTACTGGAGCCGGCCCGGGAATTACAGTTTCATACAAATGCGCGGGATTCAATAATTCAATCATTAATATTATTTGTTGTTATTCATGAAGCGTAGAGTTGGTTAAAGTTGCACAAGAAATGAAATAATAGCTTCAAATGAAATAATATCACAGAATAACCAGCTCGACTTCATACAGCCATCCTTGATTATAATCAGGTGTTCCCTAGCAATGATATCTGGGCTGGATTTCTCAGTCAGTTTTTCGTTACCCGTGTTCAAGAGTAACAACAATCTTAAAACTGAGAACAACCCGCAAAACGGCAATGGAAAATAACGGCCGTCAAATCCAGCAGGATATTTGTCGCCAAGGAACTTCGAAATGACGGCCCGGTGACAGTGATACATGCTGGGCTTTTTCCCGTTATAATATATATCTAATAGTTTTAGCGTGCCATTCGGAACCAATTTGGTAATCTAAAGCAGCCCCTCTAACTCTACTCGCTCTGCTGATTTGTTTACCCACAGTAAACTTGGCCACTACTGCCATATAACTTTCTGCCAAGTTACTTGTGTCATTTGACAATAAATATTGTCTTTTCAATAGTACAGGGCAAGTGCCACTTGTATTTTACGACGTAAAATAATAGTTACCTCATCAAACACCTTCCCGTTTCGGGGTTTGAACAGTAATACTCATTACATTCTCTATGGTCGCCAAAAATGAGATCTGGCCCATTAGTTAAATCTATCCTTAAATCTTCTACTAGACCGGTGGATTTCGAATTGTGCGCGATTGCACCTTTCGCGCACGCTTTCAGCCACTTTATTACAGAGTTGGTTAACATTTTAGAGTAAGTGCAGGAATCTTTTTGCAAACCACAAAGCCGTTTTGTATAAGTTTTGATCACGTGATTGGCGCATTCAATTTTTGTCATATTGCGTCCATACGAAACATTTTGACAAATGCACTGGAGTCCCCATCCCCTATCATATACCTATGTATATGCTCCATGGTGCTTTTCACATATCAAGGAACATTATTCCGTGACTGTCTGTGTACAATCCCTGATGAAGGCCATGTGTGCCAGAAAAAAAACGAGCTGAAATGTTCGGATAGGCACGGGTTGGACCAATATAATATAAATGGGTTGGATAAAATTAATTGAAATCATGCCGTTCGTCAGCTCAAATGAAAAATCCTTGGCACTCTCGTTATTTTACATTCTTGTTATTGTTATTCCAATAGCAAGTTATTTTTTATGTACTTGTATTCTTGTTATTATTATTCTATTGATATTTTTATTGCATTTGAATTATTGTTATTGCTATTATATTGATCATTCTCAACATATTTGTTATCTTCGGTCGTTGTCAGTGATATTTACATAGGCGTCACTTGTGAACCTCGAAACTGATAATATATAGTTGTGGCAATATATAGTTATCGAGTACAATTTTGCCTGAACCTTTTATTGAACTTCCTTCATTTAAGGCGATTTTTTTATGGCTTCGTAGGGTTTGGTGGACTATGAGAACCCTGCAAATCATTAGTTACTGAATGGCTTATTATGGAAATTCCAGTCACATAGGTACTTAGAAAGTAATAATTTAGAAAATGAAATCATAGTATGAAAACTAGATACCAGTCAGATGCTAAAAACCAAACGCCCTTCTTGATACCCTGACAGGATTCAGCCAAAACTTGGCTGAATCCTGATTTGATCCAGTAGCCAACTATTTCTGCCAAGCAAATCTTGTAGTTGAAGAAATAGATGTAGAAGGAAAAATACACTTTTAGATGTGAACTCATTCCGCCCGCTAGCTCAAATCAACAGGAAAGGGAAGGCATCGTTGCAAGGTGGGCCCAGGTAGAGGATTAGAGGGCTAACAATAGGCCCCATTGTTATAGTGATTTTCCCAGATGCCGTTCGATCTAATGATCCGATCTTCAATCTGAAAGCGGATTTGAATTCTTCGATTTTTTCCTACAAAAGTACTACCTAGTTGCTTTTTTTAAAAAGGTTGAAATTGAGTAAAATAATTTCGGGAACTCCATGAAAAAAAGAAGTTTAAAATTCAAAACTGAATGTCCGCACTTGTGGTTGTTTATAACGATTACAGAACATTTCACAGATTGAAAATCGGTTGACCCGTTCAAGAGATAAACCGAATATTGGATTGGCTCATTTTGAAGCACAACGTGGTGACGGTTCTTGGAACTAAACCCGGGACATTTACCCTTAAAAAGCCGTCCTTTTTATTGTATTGAAGAATTTGTAGCCCTCAAATTTTGAATACCAACTGTTATTTGTGTTATTCGTGTTATTTGTGTTATTTATGCGACTACTATTTGTAGATTTATGTTAATTTATTTACTCACGGACCAATGAATGTAATGTAATGTTGTAATGTTGTATTGTAATGTTGGAATGTCCTTTGGATGTTTTACAAATAAAACTAATTATTATTATTATCAATTCTTGAAATTGCGTGTTTGGACTTTTCATGACACCCCCCCCCCCCCCCACCCGTCTCTCCCAGCTAATTTGCTGGGTTTGAAGTCTAGGTCTTCAACCTTGTGACACGAAAATGAGTGTAACTCCCTCGATTTTCACTTTACTATACTAATATTTTCACCCCAAAGCTGTAGTAGAACCAAGTCTTTAAGAACTGCACCACACTTTGACCCTTCGACCCTAAGAAAAGGACTTCGGAATCCCTCACTGGTCTATAGGCTCAGGTGAGTGGCGCTAGCACAGCCTTACAATTTGGTGGGGTAACTAAGCATAGCATCCCATGATGTTCCAGGTGCCGGACTCAATTCTAGCCACTGTGAAATCAACATTATGCAGCTATTCCATCTATCTAGTCCTAGATACTTATTATTTATAATGTTTCAATTGGGTGGTGTTAAGTGACTTAAACCAGAACTAATAACTTGGTTCAGCTTGTGATCCTGGCAGCACTGATGAGTGTGTTGGTGTGTTTTATGTGTTTTACTGTTTTCACCAGGGCCTAATTTACTTGTCCGATTGTGGATCTGCGGGAGATGTACCACTGTTCCGCTCTTCTCTCTGGATTGAAATTATATTGCAGTAGCCGCTTTATTTATCGTGAACACAGGATAAAACAGTTTCTAATTTTATTGAAATGCTATCCTAGTATAAGTCATGAGCAGGGAACCAATGTAATGAAAATCTCAAATGTGACGAGAGAAGATTTACGAAGTGAACTACCTAGTGCTCGAGTGCGATTTCTCCACAATGAAGCAACGAAAAAAAGTCCTTGAAGAGTGTGAATTTTTGACATCAAGGCTCATAAAGAAGGTCACCACGAAGAGAATATCCCCACACCAATTTTTGGCCTTTGGAAAAGGTCTTTTTTGTGTGGAAAGGTTAGTGCATACTTGTAAGAGTGGAGAAATCCTTAGATCGCATTTGTTTTTTTGAGTTAGAATTCCTAGGCAAATAGTAGAATCTAAAATGCCTAAGAAATTACTGAATCTACAATATTATCTACAGAATTCTCAGTTGGAAAATAGTCATCACAGGGAGGAATCCGTGACCGATGTCTCATCAATTAGCACACTTCCTTTTTTCATGCAGGTATTTATTTTTCGACTACGGGTATCTGCTATGCCGACTTGATCGTTTTCAAGGTTTGGGGGTTCTGAGGATGAGTCCTCTGCTTTGCTCTATTTTTTTCTGAAGGTTTTCGTGTTACCACTCAAATAATTTACGATCACCGGCAGGCCAAACAACTCCCTTCCTGTTGCCATTCACTTGGTACATTGCGCATTACGAGCACCATGTTTGAATTTCAGGAAATAGATTTGAGCGAAATTCTTTCGTTTCATAATAGAAACTCATTCAGCCTAGGATGAACAACAAATTGACGTAGAACTGGATGGCGGATGTCCCAGTTTCAGCTCTTACCAACCTCTTGCTGGCTGATCATGACATCACGTCGATACCAACTTCAGAGGAGTGTGACCATTCGATTCAGCGAGAAAAAATACGTATAAATTCATGAAAATTCAACGTTTTTCTGCATTCAAGCTTTATTATTTCCCCCAATTAGCACAGCAAATTTAGATTTTATTATACCTCTGGAAAGCTGTTAAAATGTAGATGTTTTAACCATTTTCTATTTTAGAATTTTGTTCAATAAAAAAAGAGTTGCTGCCGCTTTAGTGACATAAGGCCGAAAACATGAAAAAATTCTTGATTAATCGAAAATTCGGGAAATGAAGGGGTTTTGAGAAAATCGCTAGTAGACAATTTTTGTTGGAAATTAATTGTCAAGCGATCCTTGAAGCGTGGGCCTGTAAGTTTCCTTATACCCTGTAGAAATGTAGAATGTGCGACAAGCACAACAAAATTCAGCCAAAATCCAGTTGCAAATGTCGATAATTTTAAGGTTTCTAAACTTGCACACATTTGGTTCTCAAACGTAGGTAGAGGGTAGTTCGGACGAGCTCGATGCTAATGCTCGAGCTAATTTTCTACCAGATCGAATTCCTGTCAGTTGAATGATTGGAAATTACTTTCTGGGGAAATTAGGTAAGTGCCTTCTTCAAAATAGAAAACCTAACTAGGTACACGAAACTGCAATCGACCTCCATCAAAACTGTTCTCTACTGTAAAACTGAGCTTGTTTTGCCACTAGGATTTATAATCGTGCTATTGTTTAATGAGGCACACTTTAGATTTTATAAAGGCTACAGCTGGTCGCGGTGTTAAACTGTTTAAACTATCGATTTACCTACATGGACAAACATTGATTTTTTTTCCCCCTGAAACTCAAGGAAGGTTACATGCAAAGCGATGAAAGACTAGACTTACTTGACAAGTTTTATGTCAGGGAAGAGATCCGGAGCGTGACACAAGAGACCGGTGAGAAGACGTTGGCTAACTTGGAGCAACGGGCTGAGGGTCGTTCCGATGGCTTGTGCGTTCATTTTATTGTGTTTTTCCTTGAAAACGAAACGGAAATAATCAACAGTCACATTCGAATACAATGGTCGAACATTACCCTTCGAAGTCTATTTATGATACAAATAATTTATTATTCAATTTTTCAAGTTTTTCCAATTTTAAATAAATGGGGCTGAGTGGGAAGCTAGAGGGGTCAGGCTAAAAACCACGGGTCTTTACTGTTTACCACAGTCAACGTACCATCTAAAATGCAATATTTCACTTACCTGTTGGGTAACTTGGTCGAGATGAACCAAAATCCAACCGAGAAGGGTTTTATTGCAACCTGGCAACTCCTTGATGAGCTCTTTAAACTTCTCCCCGCGTTCCAAGGCCTCCTTGATTGCTCCCGCTTCTTCGAACCTCTCCAGAAGATGGTTCGTCAACACCGGCTCAGGCAGCTCCCTGTGACACAAGTCATACGGTTAAGGTTCTGGCAATCTTATTAGTTTGAGAGAGATGATGGACGGCTGAATAGCTAGAATCTAGAAATGACTGGAAATAGCCCAGTGGAAAATCCGAACCACAAAATGATATAAAATAACCAGTGAATATGAGAATGAAATTTTTTTTTAAGAATAAGAATTGTTATTTGTATGTTAGACCTGAGAGTCCTCATTATGTACAATTATTCACAAATGAGCATGACAGTGGCAGGTAGAGGAGTAAAAATAACTACAAGAACATAATAAAAGGAATGTACAAAACATTATTTTATATCGCAAAAATTTCCCTAAAAAAATAAAAATACTTCATTTGAGAATTTGCGGTGACCTCAACCATGACCCAATCACTATTAAAATTCAAAGGGGGACCATCTAACAGCTACAGCCCAACTTCCCACTAAATTTGAGCATAATCGGGCCATTGGTTCGTGGGAAATTACGAAGGTACCTCGGATTTCGCCTTTATGCATGCCCATTGGCTGTACCAATAATCCGATCGTTCTGAAATTCAGAGGGGACATTCTAGGCCTCTACTCGCATGATCCCAGATAATTTCAGCAAAACCGGATTTGAGAGGAGGAAGATATGCGTCTGGCTGGCATTTGCGGACACACACCGAACCAAATTGTTCAGAAAGCTCTAAAACGTAAAATGTGGAAATTTTCATTATGGAGAAAGAAAGTTTTCCACTCAAAAATGAAACAAAGCTTCGAGCAAACCTACTTGGTAGACTGGGGAGCAAAATTATAATATACGTAGGGTAAAATCACTAGCGATCATCTTTACTGATGCTTCATGGTTCATGGCAAACGCGAACATCCACAAAGACCTTGAAGTGCACATCCTACACAAACATATCCAGCTTTTTCATCTCCCATGAAAACCCCGTTGTATCCAGCATACCACATGGCTTGCGACCACAACGCCCTTTCAGCAGCCTCAAACAGAAACACCACCTCTGACTTCTGAACTTGTGAAAACCCCGTCTTTTTTTATTCATATACCAATGTTATTGCTAATTTATTAACCGCCACCTTCTTATCTACTTCTGAAGAGAGCCAATGGGCTTCACCTCCAAACCAAGCGTGCTTTTTACACCACATTTGAACCCAACTGGTTTATCTAGTGCATTTATCTAGTGCAATAAAGTTATATTGTTGGGAAAAAAAGAGAAACGCTGCAGTCCTTGTCACAGGGTTTATTATTCTACTGGACATACCTACAAAACGCTGCAAATCCCTGCACAACGGTTTATTATTTTGTATAGAATATCCTCCTGTTACAGATCACAGCTCTATGTATAGATAACCCTTCTATATAATATGATATGTACTATTCTATTATATACATATTATGTAGATCGCAGACCCTCCGTAGGTTAGTACCTAACCCCGTACTCGTTACTAGGTACCTACCTAAATCACGAGTTATGTTGCTAAAATAATTCTGCCGATGACAAACAGTACCTAACAAAAAGAAACACACATAATGAAGTTCTGAAAAGAAATTGTTGTTGAGGAGTGAAAAAAGTTGCAAAAGTACCTACCAACAAACTCCAGCCCCTTCTACGTAGATGGTATAATGAACCGTTGTGTAATAATTTACCGTTGAGTAATGATTTACCGTAGTAATAATTTACCCATCAATAATACTTCAACGTTTGTTCAAGTTTCACTACCTACCAACAAACTCCAAAAGAGCCATCATTTTTCAAGCGAAATAATATCACAGAACAACCAACTCGACTTCATACTCCGCCAATATAATCAGGTGATCCCTACCAATGATTGGCCGTATTCACAAATTCCTATTGTGGGCGCGTCTCTGGTTACGAGATTTGGTTTGAATTGTATACAATTTCATTCACACTGGAGTCGAAAATGCCTGTCGGTGCAAACTTCGGGGCCTTACTGTGAACGAACGGCTGGACGTACGATGCTCCGGATGGTCTTAAAAAACTCGCAAGTTCAAGAACTATTTAAAACCGTAAAAATATTTACGTAAAAAAATGGTATAGGCGTTTTGAAAATTTCAACCCCTATTTTGAACCCCTTAGAGATGACTCACAGTAACGTCGAGCTTCGAGGACCAACTAGACGCCGAACGGAACCTATAACCCGAATTTCATCAATTTTTTTTCATGGTAACTAAGAAAAGTGGCCCGTACGGCGTACCCCGTACGGCGTACGGCGGAGAGACAGAAATATTTTTATTGCAGTTTTGGATTCTACATACCTTGAAACGTAAACCATCAAATTTTGAGGGGGGGTAAGAATTTTTTTTTTCATGCTCGATTCCAATGGTTCATTATTGAAAATAATAAACCAAAATGCTGGCTGTTAATTTATTGTTTCTTTCATGTGAAATGATTGAAATAGCTATTTCTGATGGTTTCCACCATTTTTGGCCCCTAAAACACTAATTAGGTACGATCCTTTTTTTTCAATTTATCTTTGATCATTGGTAGTGACATTCAATCATCTTGATCAATGTGTTGACACTTCTTCGTGATATTATACAAATTGATGGTGATTTCGGACGATTTCCCATGTTTTTGACTCATAAAAAAAAAAAATTTTGGGAGCTGAACATTTGGTAGACCCTCGATTTTCCACTCTTTGGTCAAAATCGACTTCATATTCGGTTTTCTCGTCCCCAAAAACATGGAAACGATACCTCAAAAGCTCATGTTACTAAAACACAAAAAGTACCTATTTTTGTGCACATTTTCACTCATAACACCCCTGGGTATATTCCGATCGGGCTGAAAAGTTTCGGGACACAACTAGGGCCCAATAGGAGCATGTGTGCGAAAGAACGACTTTTTTAGACCGAAAATGAAGCGGGTACACGTGATACGGCGTACGGACATTGCATTTTGGTTTATTATTCTGTGAATAATACACCTATGTATTTGCTCAGCAAAAACTTGTTATAACACCCCCTCAAAAAATTTTTTTCCGTTTCAAGGTGCGTAGATTCCAAAAATGCAATGTCCGTCCGCCGTCCGCCGTATCACGTGTACCGCTTCATTTTCGGTCTAAATCGTTCTTTCGCACACATGCTCCATTTGGGCCCTAGTTGTGTCCCGAAACTTTTCAGCCCGATCGGAATATACCCAGGGGTATTATGAGTGAAAATGTGTGTAAATACGGCGGACAGACAGAAATATTTTTATTGAATTTTCGGATTATACGTACCTTGAAATGTAAACCATCAAATTTTGAGGGGAGGTAAAAATTTTTTTCTTTTTTCATACTCGATTCCAATGGTTCATTATTGCAAATAATAAACCAAAATAGGTACTTTTTACGTTTTAGCAACATGTTGGTAACGTGAGCTTCTGAGATATTGTTTTCCATGTTTTTGGGGACAAGAAGATCGAATATGAAGTCAATTTTGACCAGAGTGGAAAATTGAGTTCTACCAAATGTTCAGCTCCCAAAATTGATTGTGGTTTATTATTCTGTGAATAACACACCTATGTATTCGCTCAGCAAAAATTTTTTATAACACCCCCTCAAAATTGTTTTCCTTTTCAAGGTGCGTAGATTCCAAAAACGCTGCAAAGTCCTTTAGTCCAGTCAATCTAGACATTAAAAGGGGTGTTTGCCCACAAAAGGTCGGATGTTGTGTTTCTAAACTCATTCATTTGATTGTTCAAGCAACGTTCAAGTCCCTTGGACATGGCAGGTAGCACGCTTATGGGGCGAAGTTCAGACAAGAGTGTGGCATTAGGGCACTTGGGGATGGGCACTTGGGGGTGACAGCCACAATTTTCCATAAATCTGGGAATACTGAGGTTCGCATAATGCAATTGAATAAGTACGTGATAGCAGGCAGTGTAACAGATAGAGATAGTCTTAAGAGTTTATTAGGAATGCTATCAGCTCCCGTGGCATTAGATCTGCAACAGTTGATAGCTGCCAGAACATCCGATTCACGAAGTTCGTTGAATTTAAATTGGGAACTTACTGTCCTTACGGGAAGAGGATGAGGTTGAAGAGACTAGGCCTGGCTGTGGGTGAAATAAGCATTGAGAAGATACGGATCAACATCGAATCTAGAGTTAGTTTCCTTATTTAAGAGTCCTGTTTTGGTAATGTTGCTCCAAAGGTCTTTCCCAACCAGTTTGGGATCCAGGGGTTAAGAAAAATGCATCTTTTTGGCTTTCCTAACTTTAAACGTCGTCCTATTCCGTAATATTTTATATTTATCCCAATCCAGATCGCTCTTGGTGATTTGCCAGATTCCATACGCGTGCTCTTCAAGCAGCATACTTTGCTGGATATCATCATTAAACCAAGGTTCCAACTTACGACTCATCCTAATTTTTCTCAAAGGAGCCACCTCATCCAGAACCAGCTTGAAATTTTCGTTAATCAGAGGAACGATTTCATTAGGGTCAGACTTCAAAAAAATTGGTTCCCAATCGTGTTTGGAGCAGGCGTCAATCACCTGTTGTTCCGTGAGAGAATTCATTTTCCTGTAACTAATGCATCTTGGCCCAACTTTAGATTTTAAAGGAAGACAGCATATCAAGAGTGAATGTCTGGATATTGCAGGGACTGGGAAATTCCTGAAAGTAGGACTGGAGAGGTTCGTCTTAATTAAACAGAGATCAATTGTAGAGTTGGAATTGCCAGAGAAGTGTGTAGGACCATCAGTCAAAATAGCCAGTCCTAGTGATTCAAAGAAGGCCTTGAATCTACAAGCTGCACTGTTGTCCGATCCAACATCAGTGTTAAAGTCTCCCATGATAATAACATTATTGTAGCTGGAAAAAATGTCAAGAATGGCTGATTCCAAGTCATAAATATGTGAAACTGGAGCAGGAGGTTTATACACAACGCCCAGTAAGACCTTAGAGGCCCCGAGAATTATCTGAATGAACAGATATTCAATTACTGAATCAGAGGGTGACTTCAACACTGTTTTATGGCGTAAACCCTCAAGAAGATACATCCCGACTCCCCCTCCACGCATCACACTAGACTCATTTTTGCGCTTCGAGTTTTTACTGTGCGATGAAGCGGCTCTAATTCGAGTACGATCATTTCTAAGGAATCTAAAACCAGGAATGTGAACTAGACGACTACCAAGACTAGGCTTCATCCAGGTCTCAGATACCAGGATAGCTTGGAAATCACTAGTGCCTAAATAATATTTAAGACCCTCCTAGCAGAGGGGTCAAGACATCCACTCGTCATCCCAAAGATGACAACTCTCCCACAGCCATACCTCAACCAAGCTAGAAAAACTAGAGTAATAGCAGCAGGTACTAGCGCTTCCTGAAAAATTATGAAGATAAATTATGCTCTGTCTCAAAAAAACATTAAAATGAAGAAAATTAAACACAAAATAAGTAATAAAAAAATAGACCATCTCTTAACTAACCCTGTGAATAAGGCCCAACATGCCTATCAAAAGGGTAAATCAACGGAGATGGCTTTGTCCGATACTGTGGTGTTGATTGAAAAGGCCCTAGAAACTAAAAAAATAGCCCGCTGCTGCTTTCTGGATATAGGGGGTGCTTTCGACAACACCAACTATGCATCCATTGAAAGAGCAGCGAGAAAGAAGGGGATAAATGACCCTACCATTAAGTGGATAAAGGCAATGCTGGTGAGCCCAGTTATCACAACCACACAGGGAGAGGAGAGTATCACTGTGGTGGCCAGCAAAGGATGCCCCCAAGGAGGGGTTCTCTCCCCCCTGTTGTGGCTACTGGTAGCTGATGAACTGCTTGAGATTTTATCTCAAGCCAGCTACGAAGTTGTAGCTTATGCGGACGACATAAACGTAATTGTAAGGGGCAAGTTTGACAACACTGTGTCAGAACGGATGCAGGGTGCCCTAGATGTCGTTCAACGGTGGTGTTCAAAGGAGGGGCTTCATTTAAACCCTGAGAAAACCACCGTGGTCCCCTTCACTAAGAGAAGGAAACTCTTTCTAACAGCTCCTAGCCTTCAGGGTAAGAGGCTGAGCCTCGCCACTGAGGTCAAATATTTGGGGGTTATGCTGGACCAGAAACTGTCCTGGAACAAGCATCTGGAGTACACAATCAGTAGAGGTACACGGGCATTGTGGTCCTGCCACAGAATGCTCGGCAAGACGTGGGGCCTGACACCCACCATGACGGCATGGGCCTATAAAGCAATTGTCAGACCCATGGTCACCTATGCTTCAATGGTATGGTGGCAAAAATCCTGCCAAGTGACAGCACAAGAGGTTCTTCGGAAACTCCAAAGGCAGGCGTGCTTAGGCATAACAGGAGCCATGAATACCATGCCAACTGCAGCAATGGAGGTCCTTCTGGACCTCACTCCTTTGTACATTCATGTGCCTACCTGGGGGCATCAAGAATGCAGCAGTTGGGGAGGATCAAGACGCCTGTACACAGAGAGAGTCATCTGAGTATACTGGATACTATCAGGACAGACCCAGTGACTCGGTCAGTTCCCGATTTCATGTTGGAAAGAAAGAACTTCGACCTTCCCTTTAAGGTCATTATAAATGATCGCGAGACCTGGAAAAGAGGCCTGCCACAATTTGAACCAGGCTCACTAGTCTGGTATACAGACGGGTCTGTGATGGGGGGTAGGGCTGGGCTCGGGGTACATGGGCCGAACTTTAGGTTGGCCAAGCCCCTTGGCAGCGCAGCCACTATCTACCAAGCAGAAACCCATGCTATAGAAATTTGTGCGCAAGAGGTTGCCAGGAAAAGACTCAAAGGCGCAAGGATCTACATCCTATCTGACAGCCAGGCAGCTTTAAAGGACATTTCGTCCTTTTCTATAACATCTAAGCTGACCTGGAGTTGCCTGACTTCCCTTAAGGGGGCTGCCCGTGGCAACAAACTTACGCTGCTATGGGTGCCCGGCCATGAGGGAATCGAGGGCAACGAGACCGCTGATCGCCTTGCTAAAAAGGCATCGGAGTCCATCCCATATGGTCCCGAACCACAGCTCGGGATCACCAGGAGCTTTATTGCTCTACAAGTGAAAAAATGGGAAGACGAACAAAGGGCCGCTCACTGGAGCAACACCCCTGGGCTGCGACAATCGAAGCGGCTGATAAGCTTTTCCAAAAAGCGGGCTCAAGCCCTCCTATCAATGAGGCGCAAAGACCTTCGTACCATCGTCCGTCTACTCACTGGCCACTGCCCTCTAAGGTACCACCTTAAAAACATCGGCAAAGCCAGTACTGATATCTGCCGCCTCTGTACTGAGGCAGTGGAAACAGCAGAGCACATCCTATGTGAGTGCCCTGCTGTAGCATCAACACGATTCCGGCACTTCGGGAAGGGGTTCATTAACACCACCGATGTTGCCGGAGAATCACCCGTAAGCCTCCTCCACTTTGTGAGAGAAGAGGCCATCAACCGGGTTCTTAAATGAAAATAGGGACAGATGTCAAAATAGATCTCTTAGGTCTCATTGACAAGGGGCTCGGTACCCGTCCCATTTAAAAAAAAAAAATAAAAAAAAAAATAAAAAAAAAATAGGGTGTAAATAGAAATAAGTAATGAATTGAAGCAAACATTTTTAAAATGTCAAAATCATGAGTGTTCATGTGGATTAAGGGATGCAACTAAGAATATTGTATCCCAGATTAGTTAATAAGAGTACAATAACGAATATATGCTGCCTACCTCTTGAGACATAATTTTGGCTTAGGAATCCAACGTATTATTAGTTGTGAAAGAACAAGGAACATTATAGAGAAGAAAAAAAAATGCAAATTACATTAGAGGGACAGTAGTGGATTACAAAGGTGCCTAAACCTTTTATATATCGCAATGCGAGAAGAAAAAAAAATAAAAAAAAAATAAATCCCGTACTGTCATCTGTCAATCGTAACAACAAACAACACAAAAGTGATGAGTGAAATAACTGAAATGAATCATAAACCCGAAGGTTGAAAAAAGGATACGATCACACACACACACAGATCTTATCAGAAGACTCGCACACTACTTCTACTACTTCTTCTTCTTCTTTGCACCATGTCCTCCATTCTCCTTATTCGGTTGTAGTTGTTGGGTGGAACTCGCCCGTGTTTGCGAAGACTTGGGAGTAGTTTCGTAGGATGTGGTTTGAGAATCACGTTTATCTTCTCCAGTATCCAGGTTTTGGTCATCAACCGGATGTCAGGAGGCCTGATATTCGATTCCCTCACAAATGCATCAAATGCAGATAACGTATGGAAGGAATGAATTTCATCATTAAACGATACCTTGACGACTCCTCCAGAGGTCCAAACGTTTCTAAATCCCAGAAGATCCTTTGCCTTCCTATAAATCTCCCGACGTTTTAGTGTGAGGTCCTCAGAGATAAGGAGCTTCGTGCCCTTCAAGGCCTTTTTCTCCTGGAATATCTTCATTTTAGTGCGAAATCGGATGAAAGTTATTAAAATAGGACGTGCTCGTATTTTGGAAGATTTGATGGGGGAGGCTTACCAATTCGTTTAGCCCTAACGATGTCGTTAGGACACAGCCCATCCTCACCCATATCCAGAGCTTTATTCAATACGTCAACCACCAAGAGATCAGTATCCTCGTTCTCACTGGGGTGTTCAGGCAGGCCGTACAAACACAGGTTCAGATATTTCCCATTTTGTTCTAGGACGTCGATGTGGTCAGTAATATCGGCTTTCACATGGTCGACTATCAACGAAATAAGATTAGACACTCTGCTCGTGATCCGATTCTCAAGCTGAATTTGAAGCTCAGGCGGGATTGCTATACCCAAATTTCGAATATCCTCCAATATTTCGGACGCAGTTGTATTCAAGGTTGACTCGAACCCGGAAAAATAAGGACTCTTTCCTGTACCACTATCCATAACCTCACCAGCACGCGGTTTGGAGTCGCGTTTCGCAGGTGTTCTTGTAAAAACCATGCTGTATAATGAAGGTACCAAGGATTTACCTAAAGGATTACCTAAAGTAGGTAATCGCTGAGTAGGTGTTAAGAAAGTCCTGGGATACTAATCACATAAATAACTGGCTATAAAGTCACAAATCCACAGAGCACAAAAACAATCAAGCGTACATGACCGCAGCCATCACTTGTTCCTGTTTTTGGGGACGAGAAGACCGAATATGAAGTCGATTTTGACCAGAGTGGAAAATTGAGTTCTACAAAATGTTCAGCTCCCAAAACTGATGTCTTATGAGTGAAAAACCTGGGAAATCTTCTGCAGTCACCATCAATTTGTATAATAACACTAGAAAAACAACACTTTGAAGCTTTTCTTGATTCTAAAACTACATCTAGAGTTACTATACAAATTATTGGTGATTTCAGACAATTTCCCAGGTTTATGATCCGTAAACAATGAATTTTAGAGCTTAACCTTCGTTACAACCTTAATTCTTCACTCTTTGGCCAAAATCAACGTCATAATTCGGTCTTCTCACCCTAAAAAACATGGAAAATGATAAATCACAAGCTCATGTTCACTAAAACCTCAAAAATCCCTCAAAAACCCTATTTTTACACCCATTTTGGTTTATTATTCTGCGAATAATACACCTGTTGAAGATAGTTTTAGTTGTATTTTTGTTAGTTCGTCTCGGCCTGGTCCCCTTATCACACCGCTAAGGATTTAACGCCGGATAACTCCGACCTGCTTGTCTTCTCTGGATCCTGTCTGCACAGCCGCCCTCAACACACTCATTTTGGAGGTGGACTGAACAGTGAGGAGGGGGGAGTTTGTCGGCACAGCTTCCCATCGTTTTCACGGGGGTCGACAGTTACAAACTGATGTTCTTGATCGCTACGTCCAGCATCCTAGCACCTACAGCTAAAACAAAATAGTTCGTACTCGTCGCTAAACGGGTCGCAGTATCCCATCAACACTTACAACCTCCTGACCATCTCTACCGACCGCACAACGTTCCTGGTGAGCTTATTCGCTTGAATTTAGCAACTTACCCCGTTACCCCCTCCCAAGCAAACTTCAACTCAACTAGGCCTCATTGATTTTAGGATTTCCAGAGGCAGCAAGCAAATCCGAACCTACTCCGCGCCTGCCTCGTGTTCGGGAACATACGAGACCTCGCAGCATCACCTGCGGTTGGAAGGGGTTCCTCAGTCGACCCAGCCTTACTTCTCGTGACGTCGTGGGTTCGAGGCCAGGCCAGACCACCAAAACTTTTTACTCAGATTTCGTTAATTTTCTCAGTTTATATTACTTTTCTAATATTTCGAGGGCCCATTAGGTAGGTTAGGATCAAGGAAGAATTAATTTTTATCTAATTTTGCTATTTCATCCTAATAAACTTAATACCTAATTTGAATGAAAGGTATATAAGGTTGATTTATTCATTTATTACCCTGCTATTGGTAATTATAGATTTTCTTTTCTTTTCTACACCTTTCAACACCTATGTATTCGCTTGTAACGCCCCCTCAAAATTTTTTTCTTTTAAGTTTCAACGTGCAAAGATTCCAAAAATGCAATGTCCGTCCGCCGTCCACCGTCCACCATATCATCCATAACTACTTGATTTTCTGTCTAAAAAACTCGTTCTTTCGCACACAGGCTCCAATTGGGCTCTATTTTGTCCCGAAACTTTGCAGCCCGATCGGAATACATCCAAGCGTGTTATGAGTGAAAATGGCTATAAAAATAGGTATTTTTTGTGTTTTATTAACGTGATTTTGTTTTCCATATTCTTCGGGACGAGAAGACCGAATATGAAGTCGATTTTCACCAAAGAGTGGAAAATTCAGGTTCAACCAAATGTTCAGCTTCCAAAATTGATTTTTTATTAATCAAAAACCTGGGAAATCGCCTGAAATCACCATCAATTTGTATAACAATAGTAAAAGTGTCAAGGCGATTAAATGGCACTACTACCAATGATCAAAGATGATTTGGAGAAAAAAAAGGAGCGTACTAATTCGTGTTTTGGGGGCCAAAATTGGTGGAAACCATCAGAAATAGCTATTTCAATTATTTTACATGAAAGAAACAATAAATGAACAGCCAACATTTCTGTACACTGTACAGCCAACATTTCTGTAGGTATGTCCAGTAGAATAATAAACCCATGTGACTTCGCAGCGTTTTTATCTACACACCTTGAAGCGTAAGAAAAAATTTTGAGGGGGTGTTATACATTTTTTTTGCCGAGCGACTACATAGGTATATTATTCACAGAATAATAAACCAAAATGACGTTTGATAATACTATAATACAAACCTCAGAAACTGCTTCAGCAAACTAGTCGCTACAGGCAAATCGTAATCAGCAATGCACACGGGTTCGTGATTGTTGTACATCTTCTTCACGAGTTGAACTCGGGACTTAATGCCAGACACTTTATACACATTCTCAGCGGTCAAACCTGGAAAGAACAGAAGCTGCTGAAAGTAGAACACAGTTGGAAAAAGGATGAAGAGTTCAGTAGAGGAAATTCGTACGAGCAAGCGAGGGAACAAGCAAGAATTGCGTGACTCCGACTCTGTTGACTTTGAAATCATACGAATAGAACAAAGACGTCTCCCACCTTTAATGGCAAATAGCTTTCTCATATTGATAACATTGATCGTATAGATGAATTAAATGCATGATAAAAACGATAAATTCTGTACAGATTAGGGTGGATTCAAGATTTAGATCTATAATCTGATTTGCTGTTACAGCCCAGTGAAAAAACATGAATTGGCATAGTTCTCATTATTGCTTGGAAATGCTGCATTAAACCTTCCTAATCAATAATATTTAAAGTCCCGAGGCAGAACCGGCCACCGTCTTGGATCGTAGCCCCCCCCCCCCCCCCCTCCACCAACCACGTGAAAAACGGTTGATACTATCGAAGAACTTAGTGCATCGCAAAGAGAATTAAATTTCCTACGAAACAGACTATATTTTTTTGTTGCATCTCTGACCGTTTCTGAGATATTGTGCTTTTAAAATGAATAATAGGTTAATGTAACATTTCCAGCAATAATAAATTTACTTGAACGGTTTTTTTTCTTTTGGTTTATTATTCTGTGAATAATACACCTATGTATTCGCTCAGCAAAAAAATTTTATAACACCCCCCTCAACATTTTGGTTTATTATTCTGTGAATAATACACCTATGTATTCGCTCAGCAAAAAATTTTTATAACACCCCCTCAAAATTTTTTCTTTTCCGTTTCAAGGTGCCTAGATTCCAAAAATGCAATGTCCGTCCGCCGTCCGCCGTACGCCGTCCGCCGTACGCCGTCCGCCGTATCACGTGTGCAGGCTTCATTTTCGGTCTAAAAAAGTAGTTCTTTCGCACACATGCTCCATTTGGGCCCTAGTTGTGTCCCGAAACTTTTCAGCCCGATCGGAATATACCCAAGGGTGTTATGAATGAAAATGTGTGTAAAAACAGGTACTTTTTGTGTTTTAGTAACATGTTAGTAAAATGAGCTTTTGAGGTATCGTTTTCCATGTTTTTGGGGACGAGAAAACCGAATATGAAGTCAATTTTGACCAAGGAGTGGAGAATTGAGATTGTACCAAATGTTCAGCTCCCAAAATTGATTTTTTATGAGTCAAAAACTTGCGAAATCGCCTGAAATCACCATCAATTTGTACAATAACACTAGAAAAAGTGTAAACACGTGGATCAAGACGATTAAATGGTACTACCAATGATCAAGGATAAATTGAAAAAAAAAAAAAAAAACGGAGCGTACCTAATTCAAGTTTTGGGGGCCGAAATTGGTGGAAACCACCAGAAATAGCTATTTCGATTATTACGCATGAAAGAAACAATAAATGAACAGCCAGCATTTCTGTAGGTATGTCCAGTAGAATAATAAACCCATGTGACAAGGACTTTGCAGCGTTTTTGGTTTATTATTCTGTGAATAATACACCTATGTATTCGCTCAGCAAAAAAATTTTATAACACCCCTGTCGTGAGTCCCTCCCGGGAACACTCCACCAGTAACTTTAAGCTCTCACCAATATCCTCATGTAAAACTTACTTTCCGTCAATAAACAACTGAGTGGGGAGACAGGCCACAGAACCCAGGGAACACAACCTGGAGCCCCACTACCAACTCCCCACAGGGAGTTGGAGGGAGAGGCCTCCAGTTCCTATATAACCCTGGATCCTGGGGCTTTAGCTTCATTCGACACTTCCTCTAACTAGCTCTCTCTTCTCTCCTCTACCTTGCTCTCCCTCTCAGATGATCGGTGGATTACCGCCGCCTGAGAATTTACCTTCTCCCTCTTGTCTAGATGATCGGTGGACTACCGCCGCCTAGACAAGCACCTTCTCACCTAGATGATCGGTGGATAACCGCCGCCTAGGTAAATTCCTTCACTCACCTCCATCTCCTCCCCAAAAGTCGTAGATGATCGGTGGACTATCGCCGCCTGCGTCTTTTCTCCTTCACGCCACCGTGATGAACAAAATTCTAAATTCATCACAACCCCCTCAAATTTTTTTCTTTTCCGCTTCAAGGTGCGTAGATTCCAAAAATGCAATGTCCGTCCGTCGTCCGCCGTACACCGTCCGCCGTATCACGTGTACAGGCTTCATTTTCGGTCTAAAAAAATCGTTCTTTCGCACACATGCTCCATTTGGGCCCTAGTTGTGTCCCGAAACTTTTCAGCCCGATCGGCATATATCCAGCGGAGTTATGAGTGAAAATTTGTATAATAATAGGTACCTACTTTTTGTGTTTTAGTAACATGTTAGTAAAATGAGCTTTTGAGGTATCGTATTCCATGTTTTTGGGGACGAGAAGACCGAATATTAAGTCGATTTTGACCAAGGAGTGGAAAATTGAGGTTGTACCAGATGTTCAGCTCCCAAAATTGATTTTTCGTGAGTCAAAACCTGGAAAATCGTCTGAAATCACCAGCAGTATGTATAACAACACTAGAAAAAGTGTCAACACGTGGATCAAAACGATTAAATGGCACTATCAATGATCAAAGATAGTTAAAAAAAAAAAAAAAAAAAAAAAAAAAAAAAAGTACCTAATTTGTGTTTCAGGGGCCAAAATTAATGGAAACCATCAGAAATAGCTATTTCGATTATTACGCATAAAAGAAACAATAAATGAACAGCCAGCATTTCTGTAGACCAATAAAATAATAGAATAATAAACCCATGTGACAAGGACTTTGCAGCGTTTTTCTTTTCCGATTCAAAGTGCGCAGACTCCAAAAGTGCAATGTCCGTCCGCCGTACGCCGTATCACGTGTACCGGCTTCATTTTAGGTCTAAAAAAGTCGTTCTTTCGCACACATGCTCCATTTGGGCCCTAGTTGTGTCCCGAAACTTTTCAGCCCGATCGGAATATACCCAAGGGTGTTATGAATGAAAATGTGTGTAAAAATAGGTACTTTTTGTGTTTTAGTAACATGTTAGTAAAATGAGCTTTTGAGGTATCGTTTTCCATGTTTTTGGGGACGAGAAAACCGAATATGAGGTCAATTTTGACCAAGGAGCGGAGAATTGAGATTGTACCAGATGTTCAGCTCCCAAAATTGATTTTTTATGAGTCAAAAACTTGCGAAATCGCCTGAAATCACCATCAATTTGTATAATAACACTAGAAAAAGTGTAAACACGTGGATCAAGACGATTAAATGGTACTACCAATGATCAAGGATAAATTGAAAAAAAAAAAAAAAAAAAAAAAAACGGAGCGTACCTAATTCAAGTTTTGGGGGCCGAAATTGGTGGAAACCACCAGAAATAGCTATTTCGATTATTACGCATGAAAGAAACAATAAATGAACAGCCAGCATTTCTGTAGGTATGTCCAGTAGAATAATAAACCCATGTGACAAGGACTTTGCAGCGTTTTTGGTTTATTATTCTGTGAATAATACACCTATGTATTCGCTCAGCTAAAAAATTTTATAACACCCCCTCAAAATTTTTTCTTTTCCGTTTCAAGGTGCATAGATTCCAAAAATGCAATGTCCGTCCGCCGTACGCCGTATCACGTGTACAGGCTTCATTTTCGGTCTTTCGCACACATGCTCCATTTGGGCCCTAGTTGTGTCCCGAAACTTTTCAGCCCGGTCGGCATATATCCAGCGGAGTTATGAGTGAAAATGTGTATAATAGTAGGTACCTACTTTTTGTGTTTTAGTAACATAGTAGTAAAATGAGATTTTGAGGTATCGTATTCCATGTTTTTGGGGACGAGAATACCGAATATTAAGTCGATTTTGACCAAGGAGTGGAAAATTGAGGTTGTACCAGATGTTCAGCTCCCAAAATTGATTTTTCGTGAGTCAAAAACCTGGAAAATCGTCTGAAATCACAAGCAGTATGTATAATAACACTAGAAAAAGTGTCAACACGTGGATCAAGACGATTAAATGGCACTATCAATGATCAAAGGTAGTTTAAAAAAAAAAAAAAAGCGTACCTAATTTGTGTTTTAGGGGCCAAAATTAATGGAAACCATCAGAAATAGCTATTTCGATTATTACGCATAAAAGAAACAATAAATGAACAGCCAGCATTTCTGTAGACCAATAAAATAATAGAATAATAAACCCATGTGACAAGGACTTTGCAGCGTTTTTCTTTTCCGATTCAAAGTGCGCAGACTCCAAAAATGCAATGTCCGTCCGCCGTACGCCGTATCACGTGTACCGGCTTCATTTTAGGTCTAAAAAAGTCGTTCTTTTGCACACATGCTCATTTGGGCCCTAGTTGTGTCCCGAAACTTTGCAGCCCGATCGGAATATACCCAGGGGTGTTATGAGTGAAAATGTGTGGAAAAATAGGTACTTTTTGTGCTTTAGTAACATGTCAGTAACATGAGCTTTTGAGATATCGTTTTCCATGTTTTTGGGGACGAGAAGACCGAATATGAAGTCGATTTTGACCAAAGAGTGGAAAATGGAGGTTCTACCAAATGTTGAGCTCCCAAAATTGATTTTTGATGAGTCAAAAACCATGGAAATCGTCTGAAATCACCATCAATTTGTGTAATAATACTAGAAAAAGTGTTAGCACGTGGATCAAGACGATTAATTGGCACCATCAATTATCAAAGATAATTTAAAAAACGCTGCAAAGTGCTTGTCACATGGGTTTATTATTCTATTGGACATACGTACAGAAATCAGAAATAATCGAAATAGCAATTTCTGATGGTTTCCATTAATTTTGGCCCCGAAAACACAAATTAAGTACCTACGGTTTTTTCTTTTTGACTATCTTTGATCATTGGTAGCGCCATTTAATCGTCTTGATCCACGTGTTGACACTTTTCCAGTGTTATTATACAAACTGATGATGATTTCTGACGATTTCCCTGGTTTTTCAATAATTAAAAATCAATTTTGGGAGCTGAACATTTGGTAGAACCCCAATTAACTCTTCTTTGGTCAAAATCGACTTCATATTCGGTCTTCTCGTTCCCAAAAACATGGAAAACGATATCTCAGAGGCTCATGTTACCAACATGTTGCTAAAACGCAAAAAGTACCTATTTTTACACACATTTTCACTCATAACATCCGTGGGTATATTCCGATCGGGCTGAAAAGTTTCGGGACACAACTAGGGCCCAAATGGAGCATGAGTGCGAAAGAACGACTTTTTTAGACCTAAAATGAAGCCGGTACAAATGATACGGCGTACGGTGGACGGCAGACGGACATTGCATTCTTGGAATCTACGCACCTTGAAACGGAAAAGAAAAAAGTTTGAGGGGGTGTTATACAAATTTTTTGCTGAGCGAATACATAGGTGTATTATTCACAGAATAATAAACCCAAAAAAACCGCTGCAAATCCCTGCACAACGGTTTATTATTTTGTACAGAAAACCCTTCTTTTACAGATCACAGCTCTCTGTATAGATAACCCGTCTATATAATATGTACTAGTCTAAACATATTATGCAGATCGCAGACCCTCCGTAGGTTAGTACCTAACCCCGCACTCGTTACTAGGTACCTACCTAAATCACGAGTTAAATGCTGCTAAAACCATTCTTTCGATGACAAACAGTAACTAAAACGGCGAAAAGAAACGCAAGTAATGAAGTTTTGAAGGAAAATTGTTGATGTTGAGTGATGCCCCTT
Organism: Leptopterna dolabrata; assembly: GCA_954871275.1. Classification (NCBI taxonomy): domain Eukaryota; kingdom Metazoa; phylum Arthropoda; class Insecta; order Hemiptera; family Miridae; genus Leptopterna; species Leptopterna dolabrata. The sequence goes on along the minus strand of OX940988.1, from coordinate 33,800,514 downwards.
CTGCGCAGATCACTGTTTTCTGTGGTCAGTACCAACCCTCTGGTAAAGTATAATGAACCGTTGTGTAATAAATTGCCCATCAATAATACTTCAACGGTTGGTCAAGTTGCAAAAGTACCGATCAACAAAATCCAGCCCCTTCTTGGTAGATGAACCGTTGTGTAATAATTTACGGTTCTGTAATAATTTTCCGTTGTGTAATAATTTACCTTTATGTAATAATTTACCGTTGTGTAATAATTTGCCGTTGTGTAATAATTTACCAATCAATAATACTTCAAAGTTTGTTCAAGTTTCACAAGTACCTACCAACAAAATCCAATAGTCCATCACTTATCAGATGAAATAATAATATCGCACAACAACCAACTCGACTTCATACAGCCACCCTTGATTATAACCAGGTGCTCCTTAGTGATGAAATCCCGGCCGGATTTATACCGTTTGATTCACGATCGTGTTGACGAAGCTTTTTGGTGCACACGAACGGCTGGACGTAAAGTGCTCCGGGTGGTCTCAAAAAATTGTTTAGCTCAAGACAAATGTAATATCGTTAAAAAAAACCCATACCCTTCAATCGAAAGTTTTCGAGCTACGGCGTTCTGAAAATTTCAACCCCTATTTTGAACCCCTTAGAGATGACTGACAGTAACGCCGACCTTCGAGGACCAACTAAACCCGAACGGACCCGAATTTCATCAATCTGCATTCATGGTAACTAAGAAAAGTGGCCAGTACGGCGTACGGCGGACAGACAGAAATATTTTTACCTATAGCATTTTCGGATTCTACGTACCTTGAAACGTAAACCATCAAATTTTGAGGAGGGGTTAGCATTTTTTTTTTTCATGCTCGATTCCAATGGTTAATTATTGAAAATAAAATAAACCAAAAAAATAAATAAAAGGAGCGTACCTAATTCGTGTTTTAGGGGCCAAAATTGGTGGAAAACATCAGAAATGGCTATTTAACTTATTTCACATGAAAGAAACAATAAATGAACAGCCAACATTTCTGTAGGTATGTCCAATAGAATAATAAACCCATGTGACAAGGACTTTGCAGCGTTTTTTCTTCAAGGAGTCATTCAGTTTGAAAGAAAGTTCTTGGGAATTTCATTAAAACCGGGCCACAGGTTCATGAGAAATTGAGTACCGCAGAGTTCGCGTTTGCACATGCGCAGTAGACATACCAATGATCCTATCACGATGAAATTCATAAGGGACCGTCTAGGAGCTACACCCCAACTACCCACCGAATATGATCAAAATCGGGCCATTGATTCGGGAGAATGAGTACCTCAGATTTTGCGTTTGCGCAGTGGACATATCAATGATCCGACCGGTCTGTAATATTCAGAGGGGACCATCTTGGGCCCAATCTGCATGAGCCCTGAATTTTCTGCAAAATCAGTTTGAAGTGAGTTGTGTGTGGCAACGATTTTCGGACACTCAGACAGAGAGACAGACACCGAACAAAATTTGTGTTAGAAAGCTAAAACTTTAAACGTGAGTATGACATTTTACTTTTGAAGATTTTCCTCTCCAAAGTGAAAAAAAGACTTGGAAGCAATAAATAAAGTGTGGCTACCAACTCACCGACATCCTGGATGTGATCTATGCAGTTTCTAACAACAAGAGGTATATCGACACCATCGTGGCACTTGCTTCGCTCGACTGCAACGCTGATGGGGACTCCGAAAACGGGAAGGTCTTCTACAACGTATAACCATCAGGACATTGTAAGAAAAGAGCATATTCAAAGGCTCACCTCAAGGAACCTCATTTACATATGGGGACCTATCACAAAACATTTACTTTCCTTATTACAAACGGTATGTGAGAGTGCTGTCTGTCACAGTCGAGATGAAGACAGGTGAGAGAGCAGTTTTGACCCTAAACTGCTACCTGTTCGCCTTTATACTGTCCATTCAAAAACTTACTTCCCATTTCCCATTACTACGGCTTGGGACAAGCGAAAAGTGGATACGTTTTCCAGGCAGGTAGTACACACACCTTCCCCTATTTTTGCCAGCTTGATCAACTGTGACTGCCAGCAGATCCCACTTTTCTATAAATATTAGAAAGGAATATCGATGTATCGACATATCTACCAAAAACGTCGATGATTCAATGAGCAATATCAGTACGAACTGTCGAAATTGATATTTTACTAATCAATATGTTAAAAATAGTCAGTTACCTATATATTAAATGGGGAATCTGCATGGAACAGCACTTCCACAGTAATCTGTGCACTACCAAGATACATGGATACAATAGTACCCATGCAACATAAGGGTAAATAATGTCACGGATTTTAGTAAGAAATATTTTCTATAGATGGCTGCACCGTCGGGGGCAATCCAATATTCGGTTTATCTCTTGAACGGGTCAACAGATGTTCAATCTGTAAAATGTTCTGTAATCGTTATAAATAACCACAAGTGCGGACATTCGGTTTTGAATTTTAAAATTTTTTTTCATGGAGTTCCCGAGATTGTTTTACTCAATTTTAATTTTTTTGAAAAAAGCAACTAGGTAGTACTTTTGTAGCAAAAAAATCGAAGAATCCAAATCCGTTTTCAGATTGAAAATCGGATCATTAGATCGAACGGCATCTAGGAAAATCACTATAACAATAGGGGCCTATTGTTAGCCCTCTAATCCTCTAGGGGGGCTTCACCCCTAGGCTGGTGCGTCGTTGACTTTCTACTTCCACCTGGTGAGAGTCTACCAGGGTCCTGGGGAAGTTTTCTAGAACCAGGGGTCTGGGGAGTTGGTGGATATCCAGGTTCATTATATCTAATAGTTGGAATTTTTTCAACAAGGTAAACCGACATTTCTGGACATTTCTGATCTAATGCCGTCGAATTATTCTCAGCAGTAGTGGTAATACGCTGGCCGACAGACAGGAAGTATAGGAAGCTATCATGGGAGAAAGATGAGACTGATGTCAGTTATTTATTTTTGTTGTTTATTGTCATTTTTACCCCCCCCCCCCCCTTCACCAAAAGGGTTTTTGGTTTATTCTTGTTATTTTCATTATATTTTTCGTTGTTATGATTTAATTTCTTCTTGTTACTGCTGTTACGATTATTGAACATTTTATTGTTATTATCGTTATTGCATGCTTTTTTTAATTGTTATTTACATTCGTAAAACGTTTAACTTGTTATCGTTATTTTATTTATTTTCGTTATTGTTGTCAAAGTTTTTAAAACATCTAAAAAATTTGATTCTTGCTACCTTTTTTTGTTCACACTGTCTTCCAAAATCTGTTTTTAATTAAAGAAAAACGCTGCAAATTATTATATAACGGTTTATTATTTACCTGTATAGATGCCCCTCCTTCATAGATCACTGTTTTCTGTGGTCCATACCTACCCTCCAGCTCCCCCCAGGAAAGCAATGAACCGAGTAGTGGGGAGCACTTGAGCCGGCCCGGGAATTACAGTTTCTTACAAATGCGCGGGATTCAATAATTCAATCATTAATATTATTTGTTGTTATTCATGAAGCGTAGCGTTTGTTAAAGTTGCAAAAGAAATGAAATAATATTTTCAAATGAAATAATATCACAGAACAACCAGCTCGACTTCATACAGCCATCCTTGATTATAATCAGGTGTTCCCCAGCAACGATATCTGGGCTGGATTTCTCAGTCAGTTTTTCGTTACCTGTGTTCAAGAGTAACAACAATCTTAAAACTGAGAACAACCCTCAAAACGGCAATGGAAAATAACGGCCGTCAAATCCAGCAGGATATTTGTCGCCAAGGAACTTCGAAATGACGGCACGGTGACGGTGATACATGCTGGGCGTGCCATTCGGAACCAATTTGGTAATCTAAAGCAGCCCCTCTAACTCTACTCGCTCTGCTGATTTGTTTACCCACAGTAAACTTGGCCACTACTGCCATATAACTTTCTGCCAAGTTACTTCTGTCATTTGACAATAAATAGTGACTTTTCAATAGTACAGGGCAAGTGCCACTTGTATTTTACACAGTAAAATAATAGTTACCTCATCAAACACCTTCCCATTTCGGGGTTTGAACAGTAATACTCATTACATTCTCTATGGTCGCCAAAAATGAGATCTAGCCCATTAGTTAAATCTATCCTTAAATCATCTACTAGACCGGTGGATTTCGAATTGTGCGCGATTGCACCTCTTGCGCACGCTTTCAGCCACTTTATAACAGAGTTGGAGTAAGTCCAGAAATCTTTTTGCAAACCACAAAGCCGTTTTGTATAATTTTTGATCAGGTGATTTGCGCATTCAATTTTTGTCATATTGCGTCCATACGAAACATTTTGAGAAATTTTGACAAATGCACTGGAGTCCCATCCCATATCATATACCTATGTATATTATGCTCCATGGTGCTTTTCACATATCAAGGAACATTTTTCCGTGTCTGTCTGTGTACAATCCCTGATAAAGGCCATGAGTGCCAGAAAAAAACGAGCTGAAATTTAGAGGGCAGGTGCACGTCGGGTCACAGATAGTCCCAAATCAAAATCATTTAAAAATACAGTAAGCGCATGCGCGAACGTGCAATCCTTGTACAGCCCACAACTACCTTATAATCGTTTCAGAATTCAAATTTGGAGGGTGGATCTAGAATGAAACACTGAAGGTTCCATATGAGTTTCACCAAATTATAACGGTAGTATTCTGTTGAACACATGGAAGTATAATTATGTAGCCAATTCCTTATAACGCCCATAAGTACCCGAAAAATGGTGGCAGATTTGTCGGATAGACATGGGTTGGACCAATATAATATAAATGGGTTGGATAAAGTTAATTGAAATCGTCCCCGTTCATCAGCTCAAATGAAAAATCCTTGGCACTCTCGTTATTTTACATTCTTATTATTGTTATTCCAATAGCAAGTCATTTTTTATGTACTTGTATTCTTGTTATTATTATTCTATTGATATTTGTATTGCATTTGAATTATTGTTATTGCTATTATATTGATCATTCTCAACATATTTGTTATCTTCGGTCGTTGTCAGTGATATTTCCATAGGCGTCACTTGTGAACCTCGAAACTGATAATATATAGTTGTGGCAATATATTATAGTTATCGAGTGCAATTTTGCCTGAACCTTTTATTGAACTTCCTTTATTTTACGGCGATTTTTTTTTTATGGCTTCATAGGGTTTGGTGGACTATGAGAACCCTGCAAATCATTAGTTACTGAATGGCTTATTATGGAAATTCCAGTCACATAGGTACTTAGAAAGTAATAATTTAGAAAATGAAATCATAGTATGAAAACTAGATACCAGTCAGATGCTAAGAACCAAACGCCCTTCTTGATACCCTGACAGGATACAGCCAAATTTCGGCTGAATCCTGATTTGATCCAGCAGCCAACTATTTCTGCCAAGCAAATCTTGTAGTTGAAGAAATAGATGTAGTAGGAAAAATACACTCTTAGATGTGAACTCATTCCGCCTGCTAGCTCAAATCAACAGGAAAGGGAAGGCATCGTTGCAAGGTGGGCCCAGGAAGAGGATTAGAGGGCTAACAATAGGCCCCATTGTTATAGTGATTTTCCCAGATGCCGTTCGATCTAATGATCCGACCTTCAATATGAAAGCGGATTTGAATTCTTCGATTTTTTTCCTACAAAAGTACTAGTTGCTTTTTTTAAAAAGGTTGAAATTAAGTAAAATAATTTCGGGAACCCCATGAAAAAAATTTTAATATTCAAAACTGAATGTCCGCACTTGATTACAGAACATTTTACAGATCGAAAATCGGTTGACCCGTTCAAGAGATAAACCGAATATTGGATTGGCTCATTTTGAAGCACAACGTGGTGGCGGTTCCTGGAACTAAACCCGGGACATTTACCCATAAAGGTGGAGATGGTAATGCAATTTGATACAACCAACCAATACCAAGACTTGTTTGAATCCTACAGCAAACTGAGAGTTGCAAATAACTTTTTTTTCTATAATTATGACTTTGTTTCAACACAGTTTTTGTTAAGATTTCAAAATACCGTTTGATGTTTTGCAATTGCTCATTAGATATAGATCTTAAAACTGAACCTACTTGATCAGATACATACAGGTCACATTCGTGGTAGAACTGACAAAAGAAAAGCAGGCAAGTGGTTATTTTATTGGAATTTCAGTTAAATTCACTGCTTAAATGGAATATTTCAAACCGATACATAGATTATTCAGATTGTCAACAGATCAGTATAAAAGTCATATCAATACTGGCTGGATTACCCGTGCGTTGCACGGTTAACGGACGGAACTCCGAGTGACAGTATTAATGCTTCACCTACCCACTAGGTAACATTCCCTACATCTTCTAATAAGGTACGAGCAGTTCATCGCATAGAAACCGTTTTGGTGTCATTGGAATCAGCGAGAAAATCTCTTTCCATCAAATCCTGTTTCGTCTGAAACCGTTTATAAAAGTTATACCACTTATGTCACACCCTTAGGCCTTGGGTATGATAGGAGCGTTAAGCGGTGAGCGACAAGGGACGAGCGCCAAATTATAATGGGGGTGCTGCGATACGAACTGCGAAATCATGCCTTTGAACAGTCAAAGTGCGCGTTTACTCATGTTGAGTGAACATTTATTGAGGATTTTTAAAAGGTCGCATGGAAAACCTGCGCTCAAAAGACGGTTTGGTGTTCACCCCATTAATTTACAGAGAAGTTATGAAGAGGAATACCCCTACTATTCCTCAAACTGAAATAAGATCCTGAACGGTTTTTTGAATACACAAGGATGTCAACTGAAACATTCAATTTTATCTTGGCTGAACTGAAACCGCATTTGGTGTTGCAATTAGAGAGGCAGGCATTTTCTTATTCCTCGCCTGAGAATTTTTTCGCCATACTGATCGTGTAGAATACCTAGACCAGGAAACCGAGAGACGTTGGGACACCAACTGAGCGGCAAGGGAATATATTTGCCAGATCCGAGCGGCGAGGGGGATCTCGGGCAGTGCCCAAACCGCTCGGGCGTACACCTCCTCTATTGTAGCCAAGTCCCTGGTGAGGACCGTTAAACTATTTTTAAAGTGGCACGCAGCCGGCTCTGCGGCGCTTACCGCTCCTACCGTAGCCTCGGCCTTAGTTACAGCGAAATGTAAACATTATATCATCGTGAAGTACCACCAAGTTTAGGATGAAAGAGTCGGATTTGGAAAAATTCATGTAGCCAATGTTACCCACCCGCCGGTGTTTGAAGAGGACGCCGAAAAACCCGCATCAAGGTCCATTCAGTCACCTGGCCATCCACTCAAGAAATGCATAAATACAAACTTTATATATTTATAAAAGATTATAATTTGATACCATTGACATGGTAAGTTAATTTAATACTAATTGAAACGAACCCGAAACATCTACGACATCTTCAGGACATCTTTTATCCTTCTTCTTTTCTTTAAACTTGAGCTTCACTTTGACCTCCTTCTTCTTCTCTTCCGCTTTCTTTTTCTCTTTGTCGCTCTCCTTGTCTTTCACTTCCTTATCCCGAGATTTCTCCCTCTTCTCCTTCTTAGAGGAGAACTTGAAAGGTTTCGATTTCTTGACTTTGGAAGGGCTTCTGCAAATGGAAAAGAACGACGTCAAAAAACCAAGGTAGTACAGACAGGCACTTGAAACGATATAGATATAGAACATCACCTCCATGCACGTTCGATATTGTCAAGAAAAACTTTCAGGTGATTTCGGCTTGGTTCTCGGTCTATCTCTACATGAATTGTTGTTCATTAGCGAATTTTCAAAGAACTGTAGCTATTTCGCTCGTTCAAACATGCTCCCTGTGCACCAGAAACCCCTCCAAAATCCGTTTTATGCATTGGGGGGTTCATTTTCGAAGCACAAATTTTGACAAGACACACTCGGCCACGGCCCGGACGGAACTGACAGAATAGCATGCATGGAGGCTCGGCCACGGCCCAGTCTCTATTCGGTTCCTATGGCCTGGTGGAGGCCCGGGCCCGGCCCGGACACGGTGCAGCGTGAATAATCCTTAAAACTTGTCTCAAGTCAGGGGCATTGACGGCACGTTCGAAAGTCGATCGGAAAATCAATCGGTAATAGCTGGCATACCTGATATAAATATAGGTAACTTACCTACCTAAACTATTTTAAAATCAAATTTCTGATTTTTATGAGTTAGTAGGTACCCCCCACCCCTAATCCTAATAATATCCCTCAGTATCTCTAATAAATATCTTGGTGCCCACTAAGCAGAATGTTGAGATATATCATCAGTCAAAATAATTTCATGAGAAGCAGGACTGATGTGCTTGAATCTCCAGCTGACGTTGATCGTGAACTCGAACAACTCGTATACAACATTCAAACAGTGGCATGGGAAAATACTCCTGAGGTTGTCAGAAAATTGAAAGGGCTCAACTACCCATGTGAAGTTATTACGATGATCAAGAAGAAGCGTAGAGCCAGACGTAAGTGGCAACGAACGCGTATTCCAGCTCATAAGGTACAATGGTATTCGTATGCCAATGAACTTCGTGACATGATGAAAGAGATTGAAGAGGGAACCCAGGAAGAATTCATCACTTCCCTTGCGACTAATCGTGACAGTGACTATTCCCTATGGAGAGCGACTAAGCATCTCAAGCGTCCTATCGTACAAGCACCACCAATCAAAGATGAAGCCAACAGGAAGTGGATCAAGTCCAATCAAGAGAAGGCTGATGCATTTGCTCGTTATCTGGCCAACATCTTCAGGCCGAACCCCGGAAATCCAGAAGAAGAGCCACTGGAAGAAATTCCACTAACAGACCAGGCAACTGACATACCACCCGTTACGGTCAAAGAAGTCCACAAAACCATTCTCAGTGAGATTAATCCAAAAAAGGCTCCTGGATATGACCTGATCACAGGTCAAATACTCAAAAACCTCCCCCGTAAAGTTCTAGTGAAGATCACAAAGATAATCAATGCCTCACTCAAACTTCGCTATGTACGACAGTTGTGGAAATTAGCCGAAGTTATCATGATTCAAAAACCCCGTAAGCCAGCTGAACAGTTAACGTCGTACCGGCCAATATCCCTGCTTCCCGTGTTATCAAAACTATTTGAAAAACTAATCCAAAAGCGATTGATATCAGTTGTAGAAGAACGCAATCTGGTACCTTCTCATCAGTTCGGATTCCGTCAAAAGCACTCCACTATCGACCAGGTGCATCGGATCACGAGCGTCATTGAGCAGGCGCTAGAAGACAAGCAAGTTTGTTCTGCCATCTTTCTCGACGTAACCCAAGCGTTTGACAAAGTTTGGCATGATGGTCTAAATTTCAAACTCCGAAAAATGCTACCAGCAAAATACACAGAATTATTACAATCCTATCTGTCAGATCGATACTTCCGAGTAAAACATGAAGATGCCTACTCAGAAGCGTACAGAATACATGCTGGTGTTCCACAAGGTAGCGTACTTGGCCCACTCCTGTATGTCTTGTTCACCAGTGATTTGCCAGAACGAGAGGAGAACACAATAGCAACGTTTGCGGACGACACAGCAGTGCTTGCAGTCGGCGAATCAAATCACGTAACAATATCTAAACTCAGAAGATCCATTAAGCAACTCCAAGACTGGACATCAAAATGGAGGATCAAGATGAATGAAACGAAATCGGTTCATGTCGACTTTACCAATCGCAAGCTCGACTATTTCCCAGTTCATCTCAACGGTAAGACTATACCACACGCCAATGAAGCCAAGTATATAGGCATGACCTTGGATGCTAAATTGCGGTGGAAGTCGCATGTCAAGAAAAAGAAGGCAGAACTTGTACTCAAGTTCAGAAAAATGTACTGGTTAATGGGTCGACACTCAAAGCTGTCGATCCAGAACAAATTGACTTTGTACAATCAAGTCCTCAAGCCTGTTTGGACTTACGGAGCGCAGCTGTGGGGCTGCACTGCTCAAAGCAACCGTGATGTTATACAGCGGTCCCAAAATAATGTACTGAGATGTTGTGTTGACGCGTACCGGTACACCAGAAATGTCCAACTACACAATGAACTTCGTATCCCAACCGTAAATGAAGTCATCAAGACGCAAGCCATAGCCCATCACAAGCGGCTACAAGTTCACATCAATGAAGAAGCTGTCCAGTTGCTCGACGTTGACAACCTACTCAGACGTCTCAAGAGAAAGAAGCCTCATGACCTGTGGAAGTGAGTGTGGGTGTTCTCGCGATAACTAAAGCCGTTCAGTGAAAATTCAGTGAACGTCGCACGTGCAACACACTAACACACACTTCTAACTTTCAAAAACTTCAGGAACTTAGTTCAGTACTTAAGTTTCGTTATTTCAGAATCACATAAATATATGTCAGAAATATGTTGCTAATAAGTTGTTACTTGGTGCAATAAATCATTTTGAAAAAAAAAACCACAGTCATGCAGCATGGCTATAAGAGCGAATTTTCGAAGAAATAACTGATTTTATGTAAAACTGTTTTATCTCAAGAAATAACCACGTTCCTTCATCTTCAAAGTGCTCCAGTTTGAGAACGGAATGAGATATCGCAATTCTGATTTCACCATCGTGTTCAGCGTAGAAAAACCTTTAAAATGAGGTGTCACTTGTCAGACTGTTTCATTTTGGGAATTTATGGGTAATTTTCCCCCCTAAAACTCCCCAAAACTCCCCCTTAGAGTGACCCGATTCTGCCCATCTACGAACTTAGCCTGTCGATTGCCAAGACAGATTTTTCGTGCAAATTTGAACTTTTTATCTCAATTCTGTCGAGAGTTATCGTCTGGAATGACACATACATATATAAATATATAAATATATAAATATATATATAAATATATATATATATATATACATATAATTTTTGGTGTCTTTCGGCAGTGAATTCAGGATGGTCTGAAACGGATTTTGGTATAAAAATCTTTCGGAAATTCGAGTTTTAAAAATTTTGGACCGAGAACAATAGCTTCCTTTTCTTCGAAAATTCGCTAAAAGAAGCAGGACACAGAGGAATGACCTTGGTCCATCCAAGGTCGTCCGCTGCCCCCTTCTCGAGGCAGGCGCTGGCGCCTCCATTCACAATTGCCCCACCCCCCCACCCAAATCGTAATAACAATACTATTTGCTTGCTATTCATCCGATTTTTAATTTTCAAACTGATTTGAACTCCAAATAAATATCCCTAGAGCGCCTGGACCTTCAAATTCGTGAATAACTTTTTTTTTATAGGTAAAGTACTCACAGCGGACAATATGAAAAACGAAAATGGAAAAAAGAGTGTCATATCAATTCTACTTATGTACTTGTGGTTTCCAAAAAAAAAAAAAAATCCAGAACGAAAATCGGTTCCAAACCAGATTCCAAATTTGCCCCCGATAGTGCTGCCATCTCTTGAAAAAATTTCTTAATAAAATCGGGGACATTTAGCCTTAAGCTAACATGCACAAGGGCATTTAAAGCTGTAATTAAGATGTAGCTGTGAAGCGAGGCGTGCGGGTGGTAGGAGGGCGTCCTTCCAAGGTTAGCAGATAGCGGTCCGCGGACCGGATGGGCTGGGGATACGCGTTCGCAGAATGGACATGGTGGAAGGTAGTGGGAAGACAGAAGAGACGTACGGAGGTCCGTGTATTCGTTGAGGATGATTTAACTGAAGATATTCGCACGGGAAACGAAAGTTCTGACTTTAAAGACTTTGATGTACTGACTTGTCTTGAAGTGCCGACTTGGAGGGTGTGCATGAAAGTAATAAGCTGAGACTGACTTTGAAAAATACGAAGAAGAGAGAGACAGAGAAAAAAAAACTGCTAAGTCCTTGTCACATAGGTTTATTGTTCTATCGGACACACCTCCAGAAATGTTGGCTGTTCATTTAGGTACCGTCTTTCATTTGCAATAATTGAAATAGTTATTTTTGATGGTTTTACCAATTTTGGCTCCCAAAAACACGGATTATACTCTTTTCTTTTTTACAAATTCAGATTCAGTCTACGTAAAATGTCATGAAAAATTCACTCCCAATAGATCGTTCTGACTACGCAAAAATGGCTCTAGGAGCGCGCAAAGTTGTGTTGTCGTGAAATTGAAAAAAAGTGAATACACCAAGTGTCACACATTTTTTTAGCACTAATTTTTGACGTTGAATCGCTTACTGATATTAGTTTTCGAATTTGGCTAGATTTTTCGGGGATTATTGCAGAAAAACCAACTATTTAAGAGGAAACTCGCCTTTTTTAAGAGTCCCATCTTCCTGTTATATTGAAAACTGTTTCTATTTTGAGGCATGGATGATTTACGCTGGAAACTTTTGCAGGAAAATTAAATTTCCTGTATTGCTTCATGATTTACTTCTTGTAAGAACCGTTCTGAGATGTTTAGTCTTTTCGGCAAAGGTCGCAAAAACATAAACAAAAATATCGTTGAGAAAATTGTTGGTACTTTCCCTTCTCCTTTCTCAACAAGAGTTGGAAAAAATTGGAAAAATTAAAAAGTTGGAAAAAGAAAAAGTTAAGTCCTTGGACTAAACATCTCAGAACGGTTCGTACAAGAATTCAATCATGCAGGCAATACAAGAAAGTTAATTTTCCTGCGAAAGTTGATTTTCCAGCGTATATCCATGTCTCAAAATGGAAACAGCTTTCAAGATGACAGGAAGATGGAACCCTTAAATAAACAGTCATGCAGCATGACTTAATGAGCGAATTTTCAAAGAAATATTCGAATTAATGGCTATGGTTTTGAATAAAGGAAAACTTCGGTCTAAAATTTGGTTTTCTATGTATATTCTCTTCGTATTTATTTTAATTTGTACGTTTTGTCCATCCTGATTCTACCGTTTGTTTATTACGTAATTGTACTAAGTGCTTATTTATTTGATCGCTGTGGGTAAATTCAAGGAGTTGTACTAATCGTTTGCCTCCCCCTTTTTTGCTTCGAACTCTCGTCTTCAATTAATACTTCTCACATTTTTCAATCTGACCACTCTAAGGGGGTGGGGGTAAGAGTTTAAAGATTATCCTAGTTTTGGGTAATTTTTGCGCACTTTAAATGCTCTAATTTAAGAACGGATTTAGATATCTAAAATCCGATTTCACTATCGTGTTCAGCGTGCAAAAACCTTTAAAATGAGGGGTCACTTGTTAGAAAATAACATTTTGGGGATTTTTGGGTAATTTTTGCGCACTTTAAATGCTCTAATTTGAGAACGGATCAAGATATCTAAAATCCGATTCCACCATCGTGTTCAGCGTGCAAAAACCTTTAAAATGAGGGGTCACTTGTTGGAAAATAACATTTTGGGGATTTTTGGGTAATTTTTGCGCACTTTAAATGCTCTAATTTGAGAACGGATCAAGATATCTAAAATCCGATTCCACCATCGTGTTCAGCGTGCAAAAACCTTTAAAATGAGGGGTCACTTGTTAGAAAATAACATTTTGGGGATTTTTAGGTAATTTTTGCGCACTTTAAATGCTCTAATTTGAGAACGGATCAAGATATCTAAAATCCGATTCCACCATCGTGTTCAGCGTGCAAAAACCTTTAAAATGAGGGGTCACTTGTTGGAAAATAACATTTTGGGGATTTTTGGGTAATTTTTGCGCACTTTAAATGCGCCAAAACCCTCCTTAGAGTAGGCCAATTTCGCCCATCTTCGAACTTAGCCTTTCGATTGCCAAGATAGATTTTTTGTGCAAATTTGAGCTGTTTATCTCAATTCTATCGAGAGTTATCGTCTGGAGTGACACATATATAAATAAATATATATATATATATATATATATATACATATAAAAAAGTGTTAAATTTCAGGAATCGTTTTAGAATGGTCTGAAACGGATTTCTATGAAGAAAATTTCCAAAAATTTATATTATTTAAATTTCGAAGCCATTGCAATAGCTTCATTTTCTTTGAAAATTCGCTAAAAAGGCGATTTTCCTCTTAAATCTGCAATAATCCCTGCAATAGGTTTTTCTGCAATAATCCCCGAAAAATCTAGCCAAATTCGAAAACTAATACCAGCAAGCGATTCAACGTCAAAAAAAATCAGTCATGCAGCATGACTTAATGAGCGAATTTTCAAAGAAATATTCGAATTAATGGCTATGGTTTTGAATAAAGGAAAACTTCGGTCTAAAATTTGGTTTTCTATGTATATTCTCTTCGTATTTATTTTAATTTGTACGTTTTGTCCATCCTGATTCTACCGTTTGTTTATTACGTAATTGTACTAAGTGCTTATTTATTTGATCGCTGTGGGTAAATTCAAGGAGTTGTACTAATCGTTTGCCTCCCCCTTTTTTGCTTCGAACTCTCGTCTTCAATTAATACTTCTCACATTTTTCAATCTGACCACTCTAAGGGGGTGGGGGTAAGAGTTTAAAGATTATCCTAGTTTTGGGTAATTTTTGCGCACTTTAAATGCTCTAATTTAAGAACGGATTTAGATATCTAAAATCCGATTTCACTATCGTGTTCAGCGTGCAAAAACCTTTAAAATGAGGGGTCACTTGTTAGAAAATAACATTTTGGGGATTTTTGGGTAATTTTTGCGCACTTTAAATGCTCTAATTTGAGAACGGATCAAGATATCTAAAATCCGATTCCACCATCGTGTTCAGCGTGCAAAAACCTTTAAAATGAGGGGTCACTTGTTGGAAAATAACATTTTGGGGATTTTTGGGTAATTTTTGCGCACTTTAAATGCTCTAATTTGAGAACGGATCAAGATATCTAAAATCCGATTCCACCATCGTGTTCAGCGTGCAAAAACCTTTAAAATGAGGGGTCACTTGTTAGAAAATAACATTTTGGGGATTTTTAGGTAATTTTTGCGCACTTTAAATGCTCTAATTTGAGAACGGATCAAGATATCTAAAATCCGATTCCACCATCGTGTTCAGCGTGCAAAAACCTTTAAAATGAGGGGTCACTTGTTGGAAAATAACATTTTGGGGATTTTTGGGTAATTTTTGCGCACTTTAAATGCGCCAAAACCCTCCTTAGAGTAGGCCAATTTCGCCCATCTTCGAACTTAGCCTTTCGATTGCCAAGATAGATTTTTTGTGCAAATTTGAGCTGTTTATCTCAATTCTATCGAGAGTTATCGTCTGGAGTGACACATATATAAATAAATATATATATATATACATATAAAAAAGTGTTAAATTTCAGGAATCGTTTTAGAATGGTCTGAAACGGATTTCTATGAAGAAAATTTCCAAAAATTTATATTATTTAAATTTCGAAGCCATTGCAATAGCTTCATTTTCTTTGAAAATTCGCTAAAAGTAGTGCTAAAAAAAGTGTGACACTTGGGGTATTCAGTTTTTTTCAACTTCACGACTACACATCTTTGCACGCTCCTACAGCCGGCTTTGCGCAGTCAAAACGATCCATTGGGGAGTGTATTTTCATGAAATTTTTCGTAGAATCCGAATCTGGAACGAAAAACGCTGCAAAGTCCTTGTCACATGGGTTTATTATTCTATTGGACATACCTACAGAAATGTTGGCTGTTCATTAATTGTTTCTTTCATGCGTAATAATTGAAATAGCTACTTCTGATGGTTTCCATTAATTTTGGCCCCCAAAACACACATTAGGTACGCTCTTTTTTCTCTTTTTTTTAAAACTATCTTTGATCATTGATAGTGCCATTTAATCGTCCTGAACCACGTCTTGACACTTTTTCCAGTGTTATTATACAAACTGATGGTGATTTCAGACGATTTCCCAGGTTTTTCACTCATAAAAAATCAATTCTGGGAGCTGAACATTTGGTAGAACTCAATTTCCCACTCTTTGGTCAAAATCGACTTCATATTCAGTCTTCTCGTCCCCAAAAACATAGAAAACGATATCTCAGAAGCTCATGTTACCAATATGTTGCTAAAACGTAAAAAGTACCTATTTTTACACACATTTTCACTCATAACACCCCTGGGTATATTCCGATCGGGCTGAAAAGTTTCGGGACACAACTAGGGCCCAAATGGAGCATGTGTGCGAAAGAACGATTTTTTTAGACCGAAAATGAAGCCTGTACACGTGATACGGCGGACGGCGTACGGCGGACGGACATTGCATTTTTGGAATCTATGCACCTTGAAACGTAAAAGAAAAAAGTTTGAGGGGGTGTTATAAAAATTTTTTGCTGAGCGAATACATAGGTGTATTATTCACAGAATAATAAACCAAAATGGGGTTCCCATTTGAAAAAAACGCTGCAAAGTCCTTGTCACATGGGTTTATTATTCTATTGGACGAACCTACAGAAATGTTGGCTGTTCATTTATTGTTTCTTTCGTGTGCAACAATTGAAATAGCTATTTCTGATGGTTTCCACCAATTTTGGCCCCCAAAACGTAAATTAGGTAGGTACGCTCCTTTTTTTTTCAAATTATCGTCGATCATTGGTAGTGCCATTTAGTCGTATTGATCCACGTGTTGATACTACTTCCAGTGTTATTATACAAATTGATGGTGATTTCAGACGATTTCGCAGGTTTTTGACTCATAAAAAATCAATTTTGGGGGCTGAACATCTGGTACAACCTCAATTTTCCACTCTTTGGTCAAAATCGACTTTATATTCGGTCTTCTCGTCCAGAAAAACATGGAAACCGATACCTCAAAAGCTCATGTTACCAATATGTTGCTAAAACGCAAAAAGTACCTATTTTTACACACATTTTCACTCATAACACCCCTGGGTGTATTCCGATCGGGCTGAAAAGTTTCGAGACACAACTAGGGCCCAAATGGAGCATGTGTGCGAAAGAACGAATTTTTTAGACCGAAAATGAAGCCTGTACACGTGATACGGCGGACGGCGTACGGCGGACGGCGTACGGCGGACGGCGGACGGACATTGCATTTTGGTTTATTATTCTGTGAATAATACACCTATGTATTCGCTCAGCAAAAAATTTTTATAACACCCCCTCAAAATTTTTTCTTTTCCGTTTCAAGGTGCGTAGATTCAAAAAATGCAATGTCCGTCCGCCGTACGCCGTCCGCCGTCCGCCGTACGCCGTCCGCCGTATCACGTGTACAGGCTTCATTTTTGGTCTAAAAAAATTCGTTCTTTCGCACACATGCTCCACTTGGGCCCTATTTGTGTCCCGAAACTTTTCAGCCCGATCGGAATATTCCCAGGGGTGTTATGAGTGAAAATGTGTATAAAAATAGGTACTTTTTGCGTTTTAGCAACATGTTAGTAAAATGAGCTTTTGAGGTATCGTTTTTCATGTTTTTGGGGACGAGAAGACCGAATATGAAGTCGATTTTCTCCAAAGAGTGGAAAATTGAGGTTGTACCAGATGTTCAGCTCCTAAAATTGATTTTTTATAAGTCAAAAACCTGGAAAATCGTCTGAAATCACCATCAATTTGTAGAATAACACTAGAAAAAGTATCAAGAGGTGGATCAAGACGATTAAATGGTACTATCAATGATCAAAGATAATTTGAAAAAAAAAAAGGAGCGCACCTAATTCGTGTTTTGGGGGCCAAAATTGGTGGAAACCACCAGAGATAGCTATTTCAATTATTTTATATGAAAGAAACAATAAATAAACAGCCAACATCTCTGTAGGTAGGTATGTCCAATGGAATAATAAACCCATGTGACAAGGACTTTGCAGCGTTTTTGGAATCTACGCACCTTGAAACGTAAAAGAAAAAAGTTTGAGGGGGTGTTATAAAAATTTTTTGCTGAGCGAATACATAGGTGTATTATTCACAGAATAATAACCAAAACGAAGGTGGTGTCAGAATTTCTGCTTTTTCGACATTTTAATGAAATTTCGATTTTGGATTTTAGATCTAAATAAAAACTCATGGGCAGTTACCATTTCAAATTTTTTTCCAATTCGCTTTTTAAGGAAAACAGAGGGGGGGGGGGGGGGTCTGGTAGGACACCCTGTATATTACGTGGCATTCAGCAAGATAAGCCCCTTAATTTCCATGGTAAAAAAATTCGTTCTTGCGCAGAAAAATCCGTCTCTCCAAGAGTAGGTAATGATGGGTTCGTTACCCAGCCCAATCGCAATGCAAGCTGCGCGGTCCAAATTTACAGATTTTTGGAGAAAAAAAAACCATAAGCGAAATAGGCATATGGAGTGTCGCCAAAAATGTTTTTGGGCTTTGAGCCCGAATAAGCGTACCATATTTATAAAACTGTAGTCCGAAACAAACAAAAAACATAAATCATTGCATAGTAATTTTTTATGTAGGCATGTGAGGTGTCAATCACCATGTGTTTTTTTTTCGTCGCTGAATCGATTACGAGAAGTTGTAGCTCGTTCAGACTGCACCTAGTGATCAACACCACAATTTTTTGGTTCAAAACACCGAAAAATGATTTTTGACAGGTTTTCTGCACGACCTGCCACTCTGGTCTCAACAAAGGCCCAGTCAGGCCTTAATGAGTGCTCTGGCAGGACACTACCAAGCAGAGCATTTCCCAAATTATTTCTCTGAAAATTCGCTCCCTAAGCCATGCTACATGACAGGAATTTTTAAATTTTTAATACGCATGACCCAGTGCGTTATATACCTCCAACAATTAACACTATCACGCATGGCTCAATGGATACCTGTCGACATCACATTGGACGTGAATGCCTAACAACAACTAACCTCATTTCTGGGTCTTCTTCTGGTGAACTTTCGCCTTCTAGAGTGGCATACCCTCGATCTTTTTTGTCCTTCTTGTCTTTCCTCTTTCCGATCAGGAGATCCTTCTTAGACAGCTTTTCGTGGCTTTCATCACTGACTGTTTACATAAAGAATATACGTATTCAAGCTTACAGTTACCAATCATTATTCATGATTAGTCAATAACTAGGATAAATAATGTCACGCAAGACAATGAGACTAAATAGGGTTTTTTCTTGACATGATTCAAATATGATATGAACATGATTGAATTCTACATCGACTGCGTACCGAAAATTGCACAAATCTTCGACAAAAATAAGCTTACTATATGAAGATTTCAAGTTTAAAACAGAAAATCAAAACAAATTAAATAATAAACGAATTGCGGATACTAATTGTTGGATAGTAAATAATAACTCGTAACATAATTTTGTTGGATAAAGATATAATGCACTTTGTCCTATTCTGTGACGTTGATTCAAAATTAAATCTTTTAATGGATTACAAATCCTATTATAGGTATCTACTATTTAAATTAGTTTTTATAAAACAGTCTACAAGTAGGTACCTAGTTTATGGTTGTTCCTTTTATGACCAGACTTCTCGTATTTCTTGACAAAATTATGTAACAAGCTATTTCCACTGAAACCATTGCGAAATCCTTAATTGATTTGGCAAAATAATTAGTTCTAAATTTGTTTTTAGTTTATTATTTTCAATAATGAACCTTAGGAATCGACCATGAAAAAAAAAATTTAACCCCCCTCAAAATTTAATGGTTTACGTTTCAAGGGACGCAGAATACGAATATCGAAAAAATATTTCCGTCCGTCCGCCGTTTTTTCCTTAGTTGCACAAAAATTTACGAAATGTGGTATAAGGGTCACGTTTGGGCTTTAGTTGGTTCACGAAGCTCGGCGTTACTGACACTCAACTCTAAAGGGTGAAAAATAGGGGTTGAAATATTCAGAGTACCCCTATCTCGGAAAATTTTATTTCGAGGTGTGGGGGTTTCTCGAATTTTTAAAAAGTTCAATTTTTTTCTGAATTTCTGAGACCACCTGGAGTATTCTACTGTCGCCATAAAATCTGCCCTAAAGAGCAGCGTGTATGTTACACTAAAACACTGCAAGTCCTTGTCACATGGGTTTATTATTCTATTAGACCCACCTACAGAAATGTTGGCTGTTTATTTATTGTTTCTTTCATGTGCAATATTTGAAGTAGGTATTTGTGATGGTTTCCACCAATTTTGGCCCCCAAAAACACAAATTACGCTCCTTTTTTTTCAAATTAACTTTGGTCATTGATAGTGCCATTTAACTGTCTTTATTCACCTGAGGAAACTTTTTCTAGGGTTATTATACAAATTGATAGTGATTTCAGACAATTTCCCAGGTTTTTGACTTACAAAAAAATGAATTTTGGAAGCTGAACCTTCGTTAGAACCTCCATTTTCCACTCTTCGGTCAAAATCGACTTCATATTCGGTCTTCTCGTCCCAAAAAAACATGGAAAACCATACCTCAAAACCTCACGTTACTAAAACAAAAAAACGCTGCAAAGTCCTTGTCACATGGGTTTATTATTCTATTATTTTTTGGTCTACAGAAATGCTGGCTGTTCATTTATTGTTTCTTTTATGCGTAATAATCGAAATAGCTATTTCTGATGGTTTCCATTAATTTTGGACCTAAAACACAAATTAGGTACGCTTTTTTTTTTAACTATCTTTGATCATTGATAGTGCCATTTAATCGTCTTGATCCACGTGTTAACACTTTTCCAGTGTTATTATACAAACTGATGGTGATTTCAGACGATATCCCAGGTTTTTGTAGCGGGTTTTGTACGCGGGCGGCGTACAGCGGACGGACATTGCATTTTTGGAATCTACGCAAAATTTTGAGGGGGTGTTATAAAGTTTTTTTGCTGAGCGAATACATAGGTGTATTATTCACAGAATAATAAACCAAAAAACGCTGCAAAGTCCTTGTCACATGGGTTCATTATTCTACTGGACATAGGTACCTACAGAAATTTTGGCTGTTCATTTATTGTTTATTTCATGTGAAATAATTGAAATATGTATTTCTGATGTTTTCCACCATTTTTGGCACCTAAAACACGAATTAGGTAGGTACTACGCTCCTTTTCTTGGTTTATTATCTTCAATAATGAACCATTGGAATCGAGCATGAAAAAAAAATTCTTACCCCCCCCCCCCCCCCCAAATTTGATGGTTTACGTTTCTAGGTATGTAGAATCCAAAACTGCAATAAAAATATTTCTGTGTGTCCGCCGTACGCCGTACGGCCACTTTTCTTAGTTACCATGAATCAAAATTGATGAAATTCGGGTTATAGGTTCCGTTCGGGGTCTAGTTGGTCCTCGAAGCTCGACGTTACTGTCAGTCATCTCTGAGGGGTTCAAAATAGGGATTGAAATTTTCAGAACGCCTATACCTTTTTTTTACGTGAATTTTTTTATGGTTTTAAATAGTTCTCGAACTTGGGAGTTTTTTAAGACCACCCGGAGCATCGTACGTCCAGCCGTTCGTTCACAGTAAGGCCCCGAAGTTTGCACCGACAGGCATTTTTGACACCAGGGTGAATGAAATTGTATACATCAGACCAAATCTCGTCACCAGGGACGCGCCGACAATAGGAAATTGGCGGGAGATAAAATCATTGCTAGGGGCCACCTGATTTTTTAGGCGGAGTATGAAGTCGAGTTGGTTGTTCTGTGATATTATTTCATTTGAAAAATGATGGCTCTTTTGGAGTTTGTTGATAGGTAGTGAAACTTGAACAAACGTTGAAGTATTATTGATGGGTAAATTATTACTACACGATGGTAAATCATTACTCAACGGTAAATTATTACACAACGGTTCATTATACCATCTACGTAGAAGGGGCTGGAGTTTGGTGGTACCTAGGTACTTTCGCAACTTTTTTCACTCCTCATCAACAGTTTCTTTTCAGAACTTCGTTTTGTGTGTTTCTTTTTGTTAGGTAGGGTAAGTGCACCTGTTTCCGACAGTGAACCAGTATTCGACAGTCACGAACTTAATTTAGAAAAATAAGCATTTGGTGCTATTTACCCATTTGAACTTGGCGCCTTTAACAGCTGTGAACGTGTCTCCACCGATTCCCGCCAATTTGAAGGAGTTACTGGGTAGGTTATGAGTGTGAAAACGTGATAAAGTCAGTGTATTCCAGACGACCACCTGTGCTGTCGATTCTGGTAAGGATGTGAGTGAACTTTTTGCTGTCTCTCTCCTACATTCTTGATAATATCATTGTTTTCGCTTGTTATTCTAGTTAGTTATGTTTTAAGGAATGCTTTCTGCTCTTTGCACGCTTTCAAATGAGTTTTATAGTGCGAAATACAGGGTGTCGGAAACTGGGTAGGTACTCGAAAATCGTGGTTTACCAGTTATCGACGCAAGTGTCGAATACTGGGGTTCAGAGTAATTTTTAGTTCTGATTGCAGCGTGCATAGTTGATGAACGGTGATTCCAATGGTGTTTGAGATTATGCTCTATAATAACTGGATCCAGTGTTCGACAGGGGACTGGTGTAACAGATGTCGAAAACTGTCGAAACCCAGTAATCGACACCTCGATGATCCAGTGACCGACAGGTTTCATGAATTTACTTCAGAATAAAAGTTTGTTCCAGTAGTCTGAAATGGCAGTCAGGCGGAGAAGCGAGACTTTACAAAACAGCAAGGCGAAAAAGAAGAAACCCCACTCAAAATTATGCAAGACTACTCTTGCATAATTCTCCATGCCATGTAAGCCGCAATTGAAGACTGCAAGGCTGGGATGCCCATCGCCACCTCTGCGCGAATACATCAGGTTCCGCGAATAACTCTTAATGATAAGGTAAAGGGTAAATCTCCACATTTATGTAAAATGGGTCCTGACCCTGTGCTGTCAAAAAGTGAAGAAGAAGGACTGGTTGAATGGGTAATGAAAATGTTCAGGACAGGATTACCTGTCACTGCTGCCCAGCTTAATGATAGCATCAAACACATTCTTGACTCCATGAAAAGGGAAACGCCATTCCCGGATAATCGGCCAGGGAGAAAATGGATGCAAGGGTTCATGAGAAGAAACCCTTCAATTTCTGAAAAAATCTCCGAAAATTTGACCCAAACTCGCGCCAATGTAAAAAGAGAACAGGTTGAACAATGGTTCAAAGAAATTGAAGCCTACTTGAAGGAGAATAATTACTTAGAGATTTTGAAGGACCCTAATAGGGTTTTTAACGGAGATGAAACTGCATTTTTCTTGAACCCGAAGGGTAAAAAAGTACTGGCTCCCAAGGGAGAGAGGTCTGTTTACATTACTGTAAATTCTGATGAGAAAGAATGTCTCACTGTCCTGATAACAACAAATACTGATGGGTTGCTGGCTCCTCCAATGATAGTTTTTAAGTATGAAAGGGTCCCTCAGGAACTAGCTGTCACTATACCTAGTGGCTGGGGAATAGGGAAAAGCGAAAATGGTTGGATGACCGGTGCCACCTTTTATGAGTAGGTACTTTACATCGATTTTAGAGCCTTGGCTCACGAAGCAAATCATAACAACACCAGTCATTGTGTTTGTAGATGGTCACACATCACATTTGACCTATCACCTTAGCACATTTTACGAGGAAAAAAAATTATACTAATTGCGTTACCCCCTAATACCACTCATTTTTTACAACCGATGGATGTGAGTGTTCTTCACTCTTTGAAAGAGTCCTGGAAAACTGAAGTGCATGACTGGAGGATTGAACGTGTAAGGATTGGCGCAAACCCTGTTTTGAAGAAAACTGACTTTAGCGGCTTATTGAAAAAGGTTTTGGAGAGAAAAGTTACAAAATCCATAGTTTCCAATGGTTTTCGAAGATGTGGACTTGTCCCATGGAACTCTAAATCAGTCTGCTTCCCATTTGAACCACACCCTGTTACTAAAAAAAAATCAGCTAACGAAGACAAGACACAATTAAGAAGTGCCATATTAGTTTTGGAGGATTACATAGGAGCAGAAAGAGTGAAACTATTCAGAGAATCAACTGTTCCACTAAGAAACGAAGATACGTCCCTGTTTGAGGTCTGGAAGCAAATGCATGATGACATTAAAAAACATGAATCATCTGCGCCTGGAACAGTTACCAAGCTCAATAATGGTGATGTTGAAAAGCAGCCTAAAAATGATCAGCCTGCCACATGTGGCACTAATGTGGCCACGGGAACAAAAGAAAAAAGAAACTACGCGTAAAACAGAAGTGATACCTAGCGTGGTATCTTCAGACATATACAGAACTTTCTTAAAGAAAAAAGAGGAAAAGAAATTGAAACTGGAACAAGAAAAAAGGAACGGGCATTGATGAGAGCTCAAAAGAAGAAAGAGAAAGAAGAAATGAAGCTGAGAGCACAGGAACAGAAAAAGAAAAATAAAGAGCTTAAGGAGCTGGAAAAAATGAAGAAAACAAGGGCTAAGAGAAAGAACAAAGTAGAAACATCGTCTGATGAAGAGATAGGGCCTGAGTCTCTCTGTGCAGATGAGAGTGAAGATAACACAAGCCATGACCAAGAAAATTACTCTTCAACTGATATTCCAAACAATGAAGAAGACTGCATTGAAGAGAATCCCGGAGTGATTTTACCAGTGGTTGACACTATTGGCTCCCCGACAGAGACAGTCGCAGCTGCAGAGATTACAAACAATGTTCTTGAAGTTACAGATGAGATGGAAGTGTCAATAACCTACTGTTTGTCATCTGCAGAATTATTTTAGCTACATTTACCTCGTGATACAGGTAGGTACCTAGTAACGAGTACGGGGTTAGGTATTAACCTACGGAGGGCGTGCGATCTATATCATAATATGTGTATAGAATAAGTAGTACATAATATTATATAAAGGGTTATGTGATGATCCAGCGGGAGCTAAAAGTAGAAATAAATACACGAGACTACTTGAGTCGGTTTGTGTGGTCAAATGACAATTTATTGGCAGTTCACAGCTTCTTTTATACCCCTTGATACATCCCCAGAGAGGGGTAGGGGAACCACGCTCTGGGAAGCCGTTAGACGCGGCTTATAATGCAAGCGACGCTATTTACATAGTGTTAGGGAGCAGCCGATCACCACACTGCTCCCCCCAGAATTGAAGTTAAATACTGCAATTATGTAAATGACGATGAATCTTGTTGATGAGGCGTCGGTGTTGGTGAAAGAGGCTGCGTGTGAGCTGTGTAGTTGCCGTGTAGGTGGGTGGCTTGAGGAGTTCGTGGTGTCTCGCCGTCGTGTGTTAGCGGTGGCTGCGGTGTGGGATGCGTGAATGTGCTCGGATGCGGTCCAGCTGGAAGCGTCGAGGGCGAAGTCTTGGAGAGCGCTGGAACGGGCGGCTGGAAGAGGTGATCTTCCGAGGCGGCTTGAATGGCGAGGCAGGAGGTGCCGGAGTAGGTGACGTCGGCCGCGCCTGGAGTAACGGCTGCGCCTGGGTCCCAGTGAAGACGGTGTCGGGAGAGGCCTGTGTCCCAGGGTGTGATAGGCCGTGTAGGTGATGGAAGACCGGGCGCTGTAGAGCTGTAGGTGAGTACGGCCGGGGTGCTGAGTCGGGCCAGGATGTGCCAGTGTTACAGCTCTCTCGAGGACATGTTTCGTTGCTTCGAAGGCGGCTTCGGAGTCGTGAGTGCAGTGGAGTAGGCGTTTATTATGTCGCTTACGGGCGGCCGTTCGATCGGGCAGATGTGTAACGCCGCTGGGTGATACGATGTGGCCGAGGAATTCGACGGAGGTGCGGGCTAGTTGACACTTCGACTTGTTGACTTGGAGGCCGTATTTTGTTAGAGTATCGAGTAGTAATTTTACGTGTGTAAAATGTTCCTCGATATCTCTCGAAGCTACTGGAAGGTCTTTGTAGACGGTGGTCCTATTGAGAGGCTGCGTTGAAGGCCGCGGTTGTCGGTGGTGCTGGATCACCTGCAACTCCTCGTTGACGGTAGCCACACGAGGATGAGGGAGAAGGGTATGAGGTGGTTCCGGTGTCTTCGTAGCTCTGGTCTCCATTTTCTTCTTTGATGTTCCTGAAGGTGTGAATCCAAGGAATGAATGCTCCGTTGATGGTCGCTCTCGTTAAGTAAGCAGCGGGAAAAACGAGATTTTCTCTGGTTGGTCGTGGATCTGACGAGTGGTGGGGGGCGTAGGCGGTTCGCTGTCGATCGCAAGAGGCGAGAAGCCGGGGCGAGAGGTGTATTAACTTTGCCGGTGTTGCGTTCGCAGAAGGCCGGGGCGAATGTGCGTGTCTCACGCCGAGTTGTCGCCGTAGGCTGAAGATCGCAGAGGGCGAGAAGCCGGGGCAAGAGGTGTATTAACATCGCCGGTGTTGCGTTCGCAGAAGGCCGGGGCGAATGTGCGTGTCTCATGTCGAGTTGTCGCCGTAGGCTGAAGATCGCAGAAGGCGAGAAGCCGGGGCGAGAGGTGTATTAACATCGCCGGTGTTGCGTTCGCAGAAGGCCGCGGCGAAGAGACGGTCGCAGGAGGCGAGAAGGCGGTGTTGCATATGCAGAAGGCCGGGGCGAAGGTGCGTGTTGAGCCGTCGCAGGAAGCGAGAAGGCGGGGTGCTGATCGCTGAAAGCGGGAAACCGGCGAAGGTGCGTGTTGAGCCGTCGCTAGAGGCGAGAAGGCGGGACGCCGTTCGCAGAAGGCCGGAAGCCGGTGAAGGTTGCGTGTTCGTCGTCGGGGTCACCAGTGTGATGATCCAGCGGGAGCTAAAAGTAGAAATAAATACACGAGACTACTTGAGTCGGTTTGTGTGGTCAAATGACAATTTATTGGCAGTTCATAGCTTCTTTTATACCACTTGATACATCCCCAGAGAGGGGTAGGGGAACCCCGCTTTGGGAAGCCGTTAGACGCGGCTTATAATGCAAGCGGCGCTATTTACATAGTGTTAGGGAGCAGCCGATCACCACAGGTTATCTATACGGAGAGCTGTGATATGTAACAATGGTAAATTATTACACAACGGTAAATTGTTACACAACGGCAAATTATTACACAATGGTAAATTATTACACAACGGTAAACAATTGAAGACCCCCCCCCCAACCAACAATATTGGATATAATATCCTTGATTATATTCGAATTGTCTAAATTGGCGTGGTGCGCATTGGCATGGTCCGCATTAGTTCAATCAATCGTTTTCTTTTGTTTTTTCAATAAATGCATTATGACTGGCCTAGGCCTTTCCAATCACATGGGATTTCGCATTGTGGTGCCGGCTTTTGTTTCTGCCCCAACCTCATCCGCCATTTCCAGTGTATTTTCACTCCACATCAACAGTTTCCCTTCATCACTCCATTATTTGCGTTTATTTTTGCCATTTTAGTTACTGTTTGTCATCGACAGAATTATTTTAGCATCATTGAACTCGTGATTTGGTAGGTACCTATTAACGAGTACGAGGTTATATACTAACCTACGGAGGGTCTGCGATCTACATAAGGGGTATTCATGGTTTGGCTAATTCGACGTCGAATCGTCGAATTACGTCGAATATCGAATTGAGCAATTCGAAAAGAGTCAGTGCGCATGCGCCCCTGCCATTCTCCACGATTCGAAATACCACGGACCGGGAGCTTCGAATTGCGAGTTCGACGTCGAATTGCAGCAGCGATCGTAGCGGCAGCTCCATTAAACACATCCCGCTGGCTAAAATCTGGCTCCTATCACTGATAGATAAGCTATCAGTACTGATTTCGTTCTCGCTGACGACCGCAAGGAGCGCTAGGAGCATTTCGATTTTCGACGATTCGACACGGCCAACTCGAAGGGGTCCTCATGAAATCCACGCTTGAGGACGAATTCGATTTTCGACGATTCGACATTCGAAATGGACCATGAATACCCCTATCATATGTATAGAATTATAGTACAAATATTATATAAAGGGTTATCTATACGGAGAGCTGTGGTCTGTAACAGAAGGGTATTCTGTACAAAATAATAAACCGTTGTGCAGGGATTTGCAGCGTTTTTTTTTCAATTTATCTTTGATCATTGGTAGTGCAATTTAATCATCTTGATCCACATGTTGATACTACTTCCAGTGTTATTATACAAATTGATGGTGATTTCAGGCGATTTCCCAGGTTTTTGACTCAGAAAAAAATCGATTTGGGAGCTGAACATTTGGTAGCACCTCTATTTTCCACTCTTTGGTCAAAATGGACTTCATGTTCGGTCTTGTCGTCCCCAAAAACATGGAAAACGATTCCTCAAAAGCTCATGTTACTAACTTGTTACTAAAACCGAAAAGTACCTATTTTTACACATTTTTTTCTCATAACATCCCTGGGTATATTCACATCGGGCTGAAAAGTTTCGGGACACAACTAGGGCCCAAATGGAGCATGTGTGCGAAAGAACGATTTTTTTTAGACCGAAAATGAAGCCTGTACACGTGATACGGCGGACGGCGTATGGCGTACGGCGGACGGCGTACGGCGGACGGACCATTTTTGGAATCTACGCACCTTGAAACGGAAAAGAAAAAATTTTGAGGGGGTGTTATAAAAATTTTTTGCTGAGCGAATACATAGGTGTATTATTCACAGAAAAATAAACCAAAATGGAGCGTACCTAATTCGTGTTTTGGGGTCCTGAAATGGCGGAAACAATCAGAAATAGCCATTTCAATTATTTCACATGAAATAAACAATAACTGAACAGCCAACATCTCTGTAGGTATGTCCAATAGAATAATAAACCCATGTGACAAGGACTTTGCAGCGTTTTGGTTTATTATTCTGTGAATAATACACCTATGTAATCGCTCAGCAAAAAAATTTTATAACACCCTTTCAAAATTTGTTCTTTTACGTTTCAAGGTGCATAGATTCCAAAAACGCTGCAAAGTCC
The DNA here is from genome assembly GCA_954871275.1 of Leptopterna dolabrata. Taxonomy (NCBI): domain Eukaryota; kingdom Metazoa; phylum Arthropoda; class Insecta; order Hemiptera; family Miridae; genus Leptopterna; species Leptopterna dolabrata. The sequence continues at coordinate 33,771,905 of OX940988.1, read as the reverse complement.
TTGTCACATGGGTTTATTATTCTACTGGAGTTCTAGAGATTTTCGTTGGCTGTTAAATGTATTGTTTCTTTCATGTGGAATGATTGAAATAGCTATTTCTGATGATTTCTACCAATTTTGGCCCCCAAAACATGAAATAGGTAGGTACGCTTTTGGTTTATTATTCTCTGAATAATACACCTATGTAATCGCTCAGCAAAAAATTTTTATAACCCCCCCTCAAAATTTTTTCTTTTCCGTTTCAAGGTGCGTAGATTCAAAAAATGCAATGTCCGTCCGCCGTCCGCCGTACGCCGTATCACGTGTACAGGCTTCATTTTCGGTCTAAAAAATTCTTTCTTTCGCACACATGCTCCTTTTGGGCCCTAATTGTGTCCCGAAACTTTTCAGCCCGATCGGAATATTCCCAGGGGTGTTGTGAGTGAAAATGTGTGTAAAAATAGGTACTTTTTGCGTTTTAGCAACATGTTGGTAACATGAGCTTTTGAGGTATCGTTTTCCATGTTTTTGGGGACGAGAAGATCGAATATAAGGTCGATTTTGGCCAAGGAGTGGAAAATTGAGGTTGTACCAGATGTTCAGCTCCCAAAATTGATTTTGTATGAGTCAAAAACCTGCGAAATCGTCTGAAATCACCATCAGTTTGTAGAATAACACTAGAAAAAGTGTCAACACGTGGATCAAGACGATTAAATGGCACTACCAATGATTAAAGTTAATTTGAAAAAAAAAAAAAGATCGTACCTACCTAATTTGTGTTTTGGGGGCCAAAATTGTTGGAAACCATCAGAAATAGCTATTTCAATTATTTCACATGAAACAAACAATAAATGTACAGCCAACATTTCTGTAGAATAATAAACCCCATGTGACATGGACTTTGCAGCGTTTTTTTTAAAGATCATCTTTGATCATTGGTAGTGGCATTTAATGGTCTTGATTCACCTGTTTACACTTTTTCCAATGTTATTGTACACATTTATGGTGATTTCAGACAGTTTTCCAGGTTTTTGACTCATAAAAAACCAATTTTGGGAGCTGAACCTTTGGTAAACCCTCAATTTCCGCGTCTTTGGTCAAAATCGACTTCATATTCGGTCTTCTCGTCCTCAAAAACATGGAAAAAGATACCTCAAAAGCTCATGTTACTAAAACGCAAAAAGTACCTATTTTTATACACATTTTCACTCATAACTCCCCTGGATATATTCCGATCGGGCTGAAAAGTTTCGGGACACAACTAGGGCCCAAATGGAGCATGTGTGCGAAAGAACGACTTTTTTAGACCGAAAATGAAGCCTGTACACGTGATACGGCGTACAGCGTACGGCGGACGGCGTACGGACATTGCATTTTGGTTTATTATTCTGTGAATAATACACCTATGTATTCGCTCAGCAAAAAATTTTTATAACACCCCCTCAAACTTTTTTCTTTTTCGTTTCAAGGTGCGTAGATTACAAAAATGCAATGTCCGTCCGCCGTACGCCGTCCGCCGTCCGCCGTATCACGTGTACAGGCTTCATTTTTGGTCTAAAAAAGTCGTTCTTTCGCACACATGCTCCATTTGGGCCCTAGTTGTGTCCCGAAACTTTTCAGCCCGATCGGAATATACCCACGGGTGTTATGAGTGAAAATGTGTGTGAAAATAGGTACTTTTTGCGTTTTAGCAACATGTTGGTAAGATGAGCTTCTGAGATATCTTTTTCCATGTTTTTCGGGACGAGAAGACCGAATATGAAGTCGATTTTGACCAAAGAGTGGAAAATTCAGTTCTACCAAATGTTCAGCTCCCAAAATTGATTTTTTATGAGTCAAAAACCTGGAAAATCGTCTGAAATCACCATCAGTTTAGATAATAGCACTGGAAAAAGTGTCAACACGTGGATCAAGAGGATTAAATGGCAATACCAATGATCAAAGATAGTTTTAAAAAAAAATAAAAAAATAAAATAACACGAGCGTAGGTGCCTAATTTGTGTTTTAGGGGCCAAAATTAATGGAAACCATCAGAAATAGCTATTTCGATTATTACGCATGAAAGAAACAATAAATGAAAAGCCAACATTTCTGTAGGTATGTCCAGTAGAATAATAAACCCATGTGACAAGGACTTTGCAGCGTTTTTGGAATCTACGCACCTTGAAACGGAAAAGAAAAATTTTGAGGGGGTGTTATAAAAATTTTTTGCTGAGCGAATACATAGGTGTATTATTCACAGAATAATAAACCAAAAACGCTGCAAAGTCCTTGTCACATGGGTTTATTATTCTATTATTTTATTGGTCTACAGAAATATCCGGCTGTTTATTTATTGTTTCTTTCATGTAAATTAATTGAAATGGCTATTTCTGGTGGTTTCCACAAATTTTGGCCCCCAGAACTTGAATTAGGTACTACGCTCCTTTTTTTTTCAAATTACTCTTGATCATTGATTGTACCATTTAATCCTCTTGATCCACGTGTTGACACTTTTTCTAGTGTTATTATACAAATTGATGGTGATTTCAGACGATTTCGCAGGTTTTTGACTCATAAAAAATCAATTTTGGGAGCTGAACATCTGGTACAACCTCAATTTTCCACTCCTTGGTCAAAATCGACTTCAAATTCGGTCTTCTCGTCCCCAAAAACATGGAATACTATACCTCAAAAGCTCATTTTACTAACATGTTACTAAAACACAAAAAGTACCTATTTTTATACACATTTTCACTCATAACTCCCCTGGATATATTCCGATCGGGCTGAAAAGTTTCGGGACACAACTAGGGCCCAAATGGAGCATGTGTGCGAAAGAACGATTTTTTTTAGACCGAAAATGAAGCCTGTAGACGTGATACGGCGTACGGTGGACGGCGGACGGACATTGCATTTTTGGAATCTACACACCTTGAAACGGAAAAGAAAAAATTTTGAGGGGGTGTTATAAAAATTTTTTGCTGAGCGAATACATAGGTGTATTATTCACAGAATAATAAACCAAAATGCAATGTCCGTCCGCCGTACGCCGTCCGCCGTATCACGTGTACCGCCTTCATTTTTAGTCTAAAAAAGTCGTTCTTTCGCACACATGCTCCATTTGGGCCCTAATTGTGTCCCGAAACTTTTCAGCCCGATGTGAATATACCCAGGGATGTTATGAGAAAAATAGGTGTAAAAATAGGTACTTTTCGGTTTTAGTAACAAGTTAGTAACATGAGCTTTTGAGGAATCGTTTTCCATGTTTTTGGGGACGAGAAGACCGAATATGAAGTCGATTTTGACCAAAGAAGAGTTAATTGGGGTTCTACCAGATGTTCAGGTCCCGAAATTGATTTTTTATGAGTCAAAAACCTGGGAAATCGTCTGAAATCACCATCAATTTGTAGAATAACACTGGAAAAAGTGTCAACAGGTGGATCAAGACGATTAAATGGTACTATCAATGATCAAAGATAATTAGGGGAAAAAAAGGAGCGTACTTTATTCGTGTTTTGGGGCCAAAATTGGTGGAAACCACCAGAGATAGCTATTTCAATTATTTTATATTAAAGAAACAATAAATAAACAGCCAACATCTCTGTAGGTAAGTCTAATGGAATAATAAACCTTTGCAGCGTTTTTGGAATCTATGCACCTTGAAACGTAAAAGAACAAATTTTGAGGGGGTGTTATAAAAAATTTTTGCTGAGCGATTACATAGGTGTATTATTCACAGAATAATAAACCAAAAGGAGAGTAAGTCGTGTTTTTTTTGGGGGGTTAAAATTTGTGGAAACCATCAGAAATATCTATTTCAATTATTTCACGAAAGAAACAAATGTACATCCAGCATTTCTGTAGGTATGTCCAATAGAATAATAAACCCATGTGACAAGGACTTTGCAGCGGTTTTTTTTCCATCTTTGATCATTGGTAGTGCCATTTAATCGTCTTGATCCACGTGTTGATACTACTTCCAGTGTTATTATACAAATTGATGGTGATTTCAGACGATTTCCCAGGTTTTTGATTCATAAAAAATCAATTTTGGGAGCTGAACATTTGGTAGAACCTCGATTTTCCACTCTTTTGTCAAAATCGACTTCATATTCGGTCTTCTCGTCCCTAGAAACATGGAAAACGATACCTCAAAAGCTCATTTTACTAACATGTTACTAAAACACAGAAAGTACCTATTTTTGTGCACATTTTCACTCATAACACCCCTGGGTATATTCCGATCGGGCTGAAAAGTTTCGGGACACAACTAGGGCCCAAATGGAGCATGTGTGCGAAGGAAGGACTGTTTTAGACCAGAAATGAAGCCGGTACACGTGATACGGCGTACGGCGTACGGTGGACGGACAATAAATTGATGTCACCCTCATTATCATCGTCGTAATAATCCGTATCAGACAGCATAATTATTATCTAACTTAATCCGTAACTGGAAATTATTACACACAACAAAAAACTGTAACGCTTACACTGTAAACAACTGTAAACTGTAACTGTAAACAACTGTAAAGCATACGTAAAAAAAAATACGGGTTTGGCGTGTGTTGGTTTGAGTTGTGCTTCGCGGGAAAGGAAAACATCGAAGTGAGCAAGTTAGAGGGGAGGGGTAAAAATAGACCGATGCGCATGCTCCGGACTTTCTACTCCACGCTCCACGCCAGGGTCTGTTCGGAAAACCGTCCGGGACTGCCCAGGATTGCCTCCTCCCCACTTTTGGCCGTTCGGAGAAGACAAGGGACGATCCCGGACGAGTTGCCCGCTGTTCGGAGAGAGCGGGGATTGTGAATTCTGGCAGCCCGGGATCGTCCGGGGCTACTCCAGCTCTGGCGTGGAGTAGAAAGTCCGGAGCATGCGCATCGGTCTATTTTTACCCCTCCCCTCTAACTTGCTCACTTCGATGTTTTCCTTTCCCGCGAAGCACAACTCAAACCCACACACGCCAAACCCGTATTTTTTTTAACGTATGCTTTACAGTTGTTTACAGTGTAAGCGTTACAGTTTTTTGTTGTGTGTAATAATTTCCAGTTACGGATTAAGTTAGATAATAATTATGCTGTCTGATACGGATTATTCCGACAATGATAATGAGGGTGACATCAATTTTTCGGACGGCGATGAAGAAGAAATGATATTAAGGGAGGTTTTTTCCCCGAATTTGAGACCAAAAAATCAAAATTATATTGAGCAAGTGGGGTCTGATTTGTGTCAAGTGATGTTGTCTGAGTGGTGGTGATTTGGATTCTAGGTGCCTTCTGAATAAATAAAGTTCTTATAACAATGACAGCCTTTTATTAGCGAATTTTCAAAGAAAATGAAGCTATTGCAATGGCTTCGAAATTTAAATAATATAAATTTTTGGAAATTTTCTTCATAGAAATCCGTTTCAGACCATTCTAAAACGATTCCTGAAATTTAACACTTTTTTATATGTATATATATATATATATATATATATATATATATATATATTTATTTATTTATATATGTGTCACTCCAGACGATAACTCTCGATAGAATTGAGATAAACAGCTCAAATTTGCACAAAAAATCTATCTTGGCAATCGAAAGGCTAAGTTCGAAGATGGGCGAAATTGGCCTACTCTAAGGAGGGTTTTGGCGCATTTAAAGTGCGCAAAAATTACCCAAAAATCCCCAAAATGTTATTTTCCAACAAGTGACCCCTCATTTTAAAGGTTTTTGCACGCTGAACACGATGGTGGAATCGGATTTTAGATATCTTGATCCGTTCTCAAATTAGAGCATTTAAAGTGCGCAAAAATTACCTAAAAATCCCCAAAATGTTATTTTCTAACAAGTGACCCCTCATTTTAAAGGTTTTTGCACGCTGAACACGATGGTGGAATCGGATTTTAGATATCTTGATCCGTTCTCAAATTAGAGCATTTAAAGTGCGCAAAAATTACCCAAAAATCCCCAAAATGTTATTTTCCAACAAGTGACCCCTCATTTTAAAGGTTTTTGCACGCTGAACACGATGGTGGAATCGGATTTTAGATATCTTGATCCGTTCTCAAATTAGAGCATTTAAAGTGCGCAAAAATTACCCAAAAATCCCCAAAATGTTATTTTCTAACAAGTGACCCCTCATTTTAAAGGTTTTTGCACGCTGAACACGATAGTGAAATCGGATTTTAGATATCTAAATCCGTTCTTAAATTAGAGCATTTAAAGTGCGCAAAAATTACCCAAAACTAGGATAATCTTTAAACTCTTACCCCCACCCCCTTAGAGTGGTCAGATTGAAAAATGTGAGAAGTATTAATTGAAGACGAGAGTTCGAAGCAAAAAAGGGGGAGGCAAACGATTAGTACAACTCCTTGAATTTACCCACAGCGATCAAATAAATAAGCACTTAGTACAATTACGTAATAAACAAACGGTAGAATCAGGATGGACAAAACGTACAAATTAAAATAAATACGAAGAGAATATACATAGAAAACCAAATTTTAGACCGAAGTTTTCCTTTATTCAAAACCATAGCCATTAATTCGAATATTTCTTTGAAAATTCGCTCATTAAGTCATGCTGCATGACTGATTTTTTTATTACTAACCACATAACTGAGAATGACTTTATAAAGGTCATCAGGTTGAGACAGGTAAGAACATCAGTCTCAAGAAAAAAACCTATGCGACACTTAGAGGCGCTAATTGGAAGGACAAAGTGACTTTAGGACAAAGAAGTTACTTTTTTTTTCTCCATTGTTGAAAAAGTTGAAAACGTTTTAGTTTTTAATGATGTAGTAGTAAATGTAGTTTTAGTTTAAATCGATGAGAACGCACGACACGACAGCTTGTAAACAAAATGGTGGGAGGTTCTAATACGGCTTCCAGTCCTGGACAAAGAAAAAGCGTTCGGACAAGGCACGAAACCGGGACGATCCGGAATTACTCTGGTGACGTCACGAGTCCAGGATTGTTAGAGCTCTGGATAGTCCAGGACTGCTTCTCCGAACGAACCTAGAGCTGGAGTAGCCTCGGACGATCCAGGGCTGCCCGAATTCACAATCCCCGCTCTCTCCGAACAGCGGGCAACTCGTCCGGGATCGTCCCGGGAAGTAAGCACCTGTCACAGAGGGATATTTCAATTATTGTATTGGCATTACTGCCGCTACCCCTACCTACCCACTTATGATTGAATAAATCATTCTTCTGACTGGCTCAACTCGATATGTACGCTGTCTCTGCCTTATCCCTTAATTTATTACAATTGGCGACGGGTTAAAGTGGGTTTTTTTCTCGAAGTTCAGTATTCAGTTTTTTTTTCAATTTCAAGTGTTTTTTCACGGAGAAGATTCATTTGTTTTTTTTCCACGGCGGAAAGTTGTGAGGTGAGATTATAGAGCCGATCGGAGAGTGTTCCTTGGTCCACTACGTTCAACTACCTACCGCATCAGGAACGATCTTGCCGACCTCGTGGGGCTACCATGCCAACTCAGCCAGCCCAGCTTGAAGGATCTCAGCCTTTCATTATCCAGACAGCTCTTGGAGAGCTACCTAAATTTGATATTGGAGATCGATGGAATACCTTCAACGAACGTTTGGAACAATACTTCGAAACGAACGCGGTGCGGGACAATCGCCAGGTGTCCCTTTTGTTAACCTCAATCAGCGCTGAAGTGTATGAGGTCATACGGGAGCTCACATACCCGGATCTTCCGAAAACGAAACCCTACAGAGCGCTATTTGAGCCTCTGAGCACGCAGTACGCACCGAAATCGTCCGTTTGGAGAAGCAGAATCGCTTATGAGCAACTTACACAAGACCAAGGTGAGCGAATTTGCGATTGGTACGTTCGTGTAAAGAAACAAGCAATGGATTGCAATTTTGATACGAATCTCAATGAGTTCCTAAGACTACGATTTGTCGCAGGACTTCTTAAGGGCCCGGTACTGGACCGGCTCTGTGAAGAGGACGATAAAGCTTCACTGAAGGTCCTTTATTCAGTGGCACTCAAGAAGGAGGGAGCACTCAAGGACCAGCAAGGCGCGGCTCCGACCGATGTTTCGGAGGTTCACCGACTACAGGCGAAGAAAGGCTCTTCCCGAGACGGCAAGTCCCGTCGGTCGTCGGTACCTCATCCTACGGCAGGACGCTCGAAACAAGAGGCTCAGTACCTACCTTCGGCGATGCCGCGCAGTGGAAGCACACCAGGTTCCGGTACTCAAGCTAAGTTGTGTTTCGCTTGCAATAAAGGTAACCACGACTTTAAACAGTGTAAATATAAAGCCTACAAATGCAAGACATGCAAGCAGATAGGCCACTTAGCAGCAGCTTGCAAAGTCAAAGAATCTAAATTTTTATATCATAGTGACTCAGATGAAGAATTTTCGGATCTCTATGTTTTATACTCGCCAGGTTCAGATAAAAAACCTTTTTTGATCGGGTTGAAGGTAGAGCATAAGTTTGTTGAATTTGAAATGGACACAGGCTCGAGTCTTTCTATATTGTCTGAATCGTTTTATAGAGCAAATTTTAGTAATTTTGATGTAGAACCGACTAATATTAAGTTAAAGTCGTACAATGGTTCCATTATACTACCGATAGGAGTGGTCAATGTTACGGTAACATACAAAAATCGCAGTAGTATATGTTCATTTTTGGTTGTCCGAAGTGGACAACGGCCTCTCATTGGCAGAGATCTTATCCAACATTTTCAAATTAATATTGTTTTCGGTTCAGCAACTGAACAGCAGCATTCGCTATCTAGTTATTCTCCAGCACAGATTGCGGAGAGTATAATAAAAGAATTTAATGATTTATTTGATGGTACGTTAGGCACATATAAATGCAGTAAAATTAGTCTACACGTCAACAGAGACGTCCAACCTAAATTTTGTAAACCTCGCCCGATACCTTTCGCATTTCGTAAGGGTGTTGACAATGAGTTGGACAAGTTGGAAAAATTAGGTGTAATCAGTAAGATCGAAACTTCTCAGTGGGGTACACCCTTAGTTCCAGTACTCAAACCTGATAATACGATTAGGGTATGTGCTGATTACAAAGTTACTCTAAATAAATATCTCAAAGACGTTCAGCATCCAGTACCTAGAATTGAAGAGATTTTCAATAAACTTCAAGGTGGACAACTTTTTAGTAAACTCGATTTTTCACATGCATACAACCAATTGGAAGTAGATGAAGAAACGTCTGTGATGCTAGCTTGGAGTACCCATAAAGGTATTTTCAAGGTCAATAGGTTGTCATTTGGCACTAAAGCCTGCGTGTCAGATGTTCCAGCGGGAGATCGACAATACTCTTCAAGGTTGTGAGGGTGTAGCTCGTCTGCTTGACGATATCGTAGTTACTGGACGTTCGATGGACGAACACGTTCAGAATTGGAGAAAGGTTTTGAATAAGTTAAGATCAGTTGGATTTAAGTTAAATAGCAAGAAATGTGAATTTTTTCAACAAGGGTTGAAATTTGTGGGGCACATTATTGTTAGCGAGGGTTTGCGAAAAGATCCTAGCAAAATTGATGCTATTTTAAAAGCCCCAGTTCCAACGAATCCATCGGAATTGAACGCGTTCATTAGTATGATTAACTACCATGGAAAATTTATTAGAAATGTATCAATTATTTTATCACCGTTGTATGATTTACTTAGGAAAGATGTTCCTTTTCGATGGACTGACGAGTGTGATCGTACCTTTCGAAAGGTTAAGACAATAATCACTTCTGATCAAGTTTTGATTCATTTTAATCCAGATTTGGATATTATTTTGCGATGCATCGGACCGCGGTCTCGGTGCGTGTCTTATGCATAGAATGCCTAGTGGGGAGTTGAAACCTATCAGCTTCGCTTCTAGGATATTGTCGAAAGCGGAACGTAGATATTATGCAACCATCCAGAAAGAAGCTTTAGCTATCTTTTTTGGCTGTAACAATTTTTTCGAATATATAATGGGTAACAAATTCATAATTCGCAGCGATCACAAACCGTTATTAGGGCTGTTTGGTGAACATCAAGGTTTGCCCCAAATGGCTGCCGGACGAGTTCAGTGCATTATTTTTATCGAATTTTGATTACAAGTTGGAATACGTGAAGGGTTCCAATAATTCAGCGGATGGGTTATCCCGTTTGCCTTTGGATTCAACAGCTTTGGAGGATGATAATTATAATGAAAGTATCGAAAAACATGAAATAGGTGGATAGGTACTTGAATTTTGTGGAAGAATTTATCCCGGTTAGTTATGCTCAAATCAAGCTTGAAACTCGCAAAGACCCTATTCTAGGTAAGCTTTACCGTTATACTAGGGATGGATGGCCACAAACATTTCAAGATGAATTGAAACCATATGAACTTCGAAAAACTGAAATTTTTATTGAAAACGATATTTTGATGTGGGGGTATAGTGATTATACCATTCAAACTACGGCAGCTATTGTTAACAAAACTTCACAGTTCCCATATGGGTACTACTAAAATGAAGGCGCTGGCGCGTTCGTACTTTTGGTGGCCCTATTTGGACGAAAACATTTCAGAAATAACAAAAAATTGCCATGTTTGTTTATCACATCGCTCAGATCCTCCAAAGGTGATTTCTGGGGGATGGCCTGAAGCTTCAGAACCAATGCATCGAATCCATATGGATTATGCAGGTCCCATTTTTAACAATAAAATGTTTCTGATAATTATTGACGCTTGCAGTAAATGGCCAGAAGTCTATGAAGTTAGGAAAGCGGATACTTAAAAAACTTTGGAAAAGTACCGTGAGTTTTGTGCTCGTTTCGGGATTCCCAAATGTGTTGTTACCGACAACGGCACTTGTTTCAGTTCAAGCGAGTTCTTGACATTCTGTACTAGAAATGGTATAGTTCATCTCACTTCTCCTAGCTATCATCCATCTAGCAATGGGTTAGCAGAGAATTTTGTCAAGTCATTCAAGGCTGCTCTCTATAAGTTGTTGCGTGATAAAACCGATGAAACATTGAATACCAAACTGCAGAAATTTTTATACCATTATCGCAATACACCTCATTCTACAACCAGTAAAGTACCATCTTCTATCATGTTGGGAAGGAAGGTGAATACTAGGTTTGACCAGTTGGTGCAAAGCGGAGTTGATAAAAAGCTTAATAAAACATGGAACAAAAGACATATTGTATATTCAGAAAATAAGACATTTGCTGTAAATGATTCTGTTTATATAAGGGATTATTCAAGACCTAATAAAAGAGGTTGGATTCATGCTGTAATTCAAGAACCGCTAGGAACCTACCTGTTTTTGTGTCAAACTGATGATGGACGTGTATTTAAGCGGCATATCGATCAGATTATCAAAGGTGGTGAATTTTATGAAACACCTATACTGAATCCTAAAGAAACTCACGATGTATCACTACCTACTGTAGTTTTTCCGAAAACACCTGTGCAACCGAAGGTATCACATGTTTCGATTGACGGCCCTCCACCGCAATCGACCACGCCTGAACCAGTTGACTCACGTAATACCTCTGTAAATGTAGGAAGTAAGATACAAATACCAACTACACCCAAGTCATCTAAATCTGCAATACCTCATGTTTGTGATCCTAATCTGACAACGGGAAGGCCGGTGAGAACCAGGAAGGCACCCGACAGATTGAATTTATGAGTTTATTTAAAATAATAGAGTTTACATTACCCTTGGCTGCGGGTTACGATATTTTCTTTGGTTGGTTACCAAGAAGCCTAATTGAATTATTTTGTCGAACGAGAGGAGTTTCCATATATTATGTTCATCTTGTATCCTATTTTCTAGACGGCCGATCTTTTATTTTGTACTTTGGAGGGAAATGTGCGTTCCCGGTGTTTGATTTATTTTTGTATTTGGTTTATTTTTGACGTATACTTATTGTAATCTTTTCTGGCTCAACTCGACGTGTACGCTGTCTCTGCCTTATCCCTTAATTTATTACAGCACCTGAATTACTTTTGACGTGTTATGATAAAAGGCAAGGATTATAGATTTTTTCCGGATATAATGTAGGTATTCGAGAATCCCACGCCCGGTTGGGACGGAATAGGCGGCCATATCCTTGATATGGCGATGTTATGAGCTATTCGTACAGGAAATTTTGCGATGATTCTGAATATACCTAAAATAGCTCCTTTACGGATCTTTCCTTAAAAAATCTGAAAAAAAATCACCTTTTTCAACACATCTCCGGAAGTGGGTAGTTCCTTAAGGGTGCAAGTTCATACTAACGTATTCTGCGGACTGATTTCGACAAATGGACCACGGCCCGGGCTGTGAACAGCATCCCAACAAGATGATCAAGATCATGATACCGCCGTCATTTACACGAAAACTCTAACAAGGCCGACCAACAAGGGAACCGCGTAGGACATGATCACCGATATGAGGAAAAACGAGAAGACGCTGTACGCCAAAATCAACAGGTACACTGGCAATGTGGAGTGAGCCATTGCCAAAATGACACGGAAAACTCGATGTATATACCTAGTTCCCTAGATATATCTGTTATCGTGTTACAGATTTAAATTGGAAACGACGGAAACACGATCGACAATCTCTAGGCACTGAACGAAGCGAAAGAACCGTTATCGATTCCTCTTAAAATCCTTGGAAATTATACCCACGACCCTGTAGTCATAATAAATTAGGATTTCATCGATCGAAGCTGAACATTCAATACTGCCCAACCTAGACACTTGGTTGATTTAAAATTTAAATGATAATGAATGCTTAAATATATCTTCATACGCAGATAGTTATGCAAACTTACAATCGCTTTCGTTACTCTTTTTGCCAGCTTCTGATGCGTAGAGTCCGGGGAAGTCTCGTTCGACGTCCGGGCTTTCGAATTCCATTTTTCTTGAATTTAAAATTAAATCAAGTGTTCAATCAATAATCTCTTACTTACATTCATAGAATATAAATAGAAGTAAATTGATATGAATCAGCATTCACAGCGGCAAGGATAACTTTCACTTTTCGGTTGTCGTTGCAAGATCGCAACACTCAAATCTCCAGCACAAGCACGCAAACCATCAGTGAGATGGATAGAAATGACTAGGTATAATGATAAGCGCCCAACGAATTGAACTCTAAAAACATTTAATTGGCAATGTAACAAGGCGAGTAGCGTAATGAATTATTAATTATTTGAATTGACCATCACGTTATACCATTATATCAATATAATTATTATATTGGCTACACAGCTGATGATTTCTTCTTCTTCTTCTTCTTTTCCCCGGTTACTTGTCTTGGCCGCAGCCGTGCCAGACATAGGTGACAGCTGATGACAGCTGCTGAGCTGCATGCAAGATCATGGATACTAAAGAATTATACACGATGATATAGGAGTTATAATTTGGCCATGAAAAAGAGATCTCATCAATGGTGATTCGTCCTGTTACCGAAATCCATGGAAAAACTATATGACATTCAAAATTTAATAGTACGAAAAATCTATACCGCAGAATAAAAGTTGAAATAGCTGATGAAATATTAAAATCACGTTTGACTCTCCAGTGTAGTGTCGATTTCGTAGTTAGAAGTTTGTTGAAATTCAGAGTGACGCGACACGCGTGTCTTTAACTAACGCCAAAGTTTGATAATGCGAGGAAATTCAAATTGATACCAAAATCTTGATTTGGTCCGGTGCTTATTTGCGTTTGCAGTTGAATTTTGAAGCAATTCCGAAACTTTCCATTCACTTACTTAAGAATCAAGTTCGTTCGTGAAATGTTTTTGACCAATGTCTTGTTGAAGAAGGCAAAAAGCAAGTAAGTAGGAGATGACTTATTTTATTTTTGTTCTTTTTTGTCAATCTAATTTATGTGCCGAGCTTATTATTGTACAGCCTCTCAATCTAATTTCGGTTTATTATTCAGTGAATAATAACCTATGTATTCGGTCAGCAAACTTTTTTTGACCAACCGCCGTTATCATCCACATGCTAAGTACGTTTATTTTCGGTCTGAAAAATTCGTTCTTTCGCACACAGGCTCCATTTGGGCCCTAGTTGTGTCCCGAAACTCTGCAGTCCGATTGGAATACACCCAAGGGTGTTACGGGTGAAAAAATTTTTATTTTTTATTTTAGTAACATGAGCTTGTGAGGACTCGTTTTCCATTTTTTAGGGCGAGGAGGCCAAATGTGAAGTCGGTGAAGTCAGCTGATTTGTTTGCTTACATGATGTCATTACGTAGTTAGACACCATCACTTTCGAAAATGCATAATTATGACAAATTTAAGAGAGTTGGTAAGTAATAGGTACGATATTTTGTCCTCAGAAAAAAAGGTCACTTACCTGCGAATTTTAGAATGACCACCGTCCCAAATAATTCAAAAATGTGATAGGCCCTTCCCCTTCTCAGGCGTTGAATATTAGCCCTAATACAGTTGTGAGATTCAAAAGTTCATCTACTATCTGAAAAAATCCTAATACCATTGTGAGATTCAAAAGTTCATCTACTAGGTATACATATCTGAAAAAATGTTCAAAGAAAGATGTTGAAATGGTAGTAGGTCCTTTGCAATATCAGAATACGAGTATTCTTCAGTAATTCGTTAGGAAAACCTAAATCTAAACCTCGGAAATTGACGTATTTCAGACACATTATGGTCTTGATGGAGAGCATTGTGAGTGGTCACCAGTTCACTCGTATTCGAGAGAGGGCTGCTGACAAGCTGGAAATGATATTTTTCGACCCATACAGTAAGCGTTAGTTTTATACCCAATTCAAATTTCCATGTTCCTTGAGTTATAAGGTTATGACTATTTTTGACACTCTTATATTCCAGTTCAAATGGACTCAGTTTATCAAGAAAGAAAGAAAATCAAGAGCATGAAGTATTAATTATAATGTAGTAATTCATTTATATGCATCCGTTGAAGTTGTTTCAAGTGTAAATATACCGGCCTGTTTAGTATTTGTTTGAGCTGCCTTATATCAACTCCTGCACCATTTGTAGATTTACTAAATTGAAATGCGAAACTTTAATTTATACCGTGTCCTCATTGAACTCATTGGTTTATGATCTCCTAAGTTTACGAGTAACACTATAAAAAGAGAAATAACAGTACTGTAGCCACACCGAGATAAGTTGGAGGGAAACAGTACGAGGAAAGAAATCAAAATAATGCTCAAGTAAAAGTTAGATAAACAAACGATGAACGAACGATCTGTTCAGAACTATCATAAATTTCCGTGACATTATTCTTAACCATGGAATGCCCCGGTTAAGAACACATTGCTTAGCTCCCCGGTGGGGTCTGTCAGACCCCAACATCGTAATTCACTAAATTGAGTAAAAGAATTTAAGGAAATAATGGTTGGATAGGCAAATAACTATAACTCAATGTAGTTTTTATTAACGATTGACAAACTTGAACGAAAAGTAAACTTCAAAGGTTAAAAATTTGATCAATAAGGAAGAGGTAAGGAACGAAAGGTAAACTGCAAAAACATTAGCAGCATTTCACATAAAATTTTAAAGTAAGCAAAAGGTGAACTTTTCAAAAATATTAGCAACGTTTCTCATAAAATTTGAAAGTTGTTTCATAGACAGGAAACGCGACATTGGTGTGTGAAAAGGAAGTGCTTATAGTAAAATGAAATCGCTCCAAAAAAGTCAAAGTTCACAGCACTTTTATGATCTGTGATCTAAGCAGTGGCACACTGAGCATGAAATCCACACCTCTTCATGTTCTTCAATTTGATCTTCATCTTCCACCACAGTCCTCCAAAGTAGTCCTCTTTGTTTTCCATGGTAATCAAAATATCCCTAATTCTTCGTTTTCTAGACATTTTTGGGCAAGGAAAAAAACAAAAAACATCCAATAGGTAGAAAACTAGTGGTGAATAACTCCCACGTGGGGTCCGTCAGACCCCCAACTTACTGGGTAAAAGCTGAGAACGTACTGAGATAGTGAACGATTGTAACATCAAAGCAGTGGTGGTGGTGAGGGGGGCGTGAGTCGCAAGGCGTGCAGTATTCTACTCTAACTAACTTCAAATTGTGAGTGGGGTCCATCAGACCCCACCGGGCATTCCAGGGTTAAACTGGCCAATTGTGCGGGACAAGCAGTCCGGCGGAGGGGAGGGCCATTCTACAGCCTCGGCGTCGCTTTAACACCAATGGAATAATTAGCAAAGATTTGTGCCGAAGAATCATTAAGGCATTTGAACAAGAAGATGAAGCCTTGACAAGGAGGAACGGACCTAAGTAAGATCTTGAGAATACAATTACCTACTTAATTTGGTGAAGGTTGAATTGTTTTAGAGGGGGAGAGAATAAAGTGGGTTACTGAACTGCTGCGTTCTATATTAAGGATAACCATTGTAAAAAATAATGTACACTTTGCGGGGGGGGGGGGAGGGGGCAACAGCCCTATACATATGATAAACTGGGGGCCTATTCACTAAAATAGATAGTGGAAAGAGATTATCTATTTTGAAAATCTCCCGCGAGAGATAGTCTCCCCTGGGAGACAGTCTCTTCCAATGTCTCCCGGGTTCGTCTATTTTACTGAATAGCTCCAGAGACCTTGAGAAAGAGATATGGATCCTAATACACGAAAATGCCATAGTATCCATGAAGTGCGAGATGTTTGTGCCCCCGGGAGTTCAATTCCTTAATAATGAACGCATTTCTTAGTAATACCTATTCAATGGGTACCTACCTACCTCAATCCATACTTGGACGTTTTTACTCACGAATCGGATAAAAGTTTAAATGAAATTGAAAAAAGTCTCAATTATAAACAGAGAAAGTCGAATTAGGGGGCTTAATGCTTGTATTATATCTACACCTAATGAACGGCCACTCTTAGGTAGGTAGGTACCTACCTCAACCAGTACTTGGACGTTTTTACTCATGAATCAATAATTATGTATATATTTTCAATTAAAATTGAAATGAAAAAATTTAATCTTTATGAAATGAAAAAAATTCAGGATCAAAATTACCGAAGTGGTTGCAGATGAACGAGGATATTACAAGATCACTGTGAAACAAACGAGAAATAGACTCTCTCTTTCGAGGAAAGACACCTAATTAGCTGTCTCTCTGAAAGAGATCGAGAATGCCAAGATGGCCGCCAACTCTTTAAACGTTACTGAATAACCCTGTCATGGATACTATAAAAATCTATTTTGCCAAAAGAGAGAGTCGGACCTGAAAGAGATGTCTCTTTGTATCGGATTATTTCTTCAATTACCTTGTTGTTAATGGTGTTAATGCTCGAAGCCACTTGAGCTGGAAACTGTAGTGGCAGGCTCCAAGATGTCTGACTCGAACGGTAGTTTGCTCAGGTTAGCTGGTAGCTGGGAAGCGGGGTTGTTCTCTCGAGGACTTCAAGAAACGGTGTGTACGCAAGATGGCTTCCTCTCAAGAGAAGAGCGGGGCGGAGCTCCAGTACTGCCAACCTGCAAGAATATTCTCGAAAAGGTGTGAGAAGAGGCGCCAAATATGAAATTGATCATTCATAATTTCACACTCCCTCCTGATCAATTTTAGAGCGCCTCAAGTCTTCTTCAAAAGATGGGCTTGATATTAGTTCTAGTTATAAGTGACATCTATTTCACTTATTCATCAAATTTGAACTTTTGGGTAGAGACTCAAAAGGAGTTTAAGTGACATCAATTACACTTATTCATCTATTTAGAGCTTAATTGAGAGAGAGATATACATCAAAGAGTTTACTTCAAAGGGTTAACAATGGATTGTAAATTTTGAAAAATTTATATGACCCTAGGGTACAAGAAAAGGACTGGAGTCTCGTCTCACACCATGCCGACCCTCTCTTTACTGCCAGACGTCTGTAGAACAAAACAAACAAAACAAGTGTTAGTTCAAGGCATATTTGAGGAGCTTGTCTTTCCTAGACACAAGCTCGGCAATACTTCATTTGGGATAAGCCCAGTGGAGTCTTGAGTGTTCGTTTATAGAACACTCCCTTAAGATATGGACTCTTAAGTTTATTTCAAGTTGAAGGATGGTATGTGTTCTCATCCTTCAGATTGACACAAGATGCTACAAACATCTAATACATACCATAATCTTCATTCCATCAGTCTCATACGACCATCATCAATAGAATATTGTTTTTCCTCGGTCCAATTGACCAGTTAGCTTCCATCAAAATTCATCAGCTAACATCTTCGAATGATTATTATAACCAACATCAAATTCCCAAAGTTTAGGCATCCATGAATGATACCACTAACTTGTTCCGGAATTTTTCGAACAACGCGCCCGTCAATGGCTTAGTGAAAATGTCACCACATTGTTCGCTCGAGGGAATCCATCTAAGTTCAATTTTTCCCTCCCGCACTTGTTGACGAACAAAGTGCATATGTAGGTTTACTGCATGCTTCAACGCTTTCGACTCATCCGTTTTAGCCAGAGATATGGCCGCTCGATTTTCCTCAAATACGGATGGAGTTAACTTAAGCGCCAGTATTTGATTGCACATTTCCTGCAATCCTGCGAGTTCTCGACAAGCTATTGACATCGATATGTATTCACTGCATAAGTGATATCTGGTCTTGTTCCATTCTGAAGATACAAGAGAGACCCCACCAACTGCCTGTAGGGCACATTTGGTTTTCCATGTATCTCTTGCTTCTCATCTATTTTTGCTTGAACCATCGGGGTGTTTGCCACTGCTTTTGAGTTTGGGTCAAACTTGTTCAGCAACTTCTCAATAAAGCTCCCTTGATGAATGAACATCTTTCTCTGAGCTCTATTCCTCAGTATCTCAATTCCCAGATACAACTTCGGAGTACCAAGATCCTTAATTTGGAATTCCTGAGCTAGATTCTCTTTTAGCTCCTTTCCTTTCTTCGTGGAGTTTGTTGCCAGTAAGATATCATTGACATACAGTATTAATATGGCAAACTCCTTGTCTTGTCTCCACACAAAGATGCACCTCTGGTGAGGATACACTTCAAAGCCCAGTTTCTCCATGGCTTCAGAAAATCGAATATGCCATCTCTTAGGAGAAACCTTAGACCACATATATGGCCTTCTCTAGTTTACACACGTGACTCTGAGATAGGTTCCTGCTTGAATTTGTATATTCAATCCACCCTTCCTGAATTTGAATATACACTTCCTTTTCAAGCACTCCATTCAGAAATGCCGTCGTCACGTCCAACTGATATAGGTTCAGATCCATCTTATTAGCAATGGACAAAATGAACCTAACGTCGTTCAGTCTTGCAACAGGTGAGTAGACCTCCGTCAAATCATACCTGTTTTTATCTGCTAAGCCTTTTGCGACCAGTCTGCTTTTATACCTCACAGAGCCATCCGCTTCTGCTTTCCTCTGATGAACCCACTTTGTTCTAATCACCTTTGTGTTCTGGGGAAGTTCAGACTTTGGTATTAGTCTCCAAGTATCATTTTCTTCTAATGATTTAAACTCTAAGTTTATGCTTCTTTCCATCTAGCTGAATCCTTCAAGCTCATTGCTTCTGCATATGTCTCAGGCTCATTGCCTTCAGCAAAGTGTGTACATTCTTCTATAGTCTCGAGGAAATCATATTCTTCATTTCCTCCAATGACTTCTTCGAGTTCAACATCTATTGTAGAGGATTGATCACCACCTTTTTCTTCATGATGTTCATCTATAACATTCACTGGTGGTGGTTGTTCCTCTGTCTCTACTTGTTCACTTTCAGAGTGCTGGAGCTGTTGGGGCTCCGTTATGCTTTCATCTATCTCTGAAGTGACAGCTCCTCGATTGTCTGTACCCTCGGACACCTCAGTCGTTGGACCCCAGGAGAATCCCAGCTGTTCACTTCCAAGCAGCTCCCTCCCTTCTAGATGTCCTGACTTTTCTAGGTTTGTCCCATAGGTCCTGGCTTCGATAAAGTCAACATGCTTCGACCTGATCAGCTTTTTGTTTGCTGCATCCATTATCAGATAGCCTGTTTGTTGACACTCTTAAAAAGAGATTACCCCTTTTTGCTTCGTGGTTGCATTTTTCCTTTTGCAGCCACAAGGTAGTATACTTCGCACCCAAATCTTCTAACATATTTTAGATCGGGTTTTGCCCCAGTAACCATCTCATATGGTGACTTGAATTTATTCGAGGCATTTGGTACTCTATTATGGATAAACATAATATTATTCAGCGCATATCCCCAGTACGAGTTTGGCATTCCTGCTGATATCAACATCGCTCGCATCTTCTGCTGCAGCTCCAGGTTCAACCTTTCCGAGCATGCATTATGCTGTGGGGTTGCTGGCTCACATACTGTCAGTGTGATTTTCTCGTCTGACAGTTTCTTCTTCATCAACATTGTCTTGTACTCACTTCCTCCATCTGTCCTGATTTCCACTACTTTTCGGCTGTCACCTGTTAGTAGTCTAATCTCCGACAGACACTTCGACAGGGCAAGATGAACTTGCGTTTTGTCTGGCATCCCATAAGCAAATGCATACCTCGTGCAGTCATCTGTGAACGTGATTATGTATCTGTAACCAGAGGTCCACGCTGCTGGTTTTATGGGTCCTTGAAGATCAGAGTACAACCTCGAAAAAGGCGTCTTCGACCTTTGTCTCTCTTTATTGCATGGCTGTCGTCTAGCTTTTGCCAATTTGCAATCTTCACAGTCCAGAACATCGTCTCCAACTCGTATTTTTACATCTATCTCTTTTAGCACTTTTACGAGATAATTTTTGGAGATGTGGTTCAGCCTCTGATGCCATAGCATCCCTGGACTTGCTCTCGAGGTCTGAACTCCTTCAACTGTGCTAGTGAGGGTTGGGTTAACCCTCGGACTCAAATGTTCCTCTCCTACACTCGGTGGTGTATTAAACTCATACTCGTGATGCGAGTTTTCCTCTAATGAGTTTTCATCTACTCCACTTGTACCTGGCTCGCTTATTTCACTGTTCAGTCTCCTAGCATCTGGTTCGCTATGTTGCATGCTCCTCCCTCCCAGAACAATGTCTGACACATTGGGCTGCTCCGCAAGATCTCCCAGATATACCCGTTTCTTATGAGGAGACTCATCTATACCAAGCTCTGCCATTATAGCAGATATTTTCTGCGGTGTAGCCCCTACGAGTGGCAGTTTAAACTTCAAGCGCCAAAATCTCCCATCAAACTTACCCTCCTTAATCAACCTACCAGTCGCTGTGTCTTTTACAGACACTCCTTGACCGGTGAAGGTTGCAGCTAAGGAATTACTCAAAATTTTGCGAAGTGCAAAAAGGTTAACCGACAGGGATGGCGCAAATAGAACATCACACAAACGTCCTAGAATTCCATCATTCTCAATTATAATGTCTCTCATTTCCTCAACTATTAAATCAGACTCGGAATTCCCATTTGCGCACGAAATCCGCTTGGGAACATCTAACCGTCTAATGTTAGATAGCCGATCTCTCGTGTTTATTATGTGGTCTATAGCACCAGTGTCTAAAATCATTGATATGAACCCTATAGACTTACCCTCAGAATCGCTGTACATCACCGATCGAGAGGTACCGGCAGGCGATGTGGTACTGGCGTACATAGCATCGGACTGGACAACCCACACCTGGCGGTGGGGTTCATCATAGTCCTCGACCGGACCACATATGACAAGAGCCTTCCCTCTCTTGTCCCTCAACTCTTTAGCCTTCGATAAGGGCATTCTATTCATCGCAGGCTTCGGGCTTGCACCCGCCTGGGCTTGCCATTTGACTAGCCTCTCCTGTGCCTGCTGCCCTTTGCCTCTGGCCTTGCCGCCTGCTGATCCACCATTTTGCCGAGGGCAATTGCGACTTTTATGGTCGTCTATGGTTTGGCATGAGTAGCAAAACCACCCCTTAGTTCTGCATTTAGATGCAAAATGGCCCGGCTTGTTGCATTTAAAGCAAACTGTCCTCTTTGACACTTTGCCGGCACTCGTCTTCCTAAATTTTGGCTTCCCGCCATGTCCAGAACCGGATGTCCCCTGCTCTTGAGGAGCATTCCGGGACTTTTCGCCCTGTCTGGACTGGCGCTGCCTAGTCCACAATGCTCCACCAGGAGCCGTCTCTCGACGGTTCTCTTCCTCCTGGCGTCTCCCCACTTCAACGAATTTCTCCTGAAGCTTCCGGAGATCAACGTCATCCGTCTTGTCAGCCTCCGCCGCGTATAAATCGGGCATGGCTGAACGGATTGAGAAGAGAAAGTTGTACACTTTATCTTCTTCGTTGAGAGCTGTGTACTGCCCTAACTTCTCTGCTAGGTCGTTAAACCTGGCCATGAATGCCGTTGGTGTCTCAGCCTTCGGATCGTACTCTATTTGCTCCATTTTGGCACGAAGGCCAAACTTACAGTACCTACTCTTTGGCTGGCAGAGGTCCTCCAGGCGCTTTATGAGTTGCATCGGGTCTTTTTCACCCTTCACTAGCGCGTGCAACTCATCATCTATGCACTTTACTATAAATGCTAGCACCCTTCGTTTGGCTACTAGCACACTAGCCTCAGTAAACTCTCTTGGGATTTTCAAGTTTTCTTCCACTAGGAAGGCGCAGTTCTGGCTCTCCAGCTCAGTCACTATCCTCGCCCTCCAAGTCTCGAAATTCGCTCCATAAGTCAGCTGCGTATCAAGTTTCGCAAACTGAATCTTCATTGCTAATATCATCGACTGGCTATCAGTCATCCTCTGAGAGGTCCGACTGTGAGGGACTTGTGGGACACTTGAGGTGCCCACCACAATGCCTGCGATCGCAGAGATCGACTCCTGCATTCGTCCCATAGCCTCCTCGAGCTTATGGAGCTTCTCTCTCATCCCCTCCTCGGGACTCAATTCCCTTGGGGTTTCGGGTGCAGTAGCTTGTTGGGCCAATCCATCCCAGTTAGCTACTCCACCTTCCTCCCCTGTTTGGCTTTCGCCCATCTCCTCTCCCAATAACGCTCTCTCCTGCTCCTCTGTCTCCATCTGTATCTCACTAGCGCTCATCTTGCTGCTCTGTGAATCCGAGCCAAAAACAAACAAACAAACCCACAACAGAACTCTAGGTATTGTAACCTCATCAATAGAAAGTAAATAAATATTTTATTTCATCTGCGTTGTGGTGTTTAATTGTCTACTCCAGGAGCACTATAAACATTCATCGGGAGATAAGCAGTCAGTTCCATCTATTGAACTGTATGAACTGCTCTACATCAAATGTTTGCCTCTAATGCAATTAAGAGAGGAGCAATCAGTTCCATCTATTGAACTGTTGCACCTACTCTACATCTAATGTTGTTGCAAAAAAAATTTAATACTTTCCCTCTATTTCTTAACCTGACACAGTGCTGTTTAGTCGCCCGTATCCGGCAACTACTCCTATTTTAAAATTCAAGAAAATTTTAAATTTCATCAATAGCCCAAATCCGGCTTTTAAAATTTTCAATTTCATCAATGGGCCCAGATCCGGCCAAAAGAAAATTCACTTCTATCATCTATATTAGGCCCATGTCCAGCCAAAAAAAATTTAAAATTCGTTTGTGCTTACAGCCGGTCATCAAAGTTAGCTAACACTGTAAATTGCACCATCAAACCTCGATTTTGACTTTTTATTCTGGTATATATACATCGTTGAACTCAATTTCAACAACTCTACTTAGCCACTCTTATGAATTCTATCTAATAGCACTGGTCTCTTGATAAGCTCTTCTAATTAGTTTCATCATCAAACTTCATCAAATGCAACAACTCTCTAGTACACAACCGTTACCATCATCTATTATGGTTCCCCTTTCCTCAGCTTACCAGTACATCTATCCAATAAAACAAGGTAGGTGGCTAATTTTAGGTACCAGAACCAAACATCCTTGACAGGGTATGTAAACCGCCTCAGCGAGAAAACATCCCCTATATGTCAGAAAATCCACGTTAGGTTATGATTGTATTCCCTAAACATGGTTGGCGAAAAATCAGGAAATCCCCTAGGCGGACCCTTCTCCTCCCCAACATCATGTTTGCCCATTCCGGTTGCTTTCCGCCTTTTCTTCGAATGCCCACATGTGCGGATTGTGTTATTTATAACTAACACCTCTCTAAAGGATTTTTAACATCGACATCAAATAACAGGACCATCTCTTCCTGTTTGTGCCCCTCTCTCCAGGCACTATGTTCCACATCCGAACATCTTCTGTCTGGTAAGCCTCTAATTTCATCATAGGAAGTCAAGAACCTATACATCTATGTATGTACATACTCTAAATTTTCATAAAAATTTCTTACGCATGCAGCCAGACAGGTATTTCTGGGAATCCGTTATAAAAATCCAGCACAGATTGTCCCCAGTACTGCATCAATAATATATTATGGACACATCTATGATTTCATCAGCAGGAATTACAAAGAGAAAGATCTGCTAGCAAACATCGATCTTTCCTCAACCCGCCCTTCAAAACATCGAGTGGGCTTCCGAGCTGTTGGACAACAAAATGAAAACACGAAAAACGATCTCTCATCAACTCTCTTGATCGGTTTATTTTCATATCATCGCGTTTGTTTTGCGTATTTATTCGTTTGTTGTCCTAATTCGCGAGGACTATACCCCTCTAACCTCAACCCGAACCCCCAAGCGGAAGTTACCACGCGATCTTTCGATCATTAGGTATTTATCAACAATAATTGTCGTGAAATTCCGTGGGTGAGGTTATTACTTTTATTTAAAAACGTCAGGAATTGTTAAGCTCGGAACATCAACTCGGGGCTTAGCCTTCTTGGAATTAAGTAAATCAAACATCAAAAGATTTATTCCCTGGCTGTTTACCCCTAACTTCTCAACATCGCATCATATCCGAGTTCCCCAGGGCTTCGAATTTCCCCAAGCCCCTTATCATCTATATTTTAGTGCTTCCAAAATATCATTTCCTGGTTGATTATACATACCTACATGATATTCAACCCAGATACTTTCTAGTGAATAGATGAACTCGGATAAGATGCAGCGACCCCGGCAAGGAATACAACATGAGCTTGTGACTGAAACATGGGGGAAATTAATTTCATTAACCTCTTATGCACAAGACTACCCAACGGCGCTGTATCGGATTATTTCTTCAATTACCTTGTTAATGGTGTTATGCTCGAAGCCACTTGAGCTGGAAACTGTAGTGGCAGGCTCCAAGATGTCTGACTCGAACGGTAGTTTGCTCAGGTTAGCTGGTAGCTGGGAAGCGGGGTTGTTCTCTCGAGGACGTCAAGAAACGGTGTGTACGCAAGATGGCTTCCTCTCAAGAGAAGAGCGGGGCGGAGCTCCAGTACTGCCAACCTGCAAGAATATTCTCGAAAAGGTGTGAGAAGAGGCGCCAAATATGAAATTGATCATTCATAATTTCACACTTTGGCTTAGTGAATAGGCCTCCTGTTTTACATTACCTACATAAATCGAAGACATGCATTATGAGCAACTCTCAACTAGTAGGTACCTGCTAGTAAATCTCAAATCCAAACTATGTGCTAGTAAAACTAATGATAACATGTAATTACCTACGACATCTAGTTGTAGGGCTTCGTCCCGTCGATGGGGATTCAGCTTGAATGCAAATTAACGGAATTTGATGTATGTAGGAGCAGTATACCCAGGAATGATGGGAGAGGATTTGAACCAAAAATGAATCTTTCAGAGGCAAGGCAGAATTTGAGTCGATTTGTAAGAGTAAGGTGGTTGAAGCAGTGTAAAGCAGGGTTCACATCCATCCGGAAAGTGCGTACGAGCAGCTGATTGGTTGGACATCAGCTGGGGAGGGGGGAATATTCTTTCCGGAGAAGCACTTTTGAAGCGAACTGTACGCATCAGATTTTTCAGATATTTTCCGCTCCGCATCTGCGCAGTTCACTACTGCGCATACGGAATGGCGTCGGGAACCAAAACAGCTGTGGGAGGAAGCGCGGGAAACGAGTTGTTAGCTTGTGCTCGGTTAAGGAGATTAAAAAATTGCCAATAATCAACAAAGATGCGACTAAATCTGAATAGGAATGTTTGTGATAGAACAAAATTCGGGAAAGAATAGTTGTGGGAGAAAGCGCGGGAAACAGCTGTTCCGGACAGCCAAAATTCCGGATGGTTATGAACACCTTCCCAACTTCCGCGATTCCCCTCCATCCCCTCCACTGCTTTTCACTAGCTTCCCCTATCCGTATTTCCAGACGGCTCCGGATGGATGTGAACCCTGCTTCAGGGTTGCGGTGTTGAATGTCATGGGAAACCGTCCTCGGAGGGCCCCAGGCAATGACTAAAGATTTTTAGTTTGCCTGGCCACAGGTAGACATAACGCTGCGGGACAAGGGGATCGACCACTGGACCAATGTCTCAAGATTTGGGAAAAACGACGTTGCTTTAGCGGGCCATTCACAACCGCTCCAACACGCCAAAATGAGGCGACCACTCCAAAAACCGATAGTGAATGGGGAAACCCGAATGGCTGGCGCGTGGTCAGCCTGGTCGAATGTTCAACCAGCCAGAAATCCATCACGCCGCTCCATTTGGAGCGTTGGTGCACTCGGTGTGGCGCGGTCGGGAATGGGAAAATCCGGAATGGCATAGTTACTCGTGGCCCGTGGAGCGCTTGTGAACGGAGAAATCCATTGCTCCGTTTGGCTCATTCTGTGTCGGTGAGTTGTCGAGACAAGTACCCATCATGGCGAGCAGTCATGAATTTGTGATAGAAGTGACTGAAATGTACAAAGAGCTACCCTGCCTTTGGAAGGTGACGCATCGAGATTACTCTGACAAGGTAAGTAAAGAGAAATCTTGCCTTTGAACAATTGTTCAAAACGCAAGACGAGAACGCGACAAACGATACAGTCAATAAAAAAGTCTGCCAAGTTGGTGGGCAGTATAGCTTCCTCACTTATTGTAACATGGACGTATAGAATCAGTTAGTAAAAAAAAAAAAAAAACACTGCAAATCCCTGCACAACGGTTTATTATTTTGTACTTACAGAATACCCTTCTGTTACAGATCACAGCTCTCTGTATAGATAACCCGTCTATAAATATAATATAGTATGTACTACTCTATGCATATGTGAATCGCAGACCCTCCGTAGGTTATACTTAACCACGTACTCGTTACTAGGTACTTACCGTCTACCTAAATCACGAGTTAAATGTTGCTAAAATAATACAGCCGATGACAAACAGTAACTAAATCGGCAAAAAGAAACGCAAATAATTAAGTTCTAAAGGAAAATTGTTGATGTGGAGTGAAATAGATGCCCCTTCTGCATAGATCACTGTTTTCTGGTCAAACCTATACTTAATGAACCGTTGTGTAATAGCTTGCCCATCAGTAATACTTCAACGGTTGTTCAAGTTGCAAAAGTACCGATCAACAAAATCCAGCCCCTTTTTGGTCGATGAGCCGTTGTGTAACAATTTGCCGTTATGTAATAATGTACCGTTGTGTAATAATGCAATCTGCTTAAAATCTGAGACATGGCTAAGACCAAGTATCTCGTCTGCTAGTGTATATACTTATCCCAGGAATGAGATTAATCAGAAATGACAGACAAAGAAAGATTAAGGTTATAAATAAATCGAAAAATGTTGCCAAACCCAGGAGCTTACGTGGCTCTGGGGTTCGATCCATGAGAGGCGGAGGTGTGGGTATTTATTTGAAAAAAGGTATCAGCTATAAGATGGTATTGCAGTCTCCTAATGATTCAATTCTGGAGTACCTGTTTGTCTCAGTATCAGTAACTAATCTCAGTGTACCTACTACTTGGTGTTGTTTATAAACCACCTCAACCAGCTTGTAGTATTGATGAGTTAGAAACGTTACTTGCTGATATAGTATGTAATTATGATAATTTGATTATATTGGGTGACTTTAACATAAACCTGGAAAAACTAACAGCCAGTAGTCGCAAACTTCAACAGATAGTTTCCGCCCTGGGACTTCATATTCTTCGTACTGGGTCAACTCATATTACATCTTCTTCCATAGCACCATAGACTTGTGTATTATCCGAAACCAATCCATAGTGAACAAGTTTTGTAAGTACGTATCCTATCCCCATTATCTCAAAACACAAGCTACTTTTTTGCAGTTTAAAAATTCCTAAATTCAAACTGAAGAATGAAATTGTCACCTATAGGGAACTGAAATCCATTAATGCTAATGAACTACTGGTGCTATGCAATAAGAGAGAGAGAGAGAGAGAGAGATGTTTTTATTTGCCGTCACAAAACAAATTGTATGACAATGGTCAAAATGTTTTCTAAATTTAAGGTAGGCGTCACGTTACCGTTTGATTAGGGTACTGGGGAGAGTGAAAATGAAAGGGGCTACAGCAACCCTGAAAGGTGCAGCAGCCCCAAGGTTGCTGGTCGGGGCCTGAATGCCCCGACCGGCCTGGGCCCACCCACCACGGCGGCTCCCAGGGCCACCTGCCCATTGCTGGGCAGGCAGCCCAAATGAATGACGCAGTTATCTACGTGCCATTCCAAAGAACAAACCGAGGGGGCCGCCCCCAGGCCGGCCAGTGCACCGGCCCCACAACCTAAGACTAAGCTCATTCACACAACATACATTCTAATAAATTACTTGCACTCTCGAAAACCATTCATACCACATATCTAATATCACAGTCGCCATTCAATACATAAACTAGATGCAAGCTAGAGTACTAGTATAAATTTCCTCTGCTGCCATATTAAACCTAAAACTAATTGTTAAAAATATTAAAATTAAAGACAATAAATTATTTAAATTATTTTTAAAAACTCTTCTTATATATTAGTCAATAACTGATAGTCAGTGCCCTTCATAAAATTAAAATATTCATCAAAATCATAGGGTGCCGATTTCACAAGTATTCTCTTACAGGTATTAAAATATGATTTAAAATTGGTATTGCTGATATCTTGAACCTCTTCAGGGAGGGCATTAAAAAATTTCTGGCACCACCAGCCAACTGAATTTCGGGCCACATTCAACCTGCAGGGTGGTTGGGCAAGCAGTCGTGCACTTCGAGTATTGTGTGCATGATTTGGTTTTTTAAAATACTGAGGGTGCTTCCCCACATTACTCAGGCACAGCAAAATATACTGACTCGGCAACGTCAAAACCCCCAATTCTTTAAAATGCCTTCTACAATCCGCTCTATAGTGACTTTTAACGACTGCACGTATGGCCCTGCGCTGACAAGCAAATACATCAGAAGCAGATGGTGAATGGCCCCAACTCAACAAGCAGTACTTACCTCATGCGACTATGAAATAAGGCGTGGTATACACAAACGATTGCTTCCCTTGGCATATGGTCATGGAGTCTTCTTATCAGAAAAATAACACTATTTAAAGATCTCACCAATTGTTCACAATGGACATTCCAACGTAATTTGGGATCAAGGTTAACGCCTAGTACATTTATCCGACCCGGATTATCGAACAACGTGAGATCTCTGAGTCCTAAAAACATGCACTGCGTCTTAGCTTCATTCACAACCAATTTGTTCAAGGTGAACCAATCCGAAATAGACTTGACTCAGCACACTTAGCTTTAAGCATGTCAGCATCTTTGTCGCACATTACAATTGTAGAATCGTCAGCAAAAAGAACGTTGAAACTGTTACAGGACTGGACTACATCATTTATGAAAATAAGGAACAGGGTAGGTCCCAACACGCTGCCTTGGATCACCGAAAGGTCCCCCAGACTCCGGAATTCCGACAATTCGTCATTAAGACGAACTGCTTGAAATCTTTCAGACAGGAATGACTCTATCAAGGCTATTGAATCCTGGCTGAAATTGTACCTACGTAACTTGCTCAAGAGTAGTCCATGTGAGACACAGTCAAAGCACTTAGCCTCATCAATGCAAATAGCTGAGGCAAAGTTACTCATCAAGAAATTATCTAAAATGTGACTCGTCAGTGATAAAACAGCATCCTCAGTTGACCTCGACAATCTGAATCCGAACTGACTGTCCACAAGAAGTTTATTACTCTCAAAAAATGAGGTGATTTGCCCTTTTATTGCCTTTTCATAAACCTTAGAAAACACTGGCAATTTAGAAATAGGACGGAAGTCACTAATCTCGTCAAAAGTACCCTTCTTGTGGAGGGGACTAACTTCAGCCACTTTCAGGACCGAGGGGAAACGACAACTCCCCACGGACTCATTTATTAGATGAGTCAACGGATATACTATGGCAAGAGATATATGCCTCACCATTCTAGTACTCAGTCCCAAATAGTCGCAACCATTACTGTTTCGTAGCTTGGAAATAATATCGAACACTTCATGGGGCTCGATTGAAGAAAACTGGAAGGAGGGTAGATCCGATGGGACCTCAAAATTTGAGGGATCACCATCTATAATAGACTTTAAGTTACTAACTGTGTCTCGAGCTATGCCACAAAAATAATTGTTAAAATCATTTGCTGAATGAGCAAAATGCTTGACTCTTGAACAAGTATTTCGACTCTGGTTTATAAGGTCCCACATTTTTTTAGTAAGCTACATAATAAGCTACATTGGGATAAAATTTATAGCTTTATGTCAGTGGATGACATGGTTGAGTATCTCAATGATAATAATATATTTTGTTTCTTCTTGATGAATTTGCTCCTGAAAGGTCATACAGAGTGAAACATAGTCCTGCCCCTCGGTTTATACTTCTGAAATTTCCTCTGTTATGGATGAAAGGGTCTATCACTATAAACTGTGGCTTGCTACAGGAAATGCTCAATATTTATCCAACTACAAAAAACTGCATAACATTGCTGGTCGTATGGTTAGGGATGCTAAACGTCGACACATACTGTCCCAGCTTGATTCAACTGTGCATGACTCTTGTAACCTATGGAAATATGTAAAAAATGCAGGTTTGAAGGGCGAGACAGCTGTGACTCCTAATAACTTTGACCTAAATGCTCTTAATGCTCATTTTTCAAAGACTACTGGTCTGATTGAATCTCCTCTTTGTTCGGACCCCACGATTGAGCCCAACTTTTCATTCTCAAATGTCAGTCAAGATGATGTGATGCGAGCAATTGTATCCATTAAATCAGGTACACCTGGAATTGACAAAATTCCGCTTCAATTTCTTATTTATACTCTGCCATTCACCTCAATACATCACCTATATTTTCAATTGTTCAATCACGTCTTCAACGTTTCCTTCCCAATGGAAGTCAGCCATAGTGAAACCCATCCCAAAAGTAGCCAACTCCGGCCTATTAGTCTATTACCAGTTTTGTCCAAATCACTTGAAACTTTAATTAGCGAACAAATAACTTCATACTTTGTAAGCAACTACCTCTTGTATAAGTAACAATTGGGTTTTAGGAAGTTGCACAGTACCCAAACTACATTTGTCAAAATAACAGAAGAAATCCGTTCTGGTTTCGATAAGTCTGAATGCACATTCATGGTCTTATTGGATTATACGAATACCTTTGGTTCAGTTCCTCACAACATAGGTACTTCTCGGTAAACTGAGCAACCTCTATTGACTCTCTATCTCTGCTATCAAGTTTTTGTCGTCTTATTTGGCTGACAGGTCACAGATCGTGTCTGTGGGTGGTGCCTTCTCTTCTCCAGTATCCATTCTCCAGGGATCCCTACTGGGCCCCTTAATGTTTTCTCTATACATTAACGATATGCCATCGGTAACTTTCAGTGTGGCGTGTCATCTCTACGCAGATGATGTTCAGTTGTACATTCGCAGCAAGGTAGACATTGAGAGCATGTGTTCTACGGTTGAGAAACTCAATCAGGATTTGTTACGGATTGCTGAGTGGTCTAATCAGAATGGTCTCATGCTCAACCTACTAAGACACAATCCATTGTTATTTCCAAGAATAGACTTGACACAACTACTCTTAGGAACTTAGGAGTTCTACTGAACAGCTACCTGTCATGGGAGGATCACACTTCAATGATATGTCGCAAGGTATACTACTCATTGCATACCATGAATCGTGTACGCTATTTCATCCCTGAGATTACCAGACTGCTTCTAGTCAAATAGCTTATTTTACCTTTGTTCACGTAACGTAATTTTTGCCAATAGTCTTGATTCAAAATCTCTCGATAGTCTTCAGGTACTCTACAACTCTGCAATAAGATTCATTAAAAACTTGAAAACCACGCTCATATGTATCAGCACATTCAAAAATAATTACAGGCTTACCATTTCAGGATTATTTTAAACTTCAAACTTTATTAATACAAGGTTAAATCTAAGAAGTATCCTCAGTACATATTGAACTTATTTCCTGAGACCTCATCAGCAAGGGTGTGTGGGTTTCAGTCTTTGCAGCACACCTGGAAGGCTATGTGCTGGAAATAATGAGGTTGGGCCGCCGCTGGGGGCGCTAGTGGTGGATTTATCGATTATTATTTGTATCGATTTTTAGGAGTATGTCGATTGGAGTTATCTGATACGCCTTGGTTTTTGCTTCAGTTGTTAGTTTTGTTTTGGATATATTATGCGATCGAGATCGGCGGTGCAGTTTTGAATCAAATTAAGTAATTGAGAGTGCCTAATTTTATTTTGAATATCCCCATATTTAGTGGCGACCGTGACAGGACATTGTCTGTAATCGAAAGTGAGCCTTTACGAAAACGTGAGCTCTCTTATTGATTAAAGTGCGTGGTGTGTCGGCCTTCGTTTAACTTGTTTTTTTTACGTTTTGGAACCATGGTTAAGCGAAGTGTATTACGTTCGTGCTTCACGAAGCAGTTGGATCAACTTGAAAAAGTCTTGTCGTCGGAGGCTCCCGAGTAGATCGACGCACAGGCTAGATTTACTGCGCTCAGCGAACGGTATGAGCAGTTAAAAGCAGCTGACGAAAAGGAAATTGATTCTTTAGAAGACGCTGATGAAGATGTTGTCATCGCTGAACTCGAAAAGTGCGGTGAGTACGAGTTGAATTATTTACGAATCAAAGAGAGATTCCAGAGGCTTGCACCTCCCAATGATAACGATGGAATGTCCGAGCATGGTTCAGAGAGGTCAGTATGTTCCCGTTCGACTGTCCTCACTCCACACCTCAGATACCCTAAAATTGAATTGAGAAAGTTTGGTGGAGAAGTCAAGGATTGGCTGAGCTTTTGGAACCAGTTGGACAAAATACACAAAGACGAGCATTTGACAGATCGTGAACAATTTGAGTATCTCCTTCAGTGTTTAAAACCAGATTCGCCTGCTCAAAAATTAATTGCGAATTTCCCACCAGCTGAAGCCAGTTACCTCTTGAAATCACGATCAGCCATTGACCTCTTGAAATCACGATTTGGCCGAGACCCTAACCTTTCTCATAGAATATTATGTACGTGAATTAATGTCCCTACTGCTCAATAAAAATTCGAGTTCTCGTTCATTGGGTGACCTTCACGATTCCCAGGAAGCCCACTTGAGTCACTAGGCGTTACGAGTTCAAAATATGCTGCAATGCTCTTGTTACCTCTTGTCGAATCAGCCCTCCCAGAAAGTGTTTTTGATTTGGGACAGTCATCGAGTTGCTAAGCAGAAATCAGCTAGGGAGCCCGCTGAATGCTTGACGGAATTATTGGCTTTCTTGAGAGTTGAAGTTGAGGGTGACGAGAGACTGAAATTGAGAGAAGGCTCTTTTACCAATAAAAAAGGGGAGGCCTCTGAACAAAATTTGACTCCTGGACCTAGGAGATCGAATTCCAACCCATCGCCTGTACTGGTATCATCAGAAAAAGGGTCAGTCAGGGTTCATTGCATTTTTTGTGAAAAATCGACCCATACTTCACAGGATTGTGCAATTGCTGCTGATGCTTCCTCGGACAGTCGCAATGAGACAATCAAGAAAAGAGGTGCCTGTTTTAGATGTCTTTTGAGAGGCCAGGTCAGTACAAGGTGTAAAGTTTTTGTGAAATGCCCTGTGTGCAAAGGCAGACATTACGCTTTGATGTGCCCCAGCATACACATGAAAAATTCGACACCTAAACGGACAGATCCAGACGTCACTGCAGTGTCTGGCCTGATTTCAGAATTTTCGGCCACTTACCTCCAAACGTTGATGGCGTACATTGTTGATTCTAAGGGCAAACAACGTCAGATTAGAATTATGCGTGACAGTGGATCCCAACGAAGTTATATTCTGAAATCTTGTGCGAGAAACTGGAATTTGAAGCCTATTGGAGAAATGAACGTCTGTCAGGAATTATTTGGGGGTCGGAAAACTCAACTTAAAATGCATGAAGCCTACTTGATTTCACTGTGTGGAATGAACAACACCGAAAATTTAAGAATTAAAGTCTTGGATTCTGAACGAATTTGTGAATGCGCTCCTCGGCTCTCTGATCCCAAGTTATTTACGATGCTGAGAAACAAGGGAATTTACTTGACGGATTTCATGAGTGCACACGATGATACTTCAACTGAAATTCAGGTTCTACTGGGAGCTGATGCCTGGGCACAGCTAATTACGCCTGAATTTATTACTTTGTCAGACCAACTTGTGGCTGTGAAAACCAAACTGGGATGGACCTTGGTTGGATCTGCTCCTGAAAGTCGAAACATTGCTATGACTACCCTGGTATTGCTGACTTCAACTTCTCAACTTCCTGATCTCTGGGAATTGGAGACACTGGGAATTAAGGACCCAGGAGAGCAAATTACAAAAAGGGAAAAGGATCAGCTCGTGATTGATTTTTTCAATGAGACGGTCAAACGTGATGATTTGGGTCGGTACACTGTCAATTAACCATGGTTTGAAGGACGACCATGAACTGGAGACGAATTATGCGTCTACTGTCAACCGATTGCTTCTGACCACCCGGAATTTACGAAAAATTGGAAAATTTGACGATTACGATGCAGCAATAAGAGATTGGATTAAACTGGGTATAGTGGAGAAAGTTGAAGACCCTGACGAGAGGGAAAATCATTGCCACTATCTACCTCATCGGGCTGTGTTTAAGAAGTGTGGCACAACCAAAACACGACCAGTCTTTGACGCATCAAACAAGGATCGAAATAAGAATTCATTGAATACATGCCTTGCTACCGGACCAAACTTGATTTGTTACCATTGGTACTGACTGGATTCAGGCTGCACAGAATAGGAATCGTTGCAGATATAGAAAAGGCTTTTCTGCAAATCGTCGTTGATAAAAAGGACAGAGACATGTTACGATTCCTATGGTGTGAGGGAAAGGAGATGATTACCCTGCGCCATCAGAGGTTGGTGTTTGGAGTATGCTGCAGCCCGTTCCTGTTAGCTGCAGTATTGAGACATCTTCTAGATCATCCTCCTGATAATTTGACAGAAGTTGCCAACAAACTGAAGACTGCATTTTACGTTGACAATTGTCTGTCTGGTGTGTCTGAAGAAAACCAAATTGACTCATTCATTCACTAGGCACAAGAACTTCTACGATCTGGCGGTTTCAATTTAAGGGAATGGGTTCACCGTTTCAACTCGGATGAAAATAAGGTTGAAACTGTCCTTGGACTTCGTTGGTACTGCAATTATGACGAGTTGGGATGCAGTATCCAGTGCCAACCTGTTGTCAGAATTAGCCACAGAACTGTTCTGTCCTTTGTACAGAGAGTATTTGACCCATTGGGCATGGTGGCGCCGGCTATGCTTCTGCCAAAAATGATTCTGCAACAATCCTGGAAAATAAAACTCAATTGGGACGAGCCATTGCCTGAAGATTTGATGGGCGAGTTCAACGCTTGGATGAAGCAACTTGCAGCACTGGAAGATTGCAAGATTCTTCGTCATATTATCAACATGAACAAGACCAGCACACTCCATGTATTTGTTGACGCCAGTCAACATGGAATGGGGGCGTGTATTTTTCTCAGAACAGAAGACAAGAATGGAGTTCATCTATCTCTGATTCTGGCTAAGTCAAGGGTCACTCCACTCAAGCAATTGACCTTGCCACGTCTGGAATTAATGGCGGCAGTCATTGGAACTCGATTATACCTGTTGGCAAAAAGATACTTAAATACCGCATCCGAGAGATAACGTCATTGGCAGACACAGGGACTTGGCATCATGTACCTGGCAAAATGAACCCAGCCGATCTATTGTCTCGAGGCTTTCAACCAGAGCAACTGAAGAGGGTTCAGTGGTGGAGAGGACCAGATTGGCTTAAAGAACACGAAGATAGTTGACCAAAAAGTATTCCAGTCCCAGAAATTGAGGAATTGAACAAAGAGAGAAGACGCACTGTGGTTACAGCAAAAAGCCTAATCGTCGACACACGTGTTGAGTAAAATCACCAATCGGTTCTCCATTTACACAAAGATTGTAAGAACCGTTGCATGGATCTTGAGATTAAGACCAAATTGTTTTCTCGCTTATCCCAACAAGATTATTACAAGTGAGGAGTTTGCTGAGGCTGAGAAAACATTGTTCCTGTGGGTGCAGCACGATGTCTTTGGAAGTGATGGCAAGAAGAATCAAGACCTGAAGAATTTGAATGCCTTTTATGGTGATGATGGGCTTCTGA
This sequence comes from Leptopterna dolabrata, assembly GCA_954871275.1. Classification (NCBI taxonomy): domain Eukaryota; kingdom Metazoa; phylum Arthropoda; class Insecta; order Hemiptera; family Miridae; genus Leptopterna; species Leptopterna dolabrata. The sequence goes on along the minus strand of OX940988.1, from coordinate 33,735,497 downwards.
GGATGAAGTCACGAATTTTGGAAGAAGAAGGGATAGAAGAGTGCAGCTTTCCCATAATCCTGCCGGCCAGACATCCTGTAATTGAAAGGATGATTGCGCAGCTACACGTCACCAATCGTCATGCAGGGGCCTCAACCTTACTGTTACTTCTTTGAGAAAAGGTTTGGGTATTACAAGGACGCCGGACAGTCAAGAAAGTTGAACAGATGTATGCAGTGCCAACATCACCGGGTGAAAGCTATGGAAGCATCAATACCCCCTCTTCCAAAGGATCGGACCCAGATTGTCAATGCATTTCAAGTAACTGGCACGGATCTGGCTGGACCCTTTGTCCTGAGAGGCGGCGAGAAGAGCTGGATTGTAACTTACACCTGCGCTGTTTATAGAGCAGTCCACCTTGAATTGATAACGTCTCTCAGCTCAATGGCGTTTATGCAGTCTCTTCGCCGATTCATCTCTCGCAGAGGACGAATGGATGTGGTATATTCTGACAATGGAACTAATTTTGTCGGACTCAATAAGGCTATGAAGCAACTTGATTGGGAAGAAATAGAGAATTTCAGCGGACAGATGAAAATTAAATGGAAATTTAATCCCCCTCTGCTTCATGGTGGGGCGGATTCTGGGAAAAGCTCATACGAGTGCTGAAGGATCTGCTGAAGAAGAATTTGAAGAATGCAAGCCTGGACTATGAGGAACTTTTGACACTGCTCTGCGAATGTGAGTTCTTGATGAATAACCGACCTCTGACTCTGACTTACATTTCGGAAGATGGCAATGAACTTCAGCCACTTCGACCTTTGATGTTCCTTCAGAGCATGCAGAAAAGTGAGACAGTTGACTTGGACCAGATACAATCGTTGAGTTTGGAGAAACGATGGAGATATCTTCAAACCATCAGAGGTCATCTTCGCACAAGATTCAAGAAGGAGTACCTTGGATTTCTGCGGACTAACGTTCATCCCAAGAAAGGAAATCTCATGGTGGGAGACATTGTTCTCGTTGGACAAGACAACGTGAAGAGGTCAGATTGGGCTCTTGGAAGAGTGCTGGAACTGATCAAAGGCAAGGATGGACAGGTCCGACTTGTCAAATTAAAGACTTCAACTGGCATTCATCTTCGCCCTGTCCAACGCCTCTACCCACTGGAGATTGATCATCAGGAAGGATCGTCACTCCTACGGGATCGCCAGGGAGACTTGGACAATACCCAGGTCATTCATCAGGATTTGTCGCCTGGAGAAGATAACCTACCGCTGCCAACAATCCAGAAGAAGAGGTTGTGGACCAGCGCCCACCAATTATCACTCAAAGCGTCGTGTAGTGAAGAAGAATCCAAAATTTGATGTGTAAAGTGTTTGTGCCAATGCTGTGAATTTGTAGTTGGGTATCTTTGTGAATTATTTGAAAGTAGTTGCAAAACTCCCGTTTTCCAAGGAGGGAGAATGTTGGAAATAATGAGGTTGGGCCACCGCTGGGGGCGCTAGTGGTGGATTTATCGATTATTATTTGTATCAATTTTTAGGAGTGTGTCGATTGGAGTTATCTGATATGACTTGGTTTTTGCTTCAGTTGTTAGTTTTGTTTTGGAAATATTATGCGATCGAGATCAGCGGTGCAGTTTTGAATTAAATTAAGTAATTGAGAGTGCCGAATTTTATTTTGAATATCCCCATACTATGGCTGGATCACTCAGGGTGGTGGGTGCGAGGTTGTGGTCGGATTTGCCCCTGAATACTAGAGCTGCTGCGTCGATTGCTACCTTTGAGAACGGAGTGAGGGAGTTCTTCAACTCATCTCAATTTGTATGACCCTTGTCATTATTCCCATATTTCTTTAACTTTTTATTTCTTCTTTTCATGTTCATTTCTTCCTTCCTCTCTTCATTTATTTTTCAGTTTTTCCTTTCATGTTCGTTCCTTCACATTCATCCTTCCTCTCTCTTCATTATACTTCATTCTACTTACTTAAACTCTTAAATACTCTTTTACTATTCAAAATCGTCTGTATTCTCATTTTGTAATCTCATTCTTATAATGCTACGTACAATGATTTACAATTATGATACTCATAACTAAAATGTATTTAAAAAAGGGCCTATGGCCTTAAGTACATTGTAATTTGTTTTCCTCAACAACAAAATTTACCATTGCGTAATAATTTACCCATCAATAATACTTCAACGTTTGTTCAAGTTTCACAAGTACCTACCAACAAAATCCAATAGTCCATCACTTATCAAATGAAATAATATCGCAGAACAACCAACTCGACTTCATACAGCCACATCCTTGATTATAATCAGGTGCTCCTTAGCGATGATATCCAGGCCGGATTTATACCGTTTGATCCACGATCGTGTTGACGAAGCTTTTTGGTGCACACGAACGGCTGGACGTACAATGCTCCGGGTGGACTCAAAAAATTGTTTAGCTCAAGACAAATTTAATAAGTACTTAACATAAAAAAACCGTACCCTTCAATCGAAAGTTTTCGAGATACGGCGTTCTGAAAATTTCAACCCCTCAGAGATGACTGACAGTAACGCCGAGCTTCGAGGACCAACTAGACCACGGACTATAACCCGAATTTCATCAGTTTTGTTTCATGGTAACTAAGAAAAGTGGCCAGTACGGCGTACGGTGGACAGACAGAAATATTTATTGCAGTTTCGGATTCTACATACCTACCTTGAAACGTAAACCATCAAATTTTGAGGGGGGTTAGAATTTTTTTTTTTTTTTTTTTTTTTTACATTTTATGTCTTTACTTTGCTACATAAACTCGAAAATGTAACACGGGACATGTAACGGAGAAGCGTCACGAAAATATTTCTGATGATTTTCGCTTACAACCGATTCGTTGCTACGGAACTTTATCTTCGCCAGTTATCATCGTACAAAAATCGTTCACCACTCGTTGGATAGCTCTCGATTTACCTAACCATATTACGTTAACCACTTCGCAAAATAATTCGGCTTTGGTTGAAATTCGACGACATCAAAGTTGGAAAACTCTTGCGATCCAAGGCTACCGGACACTACGTTGCACATCCGTGTATATCTAAGCATTGGACTCCAATCAGTATACGTACGAGTACTATGACTCTCCTTAGTAAGATCATTTCTTGCAAGCGATCAACATTCCCGTTGACACCAGCCTGTCACATAAAATGTCCCTCGTGGTTGCGTACTTGTACGAAAGCTGTACCCACCGTTTGTGTTTAAACATCCATCTCCGTTGACAATAAATTCATGAATGAAACATAAAAAAAATATTTAATTAATTATTGTTTTACATTACATTAATGTAATGATGATGATGATGATAATGATGTGTGTGATTATTTAAATTAATTTAAAAAAATTAACTATACAAGCAAAACTATAAACCAGCTGAAATAGCTGAACTGAATTTTTTTCATGCTCGATTCCAATGGTTCATTACTGAAAATAATAAACAAAAATTATGAGTCAAAATGATTGAATAGCAATAAGTAGAGTAGTAATAAATTACTCACCTCACATGCGTAATAGAATAAAATATATCAACATTTCATGTTCGCACATGCACATACAAAAGTTACAGTACGATTCCAATGAAATTCATAAGGGACTGTCGAAGTATTATTCCTGATCGACCCTCAGAATTTGAACTCATTTTAACGATATTTAAGGTACCACTAGATCTAGATTGGCCCTCACCTCGTCATTTTCAGCGGAGAAAAAGATCACATCATTCGTTACATATACGGTTCTCCTCAAATTGCCCTCAGGGCTCACTGCCGATTAGGGAGGGGACTCACCTCATCATTCTTACTCATCAACTAGTACAGAGGCTCCATTTTGAACTATCCTCGTACGTTAAGCAGGAAATAAATTACCCTCAGCTGATTTAGGGAGGGCCCTCACCTCGTCATTCTTACTCATCAGTCACTACAGAGGCTCTATTTCGAATTTCATCCTCGTAGTTTAAACAGGAAAGAAATTACCTTCAGGGCTCACTCAGCTGATTTAGGGAGAGCCCTCACCTCGTCATTCTTACTCATCAGCCACTACACAGGCTCTGTTTCGAATTTCATCCTCGTAGGTTAAACAGGAAAGAAATTTTACCTTCAGGGCTCAATCAGCTGATGAGGGAGGATCCCCCACCTCATCATTCCTACTCACCAGTCCTACAGAAGCTCCATATACCTACTTGCCGTAGTAACCACCTTCAGTTCCCCTTGAGTTTAGTATACCACTACCTTGGATTCTAGGAAATCAGGTGTACGGAAACCAGTATTGTTTATCAGTAGTGCGTTACACTTGTTGGGGTTGGTCAGAAATTTTAGATTGTCCCCAGCCCAAAAACATATCCATGTTAACAACAATATTGTTTGAGCTAAAAAAACAACAAATTGTTTTGTACACCTGCTACAGATGTATTAATTCTTCTCTTTTTGTTGGACTGATGATGGGCTTAACAGCCTGAAACCAATGTCGTGGTTCCCCTCAAATTTCTACAATAACCACTCCTATGTAATATTGAAAGATTTAACCAAATAAACAAAGGGAAATAAACCGAGGGAAAGTAGAAAGGTCCCTTCCATCAACCCTCATCACCCCTCAACGGTAGGAGAATCGTCCCTTTCATCAACCGCCATCACCCCTCAACGGTCATAACAGCCAATTGTGGACGGGTGGAAAGGGCCCTTTATAAGCATCCCTTCTAGCCCAGGTCGTCATTCGACCAATCACCCTCCAACTTGCGACTTCTCTCTCTACTACCCTTCTTGTGCACTCGCTGTGGTTCACCCGTGGGGTGCTTCCCTCTAAGAATACTCGGTGTGGTACATCCCCCCTGTATTAATCTACTTCCTCCTGGCGCCCGCTGTGGTACATCAGAGGGGGGCGCCTTCCTCTCTCTCCTAAGCCCCGCTAATACGCCTAATACTCGCTGTGGTACATCCCCAGGTATTAGTTACCTTCCTCCCTTTCCTCTAGTACTCACTGTGGTTACCTCCGCGGGGTGCTAGCAAGACTCCTAAGGAGCAACCAATACTCACGGTGGTACATCCACGGGTCATTAGCTTCCTACCCATCCAATCCTACCCTACCGTTAGGGAACACCACAACTGGTATCCATTCTATGTATTTATAGCATAAAATAAACATTTATAAAATAAATTTATCAGAGAAGATCTCCTATTGTGAACTTGGATTTGTTTTGAAATGTTACATTGACGCTGTTTCAATAATTCCATTCACATTTGTATTAAGATGTTGATGCTGTTCTAATTCAAATTATTTGTATTTAATTAAAAAGTGGAAGAGAAGTTGATGTAAAGTAAAAAGAACGCAATAACTTGAGTTTGACTAATTATAAACCAGGAAATATAATTTTAATGTTGTATTGGTTATTGAGAGGAGACGTACATATGCACTGTAGCCAAGGAATGGGAGAGGGCTACCTGACTTGGCCAGAGCTTGTAAAGTAGGCGAAGAAATAAAAATTGACTTATTTACAGAAAAAATAGAAGGTTTATTGGTGCATCGACAAAAATCATACAACAGTAAACCTTTATTGGCGTGATTCACGTATTTAAGTCAGTAGATATATCATACAGAAGGGGGAACCACTCCCAAACGATAAAACAGATTTCAAGAATGAATGCAATTTTTGGGCTAAGAATTCAAGCAACAACCCGAATAATTTGACACTCTGTTGATGGACAGTCGCCAATCGCAAATCGATTATGTCAGATGGGACATCACCAATGACACTGTCCTGTTTAGTTGATTAGTAATTTCCGAAATGTTTGAGCCTAAAGAGAAAAGCTGTTTGCCTGTTGTTGACCAAAGAGAGGTAACCGCTGTTTGGGGAGAACGCAACATCCTGAATCTTGTTGAGCTGAGCGGTAAAGAAGGGGAAGTTGGAGAACACTGTCATGGATGGAAGGTGAACCAGTTTAATGGCGCTGTCTTTTTCTTGAGAAGCGATGGCCAGGATTTGAGACGAATGGTTGAACACTGTGGTGGTGGTGGCCGTCACCAGATTCATGATGGCTTTAACGGGAACAGGGTTCGTTTCCTGGAGTGCCCGATCCATCTCGTAGAGATTGACGACGCCCGAGGACGAACCTGCAGCCAAGTACGTTTCGCAGGGGGATATAGCTAATGACAAGCCTTTTATACTGCCCTCGTCGTGGAATCTGTGAACAAGTTTTCTACTCCCGACGTGCCACACGTAAACGTCACCTTGATCCCCATACGCGTACAGAGACTTGCTGTCGAGACTGAAACATAGTGTCTCAACGGTGCCGTTCATCGATAAAGTGCCAACCCATTCCTTGGAATCAGCAGTCATCAGACTGATCTGCCCAAACCTTCCAGCTGCTGCTATGAACTTTCCGTCAGATGAGATTTCAAATCTCTTCATAGTCGTCTGCCCAGTATTTTGGTGCAAAGGGTATTTGATGCTAGATCCGGTCATCATATCGTAACAGTAAAAATGGGATTGCTGGTTGGACCCAACAATGAATTCTTTGCCGTTTGGAGAGAACCTGGCACATCTTATGGGGAATTTTTCGTAATGGACAGATGCGAGTTTGTTATTACCGGAGCCATCCACTTGGAAAATAGAAGCTGTGCCACTCATACCAGCAACTAGTGCTACGGCAGAGGTAGGATGAAACCGCACGGACTTGATGACACCTTCGCTCCTCGTAGAACTGTTCAAACTGCCCATTTTCTTGATTTCTATGATGCCTTTAGTGAGGTATTTGGGTGTCTCAATCATACGTCCGCTGGTTCTGAGCAGGGCCAAGTCCGGGTCGACGGCCTCAGCTCGCTTCCGATCTAGTTTGGCCCATGACGGCTCTCCGTGGACATCAGTGAATTTCTTCCTGAGGTATTTCTGGTAGTCGGAGGTCGGCTTGAGGCCTAGCGGAACCTTATGGTTTCTTCTCAGCTTCAATAAGTCACTGACACTCACAATATCTTCGTCGTCCGCATCCTGCCAAGCTGGAGCTCTCTCATCTCCCAGAGTGTCCGAGCATTCAGACTCGTTTCCAGTCTCTTCCTCTAAACCGGAATCCCCATCATTCGACCTGTCTGTTCGCCCAAACCTGCTCAATAGAGTCGATCCATCACCCAGGACCAACTTCTCCAATTTCTCCCGTTCTTCGTCCAATAGTTTCATCCTCTTCTTCGACAGGACGACGACATCCTCGTCATCCGAATCCAAGCCAATCTTTGCCACAACAACCCTCTCCCGCTTTGGTTTTCTTTGATATCTTTCATCGACATTACTTCCACCAGCTTCAGGTTCCACATCGGGGCTAACGACACTACCTCCTGCACTAGAAACAGATTCACCATGCTCAACCGCCTCCATGTCGCGAAGAAAATCACCCCACACCCAAAGCTGTGATTTATCCAAACCACCGATATATAATTATTGAAACGAAACCAAACCTGATTTAGAAAAACAAACAGAAACAATATTACGAACTATAAAACCACTATCTCGTAAAACACGAATTTCTAATGATCTATAAGCTATAACCTATAAACATAAGAAGTTACATATTGGTTAAATGTCTACTTCTTCTTCGACTTTTTCTGTCGTAGCCACAGTCGTGCCTGACATAGGTTTAACTGAAGGTAAGTGAATGTGAGGCGAGTGAATGGATAGGGCACAATGACAACTTCTGTAGGGCAAAACCATGTGGTAGCTCACCGTATCCAATTCTCACCGGAAGAATAATTCTACCAGTTCTACCTATGGGCCCTATTTTATGAAGAGCCCTTAGTTACGTTACGAACTAAATCACTCGCGAAGAAATCGTGGAAACCCATTTCAAAGAAAAACGGAGTTATCGAAAAAAATAGTAAATACAAATACATGTTACTCAATGTTATTCAGTTATTGTGTGTTACTGACTCAGTGTGTGTTACTGACGATGGTTTGATCACCGAAACAGGTATAACAGTGTTTTTTGCGTTTTTCGTGTATTAGTGGAAATAGACTATTTTTTCGATAACTCTGTTTTTCTTAGTTACGTTCTACCATATAGCAGCACTTCAAGTGTTTGATCAGTGTAAGGGTTAGGTGAATTCTTCCATAAAGAAGATGAATTGATCTTCAAAGAAAATGAATGGAAGATTCCATATGCAGTATGACTACATCCTGCACAAATCAAAATATTTTTCACATTAGGTAATTTGAGTTTAGTGAGTTATTCACATACAAACAAGATTTGGATGATATTTTATGTGCCTTTGATAATGTTTGACAAGTTTTAGTTTGATTTTGATGATGGTATTGAGTTTGATTTGGTTGACATGATTGTGTTTGAGTTTGATAATAAATAATCCACCCTACTCGCGATTTCGATTACCGTTGGCTGCGCTGTAATCCCATCCAATCCTATGCTGCTGTAATGTAATGTTCCTCGCGTTGATTTAAGGTATGTGCGGGTTGGGTAGGATGATACTCATAAATTCACATGGAACACTACAGTATTAATTTTTTATTGGGTTACTAGATGGATAACACGATGTTATAAAGGAGAGTGTGAGTCGCGTATACGGTGCTACGGCAAACTGAATCGGAGGGCGATGTCCTGAGGGGAGTTCGGGAAAACTGGGTCGAGCTGACCAAAGCAGTTCCGTCGAACTGGCTCGTAACATTACCTCCCCCTATGAGGAGCACCTGTCCTCAGGTGTATACATTAAATTCAGCCTAGATGGGAAGCTGGAATACTGGCTGAGTTTTATCATTGAATACAGGCTCTCTGTTGCTGATTCTCCATCCGCTGTTTGAGAATATCTGCCAGGTGGATGTGAGGGGGGAGCGAAGTTCTTCGAAGTAGATTCCTCACAACGTGCCCGATCCTTGAACGCAGGTGGAGAGGAAAGGAGTACTCCAGAGTCCAGTTTTAAGTCATCAACTTCGCGAATTCTAGCGAAGCTGAATGGGATTTTACAAAGCAGCGAATTGTGTGCTTTGTGACATTGGCATACAAATCGGGAAGTACACATGTCTGAATTATGTGTCGAGGCAAAGCAGTTCGCACACAAATCATTAGAATGAATCACATCCCATCTCTCCTCAACGGTCATCCCTTTGAATGTTTTGCATTTACGGAGGGCATGACGTCCACCGCAAACTTTGCAAGCAAAATTCAGTGTTCCTGGGGATGAAGAGGATGTGATATTTCGGGCGGGATGAGCGATCTGGTGGTCCTTGACTTTTGTAACACTTTGAGATGTGTCGATGTCTGATGCCAATGAAGGTGATTGTTTCAGGTTATGATGGTTGGGTGTTTTCGTTGAAATGGACGTCTTTGATCCAGAGGCTTTGTTGATGAGGGTATGGGCGTCGACTTGGTACGTGAGTGTACGTTGCACCCATTCAATTGCTTGTGAAATGACCAACCGGCTTGGTAGGGATTGGATAAGTTCATCTAAGTTCATATCCAATTTCTGTAAAGTGCGGCGGTAGTGAGAAGCTAAAGAATGGGGGCTTGAAGTCGGATTAACCCTTCAACTAGGTGTTTCCATTGTATTAAATGTATAGCACAACCTACGCCCTCTGATGAGATTTCGACGTTGTTCTGAAACAGCATAGTCACAAAAACTTAACGGTGTTAACACACAACACTGAAACACGATAATTAACCACGGTATTCCTTATTGGGAACGTATTAAAGTCCGTGAGTCCTACCGACTGCGCCAAATGTAATGTTCCTCTTGTTGATTTAAGGTATGTGCGGGTTGGGTAGGATGATACTCATAAATTCACATGGAACACTACAGTATTAATTTTTTATTGGGTTACTAGATGGATAACACGATGCTATAAAGGAGAGTGTGAGTCGCGTATAAGGTGCTACGGCAAACTGAATCGGAGGGCGATGTCCTGAGGGGAGTTCGGGAAAACTGGGTCGAGCTGACCAAAGCAGTTCCGTCGAACTGGCTCGTAACACTGCGATGATTGGTGGCTGGGAATTGAAAAGGAGTTTCTCGTTTCCAATTGAAAGCATGGTAAGTTTTTCGTCCCCCCAACCACCCATTTTATGTGTCCTGGAATTACGATAAGAAAATGAGCTTTGAATCGTAAGAAAATCGCCGGTCATGGATACTATGCAGTCAGAAATCACCGAGTCCGAGAATCACTGTGAAATACGAATTTCGCCTTTTTGACCACAGAACAGGAGACTAGATGACCGTCAGTTGGTCACTGCGAACAAATGGGTTTCTAGTTTCTATGTATCTAGAATGTAAGGTAAGTACACTCATACTAGATGGAACGCATGTCCCTATTGGTTGTAGGTACTACAAATAGTATGCATCTATCATTAAAAATTTCAAACTCGTCCTGTGGAAAGACCCAATACAATTTTCGGGGTACCACAATTTTTTAAGGGTGCTCAAGAAATATTTACTCAGGCAGTGTGTCGTCATTGATCCTTACTGTGGGTGTGCGTGGCAAATCAAAAGGGCCTTGCAAGAAGGTGACACTTTCTGATAAGAGATAAGGGTTTGATACGTTACGTAGCTGGGCAGACACCAGACAGTCGTCGGAAATCCCGATCGTTCAATCGCTGATCGCTGTGCTCTTTTTAGTTTTTCGTCGATAATAGTTTATTTATTTTTAAGGATTTTATGACGATTAGTCCCGTAGGACTTCATTCGGGCAGTTCACAGAGTGTATTTCATACTGCGAAGAAATGGGAAGGACGTCGGTTGCGTCGTAGGTGACGTTAGTGACTGTTCGCCAAACTAGGTCTCACCGAGTCATGCCCTAGTCTGGTCACCATCTGTCGGAAAATATGGACGATCTCTCCGAATCTCTGGAAGTCAATGTTTCCAGTGATGCTAACGAGGTAGGCGCAGTATCTGAGACAGTTGCAACAAGTGTGTAACTGGATCCAAGGAGGATGGTCCTAGAATGTATTTATTAGTCTGCGATTTCAACTTACAAGATCAATGAGTCTATCCCTATTTGGACAACGAATGTTGTCGGCTTAGTTTGAAGTAATAATGAAAATATGATGTTAACTTGGTTTTAGTAGATGTGGGTAGGTGAGAAACTAAATAAGTGAGTAATTAGGTTCAAGTAGGTGCATGCATTCAACTAAACCAGTTTGTATTTTAATGGTGTTGTAAATTCAAAGAAAAACAGAGTTATTGAAAAAATGCTAAATCGCGAGTGATTCAGTTCGTTGTAAATTCACCTATGAAATCCCATCTGTAATGTTCAGCCCAAAAACTAGCTGGTAGGTAGGATGTACCTACTTGCTCTATTTTTAACGAACCTGTCCATCTTAATCACCCTAAAATCGCTGAAAAGTCCTTGCCACAAGGGTTTATTATTCTGTTGTACATACCTACAAAAATGTTGGCTGTTCATTGTTTCTTTCATGTGGTAATTGAAATAGCAATTTTTGATGGTTTCCACCGAATTTGGCCCCCAAAAAACACGAATTAGGCTCCTGCTTTTTTTACAAATTATCTTTGACTATTGATAGTGCCATTTAATTGACTGGTTCACCTGTTGATACTACTGCTAATGTTAGTGTACAAAATTGTGGTGATTTCAGAAAATTTCCCAGGTTTTTGACTCATAAAAACAGAATTTTGGGAGCTGAACCTTCTTTACAACCTCAGTTTTTCAATCTGGTCAAAAGCAACTTCATATTCGTTCTTTTCGCCCTGAAAAACATGGAAAATGATACCTCACATGCTCATGTTCACAAACCTCAAATAACCTCGAAAACCCCTGTTTTTACACCCCCCTCCCCCACCCACCATAGCACCCCTGGATGTTTTCCGATCGGGCTGCCGAGCTTCGGAGGACAACTAGGACCAAAATAGTGACCCAAACATTTGCGGAAGAACGACAGTTTTAGACCAAAATTTAATGTAAATTTAACACCGAAACTTCGTTAGAACCTCAATTTTCCACTCTTGTCAAAATCGACTTCATATACCGTCTCCTCATCCTAAAAACCATGGAAAACGATACCTCACACGCTCACATAACTAAAACAACAACAAAAAACCCTATTTTTACACCCGTTTTACACCCATAACACCCTTAGGTACATTCCGATCGGGCTGCAAAGTTTCGGGACACAGCTAGGGCCCAAATGGAGCCTGTGTGCGGAAGAATAAAAATATTTTAGACCGAAAATAAAGTAGATATGGATGATACATGGATGATATGGATAGGACGGTACACCTATGTATTCGCTCAGCAAAAAAATGTTATAACACCCTCCCAAAATACGTCTTTTATGTTTCAAGGTGCGTAGATTCAAAAAATGCAATGTCCATCCGCCGTATCACGCATATCTACTTCAGTTTTGGTCTAAAAAATTCGTTCTTTCGCACACAGGCTCCATTTGGCCCCGTTTTGTTCCTTTGCAGCCCGATCAGAATATACCCAAGGGTGTTATGGGTGAAAAATGGGTGTAAAAATAGGGTTTTTTTGGTGTTTTTTCTCTAGTATCAAAGCATTGAGGTATCGTTTCCATGTTTTTTAGGACGAGGATACCAAAAAATATGAAGTCGATTTTGACCAACGAGTAGAAAATTGAGGTTCTAATGAAGTTACAATCTTAAAGTTAAGTTAAAATTCGGTCTAAAATCGTCGTTCTTCCGCATACAGTTTGGGTCCCCATTTGGGAACACTTGGCTCCTCGTTGCGCCCGATCAAAATACTCTGGATAGGTGGGGGGGGGGGGGATGTAAAAATACGGTTTTCGAGGGGTTTTGGAGGTTTTAGTGAACATGAGCTTGTGAGGTATCGTTTTCCATGTTTGTAAGGGCGGGAAGACCGATTATGACGTCGATTTTGTAAGAAGGTTCAGCTCCCCAAATTCATTTTTTATTAATAAAAAACCTGGCAGGTTGTCTGAAATCACCATAAATTTGTATAATAACACTAGAAGTAGTGTCAACAGGTGAATCAAAACAATTGAATGATCAAAGATAAGTAATTTGTAAAAAAATAGGAGCCTAATTCGTGTTTTTGGTGGCCAAAATCGGTGGAGACCGTAAAAAATAGCTATTTCAATTATTGCACATGAAAGAAACAGTAAATGAACAGCCCGCATTTCTGTATGTATGTCCAGTAGAATAATAAACACCAACCTAATTTCGGATTGTGCTGTGGTCGCTGGTCGGTTAGTGAATCTGACAGACGCATGAAATGTATTTGGCTTATAATAACGTGTCTTTTTTCAGGATAAGGAGAGCAGGGCTTCGAACGAGTCCTGGAAGGAGGACGGAGACCGGAGAGACTCCTGGATGGATACTGGCCCTCTCTCCGAAGAGCTCCGGCTTCTAGACGAGGAACATAAACGTCAGCTCGAAGAAGCCAGGTAAGCTGTCTGGTTTTCTTTTTGTTCGGAGGTTCCTGCTACAGTATTGTTATATTTTATTATATAAAAATGATGGAGCCTCTCTTCCACTGCCAATTTGCAGGCAATGGCTTGAAGAAGAGGAGGCGGCTGACGAAATGCTGCGGAGGGATCTGGACGAGCTTCAGATAGCCGAGCAAAGGAACCACGAGCTGAGCGCACGCTTGGTGAGTGTCATTATTCAACCTGGTTGAATTATTTCGGAATAAGATGGAATTGATTTTGGTTTGTCGTGGTACTTTTGCTATCTGTGTTGGTCAAGGTGATGCATGATTACGGTTGTTTTCCGTTACTTCTTGGTTTATTTGAAGATTGTGCCGTTACGTAATAGGTACGTAATTCAGGCCCAGAATTTCTTAGCCCTACGTGAGTCCTTAGATCTACATTTGATCACATAATTACACTCGTAGTGTGTGTAAACAGGCTGTTTCTTTACGATTGCAATGAAGTACTTACTGACGTATTCATAATTCAAATGTTCATTGTAACGTTATAATCCACTCTGTGATGGTTCATGTAGAAACACTAGGTGTTCGGACGTGGAGGTACGGAACTCCTGAAGTAGTGTGCAGGGTGTCCGCTCGAGCACTAGCTTCGGTTAGCGGGTTCGATCGGATCATGCTGCTTTTTCGGTGTTAGAACGAACTAATATAATTGTACGAATATTAGTAAATTGCATCAAGCTTCAGGTCAGCCATAGATGGTGCAATTTCGATCCGACGGGTCAGAGTCATGAAATATGTTCTGTCATGTATCTTTGGTTTTGGCAAACCTGAGCCCCTCTCGGACAGCAAGATGGCACAGAACCTCCGAGAGAGAAAGTTGTAAAAGGATTATTATTGTTAAAAAATTGTTATCCGAGGCAATCGCTGTACCGTTCTATTATTAAATACGTTCAAGTGAATTTCAGTGACTTTTTCGTTCCCGAGTAAACATTTTTGGTGCCGAAACCCGGGAATGTATGCGGAATAGCTGAGAATATTCCAATGTTCCGTGTTCGTTTGTTTCGTTCATTTGATGATATATGAGTTCCACTGGGGTCACCTCCACTCGAGGAATTGAGGTCTCGGCTTTTCAAAGCGCTTCGTTCGTGGTCTGCGGAGGCCCGAACACGTGCCGGCGATTTGGTGAAGGCCGCCGATGGGGTGTTGTCGAGGATCGAATCCCCCAGTTTCGAGGGTGAGGTAAGTGAATCGCTCTTATCCCAAGTAGCCGATCTGCAAGTGGGGTTAGAGATAGGACTGCCCACAGCGACTTTGCAGCCATCGGAAAGTTCGAACGATCAGAAAAAACTCATGTTCGATGCAGTAAAATACATTAATGTTATGCTGCTTACAGTTCCTTCGTACTGTGGGGACATTACGAATTTCGCCTCATTTCGCAGTTTGTACGATCCAGCGGTTCACAATGTACCGTACCTACCGGACGAGATTAAATATCATGCGCTCGTCGAGAAGCTGGTTGGTCAGGCTCGTTCGGCCCTTACTAGTTATCGTTCCGACGGATCGGACTATCAGGCTGTTTATAATGCCGTGATCGCTGATAATTCCGGTCGGTATCGTTTCGCACCTCGATCCTTTTCGAATCTTAAATTCGTACCTACTATCAAGAAAGATGACTTGCAGCAGTTGAAAGCGTCCCCCCCCCCCCCTCCCCCCGGCGTGCCCGGGCTTGGATCCGTTCTATGGAAGCGGTTGAGACAAATAATCTCGCGTCATTCCTGCTCTTTGAGGCTCTCTTTGCTCGCATCGGCACCATGCTGGGCGATAAATTTAATCGTGAAGAAATGGAGGTCGAGGATGTGGTTCTGACTCATCGTAAACTGCTGGAGTTCCTAGATAAGGAGCTCAAGATCGCTCAAATGATCCCTTCGACCTTTCAGGGTTCATTCGATCGTGATAAAAAACCAAATTTGACCCAAGGACAGGCCCATCGATCATCCCCCTACTCCTCATTCTTTGAGCATTCAGGAAGATACTCTTCAGCTCCGGTGCCATTATTGTGAGGACCCCCATTTCCTATATCGCTGCTCCAAGTTTCTTAATGTTCCTGTGGACGAGAAGTGGGAGTTCATTTGCTCACATAAGCTCAGTGAGAACTGCTTCTCCCATCATCATGGAAATGTTCAAGACTGTCCTTCTCGACGACTTTGCGGCTGCTGATGAAGAATCATGCTTGGCTCCATCGTTCAGAAAGGGAGGTACCGCCGAGGGGTACTCAGGGTTTTCCTCCCGAATCTGATAGTTCAAAGGGAGGATCGTGCCGGAGATGCAGTTCGTCTATCTTGGCACAGTCACCACTGGTTACGAGCACCCCAGCCCCGTCCGAGGTCAACTTGTGTGGGTGGGCCTCAGAGGGAGTCGGGGGCTCGAGGGTGGCTGACCCTCTGCTCCGTTCGGCTGGATCTTTTACCGATTGTGAATGAGGCTGCCCCACTGGATGGGATTGGGCCGATCCTCCGACCCGTTCTGTCCTGAGTGATTGGTCTGGTCCCTCCAGGGGAAAGGTGCTATAATAATCGATCATTGTTCAAGTCACACAAAAATATTCGTTTGTTTCAATAGGGCCTATTGCGTTGATCATAATAATCGATCCGATCCCACAGGTAGGATGTTCGTTCGTAAGTCCCCAGGCAGTAGCTCGGCTGCCGCCTTAGGTAGGCGCATGTTAGTACCTAGGACCACTGAGGAAGGGGGCACCACTCTGCTGACACCTTGCGGTGATATACCTAGGAGTGGAGCTTTCCATTGCACTACTCAGTTGGTTAGTTCTAAGTTAGTTCCTAGAATTCCCTCTTGTTTTGTGCAGCCTTCCCCAACAGGTATTAGTTCAGGCACACACGACGAGCCCCGACCGTCGAACGTAGCGAGACACCTTCCGGAGTCTCATGCGTTCAGCAGTACGGAAATTAATTTCCGGGACCAAGTTAGTTCAGGCGCTCAGCTAGTGGCGGGAAGTTGTCTTCCGGCGCTAGGTTCATTGTCTAGATCATACGATAGGCATCCACGATCAGGAGGCTTAATATCTACTGCACTCGTGCGTGTGTCCAGAGGGGAAAAAACTAGGAGCCTTGTGGGGCGCGCTCTCCTGGACACTGGATCTGAGGTTAATATAATTACCTCTAAATTTTGTCGGGTGCTCAAATTGGAGGTCCTCCCCTCAGAACGACGCATTGTGGGAGTGGGGGGGAAATTCGCACTCTGTTCCGCGATTTACTTCGCTTGGGCTGTTCACAGGTTCAGGTAGGTAAATCCCAATCACAGCTTTCGTCTTAGACGAGGTGACAGCCCCATATCTGGGAACTAGGTTCTGAGTTGGCTGATCCGACTGTTTACACTATGGGTGAAGTCGACCTTTTACTAAGTGCTGATCTAGTTATTCAACTCATAGAAGGGGAACGCTTACCTCCAGTGGGCAATTCACCATGGCTATTATGTTCTGAAGTAGGCTGGTTAGAGCTAGGTCGAATTAAAGCACGGAAGGGGCAGATAGTGAAGTTCAGTGATAAGAATCACCTTCAGTGGTTCATTCCAACCGAAACCCCTATTCAAGTTTATCCCTTCAAGTCCGAAGTTAATGCTGGCTCCAGTCCCGTTCTAGTAGGTACAGCGGAGGCACGGAAGGATGTTCGGTCAGCTGAATATCGTAAGTGGGCAATTCAGGACATTATTGGAGCATTCCGACAAACGTTTGTTGGAGGCAGTGTACGAAAGGGAGAACGTTCAGGGGTGGTTCCCGTTCCGCCGAAGGAACGTCGTTCGCCACCCCCTCATTCAGGAGTTCCATTTTTCCACTCCAAAGGTGCTCTGTTAGAGCCGGTACGTAATTAGTTCTCGGTAGTGCCCCCAGTGGAGTTCACATCAGTTAGTCAACCATTGTTCAGCCTAGTCTCAAGGGGGTAATACCTACTAAGGTGAGTTTTGAATCACTAAGTCCTGCACCCATACGGGTTCAGAGTTCTGTTCATGAAACGGATGTCCTTCTGAAGCGAATGTTCGAGATTGAGTCAGCTGATGAGGTGGAGCCTTGGAAACCTGCTGAGAGGGAGGCAGAGAATCTTTTCCTAGATCAGGTGCGCAGGGATGGCTCAGGTAGGTACACCCTTCCTCTGCTTCTCGCGCAGGATCGAAATTCGCTAGGTCATTCTCGATCGATAGCCCTACGGCAACTATATAGGTTGGAAAGTAAATTTAGGCAAAATCCTGATGTTGTTCCACCGTATAAAAACTTCATACATGAGTACGCCGCTCAGGGTCACATGAGACCCGTTGATCCCTCGGTGCCGGGTCTCGCTCATTACTATATGCCTCATCATGCGGTTCGTCGCTTAGGTGATCCATCAGACAAGATCGGTGTTGTCTTTAATGCTTCACAGAGGATGTCAAATGGTCGATCTATGAACGAAATTTTGCACATAGGTCCTAAGTTACAACCGGACATTGGTGATATACTCCTCCGATTCCGCTCGTTCCCCTATGTGTTCTTCGGCGATCTGAAACAAATGTTCCGCCAGATCTTACATCCTAGGGAAGATCAGGATCTTCTCCGTATTGTATGAGAGATTCACCGCCAAACACTACCCCAAGACAGAGGTACCACGATCAAAGAGGCACGTGAGGTTAGGGACGAACTTGTTGCTCAGGTAGGTTCAGCAGGTTTTGAGATGCGGATCCCTTAGAACGTTAGGAGTAGCCTGGGATCCTCATACTGATAGGTTATTTTTCAAGGTACTGACTACACCTGTAGTCCGAACCAAGAGGAAGCTGGCTAGTGAGGTCGGTAGAATTTATGACCCGCTGGTTGGGTCATGCCAGTTTCGGTTTTCGCTCCATGAATGATCCAACGGGAGGTATGACATGCACGTTTTGACTGAGACGATCCACTTCCACTCTCCTTAGTTACCGATTGGTAGAACATTGCTAGGTCTATCGATACTCTCTCAGAGCTGAAGATTCCTCGTCACGTTCATATTTCTAGTCCCATTCAGTGGCTAGTAGGGTTTGTGGACGCCTCTGAAAAGGCATACGCAGCCGTTATTTATCATGTTTGCGCACCTTTGTGACTCGGCTAGTCATTGCTAGAGCTCGAATTGCCCCCATAAAGCAAGAATTTGTACCCAGGCTAGAATTGCCCGCTGCCGAATTGCTAGGAAAGATCATGAACAAGATTCGGCCACAGTTCGCTCATGCTCAATTGGTTGCATGCTCGGATAGCCCAATCCTTCTGTCCTGGCTCACAGCCGACCCTCCCCTGCTCTGGAAACTATTTGTGGGAAACCGTGTAGCCAAAACTCCATCTTGTTTGCCCCAAGAGCATTGGTTGATAAAAAATTAGCTCTGGTGGAACGGTCGCCATTGGTTACGCTCAGACCGGTCCTTGTGGCCTATTCGCAGAATTGGGCCTGATCTCAGTCAGACGAGTGTGGCTGAGGAGATCAGAATGGTCAAGTCACATGCCACCACTTTGGAGACGAGTGATGAGTTGGGGGCAAAATTCATCTCATTCAGTTGCCTTAGAAGAGTGGTTGTCTGGATCTTGCGTTTTAGACAAAACTCCCGCGGTCAAAGATATAGGTTTGCAACGGTTAGAACAGCACCTGTCGAACCACTTTCCACTGAAGAGTTGCGGGCAGCCGATCTAGTTTTAGTACGACGCGTTCAAAGTCGGCACTTCCAGGATATTCATTCCGCTCTAGACCGTTCCACTCCCCATGCCAAGCTCATGAAACAAATCGCTATATTTCGATCACGAGAGTGCATCATCCGAGTCGGGGGGGGGGGGGGGGGGGCTTGGAGCACAGCAGTAGCGCATTTGAGACTAAGCATCCAGCACTTTTGCCTGCCAAGGACCCGCTCACTCAACTTCTCATTCGTCAGGCCCATGAGAGCTGTTTGCATGTCGGTCCAAGAGCGACCCTAGCTCACCTTCGCACAAAGTTTTGGATTACAGATGGTCGGAATACGGTCGCCAGAATTCTTCAAAGTGCACCCTCTGTTTCTCGATAAAGCCCATACCCTTTCAACTGGAAATGGGCCAGCTCCCATCAGGGGGGGTTCAGGGAACGTTCATATTCGATCAGGTCAGCATTGATTACGCCGGTCCATTTTCGGTCTCTGTAAGTGGTCTCCGTGGAGCACGAGTAGTAGAAATGTACTTGGCTGTGTTCGTTTGCTTTGCCACCAAGGCTGTGCACTTAGAAGTAGTCATGGATTTGAGCACTGACAGTTTTCTGCAGTGCCTGGAAAGATTTATCGCTCGAAGGGGGGTGCCCTCTGTCCTTGGTCAGAAAACGGTCGCAATTTTTTGGGGGCAGCCAACCTCCTTAGGAATATTAGAATTGCTCTGGAAACAGGCGTATCGATCACGCTTGTTGAACGTTTAGTTGCTAGGGGGGGTGAGCTGGAAGTTCATACCACCAAGGGCTCCTCATTTTGGGGGTTTATGGGAAGCTGCGGTCAGGTCAGCAAAGCGACTTATTAGGGTAAATTTGCGCGATCGTACAGTCAATTTCCAAATGTTCAGCACTATAGTGGCTAGGGTCGAGGCCATCCTTAATAGTCGGCCTCTTGTGTTCCAGTCCGCTTCGCCAGATGATATTTTCTCGTTCTTACACCTGGCCATTTCCTCATCCAGAGACCACTTACCACTCTTCCGGAATATGAGGGCTGTCTGGACTCAGGCTCCCGCCTTATTCCCAAATGGAGGTTTGTGAGCCAGACAGTACAGGGTTTCTGGAAGAAGTGGAGTAAGGAGTACCTGCTCGATCTGCAGGCACGGGCTCCTGACCGACCCCCTGTTTTAAAAGATGTAGTGCTGATCATGGACGATAATCGTCCACCGCTCTCTTGGCCCATGGGCGTTATTACCGATCTTCATGCTGGTTCCGACGGTATTGTACAGGTAGCCAAAGTTAGTTTCACGAATGGAGAGCTGACACGTCCATTGGCCAAGCTTTGTCCCTTGCCCAAGGAGCAGTCCGAATGACTGGTGTCATGGGGGGGGGGGGGGGGGGGGATTTTCGGACGTGGAGGTACGGAACGCCCGAAATAGTGTGCCTGTTGTCCGCTTGAGCGCTAGCTTCTCTTAGCGGGTTCGGTCGGATCATGCTGCTTTTTGGGTCTTAGAACGAACGAATATAATTGTACGAATATTAGTAAATTGCATCAAGCTTCACGTCAGCCATAGACAGAGAAATTTTGATCCGACGGGTCAGAGTTATGAAATATGTTCTGTCATGTGGTTCCTTGGTTTTAGCAAACCTGAGCCGCTCTCGGACAGCAAGATAGCGTAGAACCTCCGAGTAAGAACGTTGTAGGGAAGAATTATGATTATAAAAATTGTTATCCGAGTCGATCGCTGTATATCGTTCTATTATTAAATACGTTCAAGTGAATTTCACTGGCGTTTTTCGTTCCCGAGTAAACACTAGGTACCAAAACAATCAATGGTAGGGCCAATCATATGTGTATACTCGCGTTCTGTCATACAGTAAGTACCTACCTACCTATCTATTTTATTTGTTCGATCAATATTTTCCAGATTGCTCCAGAGCCTGAAATTCCTCCGGAAGTTCAAGAAAGAATCGGCTTGTTAGAAAAGACTGTGAAATCCCTCCAGGTAAGCCCCATCCAATATTTGTGACGTATATATTTCCTGATTACATGAACGTAACAGTGGCACTAGAAAATTGATTGTCTGCATTCATCGTCAGGCAATTTCCCAGGTTTTTGACTCGTAAAAAATGAATTTTGGGAGCTGAAACTTCGTTAGAACCTAATTTTCCACTCTTTGGTCAAAATCGACTTAATATGCTGTCTCCTCGCCCTAAAAAAAAAACATGGAAAACGATATCTCAAAAGCTCATGTTACTAAACACCGAAAACCCCTATTTTTAAACCCATTTTTCACCATAACACTGTTAGGTACCTTCCCATCGGGCTGCATAGTTTCGGGACACAACTAGGGCCCAAATGGAGCTTGTATGTGAAAGAACGGATTTTTTAGACCGAAAATAAAGTAGATGTGGATGATACTGTGGACGGCGTGCGGTGGACGGACATTGCATTTCTGGAATCTACGCACCTTGAAACGTAAAAGAAGACATTTTGAAGGAGTGTTATAAAAAAAATTTGCTGAGCGAATACATCGTTGTATCATTCACAGAGTAATCAACCAAACGGGTTTAAAAAGCCTATCTCATCCATTCATTAACTTGTACGGAAAAAGCTCTACTTATGGTTGAAGTGAGTACCTTCTTCTGGAGTGTCAGCGACGAACTAATTTGCTACAAAATTGCCCTCTTGGAAGTTTTTCGAATATCGTTTTTGATGTCCGAGTATTTAACGATTTAAGGTTTGTTTTTCGAGGAATAATCCTGGGCGAATGGCGGGCCCAGAGGAAGAATTTCGGTGATTCGAATCTCCGATGAAGATGGTGCGAACTTTCAAATTCAAGGCAACGGCCTTATCAGGTGGAATAAACCGGTTCCCGTGAGATCACCGAAGTTAAGAAACCTCGAGCGTGATTGGTACTTGGATGGGTGACCGCCGTGACACGTGGTGACACGTCCAAGTATGACCCATGTAGCTGTTGGGCGAACCCCTCTCCACTCAAGGGGGCGAGGCAATGAGTAGCCAAGTTAAGAGCGAAATGATCAGATCGAATTCTGATCCTCCATTGGAGGACAGCTGATCACGCCCGCGACGCTGGCAGGGCAGTCGGACGAAAAGCCCCAGCCCGAAATGGCTGTTACTTTACTTTACTTTACTTTCAAATTCAAGGATGGCTTGAAGAAATCCGCCGTTGATCCAGGACGAAGCAGGAGGACATGTCCTTAGATTGTCTGATTAATTGAGGTCTGATTAATCTAATAATTTGTAGGTCGATGGACGAATTTGCAGGGTTTGTTTCCTATCAGTGGGGGATCGAAATCACCTGAAGGCGCCTGTGGTGGCGCGCATGTAGACTTGAACCTATTGGCGCTATCCATATTTTTTAACGCATGGAACATTCCTGTATTCCACCTCAATGTTTCACTGATGTCAATGTCTAATCCATTGAATAGTGGCAAGGACCACCTTTCGATGTTTCTCAGTCTATTAAGATCTATGTTGTTGTTGTTTTAGGATCAATTAAGCGAAAAAAGCTCAAAATTGAGTCAGAGAAACGACAACTATTCAGAACTGCTCATGAAGTTCAACCATATGACAGAGCGTCTCTTATCGACGGATCAGGAGTTCAAGCTCACCCTCGCCCGTGTCAAAGAAGAGTATGAAGACCTCGAGGGGGTCCTGAGAGGGAAGATGAAGACTTACCAAAACCTCAACAAACAGCTAGAGCTTGCGTAAGAATTTCTAAAATCGCAAGTCTCTAGTCAGTTTCAGAATACTGCAGCTTGAAGCACGATGTTCATCTTTTCACAACGTGTATGTGTATGTATTCATGTAGTCTTAAAAAATCGTGCCTAACACCGATAACCGTATTTTTTTTCTAGGTTGAACGAGAAGGAAGCCGAACTCTCTGACTTGAAAGACAAACAGAAGGAGTACGATGCGATGAAAGAATCGTACTCTGAGCTCCAGAACAAGCTGGAGGACACCACCAAGTCCGTCGATCATCTGAATAAGATGACCATAAAATTGAAAGAAAGACTGAAAGCCATCAGGAATGAACGTGATTCCCTCTTAAAAGTGAGTGTCTCGTTTACGAGTTTCCCAATTCTACAGGTCAAATGAACTGTGGCCTACGTGTCAGTATCAACTTTACATGCCCATGTTTGTGGGTTAGCGATTGTTTCTCCTTGGGGCACCAACTCTTGCCTCCTGCTGCCTCTGTTATTTAATAACGAAAAA
This sequence comes from Leptopterna dolabrata, assembly GCA_954871275.1. Lineage (NCBI taxonomy): Eukaryota > Metazoa > Arthropoda > Insecta > Hemiptera > Miridae > Leptopterna > Leptopterna dolabrata. The sequence continues at coordinate 33,712,232 of OX940988.1, read as the reverse complement.
TCATGTCCATGTTTGATATACCTAACACAAAGTGGGGAAAAGTTCCAATGTACGGCATGACCATATGAGCGAATTTTCGAAACATTTCATATGAATGTAATCTAAATTGTACTATTAATTATAATAGTAACTATCAGGAAACCTAAATACTAAATTGAACTGGCTGTAGAACGGTGGTAGGAACAGAAGCCACAAAAAATTCGCACTTGATAACGGCAGTTTCATAAATGTCTTATTGGTACGAGCCTGTTTCATGCGTCTCTGTGTCTTTGTCATATAATTATGTTCATTGAAACGATTTGTCTGACGATGAATGTCATCGCTACCCTGGAACCCGTCTTGAAATCTTCAACTCCGCTTCTAACAAAGCATCACCCCAGCCACTCCATTCTCAAGATTGGACACGAATTTTCATGACCTGATTGTGAATCACATGGGACAGAAAAAAACATAAGGGCAACCTCCTATATCCACCTTGTTCTCGCTTGGGGTCGAATGTGATCCGCGACATGGGCTCAACCGTGGGAACCAAAAGCACGAACTCTGATGCTGTCGTTAGGAATGGTGAAGAATACGATCATGAGAAGGTCTGGAGGTTTAGTCGATTATGAGGAGCACGCATGCACACACACACACACACACACACACACAAACTCATGAATTATATAGGTAATAGGATTATGTAGGTATCGCGTCATATTTGGTGGCGTAGCTGTTCTGATTGGTAGGTAACCACCGGAGATTATTATGAATGAGAATTTCGATTAGGTTCATTCACTGCCATACATATTTCTAAGTTGAATATTTTGATTGTTGAAATAAATAAGCCTCGTGGGCCACTAAAATTTTGACCTCATCGCTGCAATAGCTTCTTTCCCTCGAAAGTTCGCTGGAAGTGGTCTGAAAGAGGAAATTCGATGGAATATAGAATGAAAACATTTTTAGACTGAACACTAAAAAAAACTTCGATTTTGGTCCAAGTTTAACCATATATTCATAAATTTGCTATGTTCACACTTTGTTCACATTTCGCTACATGTACGTCGTTAATTTCAGGCACGTGAAAGCTCAGAGCCCGTAGAACCCCTCAAACAGAAAATTGCTGAACTGGAAGCCGAACGAGATAAGCTGCTCGAGGTAAAACATTATGAATGGTAGCTGAGCCGTCAAAGGTGGCCTAGTGGGCTAATGTGTTGGTGCCTAAATCCGGTGGCCCGGGTTTGACTCCCAGCTGAGATACGAAATTTTCTCAGGGAGGGTTCAGCATTTTTGCTTGTTAAACCGTAAATATTGTGATTTGAGATACTAGAAAAACGCTGCAAAGTCCTTGTCACATGAGTTTATTATTTTATTGGACATACCTACAGAAATGTTGGCTGTTCATTCCAAAGAAAAACGGAGTTATTGAAAAATAGTCTATTTCCACTAATACACGAAAAACGCAAAAACACTGTTATACCGGTTTCGGTGGTCAAACCATCGTCAGTAACACACAATAACCATCGTCAGTAACACACAATAGTTATTGTGTGTTACTGACGATGGTTTGATAACCGAAACCGGTATAACAGTGTTTTTGCGTTTTTCGTGTATTAGTGGAAATAGACTATTTTTCAATAACTCCGTTTTTCTTTGAAATGGGTTTCCACGATTTCGTCGCGAGTGGTTTAGTTCGTGGCTGTTCATTTTTGTTTCTTTCACGTGAAATAATTGAAATAGCTATTTCTGATGGTTTTCACCATTTTTGGCCCCTAAAACACGAATTAGGTACTAAGCTCCTTTTTTCAATTTATCTTTATCATTGATAGTGCCATCTAATCGTCTTGATCCACGTGTTGACACTTTTTCAAGTGTAGTTGTACAAAATTATGGTAATTTCAGAGGATTTTCCAGATTTTTGACTCATAAAAAATCAATTTTGGGAGCTGAACATCTGGTACAACCACAATTTTCCACTCTTTGGTCAAAATCGACTTCATATTCGGTCTTCTCGTCCCCAAAAACATGAAAAACGATACCTCAAAAGCTCATTTTACCAACATGTTGCTAAAACGCAAAAAGTACCTATTTTTACACACATTTTGAGTCATAACACCCCTGGGTATATTCCGATCGGGCTGCAAAGTTTCGGGACACAACTAGGGCCCAAATGGAGCATGTTTGCGAAAGAACGAATTTTTTATACCGAAAATAAAGCCTGTACACGTGATACGGCGTATGGCGGACGGACATTGCATTTTGGTTTATTATTCTGTGAATAATACACCTATGTATTCGCTCAGCAAAAAATTTTTATAACACCCCCTCAAACTTTTTTCTTTTCCGTTTCAAGATGCGTAGATTCCAAAAATGCAATGTCCGTCCGCCGTATCACGTCTACAGGCTTTATTTTCGTTCTAAAATATTTTTATTCTTCCGCACACATGCTCCATTTGGGCCCTAGTTGTGTCCCGAAACTTTTCAGCCCGATCGGAATATACCCAGGGGTGTTATGAGTGAAAATGTGTGTAAAAATAGGTACTTTCTGCGTCTTAGCAACATGTTGATAACATGAGCTTCTGAGATATCGTTTTCCATGTTTTTGGGGACGAGAAAACCGAACATGAAGTCGATATTGGCCAGAGTGGAAAATTGAGTTCTACCAAATGTTCAGCTCCCAAAATTGGTTTTTTATTAGTCAAAAACCTGGAAAATTGTCTGAAATCACCATCAATGTGTATAATAACATTAGAAAAAATGTAAACAGGTGAATCAAGACCATTAAATGGCACTACCAATGATCAAATATGATCTGGAAAAAAAAGAAAAAAAAGCGTACCCATCTCATGTTTTGGGGGCCAAAATTGGTGGAAATCATCAAAAATAGCTATTTAAATTATTGCGCATGAAAGAAACAATAAATGAACAGCCAATGAGAATCTCTAGAACTCCAATAGAATAATAAACCCATGTGACAAGGACTTTGCAGCGTTTTTGGAATCTACACACCTTGAAACGGTAAATGAAAAATGTTGAGGGGGTGTTATACAAATTTTTTGCTGTGGGAATACATAGGTGTATTATTCACAGAATAATAAACCAAAAGTGTCAACACGTGGATCAAGACGATTAAATAGCACTACCAATGGTCGAAGATAATTTGGAAAAAACAGGAGCGTACCTAATTCGTGTTTTGCGGGCATAAATTGGTGGAAACCATCAGAAATATCTATTTGAATTATTTCACATGAAACAAACAATAAATGAACAGCCAACATTTCTGTAGGTGTTTCCAATAGAATAATAAACCCGTGTGACAAGGATTTCGCAGAGTTTTTGGAATCTACGCACCTTGAAGCGTAAAAGGAAAAATTTTGATGGGTGTTATAAAAAAAGATCACATAGGTCATTCACAGAATAATAAACCAAAATGGGTATAAAATAGGTATTTTGGTTTATTATTCTGTGATACACCTATGTAATCGCTCAGCAAAAAATTTTTATAACTCCCCCTCAAAATTTTTCCTTTTGCGCTTCAAGGTGCGTAGATTCCAAAAATGCGATGTCCGTCCGACCGGCATTATTTTTGGTCTAAAAAATTCGTTCTTTTTTTCACATGCTCCCTTTGGGCCCTAGTTGTGTCACAAAACTTTGCAGCCAGATCGGAATAACCCAGGGGTGTTATGAGTGAAAATGTGTGTAAAAATAGGTAAGTACTTTTTGTGTTTTAGTAACATGTTAGTAACATGAGCTTTTGAGGTACCGTTTTCTATGTTTTTTTATGACGAGGAGACCGAATATGAAGTAGATTTTGACCAGAGTGGAAAATTGAGGTTCTAACGAAATTTCAGCCTTATATTTACGTTAAATTTTGGTCTAAAATCATCGTTCTTCCTTACGCAGTTTGGGTCCCCATTTGGGAACACATTTGGGCCATAGTTGTGCTCCGAAACACGCCAGCCCGATCAGCATACACTCAGGGGTGTTATGGGAGAAAAGTGGGTGTTTCGTGGGTTTTCGAGGTTTTCTGACGTTTTAGAGTGAATTATCGTTTTCCATGGTTTTTAGGGCGTGAAGACCGAATATTACGTTGTTTTTTTACCGAAGAGTGAATAATTGAGGTTCTAACGAAGGTTAAGCTCCCGAAATTCTTTTTTTATCAGTCAAAAACATGGGAAATTGTCTGAAATCACCATAAATTTGTATAATAACACTAGAAGTAGTATCAGCAGGTGAATCAAGGCAATTAAATGGTACTATCAGTGATCAACGATTAAAAAAGGCGAGCCTAATTCTTGTTTTTGGGGGCCAAAATTGGTGGAACCATCAAAAATAGCCATTTCAATAATTGCACATGAAAGAAGCAATAACTGAACAGCCAAAATTTCTGTACGTAAGTCCAGTAGAATAATAAACCCATGTGACAAGGACTTGGCTGCGTTTTTCTTTACGTTTCAAGGTGCGTAGATTCTGAAAATGCAATGTCGTTCCGCCGTATACGCCATCCGTCTAATCAACCATATCTACTTCAGTTTTCGGTCTAAAAAATTCGTTCCTTCGCAAACATGCTCCATTTGAGCCCTTGTTGTGTCCTGAAACTTTCAGCCCGATTGGAATATACGCAAGGGTGTCATGGGTGAAAAATGGGTTTAAAAATAGGGTTTTTGGTGTTTCAGTAACAAGTGCTTGTGAGGTATTATTTTCCATGTTTTTTATGATGAGGAGACCGAATATGAAGTAGATATTGACCAGAGTGGAAAATTGAGGTTCTAACGAAATTTCAGCCTTAAATTTACGTTAAATTTTGGTCTAAAATCATCGTTCTTCCTTACACAGTTTTGGTACAAGTTTTGGGATACATTTGGGTTCTAGTTGTGCTTCGCAGCTCGGCCGCCCGATTGGAATACACCCGGGGGTGTTACGTGGGAAAAATGAGTTTAAAATTCGGTTTTTCGAGGGGTTTTTGAGGTTTTAGTGAACATGAGCTTGTGAGGTATCGTTTTCCATGTTTTTAGGGCGAGAGAAAGGAATATGAAGTTGATTTTGACCAAAAAGTGAGGAATTGAGGTTCATTGGGAGCTGAACCTCAATCAAAAACCTGAGTAATAATTGTCTGAAATCACCATAAATTTGTATAGTAACACTAGAATACTTAGTATCAACAGGTGAATCAAGATAATTGAATGGCCATATCAAGTTTGCAGGGGTGTTATAAAATTTTTTGCTGAGTGAATACATAGGTGTATCTATTATTCACAGAATAATAAACCAATCGAAATTTAACTTTCTCGTCATTGGATTTGGGATCTACTACGTAAAAAATCTGAGGAGTTGCCGTGTGAAATGGGTTGTTTGGTGGGGGGGGTGTCTTGAGGACACCTTTGGTTTTGGCCTATGATCCCGGGCGCACTCCCAAGGAGTGTGGCTAACGCCAGAGGGACTGGGGGGCCTGCTATATCATCAAGAGAGAGTGGCATTGAAGGGACAGCGGCACAGAAGACCAGTAAAATTGCGATGGGCCTGAATGGCCTTAGATGCAATCTCAATCCACTCTGATACAGCAAGTTTTGGCCTAAGAGGTAAATCAAAGTTAGTGGTGTTTTCTTGTTTTTCAGTTTTATGATTTTTGTGTTTGGATTCCAGATTGTCCATGTTATGCTTTCCCATTTTCTTCATTATTTTGTTTCTTTACTTTTGGTTATACCTTGCTTGTTAATTTATGTTTTCATGTTTTTTTTGTTTCCCTTGACAGGAGAGGAAGACATACGAAGATGTTGAGTTACTTAAAAATAGAATTACTCTCTTAGAAGAGGAAAAAGGTAACCTTCAGTTGCAAGTCGTAGATCTAGATGAATTGAAAGGTAACGTTTCAAAACTCTTGTTACATTATTTATATTAGTGGTGGTGGTTGTTTTATAGACCGTCGATTAGTTTTGTTGTTAAATTTGAAGTTACATAAATTTTTGCTGCGTGAAAAAACTAGTTTAAATAGCCAAATGGGATATGCGCATGGTTCACAATAGCGGTTTATATTATTATTTTAATGAAACTAGATTCGATTCTGAGAACTTTGAAACCAACCGCACTGTCCTACGATGTTCTTTTTCCATGATTTTTTCAAACTATCCAGCATTTCTGATGTCATACTGGGCAGGAGGGTCCTGCCCATGCGAGAAGGGTGCAATGACGTCAGAACTTCTGAAATCTATGAAAAATCATGGAAGAACTACGTATTGTAGGACAGTTCGGTTGATGTCAAAATTCTCGTGATGGAATCAAGAGTGGAAACCCTGTCATCCGAGGTGGTCGGGGCATAGACAACATCGGTTAGTCGAAAACATCGGTTAATAGAAAGGTCCAAAAAGTATGTAGTTTTTATTAAAAAAGGTAATGTTTTATAGTAGGTACATACAAGATATACGAGTAGAAACTGCATTACATGTATGTACGTAATTTATGTACGTGCATCTGCATTATATGTACGTAATATCATTGGTACAATCGTCATTTTGTTACATATCAAAATATTGTGTAATTTTCTTTTGATGGGGAGATGTAAGTACAAGATAACGTATTAGGCGTAAACAATGAACTGAACTCTGAACCTCGGATAGTAGAATATTGGCAGCAAATTCTGGGAAAACCGTCTGTTAGTCGAATGCCTGATTCACTCCATTTCAACCTCGGTTAATCGAAAGCTCAGATAAGCAATACTCGGATAGTAGGGTATCTGCTGTACTTTCATTTTAAAAAATTAAATAAATACGTGCGTATACCCCCTTAGTATTGATCAGATCGTATAAATTTTGAAGTATTTTGCCTGAGTTGAACTGTAGATTGAGATGGAGGGCTTTTAGTGAGTTATCTAGCTGCCTCTGTACTCCGGCCATTGAGAGTAGTATGGAAACTAGTGTGGTATCCGTGGTGCATAACCTTTTTCCGTATCGTTTGAATAAGCCCTGATACTTGTGGAAACACAATTATATAGAATGAATCGTGGTGGTGCATAACTGATTGACCTTGATCCCATTCATTTCGCTTCTGAAGAGCTCAAAACTATCGCTGAGCTCTCGACCTTTGAGTGAACCCCTGGAACTGGTACTATTCCAGTATGCATGCTACCTTTGTTTGCCTGGCGATAATGGTGAACGACATCCAAGTTCAACTGCTTCCTGTGTTCTTCTATCTAATAACTAAAACTTATGCTCGTCCAGATGGTATTCTTCTCAAGTAGGTATCTCATAAAAATAATTATCATTATAACTTCAACCCTTCAAAGCGGGTAAGGATGAAACTTAATTACTGCATTGTACCTTTGGTTCATGTTAACGATTGTTCTTTACATATTGAAGGTTGAGGCTTGAGATGATGTTAAAATCACGCTAGTTTTCCCACTACTAGGTACTTGAATGTTTTCTTTAAATCTAATAACTTCAGTGGAAGGAATTGATGCTATATGCCGATGTTTGTTGACCCAAATTTGTATTTGCAGTGAAAAGGAACATAACTATTGATATTGTAGGTATTTTTGTATGCTTGTTGTCGTTATAAAAACTTTATAAATTCCGTTTTACTCTTTTGAAATATTTTAACTCCCTTGTCAATCTCTTGCAGAGTCGGCAGAAAGCTACAAACTCCTCTTAGAAAATGTAGAAAAAGAGAAGACGGAGTTGCTAAGTACACTTCGTACAGTCAAAGAACAGAATGCCGAATTAATTAGTGGTAAAAATTTATTTATTTTAATAGTTAGATGAGATTTGATTTAGGCTCACAGGTTAGAATTTCGTTATTGGGCTGTTAACTGAAATGTCCAGAATGAAATTGATTGAATGGAACATTATGACCAATTGTTTTATTTTATGATATTTGAATTTTGCAGGCAAAGAATCCATCAAACAACTCTCGCATGATCATGAAGCTGCGATTGAGAAGTTGAGAAATGAGTTGCAGGATGTGACTGGAGAGAAGATAACTTCAGTGATGAGATACGTGGAACTGGAAGAGCAGTTGGCAGCTAAAGAGAAGGAAGTTTTCAATCTGAAGGGTTCCTTGAGGATGTTGGAGGCTGAGAAAATAGAAACGTCGAGGCAGGCTGAGGAAAAGGGCGATAGGGATTCTGAACTCCTGATGGACTATAATGTGAGTAACGGGCTGGCTGTGAAGCTGACGGTTTTGGAAAATGAGTTGGAGAACTGCAAGGAGAGAGAAAGAGCTTTGACTGTGACTGTGAGCCAGCTGGAGGATCTGAGGAGTGAGCTGGAAGCTAAGCTTCACACTGTGCTCACAGAAAGGGACAATATGAGGATTGAGGAAGCGGAAATCATGGGAAGAGAATCCCACTTGTCGGCACTGCTTGCTGAGAGAGATAGCATCAAGGCTAATCTGGAAGAGAGGCTGTCCGTTGCTCTGCAGAATCTGTGCCAGCACGAGAAATTGGCTGCTGACCTTCAGGAAAAACTAACAAATGCGATATCAGAGAATGAAAAACTATCCAAAGCTCTGTCTGAGAAAGATACGTCTAAGGCCGCCACGAGTGATGCAGACTCCACAGCTCAGAAACTGAAGAAGTTGGCTGCTATGTACAAGAAGAAATGTCAAGAAATGGAGGGTGAGATAGAGCAGCTGAAAGCCTCTTTGAATAAAAGGGCTGATGATTGTTCAATACTGGCTTCTGAGAGAAGCTGCCTTGAGCATGACGTGCTCAATAGCGCGAGCAGGTATCAACAAATTTTCAATGAGACGACACGACTCGAAAATGAACTTTCCGAACTCTACGCCTTCATCAACGAATTTAGAAACGTTCCTCTCGATAGAATTGTGGGAGTTGTTGATCCAAGTAAAGTACGAGATGTTCTCACATCATTGAGTGCCTGGTCTAGCCGCACCGGAATCCACCTACCGCCAAGCGAGTATGTACCCCCTACAGTAGATGCCTCGAAAATCGAAGAGTTGCAAAAGGTCATTGCACTGAATGAAGAGACGATAGAAGAGTTGGAAAGAGAGAAAAATCATTTGAACGATTTGGTTGTGGCAGCGAATGAAGAATTGAAGATGCTCAGAGAGCTTTACGATAAGGAAGCAGGGAAAAATGAACAGTTTTACACAGACTTGATGGGTCTTGAAAGTGAAATGAGTCAAGGCAAATCCGACTTGATCAGCCGCCTCGAAGAAGTAACGACAGCTTTGCAAGGGCGTGAGAACTACATCGAAATACTCGAGCAAGACATTGTCAGTATGAAGTCGAAGATGTTTTCAATAGAATCCGGCATGGATGATAGGCATCGAGAGCTGAAAGACAGAGCACAGATGATGATTTCCAAACTAGAAGAGGCAGAGCTGATGTCATCAACTTTTGACAAGTATAAAGTTGAAGTTGAGAAGATGATGGCTTCATTGCAAGAGTCCGAAGCGTGTTTGAAAGATCAGTTCATCAGTGTTCAAGTGCAGCTTGAGGAAGCCCAAGAAGAAGCGAGCGCTGCCAAGCTGAGGAACTCTATTCTTGAAAAAGAGAAATCTGAATTAGAATCCCGGTTAAATGAAATGCAACGAGAACTTGAAACTCTACGAGACATCAGGTCAGCATACAATAATACCCTGGATGAAATAGAGAAGTTGAATGGTGGTCTGAAAGAAGCTATGGAAGGATTTGAAGCAAAGAGCGAAAAACTTGTTCTGTTAGAGTCAGAACGGGAAGCTTTGATCAACAAACTAACGGATCTTGAAGATGCTTTTGGTGATCTTGAGAAGAAGCTTGAAAACTCAGATGACATTAATATGTCGTTCAGGTCGCAAGTTGAGGTACTGTCTCGGCAGCTGGACGAGACCAAAGTCAAGCTCAATGAATCTCAGCAGGAATTGAATCATTTGCAGATGTCACAGGCTGGGAATGATTTGCTGGCTAAAGAAATGTCAGAATTGACCAACTCTTACGAGGAGAAAATTGGCGTTCTGGTGACTTCCAAAGAAAAACTTGAAGAGCTGTTGTTTAGTAAGAATAACGAAGTTGGGTTTTTGCAAAGTAATATCACACAAATGGAAGAGGAGTTGCAGAGGGTGAAGCAAGGGTGTGAGAGTAGGATTCAAGCGTTGGAAGCTGCATCTCACCAGCAGTTGCAGACAGTTATGAGCGAATTTGAAAACTTGAGGCGATCTCGGCAGGAGATAAGTGGCAGTAGGGGTGAAACTGTCAGGATGGATGCCTTGGTTCAGTCTAGCCAGTCGTCACCATTGCACAGGGACATGCGAAGGTTGGTTCCTGGTGACTCTATGGAAAACCCATTTGCCGATATCAAAGATGAAGAAGACGGTTGGGGATGGATGGGAGCTGAAAATGTGATGCCGGAAGTCGAAGCACCACAAGTACAAGATTCTGCCAGAATAGCCGAACTCACAAATACCATTCAGCAATTGCAAGTTGAAAAGGACACAGCTTTGCAACAGCTGGAAGCCATGAAAGTAAACTACAAGAAGGTTCTGAAGAAATTGAAAGACATGAAATCAGAACAGGCTAAAGTTGTGACCAAAGGAGGATTCTCAGATTTAGATCTCGTTCTACAGGAGGAGCTGAGAAGTGAAAATGACGTGTTGCAGGGGAAAATGAGTGAATTGAGTAAACAGTTCGAATCACTCAAAAAAGAGAAGGAAATGCTGACAAATCGCGTTGATACACTGACCACAGCGAACGAACAGTTGGTAGATATGAAAGAGCGTCAGGACATAGAAGTGCAAATGTGGCAGAAGAGAAGTTCTGAACTAACCAACCAAGTGCAGAACCTGCAGTGGTCACTGGAGGCATTAAGATCCGAAAACCCTACTGCAAATAATCCAGAACTGTCTTTGAAACTCCTTGCCTTGGCCTCTGAGAATGAAGAGCTGAAAGGCCTGCTGTTAGGAAAGAAAGCAGAGATAAACCAGGCACTTGATAGGGAGCAGGATTTGGAGCAGGAAATTCAAGATCTGAAGGAATGTCTGACGAAACTTGAAAAAGCTGTTGCTAGTTCTGAGAATTCCGTTGAAATCACTCCTGTTGTAAGTTCCGCAGTGCTGTTGCAGGCACCAGATAATTTTGAACTTGTGCAGGAACTTGATGCTTTGGCTGCCGAAAACGGTGAACTAAAAAAAGAGTTATTGGCGAAGAAAGAAGAAATCAACCAAGCTCTTTCTAGGGAGCATAGTTTGAACCAGGAAATTCAGACTTGTAAGGAACGTTTACTAGCTCTGGACAGGCCTTTGGAGAAGCCTGTTGTGAAAGAAACAGCTCCAATAGCAAGTGCAGCAGTGTTGTTTCAAGGGACTGCTGCTGCTTTGGATGATGTTTTCTCTACTTGGAGTTCTTTTGATCAGCCAGCCAATTCTCCACCTGCGTCAGTTGAAGAATTGGCAAGAGAGAAATCCAAACTGGAAGGCGAGGTTTCACGTCTTCAACGTGACTTTGAGTCCTTGAAATCGGACAAGGACCAACTCGAGCACAGAGTGACGTTCCTGTGGCAGCAGAATTCCGAGCTGGCAAAACGTATTGAAGAGCAAAACGCGTTCCCTGATGAGGAGCAAGGAAAGAAAGTCCACGAGCTGGAGAAGCAAGTTGCATCACAGAAAGCTTACTACGACGAGCAAGTGAAAGAATTGGAAGAAAACTTTCAAAAAGCTCTACTTGAGCGGGATGAAGACAATGCCCATTTGGTTTGCACTATTTCCGCAAAAGAGCAAGCTCTTAAAAACGCCACTCAGGAGCTCCAGTCTCTGAGGGAGCAGCACTCGAATGTTGTGGAACTTCATGACAAACTGCTGGAGTGCCAGAAGGAAAACAGTAGTCTCAAATCGGAAATTGAAGGACTGAGGGATTACCTGAACGTTAGTCGTGAGTCGAGTGAAAATGAGCACTTGAGCGTTATCCAGAGTTTGAGGAGTCAGATTTCAGTTCTGGAAGATGTGAATGCGAGAGTGACCGGGATTTTGAACGAGAAGGAGGTAGAGCTTCAAAAAGCCATTCAATGCTTGAAAGAGAAAGACGATGAGATTGATAGTTGTAAACAGAAACTGGAGCATTGTGCTAAGCAAATTGAGGAAATGAAGGGCGGCAATGAAGATACTGATAGGATTCGAGTTTTGACTGAAATTGAACATTTATCTCGACTGGTGGCTGATTATGAGGTAACTATTAAAAATCAGCTGGAACATCTTAGCGACAAGGATAGGATAATTCTAGAGTTGCAAAATGAGATTCGGTGCTTACAGTCGTTGGCAGAGTCAACTGGTTATGATTGTGGCAAGGGCGAGGAGAGATTGAGGAGTAGCATCGGGTTTTTGGAGCAAGAGCGTCTAAGATTGGAGGGATTGGTGCAAGAGCGACTCTCGGAAGTCGCCAAGTACGAGACCGAGGTCGTGGAATTAAAAGGCGCAATGGGCAAAATGTCAAAGGAAGACGTCAACACGTATTTGGCAATGATTGAGGAAAAGGACAAGGAGATCAACAGGCTGACAAAAGCTGTGGTGGATATCCAAGAGCGCCTGTTGCTGTCTGAGCAGGGCAAGCTGCAACCTGACTTGCGGACCGTCCAAGCCAAATTGGACCAGGCTTTGTACCATCTGCACTCGAGAGACGTCAAGATAGAAGAGCTCACTATGGAAATCATGCAGGTTTGTATAATTTTGGATTCTCTGGTCCCTCTCACATTTTGATTGTAAAGAGATGGAAACCATCCGAGTTGAACTCCAAATGATATTAAACAGATCTGCATTAGGTAGTTCAGGACATCCAAGTACAGGATCTGCATTGGGTAGGTCAAGACATCCAAGCACAGGATCTGCATTGGGTAGGTCAGGGGGCCTATTCACTAAGCCAAAGAGGCGTCTCTTTTCGGTCTCTCTTTTGGCAAAAGAGATTTTATAGCATCCATGACATGGTTATTCAGCAACTTCTGAAAGAGAGAGTTGGCGGCCATCTTGGCATTTTCGATCTCTTTCAGAGAGACACCTAATTAGGTCTCTTTCTCATTTCTGTTGGTTTGATTAGTGATATCATGTATCATCCTTCGTTCACCACTACCATATCCGTCATTGTTATGTATATTTTTAATCTCTTAAAGTAAGTCGATTGTTCATTAAAAATACATACATATTATCAATTCTAAGTATGGGTTGAGAGCTATTCAGTAAAATAGACGAACCTGGGAGACATTGGAAGAGATGGTCTCCCGAGGGAGACCATCTCTCCCAGGAGATTTTCAAATATATAATCTCTTTTCACTATCTCTTTTAGTGAATAGGCCCCCAGGACATCCAAGCACAGCATCTGCATTGGGTAGGTCAAGACATCCAAGCACAGGATCTTCATTAGGTAGGTCAGCACATCCAAGCACAGGATCTGCATTGGGTAGGTCAGAACATCCAAGCACAGGATCTGCATTTGGATATTCTAGGATTTAAGTACGGTAAAAAATTAGGGACTGTGGAAGTTGTCCGAGAGGATTGAAGTAACAGATTATTTAGAATGGTTTTCCCACATTTTCTCGTTCTGCAGAACGAGAATGTATCTGTTTTTATAGTGAAGAAATGATAAGGGTTCACTTGTTGGTTCGTCATGTCAGCTCGACCTCACAACTAATACACTTTTCACGCTTCGCAGCTTCTCGAAGAAAGGGATTCCCTCCAGTTCAGGCTGAGCGACGCCTTGAGATGGAGCGCTGAACCTTCGAAACGGGATTCACAGAAATCTCCGGTGACGACTACAGAAAAGTGAGTTGTACTCGCCACAGTCAGGCATCAAGCTAGATAATGTAATCAGAACTTGCGCCATAACGCCGCTTACTATGTGGTATTTATCCAAAGATTGAGCGAACTACATGCTGGCTACAAGAAGGACCCTGTTGTACAAACTGAGCGAGAGGCCCGCCATGTTCAGCACATGCAATTATACACTGAAGATCCTTCCAGTAAGTCCAACTATATTCTGTACAAGGTTATTTACCCGTGGGTTGCACAGGATAGTACCTATTAAATAATTTGGATAAGTATTGGTAACACATAAAACCCACCTAATGAGTCTGGGATGTACATTTACGTTTAGCAGGCGAAGAAGAAGATATAGGTACGTTTGTTTACAACTAACTGAAATTAGTTGTAATATAAGCGTTACGTTTTATTACAATTAATTAGTTTAATATAAACGTTACGTTTATATTACAATTAATTTCAGTTAGGTTTACTGACCACATTATCATTGTTAAGCGGTCAACGGTAGTTGAAGATGCAGGTTTTGTCATTTTAGAGGTGTAACTCAAAAGGAAAAGAAAACTCAAAAATTGAACTGATCAATATTAAGGACCCTCTGTCCCTCTGACCCTCAAGAGGATGGCTCTTTCTCTTGAGATTGGCACATTCGAATGCTACTCATCCAAATTCCTCAAGGATCGGAGAGACACAGAAGATATGTGGTCTTCTCGTTGTCTCATGTTGCAAATGGAGCATTCATCTCTTTGGCTTGAGCCGTGTAGTGTTGTGTTTGTGTTAAACAGCCATCGAGCCTCGTACATTCCAGAACCACCAGTCCGTCTCACAAACCTCTCGCACTTTATTTGAGGATATAGTTCTCTGTAAAGTGTATACATACGACTCAAGATTCATTCTTTGCTCTTTGCTTGAAGCTCGTGATTTTTTCTTCGTGGTAGATCACAAGGATAAAAATGTTACGGTTAATTTTTACAATAAAGATTTCTTGCTATTAAAAAAAAAAAAAAAAGGTGTTGGGGGGAAAAGGCGGAGGAAAATGCTTCCTTCCAACGTTGTTTACCTCTCTAGTGATATCACGGAAATCATTGTTAAATACTACATCCCTAGGTGAGAAAATGCTTAAGTCAAAATGAAGTATATATGTATATTTCCATAGGCATAGGGCTTCTGAATACAGCAAACCTACATGCTGTTTCAGTTCCTGGTCATGTAATAGGTACTTACTGTGTTTTTCTTGTATTTTTCAGCTATCAAAGAAGAAAGTATTGTTGATTACGGCATTTTCAACTGGTTCTTTGGCGGGAGGTATGCTTATCATTTACTTCAAGTAGGCTAATCCTAATTGTACTGTTTTATATTAATTTAATTCAAGGGCAAGTAGGCAATATGTAGAATCCAAAAATTTGCTGTATGACCATTACACTGGTTGTTGGTGGGAAAACCAACAGTGCTCTTCTGTTGGTTTGATTGTATCCAGACCTCATTTCGCCCATGGCAATCACTACTGGCTGGGGATGGGTATCGATGTCTCAGAAACATGGATTTTTTATTTCAAAACATCGATTGATTTTTCGTTTTTCCCAGTTCTTCCGCATTTTTGATGAATTATCGATTTTTACTTGAAACATCTCAGAATCGTCCATCATGTCAGCAATCACTACTAATTATTTACCACTATTATTTGAATTACTAACAATCACTGTTATTTGAATCACCGTCTACATATATACAACATACAATGTCAAGGAACATGAATAGTTACTATTACCTATCATGTATATAGGTACCTGTTACCCACCACCCATGTCTTTCATAAAATTTTTATCTTACTAATATATTTTGTGCAAATTGAATTCAACGTTCACACATACGTATTTGAAAGCCAGTCGCCATGCCACTAAGATTCCCGAGGGAAAAATCGACAAGCGGATGCTCCCATGCAACATAGGGAATCAGATCAGCAAATCCTCAGATTGTCGGCTTGAGGTCGGCGAGGAATATGTGTGTAAGGAGTATGAGAGTGTGGTTTGTGTTTTGTGTTGTGTGTTGTTTTAGCTGTGTGACTTGAGCGAGTGTGTGTGTGTGAATGAGGGGACCGAAGGAGTGGTTGGGGGGCCTGCTGACCTCGGGGAGGCAGCAGGCAACCTTTATATAATTTTGTTGGTTTTTCATTTCTGGCAGTTTATTAATTTCATTTTGTTTATTTTCTTAGGGCTGTCGGCCTCCTGGCCTAAGAAAGCCTTAACAGACCGGTGCCAGGAGGCCATATTAGGTAGGGTGGGCCCGGGGCCGGTAGGTTCTCCCCACCCTATCGGTCTAGAATGATGAGTGATGTATGTTTGAGCTTGTATGTAATTCATTGTGTGGTGTGCAAGTAATTTATAGAATGAATGGCTAAGTTATTCTGAATGCGTGGAAACTAATGTATGAAGTGAGAATGTGATACTTTGAAAACAGAGCTGTGATATCAACAACATGTAAGCCTGCCGATGACGGAAGAACCGTGAGTTATAGAAGAGGCGGGGAGTACCGAGGCCGAGCTGAAAAATAAGGAAGCATCATAAGCAAAATAAGGATATCACAACATGTAAGCCTGCCAATGAAGGCAGAACCGCTAGTTATAGAAGAGGCAGGGAGTACCGAGGCTGAGCTGTAAAATAAGGAAGCACCCTTCTCCAGAAGCACATGAAAAATGGGCATTGGTGAAATTCGCCACCAAAGAAGCAGCCATGCGTCCGCCATTCTCCCAGTTCCCGCCTGCGCAGCCTCCACTTGGCCCATCCTGGACACCCCCTGTAAAAAGGGGGTGACTAATAGCGCAGTGGGAGACAGGCGAAGACTGTCAGCATCCAGTATACGAGAAGCACCTGCTACCCCATAAAAGCCGAAAGGCGTAGGAATGGGGGCTCGACATGGAGACTGACGGTTAAGGTGAAAATTAAGCGGCTTCCTCGGAATACCCTGGTGAAGCTGCAGAGGACAAAGAAGCCATGATAAAATGGTTCCGAGATAAAATGTCTTTCTCCCAAAGAACTGGTTGGTGGATACATGAGTTTGAAAGTAGAAATAATGGTTTAAAAAATGTCACAAAAAAACGTAAAATCACCGTTCATTATCACTATTCATCACTGAACTTGCACTTGTTTCCACGACCCACATATTGCTGTACACAGTAGTGATAAAATGTAACCAGGGAACAAAAATATGTTTCCCTCCAGAGGATATCTGACCTTGGGTACGTGATAGAGATTCCAGATTTCGTCAAAACGTTCGTATTGCAAAACAAAAGGATGAGTTCGATTATGAGTAATTCTCAAAATTCCAAGCACACATTTGGTTTTTAGGGGGGTCAAAAATAGGCAAAAACTGCTAAAACGCGAACACTTGATATGAAATCACTGAGAGAGGTATGGAAGGGTGAGTAAAGACAGAAAAATACCATTTCAGTTGTTTTTCATACAGAATAGGGGTCAAATTTGGGGGAAAAAATCATATAATTTACGAAAAGTGGTATGGTTTCTCGCTATATCATCTTTTTACACAATAGCACGAACGTTTCTTTGAAAATTCGCTTTTACAGCCATGCTGCATGACATGAACGTTTTTCTGCTGCTCCCTTAGTGCCTCACAGAAGTCGATGTACCCGCAGGGCGGAAGTAGCGTATTTTAGAGCGGCAGGTGATTTCTTATTACATTTGGCTATGTGGAGCTCGTGCGTAGGGTTGTCGGAGTGGGGGAAGCAGGCGGCACTCGCCTGATTCGACTTGGCTTCTACTCTTTTATATATGTGTTCCCCAGTACAGACCCTCAAATCCTCATGACTATTTTAATAGACTTATGTTTACATATTGATTGTGTCTTCAGTTCTGTATCTTCTTTTTCCAGCTCGACTCCAGCTTCTCCTCAAGTCGGCGTAAACGACGGCACGTAACCTTCCTCTCCCAGTGCAATCTTAAGGGGTGAATCCCCCCACAAGGCCCGCCACTCTGGACCCTCGGGATGTATATTATTGTATTTAATCAGGTTTGCAATGATTGTTTGTAGATTTTCCTATATAGTTTAAATAAAACAATTCGTTATTTATAATTACAACTCGTTTCTTGTTATATTGGAATACTTCTCATTTCTTTCCATCAATCCCTTGTGCATGTAATATGTTGCACATTTCCATCTCCAGCAAGTAGATATGTCTATGCAGTGAAGAGCCAACTACGTCTCCTATTATCAACATATGTGATCTCGTTACGAACGATTAACATTCTCCGGATTTGAATACAGATAATTACTAGGTATCATAAGATCATAGCGTATTTAATCAAATTCAAGTTTTTATGGTTACCAAGAATCTCAACCTAGTAGTTGGAAAACTCGCTCATTAGGTCATGTTGCTTTGCAGCAATGGTTCAACCCAACTGGGAGTTTTAGCGAATTTTCAAAGAAAATTTAGCTATTTGGCTCGTTCCAAAATTTCAGAAATGCTCCCTGTGAGCTGGAAACCCCACCAAAATCCGTTTCGTGCATTGGAGTCTTAATTATATTATTATATCTAATCTTAATTCTTATTTGGGCTCCGCAACAGGCTCCACCGCCCTCTTCCTTTTTTTTTTTTTTTTTTTTTTTTATCCTACGCCCGTCCTTGATTGCATTAGACGTCTTGCTGCCCAGTACCTCTCACACGCAGTTTCCTCCGGTGTGGACCCGTTGACCCCTTCCAGTGCTGCGCACTCCATGAGGTGGCGGGCGTCCATTTCCCCCTGACTACATAATGGGCACATTGGCGAGTCGACTATCCTCAATCTATTTAGATGCTTTTGGAGGTAGTCGTGGCCAGTTAGCATTCTGAACAGAGCTACTGACATTCGCCGTGGTAGGGTTTGGGAAATCTGGCCATCCTCTGCCATGAGGGAATCCCAGTCTTTCCCTGCACTCGCGGCCACCAATCTTTCCTTGGTGCGACATGCTATGGCGGCTGCTATTTGTCTTTTGGCAGTGTGCAGTGACTGTGGTGGATCCGGCTGAGCTTTCAAGGCACCTGCTTTTGCCAGCCGGTCTGCTTCTTCATTGCCTTTTACACCACAGTGGCTCGGTGTCCACTGGAGGTGGACGACCCCGCCATATTCCCTAATCTGGGCCAGCACTTCTAACGATTCGTGAATTGCTCGTGAGGGGGCAGGAGTTGCAGCTGAGCCCAGTGCAAGCATGGCAGCCTGGGAGTCAACAAATATAACGGTCTGCTGCAATCTTCGTGTTTGTATCTCCCGCAAGGCCATCAATACTGCAGCTATCTCGCCATCAAAATTTGTGGCACACGCTCCAACTGGCTCACTCAACTCGAATATTGTCGAGAAGACACCAGCTCCCCCGTTTCTCACAGCTCCATCCGCTGAACCATCTGTGTAGACATGCAGCCAGTTTGAAGACGGGTATCGTAGCTGCCTAGTCTCGAGGAACGCTGCTTTGAGTTCTGCTGGAGTTGCGGAATTTTTGGATGCACCTCCTACAAGATCGAGGTTGTAAGAAAAGGACTGGTGATTTGTAATGGGCGGGAGAGGCTCAGGATTTCCAAGGTTCAGGTTCAGGTCTCTCACCTTATTTTCCACGACATGTGTGAAGTTTAACTGGGATATGAGCCTTGTATGGGGTGCGCTATAATTTCTCCAGTATGGGATGTTAGATCGCCTAAGCTTTTCATTTAGCATTATTGCTGCAGCATCAATCCTTTCTGATAGGGGTTCAATTCCTGTATGGGCCTGCATTGCTGCAACAGGAGTAGATTTTGCCGCTCCGGTAATACTTCGCAATGCAATATTTTGCGATCTTTCTAGCTTATCCCTGGCGGTTGCTGATGCAGTGACGGCAGCCTCGCAGCCATACATCATTGCAGGTCTTACGTATGTAGTGTATGTCATCTTTAATAAGTCCTGCGAAGCACCCCAGGTGGCCCCTGCTACACGGTTCAGCAGTTTCATTCTTGCTCTCCCCTTACCAACAGCCTGTTCTATATGGGCATTCCACGTCATTTGGTTATCCAGTCTCACTCCCAAGTATACGGCTGAGTCAGTTTTTACCAACTCATTCCCAAGATACTCAAGTCGGACCGGATAAGGCTTTTTGGAGAGGGAGAACAGCTGATATTCCGTCTTGGTGGGATTCACAATCATGCAATTCCGGCCAGCCCATTCCGCCAGTGTGGCCAGGGAGTGGTTCAGACAGGTTTCCAGTGCTGGAATTGACGAACTAGTTGCCCACAGAAGAAGATCATCAGCATACAAGAGTGCATTCATGCCAGGGATGTCCCTCTCAATAGCCGATATCAGGTCATCTATCATGATGTTGAATATTGTCGGGCTCAAGACGGAACCCTGGGGGACCCCCTGTCTGGTTTGCCTGAAGCCCGACACACTCTGTCCATATCTGACTCTGATGAAGCGCTGGGAAAGGAAACTCCTTATGAACTTAAACAAATTTCCATGGACTCCCCACTGTGCAATCTTCGAAAGCACCCCTTTCCTCCAAACCTTGTCAAAGGCAGTGCTGAAGTCCACCAGAACTGCTAAGGTTGATTGTTGATGCTGATAGCCATCCTTTATAGCCTGGGTAAAATGAACTATGTGGTCCATTGCCCCACGATTTCTACGGAAGCCAGCCTGATTCGGGGAAAGGATTTCTCTGTCTTCTATGAAGCACATTAGCCGTCTTAGAGCCATCCTCTCCATCACCTTACTCATCACACACGTGAGTGCTATTGGCCTGAAGCTTGGTATCCTATTTGCTGGTTTTCCTTTCTTATGTATAGGAATTATCTCCGCCTTCTTCCACTCGTCAGGGATAGTCCCTTGTCTCCAGATTTCATTTAGCAATGAGAGTATGACACCTTTGGCATATGGACCCAGGTTTATCAGAAATTCTGGCAAGATCCCATCTGGGCCTGGACTCTTACCAGATTTGGTCTCTCGTAATGCACTGTCCAATTCGCTCAATGTGAAGGGGCTATTAAAAAGTTCATGAAGACCATCCTCTAGGCACAGTGTGCGCATTTCGGGGGCTGTTGCATGGATTTTCTTGGGCGGGAAATAGTTGCTGACTGTGGAATAATGTTTACAGAAACTGGAAGCAATTGTTCTGTCATCAGTAACTTCCTTACCCCGAATCAACATCGGATTTTTAGGGCTGGGTGGCTCATTATTCAGCCTGGACAGAAATTTGTGCACCCTAGCACCGTCCCTCCTGTAATCCAGTCCCCTCAGGAAAGAGGAGTAGCACTCTCTCTTGGCAGCCTTAATGGCTTCGGTGAGCTTTGTAGTTGTGAGGGTGAGCAGCGCCAAAGCCTCAGGAGCACCACCCTCTGCATCCACCCTAGCCTTCCTCTTCTCATTCCTCAACTGTTTCAACCGAGGGGTCCAGAAAGGCTTGTATTTCCTTACAGCGCCGCGTGGAATATGTCTGCCTGCCAAATCAAGGATCTTAGATCGGAAACTCTTCCATCTACTGTCAATGCTTTCAGAGGATGTTTTCATGTCAAGTGTTTTGTCGGCGTCCTCTCTATATTTCTTCCAATTTGCCTTCTTTAGGTTCCAACGTGGCCATCCTCGAGATCGAGCCACATGCCTGTTTGACTTCACTTCCACGGTCAATACCTTATGTCCAGCGCCACCAGGTGCCTCAGCCAGGTCATGTTTTATCATAGGAACGAGACGGACATGGGCAAGGACCAAATCAGGATGAGAGAGAGTGCCAGAGTACGAAAGAAAAGTCGGGGCGCCAGCTTCATTTTCAACAAAATCAACAGGGTTTGAGTCAATAAAATCTTCCAAAATATTCCCTGTGGCATCGTTATTGGTATATCCCCATCTTTTTGAATGCGCATTAAAATCCCCTATCGCTACACATGATCCATTCCAGGTTTCCTCAAGCCACGTGAGGTCGGGCTTGTTTCTAGGAGGGTTGTAGATGAAGAAGAAGCGGCAATTTGATTTATTTTGCCACAGTTGTAGCTCCAAAGCTTCTATGCGATCAGTTTCCACCATTTGCTTATGTATGGTCATTTTTGATGTCATATCACTTCTAACTCCTATGAGCATTCCAGAAGCCACCCGTCTGGCTCTTGGCAGGCTGTATGTGCGGTATCCCTGACACTGATACAGCTCCTCAAGGTCAGCCGCTGCTCCAGCTTCTACGATTCCGTATGCGTCTAGATCAAGTTTTAAAATTAGAAGTTTTAGTTCGGAGAATTTTTCCTGCGTCAATCCTCCGGCATTCCAGAAAGCTACCCGAAATGCCGAAGTGTTTTCGCCTTGAGAAAGGCGGTTTGCTTGGCCGGCGGATGCATTCCGCTGCATTGTGTGGCTTCTAGTGGGCAGCGAAGCTTTTGGCGAGCTTTGTAATCGTTTAGTTCTCCTCTCTGTGGAGAGGATATCCAGGGGGCACGTGAGAAAACTTTACTCGGACGCGATTACAATCACCCCCCCAATCACCGCCCTCTTCCCGGAAGCAGTGTTTCATGTCACGAAAATGACAGTCGTATCTGTTATCCATTGTTAACAGCATGAAGGGTGGGACGGCCAGGGTGACCACCAGTCAGGGAAAAAAATGTTGGTCAGGGAAATCGAGTGGCGAGTCAGGGAGAATTACCGCACGTCCGCTGTTCTCTTGAGATTTTGAACTGACGCGCCTTATTTACTGCTCTGCTTGTGTAGGTCATCTGATAGGTTCAGAGCATCACTGCCTGCCCAGCGCGCCTAGTGGCAGGGAGTAGATGTCACCATTGCCCCATCCATCACGGTAGCTCCCCGCAGGTCTGTGGGAAGTTCTAGGTAATACGATTGGGAAGTTCGATTATGAACCAATCGATAGGGTACTTGAACAGTGGTTGATGGCGTTCGAATATTCCTACAGGGTTTTCTTCTTCCACTTCCACCAGTTCCTTTCCAGCCTTGAATTTTCCTCTATTTCACAATAAATTACATCGATATTGATTCAGCTAACATCGATGGTATCGATGTTTATATGTTATTAGTTAATAAGTTGACACCATTGTTTAAACCATTGATAGCACACCAACAGCGGTCTTTGTAAAAACAGGTCAACCTTCAACCTTCAACTTTTAGTTTTCACCAACTACGTATACCCGCAGATTGAACAAGAATACCAGGTCGACGCCATATACCTAGATTTTTCCAAAGCTTTTGAGCGGATAGATCATAATTTACTCTTATGCAAGTTGTATGCTTCCGGCTTTCAAAGGAAATATGTACGCTGCTAGTGAAAATCAGAAATACCCTATCGTCCCTCTTCATTCCTTCCTTCGGAGTTCCTCAGGGCTCTCATCTCGGTCCACTATTATTTCTCTTGTTTATAAATTATATAATTTCCGGAATCAGTAGTGATGTCCAAATCTTTATATTTATTTGCAGACGACGTTAAAATCGATCTCACCATAAAATCTGTCAGAGAATCCATCAAACTTCAATAAGCCCTCAATTATATATTACAGTTGAAAATTATAATAAATGCTATCTAATGTCCTTTTCCCGTTCAGATGACATCATAAATTTTGATTACAAATTAAATTCTTCCCCAATTTGCAGAGTCGATTCGGTGAGGGATCTGGGAGTTTGGCTCGACCCTAAGCTGACATACACTATGCACATCAAAGAAACAACTGGTGCTGCCTGCAAAATGTTGGGTTTCATATGGCGCAACACCAGACGCTTCAAAAAAAAAGCGCTGCACTCATTACGCTTTTTAACTCATTAGTGAGACCCATACTTGAGTATTGCTCCACCATGTGGAACCCTCATTTTGCCAGGTATGCCGGTAAAGTAGAATCCGTGCAGAAACGTTTTTATAGATCCCTCGCATACAAGTCAGGGTTAGTACTCGCACATGAAAACCACATACCCCATTACTCGGACCTACTGAGAGACTTCAAGACCTTGCCACTTTCCACTAGGCGGGTAGCCAGTGACCTCATCACCCTCTACAAAATTTGCAACGACCAACTTGACTGCCCACCACTAGTGGAAAAGCTGAACTTTTTTGTCCCTTTATACACAGTCACACAGCCCAGACTTTTCGAGCCAACTTTTCACTCAACCCTGTATGCCCAAAATGAATCTCTCACCAGAATGCAGCGAACGTGCAATAGTATTATCCTCACTTCACCATCCATAGACATTTTCGACAAACCCGCTAAATTCAAAAATGAGATTTTTTAAAAATAGCCTATCCGCAACTTGTCCAACCTACCAGACAATTTCTCGTATACCTAAGTACTAATTTCTTGTATACTTCATTGTTTTCAAACTGCTGTTAATCACCAAAACTACGATCTAACTGTAGTTACAATGATGCTAATGTTACAATCTAAATGTTCAATTTGAAGTTGATTGGCTTACAATATGACGTAGAATACGAATATCGAATACAAATATATCCTCCCGTACGCCGTCACCGTCCACGGCTTTTGGTTTATTATTCTGTGAATAATACACCAATGCATTCGCTCAGCAAAAAATTTTTATAACACCCCCTCAAACTTTTTTCTTTTCCGTTTCAAGGTGCGTAGATTCCAAAAATGCGATGTCCGTCCGCTGTACGCCGTATCACGTGTACCGGATTCATTTTCGGTCTAAAAAATTCGTTTCGCACACATGCTCCATTTGGGCCCTAGTTGTGTCCCGAAACTTTTCAGCCCGATCGGAATATACCCAGGGGTGTTATGAGTGAAAATGTGTGTAAAAATAGGTACTTTTTGCGTTTTAGCAACATGTTAGTAACATGAGCTTTTGAGGTATCGTTTTCCATGTTTTTGGGACGAGAAGACCGAATATGAAGTCGATTTTGACCAGAGTGGAAAATTGAGGTTCAGCTCCCAAAATTGATTTTTTGTGAGTCAAAAATCTGGGATATCATCTGAAATCACCATCAGTTTGTATAATACCTAACACTAGAAAAAGTGTCAACACGTGGATCAAGACGATTAAATGGCACTACCAATGGTCGAAGATGATTTTAAAAAAAAAGGGAGCTTACCTAATTTGTGCTTTGGGGGCCAAAGTTGGTGGAAACCATCAGAAATAGCTATTCGAATTATTTCAATTGAAAGAAACAATAAATGAACAGCCAACATTTCTGTAGGTTTGTCCAATAGAATAATAAACCCATGTGACAAGGACTGCAGCGTTTTTCCTAAGTTCCCCTGAACCAAAATCAATAAAATTTGGTGTATATGGGAATATGGGTCCCGTTTGGGCTCTAGTTGTTCCTTGTTGTCGCTCAACTCAAGGGGTGAAAATTGGGGTTGAAATGTAGTATATGTAGTACGTTGAGATGTAGTATCTTGGGAAATTGTATTTTGAGGTGTGAGTTTTCTCGCATTTTGAAATAGTAAGATTTTTTCTGAATTTTTGAGACCATCCGGAGCATTCTACGATGTTGCCATACAATTTGCTGTAAAGAGCAGAGTGTAAGCAAGTATCAAGCTGAGCTGAGAGCGCACAACACTGATCTCTCGGCCAGATGGGCGCTGTAGCGCAGTGGTCTAAGTGGCGGTTGTAATGCCGAAGTTCTCGAGATCAAAACCTACCGGGACTTGAATTCACTCCAGATCAACAATTTCCCTTCAGAACTTGTTTGTTCCTTTGTGCCATTTTGGCTACTGTTTTTGAGTGATAGAATTATTCAAGACGTGATTTAGGTCGGTACCTACCTAATAACAAGTACGGCGTTAGTTTGTTACTAAGCTACGGAGGGTCTGTGACATAATAGAAGGGTTATCTATACAGGATGTTCTATACAGAGAAGTGTGGTCTGTAACAGAAGGTTCTTCTATACAAAATAATAAACCGTTGTGTAGGGATTTGCAGCATTTATTGTGCTGACGCTTGTTAGTTCGGTTTGCTGTAGGTACGCTGGTTGGAGTTTCTTGTGCCCCGATCGCGCCAATCAGAAATTTATTTAGGTTAGCAGACTAATAAATTAATACATAAATCCTTCAGTGTAATAACATTTAGTCAACTTACAGGTTTATTTACTCTTTAAGACATTTCAGTTTGACAGAGAATATGCTAAAATTCAGGCAGGGAAACGGGGAAAAAGATGGAAGAGTCGGGCTTCAAAAATCATGGAAAGTCAGGGAAATCGGCTAAAAAGTCAGGGAGAAGTCAGGGAAAATGAAAATTCTGATCGAGTGGCCACCCTGGACGGCGCCGGGAATGGATGGAATAAGTACTTCTCTTGGGGGGGGGATTAACAAAATAACAATTCCGTTGTTTCACATCTACAGTTTGAGCCTACTCGAGTTTCCGGATGCCCTTAAAATTTGTTCCGCTGCACAAGAAAGAGTGTTCAAAAAGTGACTTCAGTAAATATAGGCCTATTGCTCTGCTGTACCTACCTAGTTTCTAAAATTTTCGAAAAATTCATCAAAAACATCTTTACGGCTTCTTGGAATCCACCCACTTGTAGAAGGGTCCAATGTCGGAGTCTTGCAGCAATGCTTCCCTCCACGCCTCGGTCGATGTCTGCATTCGCATTCTGCCAATCAGCAAAGCCGCCTCCTGCTTCTCTTCCTGCCGAAGGCAATATTTACAGTCAGCCTGTAAGCAAGGTCGGCAAGACATGGCGTCCGCATTTCCATCCTGGGTCCCAGGGTGGTACTCCACTTCTACATTGTATTGGGATAATAATGGTAGCAATCTGGCTAATTGTCAGTCTATATCCCGGAAGTTGCGCAACCACTAATGAAGCATGGTCGGTCCTCACCAGGACCTTCTGTCCACTGTCTAGCCCATATGACCTGAAGTGCTGCAGCGCCTTAATCAGGCTCAGTAGCTCCTTGGGCGTTGCACAGTAATCGCGCTCCTACCGGGACAGTGGGACAAGCATTTACTGAAGTAGGCAAGGACTCTTTCCTCCGTGCCTTGCATCTGTGACAGGACGGCTCCTAGAGCCTGGCCACTCGCTTCAGTGTCAACCACAAACACGCCTCCTGGAACTGGATGCCCCAATACAGGTGATCGTGTAAGCGCCCTCTTAACGACATCAAATGCTGCTTGGCAGTCCTTGGACCAGACAAACTCCCTGGTGCTGTCCTGCAGTGCATATAAGGGACTCATCCATGTGGCAAAATCTTTCACAAACGTCGGCAGCTCTTCAACATTCTTTGGAACCGGCCACTTCCCCTGCCCCTGATATCACATACCCCAGGTATGTCACCTTTCTCGAAAAGAGGCGGCTTTTGTTTGCTTCACCCCAGCTGTCCTTAAAACTCCAAGCACCCTTCGCAGCCACTTTACATGGTCCTCAAAATTGGGGTTATCAATCAGCACATCATCCAAATACACTTGTTTGTCCACCCTGCACCTCCTCGTGTAAGATCCTCCCCATTGCTCGAGGCATGGTAATGAACTGCCACAGTCCCGGTGGAGTACAGAAAGCTGTCTTCTCTTTGTCTCCAGGTTCCATCAGCACCTGCCAATATCCACTCTGTAAATCCAGGGTTGAAAACCATGAGCTGCTTGCCAGGTCTCCAATCAACTCCTCTATCTTTGGCAGGGGGAACGAATCCTTTTTAGTCACATCGTTCAACTGTCGGAAGTCCACACAAAACCTAGTCGACCCATCCTTCTTTGGCACTAAGACAATCGGGCTTGCCCAGGGACTACAAGAGGCTTCAATAACCCCCGTGCTCTCCATCTCTGAAATCAGCTTCTCCACTTCGACTAACCGTTGGGGCGGGATTCTCCTGGGTACTTGCCGGATGGGTTGGTTGTCCCTCACCTCAATTCGATGTGTACACCCTTCAATCTTCCCCAAATCCCGACCTGGCAACAACATCTCTGTAGTCTACCAGTTGTTCCTTCACCATCCCCTGCTGTCCTGCTTCTAGGTGACCTTTAGCTTCCTCAAAGAGTTCGAACAGGTGGGTAGGTAGGTCTCCCGGCTCCTCGGTTTCCTCTCCTCCAGCAGGCCCTACATCAAACGGAGTCCAGGATACACTATTCGTGTATTTCTGCCACCAGTACCATCTGCTTGCGGATCTTCCCATCCCCCTAATCAAGCTGATGTCTGCCAGGCCTCTACTGGGTATGACATTCCCTGAAACTGACCGTATTCTTCCCCCCCCCCCCCCCCCCCACTATTTACCAATTATACCTTTATCCTGTCAACCAGTTCGTCCTTGGCAATCGTCGGGGTAGCTCCTGCGTCCACCAGCAAGTCGCAGGGCATCCCATTAACCTTTTCCAACAGAACTATTGACAATCCAACTGAAGCTGTGTAGGTGATGCTTTCTTCCCGGCTGGTATCGGCAGTCCGAGGATGAGGGGACTCGACTCCTGAGGTCGGTTTGTCCCCATTCATTCCGACCCGCGTGCGTTTTCGGATGTGCGTATCTGGTGGCGGACCCTTCTGTGCTGGGACTGGCGTACCACCCCAGTGTGGACCATGGACAGTCCTGGGCCGAGGTTGTGGGCAATGTCTTGTGAAATGCCCTAGTCCAGCACAACGCCAACAAGTAATGGGTCTCTCCTGTCGCTGCTTCCTTGTCTCTCCCTGGTACCGGCTATTGTCATGAACGCGCAAAACGGGAATGCTGGTCTGGCCCTCGGTCTCATCCAACACTGAGAGCTCTTCACGCCCTGCTAGCCGACAAATCCCAGCGACCGGCATATGCAGGAATGCTTCCAATCTTTTAGCCACTTCAACTGCTTCATCAATCAATTTTGGCCCGGCTGTCAACACCTTTTCACGTAGGGAAAGGTCCTTGAGGCCTTTCATGAATAGGTGTACAACCATGAGCTCCATCCCCCCCCATATTTTGGGTAGGGCCCGGCAGGCCAGCTTCTTCATGGCGTGGTGGTAGGTGGCAACATCCTCTTTAGGTAGCTGGTATCGGGTCAACAACGGGGTCATGAATTTTTGCTCCTGGTTCCTGTGCCGAACTACCGATAACAATAGGTACTATTTGCCAATGTCACAAACTATAATGAACATATTATGGAATAAGCAACTTGGTCACATGTACAAAACAGTAGAGGTGGTAGGTACAATTCACATTTCGAGTGTCAACAGGCTCTGTCTTCTTCTTCTCCTTCCTATTTCTCTCCTCCAAGTAAGTAAAGCATCTCTGAAAACTGGGTTCTTCTGTCTTTGCAAAGTTTTGTCAGAAGATCTGCTGCATTGTCCACTGTACCTATGTATAATTATATTATATTCCAGATTTAAATTCTAAAACTTTATCAAATCACGGACAAAATAGTATTTGACATATATGTTTCGGATGTGTGAATTGGCACTATTCCCTTCCACGAGTTTATTAGCCGATTGATTATCACATTTGATAACACCCAGCTATTATCACATTTGATATCAGCCAGCATAGGACACGTTTCTTTCAAAATATAGTTTAACCAAGTCATCTCAACGCAGCACGAGGCTAGTGACATTGACTCTGCCTCTATAGTCGATAGTGCCACTGAATGAGGGATTTTCGTCAAATTTTTTCGAAAAAAAGTATTTTGAACTCTTGGAAAAATGGTAGGTTTGAAGCCAGTTTTAAAAAATAAGTGATATTTTTTAAATGAGGGTGATAAAAAGTAAAAATGTGGCAATAAATGAAGTACCTATCAGGTGTATTGACATCTGATTGGCTGTTGGCCCAAGGAGGCGGGGGAAGCCTCGGAGGCGAAGGTTCCAATGCTTCCACCAACCTAGCATTAGAAATGGCAAGCCTTCCTGGCAGCACAAGAACTTTGCTGTGACTTTTCGTGAACATCCCCTCGGTTTGATTTTGAGGACATGTTTTTGGTTTATTATTTTCAATAATGAACCTTTGGAATCGAGCATGAAAAATATTTGTTTACCCCCCCCCCCCCCACAAAATTTGATGGTTCACGTTTCACGTTACGTAGAATCCGAAAATCGAATAAACAAATTTCTGTCCGTCCGCCGTACTTCTTCGCACTTTTCTTAGTTAGGTACTACCATGAACCAAAATTAATGAACTTCGGTTTGTAGGTCCCGTTTAGGGTCTAGTTGGGCCTCGAAGCTCGGCGTTACCGTCAATCATCTCTAAGGGGTGAAAAATACTTCCTATCTCTCTGATTCCTGAATTCTCATTCCATTGCATTGAACCTGGGGACGTGCTGGAGGCGTTTGTGAAGGTCTCTTCAAACGCAGTAGGCCCTGACCAAATCCCCCGACGATTTTTATTGTTATTGCTTCCAGTCCTTCTCCATCACATAACATACTCTTGTTTAATTTTATTTTAACTTCGTCTTCTTTCCCAACAGCTTGGAAATCTGCCTTCATAAAACCTCTTCCAAAAACCAGTAATCCACGTAACCCTTCGGACTTTCGGCCTATTAGTATCCTCCCATTCCTCAGCAAAGTTTTTGAACATCTGATTCTCTCCCAGATAAATTCCCACATCTTAACACACAATCTACTTTGTCAATACCAATCAGGGTTCCGCAATTTTCACAGTTGTGAAACTGCTTTGCTTCGTATAGTTGAAGACATTCGTATTTCCATAGATAAGTCCTTTTGCACAGTCTTGGTTCTGCTTGATTTCCGTAATGCTTTTGGTTCTGTCTCTCACTCCCTCTTAGTCAACAAACTAAATCACTTCTTTCACTTTTCATCTTCTGCCTGCCGGATGATATCATCTTATTTGTCCTCCCGCGTCCAGAAAGTAACTGTCGGACAGTCAGAGTCAAGCTACCTTCCTATTCTGACTGGTGTGCCCCAAGGAGCTGTTCTTGGTCCTATTCTTTTTTCAATGTTTATTAATGACATTCCTGATGTACTCCAGCACTGCTCTTACCATCTCTTTGCTGACGACTTCCAGCTATATTTATCTGGTAGTATTGATGACATTGTGAAAACAATACACCGTTTAAATGTCGATCTCACAGCCATCTCTTTATGGGCCCAAAGGAACGGTATCAGCATTAACCCTGCCAAATCCAAAGCAATCATCATATCCAAAAATTCCATTCAGAACGACTCTGTCCCACCCATTCTCGTGAGCGGGTCTGTTATCCCTTTCTCTAAGTCGGTTGTCAGTCTTGGCTTGGTCATTGACGATTCTCTTTCTTGGGGTCTCCATGTTGGGCAGATCTGCCGGAGAATTTATAGCTCCCTCCACCCTCTGCGCAGACTAAATAAATTTATCCCGCCCAATCTGAAAAGAAAACTGGTCATGGCCTTGGTAGTGCCTCATTTCTTGTATTGTGACGCAATATATTCCCACTCCCTCTCGTCCTCATGTGCCAATAAACTCCAAGTCGCCCATAACGCCTGTATTCGTTTCATCCATAATATTAGACCCCGTAATTCAGCACTGAACCTCAAACTTTTTTCCCTTCCCTTGAAGAAATATTTCGATCTCCGCCACCTCATTTGCATATTTAAAATCTTAAATTGTACAGTCCCATCTTACTTGAACTCCATAATTATT
Source organism: Leptopterna dolabrata (assembly GCA_954871275.1). Taxonomy (NCBI): domain Eukaryota; kingdom Metazoa; phylum Arthropoda; class Insecta; order Hemiptera; family Miridae; genus Leptopterna; species Leptopterna dolabrata. The sequence continues at coordinate 33,681,061 of OX940988.1, read as the reverse complement.
AAAGCTTCTCCACGGTCCAACGCACTCATGATCGTTCGGCACACCACAAAAATCTTCGGTAATTCCTTTGGTGTTGTGGGGGCAAGGCTGTGGAACGCCCTTCCACTCCGCCTCAGGTCTCTCCCTACAATTAGCCAATTCAAGTCAGGTGTTACACAGTTTTACGCCAATGGTGAATAGTGTTCCCCTCCCCTCCCCCCTTCTATTTTCTTATTTCTCTTTATGGACCTTTATTTTCGCAGAGTGGCATTATTATTTTGTTCTAAATTTTGACAGTGTTATTAATTATGTATTTTTTCTTAAACTCCTTGTAATTTGACTTTTGTAATTCGTGTGTGTTCAATGGGCCAATGGGCCTTTTCACAATAAATGGTTTTTATTATTATTATTATTATTATTAAAATAGGGGTTAAAATCTCCAGGGCGCCGTTACCTCGAATTTTTTACGTTTTTAAATAGTTCTTGAACTTGGGAGTTTTTTGAGGCCATCCGGAGCGTTGTACGTCCAGTTTGCACCGACAGGCTTCGTCAACAGGAGGGTGAATCAAATTGTATAAATTCGGCCCAGATATCATTGCTAGGGATCACCTGATTATATTCACTGACGGCTGTATGAAGTCGAGTCGGTTGTTCTGATATTATTCCATTTGAAAAATGACGGCTCTTTTGGATTTTGTTGATAGGTACCTACTTTTGCAACTTGAACAAAAGTTGAAGTATTATTAGATAAATTATTACACAACGGTTTATTATACTATCTACGCAGAAGGAGCGTCTATAACAGGTAAATTATTACACAATGTTTTATTACTTACCTTATGCTTCATGAATAACTACAAATAATTAATTAATGATCGAATCCCGCGCATTTTTATGAACTTGTAATTCCCGGGCCGGCTCCAGTAGGTACTCGATTTAGGGCTTTCCTGGGGGACTCGATGGTAGATATTGACCACTGAGAACAGTGATCTACGCAGAAGAGGCATCTGTACAGGTAAATAATAAACCGTTGTACAATAATTTGCAGCGTTTTTAAATTTGTTTATGAATTTGTGGTCCCATCCATCCATCCATTGCGGTTCTGTAGGTACTACATCGATTAAACTGATGGACTAGTGCTCTACGCGGGAATTTACCTGATAGTCATTTCTAGCGGGAACTCGGAAATTCTTATTTCACAATCGTTTTCTGCCCATACTTTCCGACATAAGCACCTCATTATATGACCAATAAGTGTTAATTTCTGTTATTGAACAGAATTTGGCCAAAAAAAAGAGAATTTGTAACCCACGAAAATTTCCCGTTTTGCTTATTACGTTTCCAAACAGGTGTTTTCCCCAGTCGGATTACAAACCCTGTTGTTCATCTTCTATTGTCAAACGAACCTGCCCAATCGGATCCTCAACATTTCTGCGTATAACCAGCTATTGATCTGTTGTACCTTACAAATACATAAGAACTCTTTTTCCTGCCGCCCAATGTACTTTGCCAGGATTTGCTGCCAACTTCCCAACTTGGACACCACAAATGCCAGATCTGGCCTAGTGTCTTGAGCCAAATAAATTAATTTTCCTACCAGTCTCCTATAGGGTTGTTCCGTCAACTCCTTTCCCTCGTAGGTTTTTCGGACACCTTATTCAGTTGTTGTTTTGAATCCATCGGGGTTGTTACCGGCCGCCTGCATTGATCCATTTTGAACATAATGATCACAATGTCATCATTATGTCCATGGATGGATCGAAGTTTATTCCAAATCTTAATTTTAGTATTGGCAACTTGTGATTGATACATGAATAAAAATCTAACAAAGGTTATGGGCTCAGCACGCTTCCACTGCGCCATACTGCCCTAAACCGATCTAAATGTATAGGAGAAATATTCATGTTTGTACATGAATAACGATAGTGGTGGTACATGTCGAGTGTCAAGGTCCTGCTGCACGCATTGAACTATTTCTTTTTTCGAGACCTGACCCCCCCCCCCCCCCCTCCTAGCGGGAGCTTAGCCTGTATCCTACTCATCTCAATCAATTCATGCAGTGCTTGAAAATTGGCTCATCATATGGTCATGTTGCATGTATGTAACTTCCCCTTTTTTTTTGAGACGTCACCCTCACCCCTCCACTGGTGGCAGCCCATTCTGTCTTCTATCAACCTCGACTCATTCAGGAAGGCTTCCAGAATTCGCTCATATGGTAATGCTGCAGGCATGGTCCCCCCCCCCCCCTCCCCCAAATTTTTTCAGCTTTACCACAGGACTAAGGAATACTACAACTTATAAAAATACCACAAGTAAGGAGAAAAAAAAGTTTATTTTATTTTTCTCAAAAACAGGAATAAATCGCATAGTATACAAATGAAGGTACTTTGGAGAAGAAGAAAAGAAAAACGCTAACATAAAAATTATTCACTCTTAAGTAATCAGACTGTTGATTCATTCAAAAGGCGAAAGGTTTACACATAGGTACAAAAAACGGAGGGAAAACCCTTCTTCATTTAAAGATTCGTGAGGAACCGTGAGAATGTGCGAATTTCCTCGGATTAAAAAAATTCAGCATGTCTTTGTTAATTCTAGGGGCTCAAATCGATTGACTGAAACATCAAAATGAAATACCTACAGAAAAACGCGAACGGGGCGCTGGAGTGGGCAGTCGAAAAAATTAAGTACATCAGCCTTTTCCCTCTAAAATGTAAAAAAAACTACGACAAAATTCAAATAAAATCGAAAAACGGACAGTAGAAATGAAAAATACAGAACGCCCTTATAAAACGGTAGTAGGTACCTACTTATATATATATTTCTTTGAGCGAAATGGTGACTCTCACATTCTCACGATTTTTCAGACTTCTATTATTCTTTCTCGGGCTTGTTGAAGCTGTTAACATTTGCTGAGGATACAAAACAATACACGGAACCTTTGTACATCTAAAATGAGAATAAACGTCCTACAAACTACTGCGAATACGATATATATTTCCATCATTATAAATTAACAGAGAAACTCGAAGGAAACTGGAAACTTCCACGTAAAAGTGTGGATTTTTAAAATAAAATTTCCATTAATTTTTCCACTTTATACACAAAATAAGAGAAAAAAAAAGAAAAACTCGAAAAATAATTCTTTTGGGAATTATCGTTTTTTGAAATCATAATTTCAAAAACAGCAATAAACTTTATTAAGTTTATTTTTTCAACACTACAAAATATTGTTTTTAATACATTTATGTTTATTTTTGTCTTTTTTTGTTGTTGACTTTTTTTAATTTGTTTTTTCTTCTATAATTTTTAGTGATTATAACGTGATAATCAAATCGTAATTAAAATCAGGATTACAACTTTTAAGCTGCACATCTAAGCTGCGCTCTTCGCACGAAACATTTCCACAGAGTTTTGCTCGAACAAAAGAAAAATCTCAGGGATCCTCGAAAAAATAACAAACGAAATAATGAAAATTATAATACAATTCAAAAGAAAGTAAGAAAATCTGGTAATCACTTTCGAAAGAAAACGTACAGAACGAACTTTTTCAAGAAGAAAAAAATATAATATAATAGCAATTTTTAAAAATAGTTAAACTGTGAAGGACAACGAACGCTACAACATAGTTATATATTTATAGGTAATAATAGACAAAAGAAATCAACTTTTTCTCTGCTCAACGAAATCGACGCTGCAGCCAAAGAATCAAGCGATAACAGAAGTTCCTACTTTGTTTTTTTTCTCTCCATTTTTTCAAAATAGCATTGAAACGCTTTGAAAACAGCATTTCCGTGAACGGAAAACTCCTCCAGTGATACTCGCTCGACGGATCTCCGCCATTCTTTATCATATTCATTCCAGTAAACACTTTTTAAGAACAACACAACGAAAAATAAGGTTGCACAGAACCTGACCAACTTCAGTCGAATCGAAAAGTCGTAATTTGTTTTCCACGGTTTAAGGAACAACGAGTAAAAAACTATATAGTGACAACAAACTATACAGTTTTCCACAATATAAAAGCTTGTTACGATGCAGAAGTGACTGCTCGAAAGGCCGTTTCAATCAAGGGATGACGGACTTTCGTAATACTCCTCGATATCCTCTCTTCGCGATGCTTAACAACTAGGTAATTAACGATATGACTCAAAATGACTAATATGATTTTTTTTTCAAAAACTTTTTTCCATGGCCACTTCAAAAACTACAAATACAAGGGGACTGTTCTTTGCCGACTCTATTTTTATTTATTTGTATTTTTACAAAAAATTTCTCTTTTCAGCGGTGGAGAAAACAACTAACATACTACGAAAATACGGGTAAAAAAAGCGTATAGTATTGCCTTCCCCATCATTTTTCTTTTTTTCATTTAAAAGTTCGCAATAAGAAAAGAAAATGACGAAAAAAAAAAATTGTTTCCTAAGTGTATTTTTAGAAAATAATAAAAGTAAATATTAAGTGTGGTTGATGGAGGGGGAGGAGGGGTAATTGTCGTAAAAATAAGTGGGTTTTTTTTATATCACAATGTAGGACTTCAAACGAAAAATATAAAACAAGGAAAGGAGGGGTAGCGGGGAGGGGGCGTAACGCATAAGGAACTCAAACGAAGTCTATCTAATTAAAAATCAAATTAAAACTACCGAATAATTAACGGGAGAAAACGCGTTTCAGGTATAAATGGTCGAACCTTCGGTGAAGGAATTTTAAGAGGGGAGGCTTGGTATAATCAGTGTTTTCTTTGTTTCAAAAGTAGAACTTGTAGAAATTACGGATCTAAATACCGGATCGGCGGGGGGGCTATAGATCACTTCTGCTGCAACAGGGTTGTGGGGAGGGAGGAGTGGCCGAAGGGGGTAGCTAGAAGTCGACTCTGTTGACGTCCGTGGGGGTGGTGGCGGCGTCGCGGGTCTCTTCGGAGTTCTCCTCGAGGGTTTCCTTGAGCAGGTCCTCGAGCTGGAGGAAGCAGTTGGAGAGGTAGTCCTGAAACGAGAAGAGGAAAACCTCAGGCTCCTCGAATAGTAATGTTATCTACTACAGTGTGTGGTTTTAGCGATATTGTAATCGGTCCAAACTTTTCAGTTCATGCATTTTTGAAAATGTTTACGATTCTTTTCCGTTTCAGAGCATTTTGAATGGGAGGAAGAGAAAGTAGATTTTTTAGAGTTGCGCATTATTCAAACAAAGTTTCGGTCAAGACCTTTGTCAAAACTTACAGACGTGAAACAGAATTTTTTTGTTAATTTAATGAACATATGACAGTAGATATGAAGTATATTGGACTTGGCTACGATAAAAAAGGTTAGTAATGGCAAATAAAAGCATGGGTACAAAGATGAGCAATTTTCAAAAATAAAAAGTGGGCCAGTCTGAGGTAGACGTGTCAAAATTGGTAAACAAAATGGCCGCAAATTAATATACATTTACTAAGAAGGGCATTAAATGGCAATTCGAGGCAGAAAAGATTATGTATTTAAAAAAAATTGAAAATGTTTTAAAAATAATTAATTAGTAAGTAAAAATGTTTTTTCCAATTTTTAAAAAATTAAAAAATTACAAATTACAGTGGCCAAATTTGAGTTTTGGTGGGGGAAAGATAAAAAAAAGTAATAATTTAAGTAGGAAAGTCACGCCACAGTTGTGATAGAATCAAGACGAGGCCGACATATTGTGTTAAACCGAAGCTACGTCGAAAATTCGCATATGGCCATGCTGAATGAGGAACTTTTTGGAGGGCAATGTGGCGATTTTCAATTTACTTTTGCGTTATGCACCTAATAATGGATTTTAAAAAGTGATTTTTCAACAGGAGACTCCTGGGGTGAATTTCAACTACCTACGTTCGTTGAGAGTGGAATCTTGTGCACGGGTACAATATACATACACACACACACATATATAGGACATACATTTATTTGTCTAAAACACATACATAATATGGCATCAGATTTTTTTGAGCACCCTAAAATTAGGTGAGTTCCAGAAAATTGTCTTGTGAGTGCAAGACTTTCCTTTTATTATTCCATTTGGGTAAAGAGAGTAAAAAGCAAGAGAAATGTGGAGGAACAAGATGATGATTGAAAATCTAGACCCTTATCTATTATTAGGGAATGTGGCTATAGGTACCAAAAAATATGAAGGGTAATTGTGTCATGGGCCACAACCTATGCCCACATGAAGACCCCTGGGCGGTAAGAAGCCACCACCAGGTGATACGAGGTGATAACCAGCCATTCACCTGATAAAGATAAAGAGGTTCACCGACGATGTTATCATGTACTAAGCAACACTGGGTCGAGGGCAAGGCAGAGGGAAGGAGATGCAAGAGTTGGACAAGGAACCGCAATACAGCAACATCTGTGGATGAGAGGCTGAAAATCGGCATCACTGGCTGGGAGGTTGCAAAAGGCAACAGCAGATGTATTGGCCAAGAGGCATCAACAAAGCAATATAAGCACTGGAAGAAAGACAGCATTATTCTGTCGCAGGGAGGCTGCAAGGCGACAAGCATTGGCTACACAATAGCATTTCAAACACTAGGCTTGAAAAAAGTTTTCATTTGACTAGAAAAAGCTACCATTATACAAAGACTGCCAAGTAAATGAAGTTCGAGGAATTAACAAGAAGTACCAACAGAACCAAATTCCATGTTGGAACTGGAAGTTCCATATAACCCAAGTTCCACGTACATAGAAAACAGGTTCAGGTTTGCATGTAATTCAAAGCAGTTGAAGGGATAAGTCTCCAAATGTCGAAATGTGGTATCAGTTTATTATGCGATCTCGGCTCACTTCCAGAGACCAGTATGCGATCTCACCATTACTGCACCATATTGCATCCTCTAGTGTCGCGCTGGCCGGACTGAGATGATCGTATACTAAACTGGTACCGAAATGTGCAAACCAGAGATCTGATATAGCTTTATAGCTGTGACTGGTGGTGCGCAAATGAATTTGAAGAAAATCGGAATTGGAGTTCGTTGCTGTTCTAATTCCGATTTTCTTCAAACGCAACGAATTCTACTGATCTGAACTTGGGTGGCATCTTGTCGGGGGGGGGGGGGGGGGGGGGTAGAGGTAAAACCAAGTGCTTCAAGTGTGCAGAAGGTAGGAAGGTGATTCTATTGAGTTACAGGAGGATCCTAACTCGGCTTAAAGAACCGTAATAACTAGAAACCCACCGAAGGCTAGTGAGTTTTTTATTTGGCGAAATACCCTCCCGGGGAAGGGTGCTCTATACTGAGAGGCGAGAAACTGGACGGGGGAACAGGTTGTGAACAATAGGAGTGAAATAAGCGGCGTAGACGGGTATAAATTTCTGGCGAGGGGCGAAACCGGCGAAGTTCAGAGGATGCCAGGTCCCTGAGAGTCCTTGGTCGGCTGCTGGAACGGGGGGGAGTTGTTCAGGAAATGTCCGATACGGCTTGAGTTGAAGGAGATGGGGTGAACAAGGAAGGGACCAACAACTTCAGGACAGACAGAAGGACGAGGAAGAGGACCTAAATAATGGGAGCAAGCCGGATATAGAGGAGGAACGACACTATTCGAAGTAACGAAACTGACGTTCAGAACGAATTCTCGTCTCCAGAAGAGTACCAGTATTCACAGGACTGTGCCTAGAGAAGGTGGTTGAGAAGCCCAAGGTATCACACGTCAATAGGTTTTTAGCCCAAATTATCGCCGCCTTGCAGCATAATGAATTATAAAACAGAGCTAACCATATTTCTGACCACAACAATGAATAACGTGATTGATCCATGATTAACTGGTATCCACATCAAGTTAGGAAACAGAACCAACAGCCGGTAGTTTTCACAATTAGCTTGAATTCCGAACGATCTGCCAAGTATCTACATCGAAAAACTGGTCAATAACTGAATGGGTTCAGAAGCATCACTAGGCATTAGGAGGCACTAGAGCGTCGAGTATCAGATAAATATAAATGAAAGCACGTAGCCAAGGCTTCAAATTGATACGTACCTACCTATTTGGAAATCAGCCATAAACTAGGGTTGGACAAAAATCAAATTAAGGGCTGGGATCAAGGGCACACAGAACGAATCTTGAAAGCGTCACGTTCTCACGCAAAAACCGAAAGAATGAACCTTTTGTTGGACCTTTGTTAGTTGAAGGGCCCTATGAGATGATTGGTGTCCTACTCATTATTGGGGTTGAGTGAGAACACTTGGTAGAAGAGGGAAAAAACAATATACTAAATACATTCTTCCCAGGATTGGCGGAGATGCCCAAGGTGGGGACGGGGTAGGTAGGACCCCCGGATTGGTGGAGAGGGTTAAGAAAGGAATTTTTACCGGCGGGGGACAATATGATTAAAAAACCCGGTGAATACAACTGCGTAATCCCCTTTCTGAATAGTGGACAATGTCAGCTACTTATGACAAAGGGGTGCATTGTCGCCGGACGGTATTCACCGGGCAGATTAAAATCCTTGGACGAGAGAACAATAATGAGAAAAGGAAGAATGATGGGTGTATATACGTACCCTCTCGACGTGAAGGAGGGTTCCAAGGAAGTCCAGAAGGCGACTGAGGGGCCATCCGCCTTTGGATGACCAGTTGATACCGACTAGGGCTGCGGCTAGGCTAGCGCCAGCGATGATGCTGCCTGGGTACATGCAGAATTTGTGTTCTGTAAACAGACAAAACAAAATACAACGTCAGGATTTTGCAAAGCTCGCAGAAATGAAGTACAAACGATACGTACAGCTTGACAAAAACGCAGTCAAATAGGCGTTAATACTTAATTGCAGTAGGTACAGGTGGTAGCTATGCTGAAAACTGTATGGATGGAAGATTGAAAAATGTATGGATGGAAGTTGTTATTTGTCATGTGTGGTGTTGTTTCACGGATAAGGCAAGTGAACACAATAATATCAACTGTATGCTCGAATAATCAGAGTAGCTGAGCATTAAGGAGCTGAGGCTGAATTCCTGTAGGAATTGATATCAGTTCAGCATACCTAGTACAAAATTGAAAACATCGTCATGTGACAGCAAGAAATAGCATGAATCGCCAGTTACAGTCGAATATGTGGCTGTATGACCGTGTTTGCACACGTGCTAGTAGGTTCATGGTGAATGCAATGAAGCACCTGCCTGAACTTCTACAAAGCTGATGTTCTGATAAACTATGGATGAAAGGTAGGGATGAAGGTTCGTCTGATAAAGGGGACAATTGAGCAAAAATCTCTGCTCGAGTCTCCACTGACGCGTACAACCTGCCCAGTACAATAAATGCATGACATGCAAACTGTGTTCCATTTAAATTCCTATTACACTACTGGTATGAACAGCTCACTGTATTTTCGAAACATTCTCGAGTGTTCTCTATGATTTGCGCATCAACGCCTCAGGCAGTGATCTAATTACCAGCTCTGAAGAATACCAGTAGACATTGTATAAGAGATATCATCGTAATTGATGAGGTCAATTCAAACGATGCTTCTGCACTAAAATCCAGTTTTTCTTTGAACGGATGATCAAAAAGAAACGAGAGGCGATGAACGCACACAGGGAACTAGATTTTAAATTACACTGATAAAACATTCTGTAGGGGTAATGAGTTGATTTGACATGCTTGAAGGTGGGGAGGTGTATTAAATGTTTCAATGAAGGTTATCGGTAGGCAAGGTCATTCAACTTCAGAAGACATCTTCAAAAAAGAAGTGAGACCAGTCTCGTCAGCTGAGATAACGAGCGGTGAGGGGATTCTTATTGTTGGATGAGAATTCCTTTTGTTTTAATTTATGAATGCTAATGATGCCGGGGGATGCCACGACTTGGGGTCTGGTACCCCGAAAAGGATGATGAAGAGGAAAAAAAGGTGTCAATTGGACTCCGAAAGTCCATGCATTTATCGCCCTTTGAGAATGTATTCTCAAGAGAAGCTCGCCTCTTAGGTAGGAGGGATGAATGAAACTGGGCCCAGGTAACGAGGATCCCACGGTGAAAAACGACCACGAAACCAACCTTGTAGCGTGCTCTGATTGGAGAGCCTAACCCAAGGCAGGCGGGATTAAAATTAGAAAAATAAACCAACTTCTCCTCCTCCGGTCCCGAAGAAGTCACGAGAAGACATGGAGATGCGTATCAGAGGTTGCCAAGGTGATGGGTAAACAAGACCTGCACTCCGCTATAGGCGGTAGGCGCCTTGTGAGGTATGAGTGGCTTTTTTGTTGAGGTCCTTCGTGGTGGAAGGCATACGAGTAGATACCTTTTTCCCGATCCACAAGACCTGTTCCAGAGGAATCCAGACTCCCCGCGGCTCACAGCCCTCACTCGAAGACTCTTCCCTGGGAATTCAATCCCCTCCTCTCCAACGAGCTTCACATTTCCATAAATCCTACTCTTATTTTAGAAGGCAAAGGACGTGGTCGGGTAAAAAAGTGCCGGCATCCTTTTCCCTTTGTGCCCAATTATTTACACACGGACAGGCCCTACCACCCCCCCGTTTTTTCGGTACTAAACGATGGGATTGGCAATCAAGAGGTAGCTAGAAAGTATTTTAGGAGGTGCCACCAGCTTACGAGACACTACTCCTACACTTTTTCACACTGACCCCCAGGTATTTTAATAAACAAGAAATGACTGACCTGGAAACAAACAGCGCTGAACGCAAACTGAAACCAGCACAACCCAATTAGGCTATGGCTGAAACTGACTCTCTAAGACCACCGTACCTCTAGAACGGCCAGTTGGCCAATCTGAAAGGCCAGAAAGATCCCAATAGACGACAAAGCAATGATGGATTTTGGACTTCATGTTACGAGCATATTGACCATTTTGTGGTTTATAGGCTTGTTCCGTGTAGCAGATGTGATTTACCTGCTTGGGTCACTTACAAATGCCAAGAATCACCATTAGGTACATATCAGCAGAAGACTTCGCTCTGAACAAGATGCTCGAGTGCATGAGTGATAGGATTGGACAAGTCTATTGCTTGCATAACTAATTTCTCTACTGTTCCCGTTTTCGTGAATCTCGACATCCTTGGGACGCTAAAATTGCTCGATCGTTAGTGAATCAAAAGAAAAACAATACAATACCCCGTGGTTTCTAAGTGGTTAGTTCTCAAAAAGGGTGAACGGCTAAAAACGTGATTCAGAACTTGTTTGGGGCCTTCCAAAAGGAAAGAAGCCACGGGGCAGGGTTCCCTTTCAACTGAGACCGCCTTCGTAAAAGAATGCGAAACACAATCACGAAAATGATGCAAGGAAGATGTTGGACAAGCTGTTGAAAGTCCAAAAGGACAACAGAGGTTCGTGCTTGATACAATAGAGGAACTGAGAAGTCATTCAAGCTCGCCATTAGTAGGGAATGCACTATCACCACGAATTTGAGAATGTACGGATCATTTTTGTTCAGTGTTATTTATGTGAAACGAAAACAAATTTCATTTGGTACACATTTTATGGTACTATCTGTCTGCACGGATTCAATAGAATCACTACATTGATGAAGCGTGTGAATATCCCGGTAGGTACAGAATTAAAATAGATACAAATTACACAAATACTTACATGCCAGGATTCAGTTACGCCTGGAAGCGCGAACTGACACCTCGTTTAGAGCTGTAAATTTTAGGGTGTGATCTTACGCAATTCGTACAAGGCCGCTTCCTGGGTCGACGTACCGAATGTTTTGGACAATATTTGCAAGGTGCCTCTTCAAAATAAGACAGGGGTTACTATGGAAGATTCAAGTCAGCCGTGGAACGCTGAGCCCTACCAATTCAACATAATATTTCTAGGAAAAGCAACATCAAACTAACTCCGATTCTTATTAGAAACATTTGATGATGTCCTAAAAATATTTCCAGCAATGCTAAAAAATTCGAAGCATCATGCTGGATAATGGGTAGCTTTTTCAGCCAAGGGCTGAAACGCATATTAATTTTATCTAACGTCCATTGGACGTGGGAAATTTAAGGAAACAGAACTAGCTGGGATTCGTGGCAAGTACATTTTGGTTACTAAACTGCTTTTGGTGGTACTTTAATACCGAGCTATTGATCACTGTATGTTCGGGACTTCAGATCTAATTCTTCACCTACAAAATTCGTTCGTATTGCGACAATTTATTTTTCTCAAATGAGGAATTGACTTGGGTCGGAATTTGCTGCTTTTGACCTCAGAATCGGATTCAGCACCCTCGAAAACCGCTGTCTCCCAACTCGGCTGGAATAAGCTAAAGAAAAATGTGTGACGTCATCTGGTATGTATATCTCCCTCTCACCCGATGTATACCCGATAAAGTCGCACGCTTTTTCCTTCCTCTTTTCCGCCCACTTCCGTCCATTTCCGACCCATCATGTAGCACCTTTTCGGAAAGCGCTCCATTAGACCTAGAATTTGGAAGAATAAAGAAAAAATGGACGTCCATTGCTCATTGATCCAGATTTCAGACGACGTCTCGCCAAGATTCTCTCGTAGTACGTGCGGATGGATCGTAGCCTCAAAATGCAGCAATGTGCGGTCAGAACGACCCGAAGAAACCGCTATCGGCACCCATCAGGGCCTTGTGTCCCATAATACAGCAATTCGTGAGATGAGATTAAAGGAGAAATAAAAAGAAAAAAAGTTCGGAGGATAGGACGAGCAGGGGTGGGGAGGTTTAAATGGAGGCGGTCCCGTGTATGAAGGGGCTCTCCAAAGGAGGCATATCGAGTGCTTTGCCCTGGAGACAGACCTTGGGATCCCGGACCTGGGGCCCCGTCAAGGGGGATAACGCACGACTCCGGAGAAAAAAAGATAAATAATACCTGATAATATTACCTGCGACTGGATGTATTCCACAGCCTGGTCTACAGATTTTACTGTAGACAGACGGATTTGTAAATGTATATGTAATCGTAGATGCGGTTCTCCCACAAATTTATGAGATTCTCTGTTTTACCTTGATGCCGGTATTTACCTGTATCAACCTTCATTGTGGAAGACTATTTAAGAATATTAAAAGATTTCTCCATTCACGCATAGCTAGAGGTCTACTTGGAAGGACTATAAACAAGTCACTATGAACCTCAAACTTACTAATTTGGGAACGCAAATTTTGGAGTTCACGATTTGGTGTTCGTTCCTACGAATTGCGAGAATTCTGAAAGAAATCCACAGAACTTAAGGAAGATGAACAGTGTTTTTCCTTCAACTACTCTGCAGATCTACAGAAGGTTGCTTCAGTGAGGCGCAGAGCCAGTAAATTCGGGAAAACGTCAAAAATTCTTTCGATCCAGCGAAGTATAACGAAACTGGTATCTCGGCTTTTACTTTTTGTGCTTCCCGTCTCCGACGAGAAAAAAGTAAAACTTGAGGAAGACCACCGTGATCAACGCACCTCACCACGAAGCTAGTAAACGTCGCCAAAGGAGCACGGTTTTTTTGGGCGGGTCATTAACTCCGGTGTCCTTGAGACAAATTTCGGCAACGAGATATTCACTAGGGGCACTGGAAGGGGAAAGCTGAGTGATGACACAGTTTATCTAACGTGGAAAAAAACAAAGATGTTTCTTACTGCTTTCTATTAACGTCGTACGCAAAACAAGACTTGCCATAGACCTTGAGAGGTGAACGGACGGATTACCATATTTCTGGTAGTCTACTAGGAAATAGAGGACAATTCTATTCAAATATAGGCATTAAAAAGAGTGTTAGACTTTAAAAAATACGGCCACGTCAGGCATGGAACGCAGATGTATTAGGCGTGGGAAAGCGGGCGATCATCGTTGATATTCATGACGATGCAGGTATTTTGTTAATTTAACAAGGAAAGCTCAAATTGGAGCAGCAGGTTTAAGGAAGATAATCATCGAGAAGCCGCCAACTTGACAGACTGACCCAGAGAATTCAACTCAGGAAGCCGTCATGGTACGTCGGACTCCGCTAGTTTCCGAGCCGCTTCTTCCGACGAAATGGGGGGGAAAAACCCTATGAAAAGAAGCCACCCTGGGATCTCCGCACGGATGACCATGCGCCCATCTGCCTCTCTTCGAGGAGTCGGCCCTCCCGATGTCGCCCCTTCCCGAGGGAGTGTAATTATTTCCTCAGGTGTCAGCAGGAGGCTTCGTAAAGCGCCAGTGGGTTACGGTCTGCCAAGCGTGTAATTTCACGTATCCACCGCGACGAGGCGGCACTTATTCCCCGATGAGCCGCTCATTTTGCTCCTTACCCACAGCCAGGATCGCTCGTTTATTCACGGTTTTATGTAATAAAAAAAAATCCGATTCCTCCATTAATGAAAACGCAGACGCCACAACTGAGCCAACGCTAATCCTCTGGGGCATATGACAACAGGCCAACAGATCGGAAAATTATTATATATAACCCTACAGTTATTGCGATCTATTTTGTCTAACCACCAGCCACATCAACCGTCACTAGTCAAACAAGACGTTTACTGAATCACCTTGATGGAATAATTTTTGGGTAGTTCAGCCTTGGTCGAAACCATCAAAGCACTCAAGGCGAGCCCCAAACCTTTTCAAAAGTTCCCACCATTTCCTTTCATAAGAAGTAGCAGGAACGGAGGTTTCGAAAATTGGCCATTTAATGCCTTAATTGGCGAATTAATAAGGACCAGAGACAGACCGTTTGAACCAACTTGTCAGATGGCAATAAATCATGAATTATGGAGATTGAGAAAGCATGTACCTGTGCATTGTCAATCTGGAATTAGCATGTACACAATATCACCTCTTGAAGACTTAGAAAACGACGCAGAGGTCTTTAGCTTCTTCTTTGGATATCTATACCTCATCCTCCCTCAAGCGTAGTATTCACCAACCAACCTGTTCGCTGAACAAGGAACATTTTTTGTCATCTTCATCAGAACCAACAAACTGAAAAACGTACCTTTAAATGAGGTTGCAGTCAATTCAAAATTGAGTTTTTTTCTGGGAGAGGCAGAACCACAAAAGGGTACTTTTTGTATTGGTGGCCTGACTAGACGAGTAAAAACCAGAACTTGTTGAGCCAATTGTCCGCATACGTCTGGTCGGTGTCTGTATGAAGAATTGAAAAAAATATCCGTTTTGTCAAAAGAAGGGACGAAGCATTTTTTGCTCGCGTCTAGACGGGTTTGGGTTCCGTTACTCTGGGTTTGCTCTGGATTTAGTCTGACGGAGAAAGAGAGGTGGGGATTAAGAGAAAAACTCGAAGGAAGGAACTTGAAATAACAAAAAAAACTTTTTTTGAATGAGAAGGTAAAGGGTGAGGTTAGAGCAAATACTACCCTTAGATAAGGGGTCGGCGTCAAGAGACGGGTTTTCACACGCCTATCTCCAGCGTTTCCTGTCCAGACTATAAAATAAGATCAGCATTTCAAAGGGGTAGAAGTTGCTCTGATACAAAGGCGTTTCACTTATGAAACCTGGGGCCCCAGAGAGTTCAGTGGCCAGGAAACCGGTTGAGCCGTCTGAGGGGTTGCAGTTCTTTTCAAAATGCTCTGCCAACCCTTTGTCAGAAGTCCCAAGGGCAGGAAAGCTAAGAAAGGGTGAGACCCCTATGAAATGTATCGACGAGACGTCTACAAGACTAGACGATATTCATCATGTGCGACTGGACCTTTTTCATTCTTTTGAATTCCAAACACGGTCTACTTTGCACCACCCTCGCACCCAACTGACCCCTTCGATTCAAAGGGTTAAGAAATGTCCAGACAGCACGATTACGTTGTTTGTTACATGCACATTCAGCCGAGTAACGGCCTACCTAATTATACATACAACAAATTTTTGAAATATGAATAATACAGATGGTTGAACAATGAACAGTTTTTTTCGAGGCTTAACGGATTTGCGACTAACGTATATATATATAAATATATATACATACACAAACAAGATTGTTCTGGGTTCTTGACGCATTGCTCGGCCAAATTACCATGATACCACGCCTTTCAATGCATCTGCTTTGATGTGCCTCATGGGGGACATCAACAGGTGATACCCAAGAATGCTCGTTAGTGCCGAAGAGATTTTGGGGTAAGATTTGAAAAGAGGGTTGGGTACTCCCGTCCGCGGTTATCACACATACTAATACACATCCACTGAATACCAATAACTCCCGAGATTCCTTTGTTGATCAAGCTCATTGTTGACAAACCCATTGCCGTATTTGCTAACAAGATTACAGTCTTTGGGCGCCCTTAGTAACGACGCGTAGCAACAGTTGGGACTGTCCAGATCCATCTGCGCTGCTCGAAGCGTTCACCCGTTGGCAGTTACTGACAGCACAACGTGCACTGATTTTCCCCAGTCACTTTCTAAGACTCATGTTTCCCTGTCTTATACGCACTGGTAATTATGGATGTTGGAGGTTGAACACCACACCAGCAGCTTTTTCTCTCGGCACTGCTCCTAATGTTTAGTTACTTTAACGGTTACTTCTACGGTTACATCTGAAATCCAACGGTCTCGCACATTCCTCCTTCAGAGAATACTGCGCAATAGGCGGTTACTCATCAAACAACTCCATAACCACAACAGGTAACGTATATATGCCGCATGCTTCCAGATTTTTTTTTGCCCACCCCCATACAGGCGCTTGAGATGTTTTTGCGCAATAGACCATCTCGCTCTCACAAACGATTCCCAATAACAAGAAGCCATTTTCGTTCCCTTCAACCTCAAGTATGGCCTATTGAGAGGAGACCACCTGCTTTCATTTACCGCCTTTTGTCGGACAGCGATCTAGGAGATCGCGAACCCAGACAATGCTGACTAGTACAAAGCCGTAAAAGCTACAACCCTCGGTAGTTCTCAAGCTAACTGTATTGTCCGAGTCGTAATTCTCTTTGGACTTGGTCTTGATAAAGTAAATGAACTCAGTTTGAAAGGAAAAAAAAATCGAAGGACCTCCGTTGGGGGTCTGATTGCCGAAAAAAGCCCTCATCTTTGAAAAGAGACGCTCTTGATACCACCAAACGGAGAAAATTTTAGATCACGGTAAGCCCATATAACCATAATGGCGCCATATATTACTCCATGTACATTGGTACCGAGAACACATCAACGGAGCCAAATCATACTTTTGCCGACGGTTATGGGATTTTTCCTGCTTCTATGAAAATTAGATTGCGATAGTGCGAGCAACAAAGTGAACCGTAGTTCATTTTACGTTGAACCACCAAAACTCAAAAACTCAACCACCAAACCACCCACCACCAGGGGCGTTGCGTCCACAATGCCACTTGGGCCACTGCCCCGGCACCCAAAAACACTGTATAGGTATAGGTAAGTTTAAAAAAACTCCATTGTTCGGTTTGGCATTTGAATTTCCCTCCGTAAACTGTACCTGGCATTTTTCACAAAGTTCAACAGCGACTCGCCAGATTTCTCTGGCTATGGAATGGAAATTCTATGGATATTCAATATTATAGTAAAGCATCCATGGTGTGCTCCATAGACCAAGCAAGTTATCGGAATAAAGCGACAGTAATCAATGTCCAGAAATCGAAATCGAAACCTAGGCTCTTGAAACTGGCAGGTAGGTTCTGGGTCCTGGGACCTGGTATCGCCATGGCAACTGAGAAAAGTGGCCCATCATCTGCGCATGCCTAGTAGAGTAAAAATGTTGTTTGCCTTCTACTCCAAATCGTTCGTTTTCACAATCGATCCGATCCCTTCGATTCAATTTGTTGTTGTTGTTTTTCTTGAGGCTGCCGCGAAGAAACACTGTTCATGCCGACAGTGGTGGTTAGAGGTTGCGTTTCTTCTTCTTGTGCATTCGATTCAATTTGTCATCTCCATACGAGATGATCCTTCGCTTTCTGATTTGTTTTGGTTGTGAATTATATTCGCTTTCTCTGTTGAGTCAGTTGTCAGTTTTTAATTTTTTGCGTCAAATTGAGCGCGTTTTGCGTTCGGTCCGGTTCTGATGACAGACTTGTATTCGTGGTGCATACGTGCATTTTTCCTGTTTGCTGTTTGTGATCTTCTGGATTGATCGACGTCCTAACACACTGATAACTACCTTTTATAACACATGAATTCGGTGGCTAATTTGCAGTAGAAATTGTGGACGTTTTCGTACGACTATAGATTGTTGACTGAGAGAGAATTTGCTGAATATCTATCAGTAAATAACGGAAGGGTGTTTATTGTTGCCTCGAGGTATTTTGTGGACAAATCTCTTGGTTTTGTGTTCTGGTTGGGTGCCCCACCGTTTTCAGAGCCCACGCACCGCTACTGCCCACCACGCCCAACATTCGATAGCGAAAGAAACAGATGCCGTCGCCGGTTGCTCAAGGGGCGTCGGAAACTCAACGAGATTATGATATGAGTGTACTGTGCGAATTGTTCTTAGAAAAAAAAGAAAAAATCAAACTTTCAGGGTTTTGAGGTCCATCCTTGAGAGCCTCTGGACGAAGGGTCGTGAGAGTTACCTACCTACGTCCATGACCCACTTCGTTCGAGACAGCCCTCCGAATCGGCCCAACGCAACCGACTACAAACCCTCCAACGTTACGAAACCGTATTATTTCGGTGAAACCCTTCTCTTCTGTTACGTGTGGCCATACGTAGCCCTTACTGAACAGGCCCATTCCGCGCTTCTAGATAGAATGAAATGGTATGTTAATGTTATATTCACAGCGTCCATTTCAGTTCGACTTCATCCATACTTTCTAGATGAATAAAAATCTCAAGTCGAATCGATGAATTCACCTTCTGTTTTTAGAATATCCCTTTCGTGAATTTCAATGATTAAAACAGCTGTTTATCTTATCTGTATTCAGGATTGAATGGACAGATTGAGAATAGGAAAGAAGAAAATTAATCGTTATCTTGAAATGCGAGATGAGGCCAAATCCAATCAGCTGAGAGGCAATTTGAGTTTCCGTTCCGTGACAGTAGCCCCCCCCCCCCCCCCACGTTTCTGAATGACATAATCAACTTACCAGCTGGATTTTCGTATAGCGCATGTGCGAATGGTTTCACTCTTGGAGTTATGTCGAACCACCACCCGTTCGAACGAGATGTGGATAGGCAATAAGGCACTTGGAGCACAAAATACTGACTGACGGAAACCTGCAAAGCCGACATGGCCCGAGACGCGTCTGAACCAACCATTCGTCAGACCACACGGGACGATCCTGATCAGTTTTGGAAATAGGCAATAAACCATTTCCCAACTAAAAACGCTGCGAAGTCCTTGTCTCATAGGTTTATTATTCTATCGGACAAACTTACAGAAATGTTGGCTGCTCATTTTTATTGTTTCTTTCATGCGCAATAATTGAAATAGTGATTTTTGATGGTTTCTACCAATTTTGGCCCCCCAAAAACACGATCTCGGCTCCTTTTTTCCCTTTTTTTTGGGCAGATTATGCTTGAACATTGATAGTACCATTCAATTGTCTGAATTTCTGTGAATGAATTTCGGGAGCTTAACCTTCGTTACAACCTCAATTCTTCAATCTTTGGTCGAAATCAACTTCATATTCAGTCTTCTCGCCCTAAATAACATGGACAACGATACCTCACAAGCTCATGCTCACTAAAACCTCAAGAAAACCTCGAAAACCCCTATTTTTACTCCCACTTTTGTCCCATAACACTCCTGGGTGTATTCCGATCGGGCTGCCGAGCTTTGGAGCACATCTAGGACCCAAATGTGTTCCCAAATGGGGACCCAAACTGTGTGCGGAAGAACGACGATTTTAGACCAAAATTTAAGGTAAATGTAAGGCTGAAACTTCGTTAGAACCTCAATTTTCCACTCATTGGTCAAAATCGACTTCATATTCGTGCTCTTCGTCCTAAAAAACATGGAAAACGATACCTCAAAAGCTCATGTTACTCAAACACATATAGTACCTATTTTTATATCCATTTTCACTCATAACACCCCTGAGTATATTCCGATCGGTCTGCAAAGTTTCGGGAGACAAGTAGAGCCCAAATGGAGCATGTGTGCGAAAGAACGAGTTTTTTAGACCGTAAATGAAGTACATAGGTAGTTATGCGTGATATGGCGGACGGCTACGGACATTGCATTTTTTTGGAATCTACGCACCTTCAAACGTAAGACGAATAATTTTGAGGAACAATTTTTTTGCTGAGCGATTACATAGGTGTATTATACAGCGATTACATAGGTGTATTATACACAGAATAATAAACCAAAAGTCTATATCAACCGACACTCCCGTGCTAAGCCATTTGTGACGTCAGCAACCCGTATCAGACGAAGAAAACAAGCACGACTGACCCCTACGACGTTTTTGCGGTTTGGGGCGAACAAGCCGAATGGTCTTTTGAAGTCGAGCCGCGCCGGGGTAACCGCAGACCACCAACTGACATTTATACACCGGCTATTACGAGCATGCGCACTGCATGAGATAAACTAATATGTAGTACCAATATAGCTGATATAAGCAGAATAGCTCACTGTGGCTAGCAGCATTTTGGTTGAAAATGACTCATGTAGGCAGTATTTGAAAGAAAATTTACAATAAGCCACACTGCCAAGCGTAGGGTAGGTAGGAATTGTCTGCACGGGTTAAATGTCCGCACCGCCACTTTTCGATCATAACAACAGATGATTTTGCCGCCATTGATAGACTTCACAACCACCAGTTGCCACTGAAAACTTGGACAGTGTTCGTTGTCCGAACAATTAGGTAGGTATGTGTTTTTCATGTCCGTGTTACTATGTTTTTGCAACTTTTCCGCACTATTATGGAAAAAGGGCTATATCTACTTATTCACTCCGTCTCTCTTTTGGTCAAAAGAGATTGTTTAGCTTTGAAATTATGGCAAAACATCCGTCCTTTCTTTCGTTCACTAAAATCAGTATCACCCTGGTGCCGCCATCACGACATGGATGATAAAGTTCAATACTTTTCAATACTGTGTCGAAATGAACGTCGGACAATTAATTTAAAAACTATCAAGATTTACTAGGCAAACAGCATCTGAATATCTAAAAATATCAGCTCAACTCACCTGAAATAGCGCTGAACAGAATCAGATATTTCTACATAAATTTGCTTGTATCTAAGTAGAAGGGCATCCTGTAGTTAAATACTTTTACTGTGTCAAAATGAACAATATTGGACAATTTGAAACCTGTTAAGTATTTACTACTGAGACCAGTATCGGAACATCGTAAAACTAGTGGGTCCACTGACCCACTAGTTTTGAAAATAGGCTCAAATTCTACTTAAATGTATCATGCTCAATAATAGCTATTTTTCGTTAACATTTTATGGCTATTATGGTTATATTCATCAACCGCTATAAGGATGACTGATAAGACTTTGAAAGTTATCCCATTCGATTCAGTGTGCTGGAAAACGAAAAACTGTACCAAACACATTTTTCCGACAGATGGTACCACTGGCGCCGTTCCCTGGCACCAAAACTATACAGCAAATACTGGAGGCCTAAAAACATTTTTCTGACTGATGGCACCACCGGTGCCAGCGTGGCGCCATTACCTGGCACCAAAAAATATGCAGCTATTACTGGAGGCGTAAACAAATTTTTCCGACAGATGGCACCACTGGTGCCAGCGTGGCGTCATCCCCTGGCACCATGGTGGCACCAAAAAGTATATAGCAAATTCTGGGGGCCAGTAGTATACCCTCAAATAAGTGAAAATACCCAAAATGGTGGTCACAGGTAGGTATGTAGGTAGTCACCCGCAAATATATCGCTGGAGTCTTATGTAAGAAGCCTCACTGGTGTTCGCCAAAAAATATAAGCTCAACTCACTTGAAATAGCTTTGAACAGAACCAGATATTTCATCACATTTCTTCCAGTTTCTTCAATTTCTTCTTTCTTCCAGTGCTTATTTTGCTTGTATAAGCCGAAGAGCTTCATGCAATATAACGTTCAATACTTATGAATACTGGTTCAAAATGAACATTGGACAATTTAAACATTCCGCGTTCTCAAACTGCATCACTGCATCGACTGTACAAACTGAATCGGAACGTCGTAAAAATATCAGCACATCTCTCACGCAGTAGATTAGGACTGGACGGAAACATTCAACACATTTACTTGTATTTAGGCAGAAGAGCTTCATGCAGTCTAACGTCCAATAGGTCTACTTTTCAATACTGTGTCAAAATGAATATTGGAAAATTTAAAACATTCCGAGTATTTACTGCTCAAAATGAATCGGAACGTCGTAAAAATAACAGCCCATCTCTCTCGTGAGGTAATGAAGGACCGCCTAACCTTACAGAATATGCAAAAAAGTACATTTCGCAAAAAAAAAGAGAATGAGTTGGTTTCGATAGCAGACGCCTCATATTATGTAAGTATGTGTGTCTGTACCGGGCTACAAGCCGTAGTTTTGAGTATTTTGACTAGAAACTTTGAGGGTATACTACTTAGGCCTCCATAATTTGCTGTATAGTTTTTGGTGCCACCACGGTGCCAGGGAACGGCGCCATGCTGGCACCAGCGGTACTATTTGACAAAAAAATGTGTTTGGTATAGTTTTCATTTTCTTAAACGTTTTTAATATAGGTAGTTTTTTCGGCGTCGCGCTGTCCCCTGGCACCATAGTGGATCCATCTGTGAGAAAAGTGTGTGTATGGTATAGTTTTTCATGTTTTCCAGCACGATGAATTGTATGAAATAACTTTAAACCTCCATGACTCACCCTTACGGCGATTGATAATTATTTAGCCATAAACTGTTACCTACGAAAAGTAGCTATTATTGAGCGCGTTACACAGGCAGAATTTGAGCCTATTTTCAAAAATGCGTGAGGCACCTGGTCAGCGGACCCAGTAGTAAGCATGCGGTGGATTAGAAAATGCTATAATTAATTATATGTTATTATTCATTAAGCATAACGCTCCTTGTTCAAGTTAAAATACCTATGAACAAAATCTCAGGTTTACCATCATTCTTCAAACGAAATAATATCTATCGCAGAACAACCAACTCGATTTCATACAGCCTGTATGAAACGTGATTATAATTATGTATTCCCTAGCAATGGTATCTGGGCTGGATGCATACCATTTCATTCACGATCATGTTGACGAAGCCTTTCCGTGTGGTCTCTAAAATTTCTTTCAAGTTCGAGATCAATTTAAAAACGTAAAAAAGCCATACCCTTCTACTGAACGTTTTCGAGCTGTCGTTCCCGAAAGTCAACCCCTATTTTCTCACCTAGAGGCGACTAACAGTAAAGCTGAGCTTCGCGGACCAACTAGATCCCAAATGAGACATACAAACCAAATGGTAACCAAGGGAAGTGCGAAGAAGTATGGCGTAGGCGGGCGGACAGAAATTTTGATTTATTATTTTCAACAATGAACCTTTGGAATCAAGCATGGGGGAAAAAAATAGCCCCTCAAAATTTCCGTTTCCAGGTGAGTCGAATCCGAAAATGGAATCAACCCCCCCCCCCCCCCCCCCCCCCCCCCAACCGAATTGGTTCATGGTAACTAAGGAAAGTGCTTAGTAGGGCGGAGAGCTTACGAACAGAATTTTTTAAATTCCATTTTCGGATTCTACGTAGCTTGAAACGGAAACCATTCTTTTCTTTTACTTTTCTTTCATGCCTGCATATTTGATAATATTATTCATTTCATCATTTTTTTTCCCCATCTCTTCCTAATAGATAATTACAAAATATGTGAATTACTGACATGCCATTTTGTACTGATGTTCAACATGTTTTCAAGTTGTTCTTGTATGCACTATAGACTACCTAGTCTGAAGCATAATAAAAGTTAAATAAATAAATAAAATAAAATAAAAACCATAAAATTTGTGGGGGGGGGGGGGGGATGCTCGATTCCAAAGGACGATTGTTGAAAATAATAAACAAAAACTGACTGAAAAATGAGTCGACAATTTCAATTTGTGGTTGAAATAAAGGAAGGGGTACTCGTGTAATTCTCCCCCCCCCCCCCCCGCGGGGCTTAGCAACTATCGAAAAAATGGATTATATTCCCCGTCTACTATCGATATACCCGCGCAGCATTCTCCCCATTTACCATGACGTGATAATCGATTCCCGAAATCGGTAGTTACTACTCCGGGGGTCGTAAATGCACAAGTAGCGAGGAAGGAGAAGGAAGAGGCGTGAGAAGGAAGGCGTGGGGGTATTGCGCGCATCCTAGAACAGCGACAACAAACCCCACTTCACTCACACAGGCACACCATGCACATCATCGACAACCACGCTGACGAACTATAGTTATGAATGAAACCCCCTCCCACGGGGTCTTGCCATCTGTTCAACGCAGGCCCCGGCACGGACCTCATCCGCCTCAACCGCCTTATCCTATCAAGATAATTTCCTTTTTACGAAAGTAGCCAGATATTTATTCAATAGAGATCCGTTGCAGTTGAACCTATCCAAGTTCGAAGAAGGCGCTTTTACGAGCGTTCGAACAGATATATGTGAAGACTGCTCAACAAGTGATTTGCACATGTAGATCAGCTGTGGGGGACGACACATGGGGACAAGGCGGGCCTACGGAAAAAAAGAAAAAAATGGAATGAATTGAAACCGAAAAAAATCTCGTTTCACCACTCACCATATGCGTTTTGGGGAGGCTCAATAACGACTTTTATGATGGCATAAATTTGTCAATTAGGACCTTCTGGCTAAAGGAACAGAAGAGTTGTTGATAGCAATACACGGACAAAGGTTGATGAACCTACACGTGGCCACGTCCTACAAAACTTTTTAACGGCAACACGATGGTTGATTTCAAAGTTTCAAAGCGAAGTTCACTGTCGATTCAGCGGTAGAAATTTCGTCATTTATGAGAATTCTACCAGTTCTTCCAGTTAGTATACAAATGAGGTTTCTAACTATAGTGCAAGGTGAATGTACAAGAAGAAAACGAAGCACAATAAATATAGGACGAAGCCATACATACATTGCCCCAGATATAGCGCTAACTTCCTTATGACGGATAAAACCAGATTTTCCACGGTTGAAAGTGATGAATAATCATCATGAATAATGGAATCACGTTTGGTTAATCATCATCTTTGTGGTGTTCAGACAGACGTGTTATCAATCGTACCTATTCCTTAGGAACTAGCTGTGACGACTTCGTCATTTCGAATGATAATGTTGGCTGGTGTGTGTTGATTGAGCACTGATGAAATTGTGCTGATGCATTTCGATAGTGTTCCTGTTGTGTGGGTGAAGCTGTCCAGTTTGTGTGTGTTGGGGGGGGGGGGGGGGGGGGGCTCACCTCTGGTCGCCAGTGTGATGAAGGTGTTGGAATGCCTGAGGACCATTTCCGTCAGCTCTTCCTGGAGAGGTATCCTGCACAGGAGGTGCGGCAGGAAGTCCGGAGCTGTAACTGCCAGGAGGTCCCATTTCAATTTGGCAGAGACGAGGAACTCGAAACTCTGCAAACAAAAAGATCATCATGTCCAATCAGCATTTTGGCTAATTACATGATGATATCAATAATAAAACTTAGAATGAGTGAACGTATTGGTGGCTGCAGAATTCGCAAGTTCTCAAAGATCGTACAAAATTTTGCGCAATGAGGCAGAATTTATTTTTTTTTTGCAACTATTCGAACTATTTGCAATATATCAACCACCGCTAGCAGTAAGGTACTTGAAGGAATTGTACCATTTTACAGTGTTTACCGCTCAAAAACAAACTACGTTACCCGGAAGAGTAATGTCGCCTTTTATTTACAGTAAAAAAATAAAAATGGATTCATTATGAAATAGCTTTGTGTACCCTTCTTTATCGAGTTCTTAAAAATTTTTTTTCAAGTACGCGGAGTCAACTTTATCAACAGCTCCGGACAAATATCAGAAAACCGGCTGGTGCCATGAACCCGCTTTCCCCTCCGATAAGAACTGGCTGAGCGGGACAGGATGAAACTAGAAATGAAGCTAATTTGGTTGAACTATAATCAACAATTTGGTTATCAGAAGATATTAAACGACTGTTTACTGGGGGGGCAATGCGCAGAAAATGGGCCGTATGTGAATAAGGAGGATTTGGCAACAGGCAAAATGCGATTCAGCTTGTCAGAAATTTCTTTTAATAATTCAACGAATGACCCACTGCGGATGGAAAGATCGGCGCCTAGTGAAAATGCGGATACAGACATTTTTTAATCGAAAGGAATTCGTCAACCAAGTGGAACAAACAACCATTAAATGGAGACAGTTTAACAGAGTTTTGTTCAAATCAAGGCCTACAACAGATCTTGAGCAAGCAATAGAAGGAATGGACAGTGGGAAAGTAGAAAAATAATATTTTCAACTCATTTTAGATGTGTCAGGTACAGTCGGCAAGAAATCCTGCCTTCAAGTATCAGTTTTGTCCAAGGAAAGTAATTTTGTTCAAGGAAAGAATAGGTACCTTGGTACCACAGAGGAGAAATATTTACGACTTCTTGAAGGTAAGGACTGCATGCAGTGCACGCGTACCTCTACCTTCCAATTTCTACATCACAATGCCATGAAGGAATACAGCGTTCCTTGGGCAGAAGGAATTAAGCTCACGTCTTTTACTTCAACACAAGAGCTACAAGAAGTATTACAATAGATCGTACAGGCAAAGCAAGCAATCGATGCATTCAAGTAGCGCTCGATAGAAAGAATTTTTCGACAAATCTGCGACGATCAGAGGTGGAAGGGGGTGGTAAAAGGTTAACGCCCTGGCCAAGGTCTGAGGGGCCTTGCCTCGAGGCGGCATGCTTTTGGCAAATACCATCATGTCCCCCCCCCCCCCCCCTTTTGCCTAGCAACAGCTGGTGGGCGGGAGGAGAGTCCCCCAGGATGGACACGTGTGACATGTCCCTGGAAAACGGGGGACACTTCAAACCACTTGGGACAGGCCTGTTCGACGAATGAATGGTACGAAGAGTACCAAATTGTACAATGTACATAGATCACCGATTATGTACATAGATTAATATAAATAGAATGTCACAATTACCAACCAGAAAGTGTGTAACGTCAATATAGGTAACACACCTAAAACAACTGATTGCGGTATGAAAATGGGAGGATAAAAGGAAGAGTGGATAAAAGTTGAGGATCACAACATAGGTAGAACGTAGAACCTCTTTTAAGGGAACAAAATATGAATTAGTTGAAATACCTCGTCTTATGCCATGTCATGTAATCACAGCCAGTTGGCACGAAAACATCAAATCGCATACTTTTGGAATCGAATCTGGAACCGTCAAGTGAACGGGAAATGTTTATCCAACTCCAGGTGTTGAAAGTTATCATCAGAATGCGGATAAAAATCTCCCATACATTCCCACCCATCCCTCGTATGACGTAACAGTTGAGCACTTTTTCCGCCGGTGCGATAAAAAATAAGTAGGTGGAACTTGTTTAGTTCCCTACAAACATACGCGCCCTCCGCAACTTCTAATCTGACGGTATTTTTACTTGTGGAGATAAAGACATTTTAGAGAAAAATATAACCTCACAAACAGCTATGTAGGAATGGTTAGTCCGGTTATCGTGACGTTTTTACAGTTTTCAGGCGTCAAAACTAACCAGAACCGGGGTCAAACAACTAGTAAACAACATTCAAACAGGCAAACATAAAAACTAGTCAGACGTAAAAACAGCACAGAAGTTTCCCAATGAAACAAGTCCTGGTAATCATAACAAAGAAGCTATCGCTATAGAGAAAACCCACCTCTTCGGACAACTGTTACCAGGTAACTATTCTGTGTAGACTAGTAACCTACCTACCAGTACCTACGGCACGTCATTATTTGAAGAAAATGCTGTGACCGTTGAATTCTAAGAATGAATTCACACACTGGGGAACAGGCACCTCAGGTCACCTTTTCACCATTCAGAAACGTTGTCTGAAAGGTTGTAGTGTAAGTATAATAATATAGGGAACACAGCGAACTACCCGCTGTCATTAGTGTCAAATTTATAAGTTCCTAACTTAGTCGCAAGTTCTTTACTTGCATATCCATAATTTTACAGTACTGCAAATCACAGGAAGCACACAAATGCTAGAAGAAACCTCATAGGATTGTATGATCTTGAGATAAGAATAAGAATTAATGCAACAATCTCACCACCGATGATATATTATGATGAAATCCCCACAAATCCTTCCATTCAAATCAAATGGTTATAGTTGTAGAAGGAATTTATTAAAAAATTTCAGAAGGAACTTATCTAATGATGAGATTCACACATTCTAATCAAATGAACCTACAGAACAACACAAAAGCGAGCTTAGAGCAAACTGAGCTGATTTGGACGGTAAATTATTATGGATATGATCAAAGGTGATATTATTCGGCACTGTTGAGGTATAATTTCGCACTGGATGTGAGAAGTACTTACAGAAGAAGCTTCCCTTCCCAAGTTTTGTATGTGGACTGTGGCCGGTGCGAGATACCTGTCTGTATAAGTATCGAATAATAATTGTTTCGATACCAAGTATTTTTGGTAACAAATCTTTCCTTTCGATTCAAGTATGTACTGGTAACGAGTACTTTCTGCGGTATCGGAAAAAGTAGGTACGCATTGCAAAAGCGAAGTAGATGCAAAACGAAGTAAAAGTTCCAGTCATGCAGCATGGCTACAGAGCGAATTTTCAAAGAAATATTCGTGCTATTGCGTAAAAAGATGAAATAGCGAGAAACCATACCACTTTTCGTAAAATTATACGATTTTTTCGTAATTTTTTGGACCCACTGCAAGATCTTCATTTTCTTGGAAAATTCGCTAATTAAAACAGGTAGGTTGACTAAAATAGCGAATATTCTTTCGATATATTATGGAGGGAGCTGGTATTTTGATCATCGCTGAGAGATGGTCAGGTTGAGTAGTTGCAGCCAAGAGCACCAACCTAGCGTATCAAGTAGGTAACTATATTCATTTTGTAAAACACATCCTACATGTTTCTTTTTCAACCCACTTTGAATATTTCGACATTTTATTAAGTGAATACATATCATTCTTTCACGTTAATGCTTCTTCAATAAAGAATAATGATAAATTAGACTGACAGCTAATTTTGGTTTATTATTTTCAATAAAAATATTTCTGTCTGTCCGCCGTACGGGCCACTTTTCTTAGTTACCATGAAAAAAAATTGATGAAATTCGGGTTATAGGTTCCGTTCGGCGTCTAGTTGGTCCTCGAAGCTCGACGTTACTGTGAGTCATCTCTAAGGGGTTCAAAATAGGGGTTGAAATTTTCAAAACGCCTATACCATTTTTTTACGTAAATATTTTTACGGTTTTAAATAGTTCTTGAACTTGCGAGTTTTTTAAGACCATCCGGAGCATCGTACGTCCAGCCGTTCGTTCACAGTAAGGCCCCGAAGTTTGCACCGACAGGCATTTTCGACTCCAGTGTGAATGAAATTGTATACAATTCAAACCAAATCTCGTAACCAGAGACGCGCCCACAATAGGAATTTGTGAATACGGCTAATCATTGGTAGGGATCACCTGATTATATTGGCGGAGTATGAAGTCGAGTTGGTTGTTCTGTGATATTATTTCGCTTGAAAAATGATGGCTCTTTTGGAGTTTGTTGGTAGGTAGTGAAACTTGAACAAACGTTGAAGTATTATTGATGGGTAAATTATTACTACGGTAAATCATTACACAACGGTAAATTATTACACAACGGTTCATTATACCATCTACGTAGAAGGGGTTGGCGTTTGTTGGTAGGTACTTTTGCAACTTTTTTCACTCCTCATCAACAATTTCTTTTCAGAACTTCATTATGTGCGTTTCTTTTTGTTAGGTACTGTTTGTCATCGGCAGAATTATTTTGGCAACATTTAACTCGTGATTTAGGTAGGTACCTAGTAACGAGTACGGGGTTAGGTACTAACCTACGGAGGGTCTGCGATCTACATAATATGTATAGAATAGTACATATCATATTATATAGACGGGTTATCTATACATAGAGCTGTGATCTGTAACAGAAGGGTATTCTATACAAAATAATAAACCGTTGTGCAGGGATTTGCAGCGTTTTTCGTTGTAGTACCTAATTTTTACTTGTCCACTCCGGAAAAAAAACGAAGAAAGTAGGTAGGTACTCATTTGAGTATTCCTCAGTATCTCGAATATTTCTTTCGATACCAATATCAGCGATCTTCTTTTTTTCAACACCCATTATGTAGATTTTAGATGGAGAGGCGCTAAGGTTCAGGTAGAAAAGACAAGTTTAGGGTTGGGTTGTTCGTATTGGGATGAGGTGTGGGCAAAAAATTGAAAGAAAAAACTGCAGCTCAGGCGCTGGACTCTTCAAAAGGAATCCGTTCGACAGTAAAAACCGCAAGAGCACAATAATGAAACGATGGACCTTTCCCAGGAAGAGGGTGATAAGAAACGTGTGGAAGAGAACACGGCAGGTACGGGTGTTGAAGGTTGGTACCTACTATACAGGTAAACTGTAGTCCAGTCTTTCCAAGGTAAAAACGCTGCAAAGTCCTTGTCACTTGGGTTTATTATTCTATTCGACTTACCTAAAGAAATGTTGCTGTTCATTTATTGTTTATTTCATGCGCAATGATAGAAACAGTTATTTTAGCTGGTTTACACCAATTTTGGCCTCAAAAACATGACCTCGGCTCCTTTTTTTCCAGATTATAATCAACTTCCAGATTAATCCTTTTTTCCAGATTAATACTACTTCTATGGAAATTTCTATGGTGATTTCAGACAATTTCCCAGGTTTTTGACTCATAAAAAATGTATTTCGGGAGCTTAACCTTCGTTACAACCTCAATTCTTCACTCTTTGGTCAAAATCAACTTCATATTCGGTCTTCTCGCCCTAAAAAACATGGAAAACGATACATCACAAGCCCATGTTCACTAAAACCTCTAAAACCCCTATTTTTACACCCATTTTTCTCTCATGATACCCCAGGGTGTATTCCGATCGGGCTGCCGAGCTTTGGAGCACAACTAGGGCCCAAATGTGTTCCCAAATGGGGACCCAAACTGTGTGCGGAAGATCGACGGTTTTAGACCAAAATGTAACGTAAATTTAAGGGTGAAACTTCGTTAGCACCTCAATTTTCCACTCTTTGGTCAAAATCGACTTCATATTCGGTCATCTCGGCCCATAAACATGGAAAACGATACCTCAAAAGCTCATGCTACTCGAACACAAAAAATACCTATTTTATACTCGTTTTTCACCCATAACACCCCTTGGTAATTCCGATCGGGCTGCAAAGTTTCGGGACACAACTAGTGCCCAAATGGAGCCTGTGTGCGAAAGAACGAATTTTTTAGACCGAAATAGAAGTAGTTATACGTGATACGGCAGACGGACATTGCATTTTGGTTTATTATTCTGTGAATAATTCGCCTAGATATTCGCTCAGCAAAAAACGTTTATAACACCACCTCAAAATTGTTTCTTTTCAGTTTCAAGGTGCGTAGATTCCAAAAATGCAATGTCCGTCCGCAGTACGCCGTATCACGCATACCGGCTTCAGTTTCGGTCTAAAAAATTCTCACGCTCCATTTGGGCCCTAGTTTTGTTCCGAAACTTTGCAGCCCGATTGGAATATACTCAGGGGTGTTATGAGTGAAAATGTGTATAAAAATAGGTACTTTTTGTGTTTTAGTAACATGATCTTTTGAGGTATCTTTTTCCATGTTTTTGGGACGAGAAGACAGAATATGAAGTCGATTTTGACCAAAGAGTGGAAAATTGAGATTCTACCAAATGTTCAACTCCCAAATTTAATTTTGTTTGAGACAAAAACCTGGGAAATCGTCTGAAATCACCACCAATTTGTATAATAACACTAGAAAAAAGTGTCAATACGTGGATCAAGACGATTAAATGGCACTATCAATCATCAAAGATAATTTGAAAAAAAAAGAAAAAAAAGGAGCGTACCTAATTCGAGTTTTGGAGGCCAAAATTGGTGAAAACCATCAGAAATAGCAATTTCAAATGAAAGAAACAATAAATGAACAGCTAACATTTCTGTAGGCGTGTCCAATAGAATAATAAACCCATGTGACAAGGACTTTGCAGCGTTTTTGAAATCTACGCACCTTGAAACGTCAAAGAAAAAATTTTGAGGGGGTGTTATAAAAAAATTTTGCTGAGCGATTACGTAGGGGTATTATTCACAGAATAATAAACCAAAATTCATATTGTAGACTAAATATTTGTAACTATGGAAATTGTTTCCTAATGTTATCAGTATAATATTTAGTATACTGAACTATATGGAAATTACCTATACGCGTACAACATAGTACGTACTACCTACACGACTTTACACAGGGATGAAGGAATACTGGTGAACTCCACAGCCTCCCTGACTGATCGTCCAATTATATTAGGCCGGATAACAGTTTTCTATTAACGGAGACCGTTCTGCTCATTGAACGCGCCTAGGGGTGGCTGCAGGATTTCCAGGTGTTCTCACTGGGATGACATCCAAAAGCCCTACAACCCGACAATACCTTCCATGTGCCCTATTGTTAAACCGTGAAAGATCAGTTCCTTCTCAGTGTTCGACTTCTCGAACAAAGTCGTTCCCTCGTTTGATAGGCGCAAAAAAACCCTAAGGAAAAGAAAGTTCGGGCAGCTGCTCATTTTTTTTGCGTTCTCTTTCCGATTAGAAAATTAAATATGTAAAAATTCGTTTTAGGGGTCATTGGAGTGAAAAGGTTGGCTGTGGGAAGGGTGCCCAGGATTTCCGCTCCCTGTTTCCGATACTGGGGCAAAACTATTTTTATCAGCCGGTTTTCCAGACGGACTGATAAAACGCTAAGGAGGCGATTTCTCCACAGTATGTACCAATGAGGCAATTTTGAACATGTCTTTCGAATCGAAAATCTCAATGGTTTTCCTTGTAAATACTGTACTGATCGTACTCTTCATATGAGATTCACGAAGGGAATTTGCAGATATATAATACCAGTAGAGGAGTCATTATACATTAGTTGCACCTCTGCACCATTAATTATACATTATTAATATACATTTGTTATATCATAATGTTCTGTGTCAAACTAAACAATCAGAAATTAAAGTTGTCTGTTACCTTACACGTGTAAAGTTGCCAAACAAAAGGCGTATTATGAATTGAAAATTATGAATGAAATGAGAGGAATTCGACTATTCAAAGCATTCCTGGGTTTTAATCGACGTTCCGGTCTGGCGATCCTGGTTTTTGTGCTTGCCTAATCATTTCCGTCATTTGAAGATCAAGTATTGGACCCCACAAAGGGCGTTAGTTTTTTTCCACAATGCGCTACAGCATTTCGAACTCGTGAGAGCTTATCAAGGAGTTATCTACCAATACAGGAAATGGGTTGATCGAGCGGATGTGCATCACTAGTCGATCCTTTTACTGGGGGGATAGCATGGATCCTCAACGAAATGTGCTAATGAAAATCCGGATTTTTATCAATGATATTTAAACATCGAGGAGTAATAACTGCGACAAACTTGCTCTATGCGGATTCGAAGTCGACTTCGGAGAACCATTCATGTAGCATCATGTTAACACGGTAAGTAATCGATTGTATTGATAGAGTTCCAGAACGTTCATGTAGTTTAATGTGAGTAACACAAAGAAGTAATTTTACTTTCGAATGAATCAAAACATGAATGCTATTCGAAACTATTATAGATGGACCAAAACCCATTCTACTTACTCGAACAATGTTGACCAGTTGACTAACAGAGAAGGTAACTGGAATAATATTACTAGAATGCCGTCGATCGAAAATTGAAAGGTAAGAATCTGCGAAGTGCTCATATTCCAAGCTGAGATACTTCTATTAAGACTAGAAACATGACTGCTCATCATTACCGTACGCGAGTCATGAAATTCAACAGAAAAATTTCTGGGCTTCTTACTAGAAATGAGGATAGGGTTCTACTTCTAACAGATCATTAGTGAAACCGTCTAATTTGGCTCGGTATGGGGACTGATGAGAGGAATTTCTGAATTTCAATTCGAGTAACACAGAGAAGATACCAGTCTAGGTGGGAACCAGACCAAGTAGGTAGGCAGAAATTATACTGCACCATCCCATTTCTGTATTACTTCTGGATGGAAACGACTGTTACCAATTTGTATCCCTAGCACTGATAGGGTAGAGAAACATACACCAATGAGAATTTATACAATAATGAGTAACAGATTGACGTTATGTTTGTCACTTTGTTACTGACATCAGTTAAGGACGAACCAAAAACACGAATCCTCATCGATAGTGAATTTATCCTCTTGCTTGTGAATCATGCAGTTGCAAAGGTTCCACACTTTCTACGGTCTAAATACAGAGGACTGAATGAGCAACTTTAGGTGACTACAAAGCTAATATGACAGATCTGTTTAATTATTAACGCCTAATTAGGCTGATTTCGGTTTTCGCCTTGACTGGTCATGATATCGATGGATGTGCTGGAAGCTGGAGAGGGAATTAAGGAAGAGAGGGGTTGTCTGAGAACCGGAGTGGGAGACCACCAGGCTGCACTTGAACTTGAGGCAACGACAGGACGAACAGTACCACGCCGGCTCCCAGCTGTGGCTGCTGGCAGATCTTCGAGTAGAGGGCATGATCGTCGAGGCCGTAACGATCGAAAAAATCATAGACCGTCGAATCATAGAGGGATTCCATGTCTAGGATTACCTGTCACCATTACAAGCAAGACAAGGTGCGACTGAGTGAAAGTTATGCTGAGTTATCGCAACATTAATGGCAAGGAGCAAGAGAAAAGCATGGTTCCTAGGAAATCATGCGAATCGAGAAATACGAATTCCTTCGACTCATAATTCAATGGAAAAGGTCGGCTGGACGAAGGAAAATTTTGGGACAATGGTATGATTGTTCTGTGGTCGAGCTATTCCGGGCCGCAATGTTGCAATGTTAAGATCAGAAATAGCTATGCGTCTGGGGACGGTGTCATAAGAAGAAATGGCAAGGAAGGTAGACCACTGGCGGATTTCGCTGAACCAGCTGACTTGGATTGCAATAAACAAACTTGGGCGTCAAGTTCTAGTTGTACAGTATGACGAGCGCTTTCTGAATCCCGGCAGAACTATAAGAATTTCGAGGTTTTAAATTACTCAAAAAACTAGATAATCTTTTCGCGTAAAAACTCATAATTCTGGACCACCAGGAAATGGACCAATGAAAGGAAGAAGGATAAGTCTGGATATCGCATTCGGAAGTCGCGCAAGAACCTCTAGCCCCCCACGCCCGATAACTGGAATTGAAATTTAAAATTTGGTTGATGATTCATTTTTAGATGATCGAAACATCACAAGGCGTTTCTGCTAATCCTATTTCTGGAGATGCTTATATTTATCCGAGTATGTACCGTTTAAAACCCAAAATCTGAATAGAAGGTTGGAGAAAGGTAACAAAGTTGCAAACGAGTGCTTTGGATTTAGTTTGTCAGGACTCCAAGGCCTTCAAGGCCAATTTGGAGACTGGTTGTCCTATATGTGAAGTGGAGAGCTAATCTGATGGCATTTCAGCACCCTACTAGTAACACTGTGTCTAGAATTCACAATTTCAGATAATTTATTGTGTAATTTTTTGGCTACTCCAGATGGACAAGCTGGATGATTTCCTGGCCGGTTATACTTAGAAACCTTTCCTACCTATCCAGTTCCTGGTGAGCTCCTGGATCATTGAGGCAGGACTGACCTTTCCCGAAATCGGCAGGTCACACAGACTAAATGGCGGGATCTACAGATTCAACTCACGCGTATGGCTCTGGCTGAGGAGGTGTGCGAGGTGTAGAACTCCATCAGTTTGGGCGACAAAGGCGTTGTCTGTCGTATTTTGGAGGCGATGAGGAGGCAGGTGGCGCCGAGGGCTTGGAGCTTTGAGGAGTCCATCGGAACCACAGACAGGAACCTGTCAACGTAGTTCATGGCGAGAGTGAACACGCTTTCCGGACAGTCGTGAAGGCAGACGATCTGTGAATCACAGGAAAGGACATCCAACATCAGAACATAGTAATAAATGAATGGAGATTCGTACATATCAAAAGAACTATTTAGGAAGATGAAAAACGAAGAAGTCGAGCCATCCACCAGAACCCGCAACTGCATCTAAAATGTCGAAATTTACAACAATTTCGAAATGTTCAATACAAAGAACGATAATAGATAGAAACGCTTACAATCAAGTAACTCGTAATTCAGAAACCTACGCAAGTTGGTTTCAAAGGTTTGCCTTACAGCCGATCTTTCGCATTAAAATTCGAATTTAGGTGCACCTAGAAGTAATACCTACCTCAGTCCTTTCGATGAAGAATACAAAGCGAGTGAGATAAACCGTTCAAATTCGCTCACTTTCTAGCCAGCAAATAATTTCATCAAGTTTAGAACTCCACTAAAAAGGAAAATGCACGTTCTTCGGAGTCTACCGCATTGATAAGGAATGGCCAAAAATAATAATGGATATGCACATTCCTTCCTAATCTCCTTATGACAGAGGCATTGCAAGGTGAAAATACGAAAAACGTGATGTAGGCTAATCCCCAACTGTCCAGCGGCGCTGGGACACGTAATTTCTGAAATATTATAATTAGGTAGTTAAATGAAATATACATACGCTAAGCTATTGAAATAACAGACAGCGCATAGTTTACTCACAATAAAAATGTTGACAAATTATCAATGTGATGGTAGCCATATGACTAAAACTCCGTAATACCAAGAAACCTTACAATTTCGGGATTTCCAACAATTAACAGCAGCTGTTTAAATTTGTAGCTATATGGTATTCATGAATGTATTTAAACAGCTTTTAAAACGGCATTTCAAGATATAGAAATGGATGTTTGTTTTCTGTTTAAATCTCCACTTTAGCAATATTAATCAACACATGCCCTTTAATGCTTACTGGGGTACCTATTTAAACTCAAGACTCAAACACTGCCTTTAAACGGAATATTTCCGTTTAAAGCTCTCCATATCTGCGGAGTTTCAAACACTCCACATAGGCTCTTTAAATCCTATTAGGGTATTTAAAATTGCGTTTTAAATTGCCTTTTAAACGGTATTTTTAAAGATTCAAATAGGATTTTTTCATTAAAAGGTTCATTATTTTGTAAATTTTAATCAACACTGACCCTTTATGGCTATCAGAGCATTTAAAAACTAACCGTTTTAAATTGACTTTTAAACTGTATGTGAATGGAATTTCCAGAGTTAAAAACTCAATTTCTTTTCTAATACTTATGTTAAACATCCGCTGTTTCACGTCTTCGGAGTATCTATTTAAATAGGTACCTATGTGTTTTAAACTGGCATTTAAAAACATTTAAATGGAATTAACGGTGGAAACTAACACTTTAAAATCGCCACATAGTAATTTACAATCTTTTAATCAGGCCTTATTTGAATTTCCAAGCCGTTCTGACACTTTTCGGACACACCTCACACCAGAGGTTATTGAAACCGTACAATCAAGTGGACATTTTTTCATGGATTCATTGTTAATAATCCATAAAGCTAACCTGAGGTGATTTCCCTATAGTTCTCAACCTAAATCAGCGTAAGTAGATAGAATAAGACCTGCCCATGTTTCCCAGGATATGTCAGCGTTCCGAGAGGACTTGGTTTGGTTCTGTCCCGATTTTGGCCCGTCCAAATCGTAAAATACGTTCAGGATAATGAGGATTGGTCGAACACCTAGACCTATTATTCCGTGTAAGCCTAGTCTTTATTCGTGTCAATTATACGAAATAAGGTGCCTTTTACAAGTCACGTTGTAAATCCGAAGGGAGAAAGTTAACGCTAAAATGACAATATAATCTGGAGAAACCTGGTTTAAATATAGGTACCTAATATTTGAAAATTCCCATTTCCTTTAAAATCCCCGATAAGTTTGGGTAAATGGTCAAACACAGGGAAGGTATTACCACTTCGGTGATCCATTGATGGTTCTTAGGAACTGGATGACTCGTGTACCTAACAATCATACCAAATTTGACAACCCTAATAGTATAAGATGTACGTTGTCCTCGGCAACGCCATCTTATACATAAATCCGTGTTGATCTTGGCATAATCCAGAATTTGAAACGCCATTTTTAACTTGTGGAGTACATAATAATTGGTGTTTTCAGGCATACTGACTGACTGATTTCGAGAGGTTAAAATGTGTAGGTACAGCAATAGTGTTAATCATTACAACGGCTGGTTTTGCTGAATAACTAGTCCTATAATAACGCTACAATTTGTAGCGTCTAAGATGTTGTAGAAAGTCTTTTACAAAAAAAAACTACGTAAATCAGGAATTGTCAAAATCAACATATCAAACAACAACAAAATGATGTTAAGTATGAACATAATATATGTACACAGACTATTTTCATAATTTTCGTGTTCTGTATTTCAGTTTTCTTTTACAAAAAATGAACTATAAAACTTGAAAAAATAACGTGTCCGCAAACAGGCGTATCGAATTTGGCATACAATAGGGGCGCAGGCTTGTAATTGGGGTTTTCAATCATAGTTAACTAGCTGAAACGGACTACCATGTCGGATTTTCGTGAGTCTTAAATTTATAACAGAAAATATTACAGGTATAACATAAAATGTACAACGCGGACGACATTAGAGCAAAGACGGTTGCGAATTTTCAATATGCAGGCCTATATTCTGTACTGAACATGGTAGAACGACCCTTTGATCTCTTGTGTACCGAACGAGCTTGAAGGGTTGTTTTAACAAAATGGGCCAAGAGTATAACTACTGCAAGTGTTCTTATGTAGAGTTTAAAGGAACTAAAACGCGCTGTAGCGGAGTAAAACCTTTGAAACTTATCGTTTATACATTTCAGAATCATGGAATAAGTTTCATATTATAATAAACGAGAAGATTCAAGTATTTTCCTCATAAAGGTCTATACTTCTGTGTCTATACTTGTGTGTTACTGAAACGGACTAAATGTCGAATTTCGAGTCTAGCAGAATATTAACAACACAGGTAACAGTATAATACTTCCGTGCACACCTGCTGCAAGTGCACATTTTCGAATAGTTCCACGGATCTACGTGCTGAACCTGAGACGAAGTGAGATGTCGGATTTCGACAATACAGACATTAATACTGACAGTTGTGTGAATTTCCTCATAAGTCCACCTATTTATGTGAAACTGAAACTTTGAGCTTGGGGAATACCTACCAACTGCAGGGGTACATTACGCGCTGAGACGGAGTAGATGTGGAATTTCGAAAATACAGACAACATTAGAGTGTCACTTATGTGAATTTTCCTCATACAGGCCCACGTAATTATAATTTTGTCGAAAATGGCAGAAGAATGAGCATCCGAACTTGGTGCAGGTACCTACTTTGAACCAGCAGGTTTATAACTGGGGTTTTCCAACACTTTAGGCCCTCCCGAAGCAGACTATGAACGTTCGAGTCTAACGGAATAGAATCAACACAGCAAACAGTGGAGTAATAGGTGCGAATATTTTCATCATGCAGGCCTATAGTAAATAGTACTTCTGTGGAACAACATGCATGACTATATACATATATACTCCAACGTTAAACATGGCGGATGCTTAACTCCGAAGTAACCTACTGAACATTAATTTTCGGTTTCCAACGACTTCAAGCGCTGAAACCGTTCAAAACATCGGATTTTCGTGTCTAAAAAGTCAGTTTGGCTATTAGGTAGTCAGTTGCTACTAGCTACTTACGTCCAACATCCATTCGGCCAGTGTCTTCCTCATCTGCGGAGTGATTTGCGTCTGCACGCACTGGAAGTAGGAACTGGAGCAGATGTAGGAGTCTTCTGACCTCAGGAGGTTGGCCAGAACGCGGTCTGAGAGCAGAGATGGGTCTGCCATGGCCGTGCATTCGCTCGCCCTTTCCGTGCAGATCAAATCCATGCTGGACATGGCCGGGGTAGTTTTGTGGTGTTCGAAACGAAGGGATGGAAATTAGAAAAAAAAAAATAGAAACCGGAGAAAAACGAGGGATTTTTGAGTTGTAACGCGGTTCTGGAGGAATTTCGGTTAAGATCGAATGTAGTGGTTTTTTTGGTGGTGGGAAGTGCTGCTTTTAAAAATTAACGTGGTTTTGTGAGAAAAACACCCACTGCACGGACGAACAAGGCAGGGCCGTATCTGATCTGAAGCGGTTGGGGGCGGCGACGGGGTATTTATAGACTCGTCCCCTCTCGAGGGGTAGGGAGCCGTCGACCTCCCCCACCACCGCCCCTACGGGGGCTTCCCCTCGCGAGGTGACTGTGGGGAAGACGATGGGACCTTGTGGAGGGGGGGAGGGGCGTGATCAGCTGGTCCCCCTTCACGACCGACCGGTCGTATTTGTTTACGTTCGACGTCACTTCGGGGGTTGAACCTCCTTCCCCGTCATCAGGGGCCCCTTCACCGCTCCGGCGTCCTCCTTCCACCGATCATTCATCATTCATTTATCCTCCTGCCTACCTTCCAATTTTCATCAATCAACGGTGCCTACCTGATAAGTGAATTGGATAAGTTTCCTGCACTCGACGTGAAGCATGACCGTATAAGCGAAGTTTTGAAGATACGTCCTACGAAACATTTTTCCATAGTTTTGTCCACAAATTTATTTGTGGTGCAAGTGACCAAAGATTTTGCACTTCAAAATTGATTATACTGTCAAATTACCCCTTTCGGCATTATTATATTACGTAGATAATTATATAAAACGCAAAGGATGTGTGTGTGTGTGCCTGTTACTTCATCAGGGCCAAACGGCTGAACGGATATTGATGAGGTTTTTTCAACTCTCTCTTGAAACACCGGCGGCTGCAATAGGCGAGGTACCTACGTGAAAATCATCGAAACTTCATACTTCGTCGTGAACGAGGCTTTCCTTCGCGACGGAACTGCTTTGTTTCTACGAGTTTGGGGGCAACGAAGTGGCTGGGGTGGGTGGGGTTAGAGGCTGAGTTGACGATTTCACCACAGTACTGTCCGTCCGCCGTACTTCGCACTTTTCTTACCATTTATTTTTAGTTACCATGAACCAAAACTAATGAAATTTGGTTGGCAGTTGTTTGGGGTCTAGTTGGTCCTTGAAGCTCGGCGTTACTGTCAGTCATCACTAAGGGGTGAAAAATAGGGGTTGAAATATTCAGAACGCCGTAGCTCGAAAACTTTCAATAGAAGGGTATGGTTTTTTTACGTTTTTGAATTGATCTTGAACTAAAGAATTTTTTGAGACCAGACGTCCGTTTGCACCGAAAAGCTTCAATATGATTGTGAGACGGTTTGAATTCGGCCCAGGTATCATTGCTAGGGAGCACCTGATTATAATCACGGATGGCTGTAAGAGGTCGAGTTGATTGTTTTGTGATAATTATTTCGTTTGAAAAATGATGGATCTTTTGGATTTGTTGATAGGTACTTTTGCAACATGAACAAACGTTGAAGTATTATTGGGTAAATTATTACACAGCGGTAAATTATTAGACAAAGGTAAATTATTACACAACGGTTTACCTTACCTTAACTTTTACCTTATGCTTCATGAATAACTAAAGATAATTAATTAATGATTGAATCCCACACATTTGTATTCCCTGGCCGGCTCCAGTACTCCATTTAGGGCTTTCCTGGGGGCAGCTCGAGGGTATTGACCACAGAAGCAGTGATCTACGCAGAAGGGGCATCTATACAGGTAAATAATAAACCGTTGAGTAATAATTTGCAGCGTTTTTTATTGCATTTTCGGATTCTACATACCTTGAAACGTAAACTATCAAATTTTGAAGGGGGGTTAAAATTTTTTTTCATGGTCGATTCCAAAGGTTCATTATTGAAAATAATAAACCAAAAGGTCAGTGTGTGCGGAAATAAAATGGTTATCATCACCTTTATTAGGATATTGAGGAAGGTGGGGAGGTGCGAGGCGGTGGTTGAAGGGTTGCGCCGTGTTTGAGGTAGGAACATTGGTAACGCGGAGTAGAACATTGGCAGACAGTGAGCTCCGATGATAGGAACAGGAACGAGGAGAAGACGATCCACTCGGAATGAGATCGCTATGGATCGAGGATGCTTTGGCGAGGTGCGAGTGCCGAAGTGGACTCCGATACTCCCGGATCGGAACCATCGAAGAAAGTTCTTCGTTCTTCCATGGTTCCACGTTCTCGATCCGAGAGTATCAGCACACGGGCATACTTATACCCGTCCTCCGAATTTGTAACTCTATTGGTATCGGTACCTTGAGCGGCTTGGAACGGTTCCACCGAGAGATTAGCCTCCACATTCCCAATCCGAGAGTATCGGCACACCTCTAGAATTTACTATTCCTCCGCCATCCAGCAAAACTGTCCAAAGAAACAGTTTCTTTTGCCACAAAGAAGACAAGCGAAGGTTCTCTTGTCTTCCAGCCTTCTTCGTTTTGGTTTATTATTCTGTGAATAATACACCTATGTATCCGCTCAGCAAAAAATTTTTATAACACCCCCTCAAAATTTTTTCTTTTCCGTTTCAAGGTGCGTAGATTCCAAAAATGCCGTACCGCCGTCCGCCGTACGCCGTACGCCGTATCACGTCTACAGGCTTCATTTTCGGTCTAAAAAAGTCGTTCTTTCGCACACATGCTCCATTTGGGCCCTAGTTGTGTCCCGAAACTTTTCAGCCCGATCAGAATATACCCAGGGGTGTTATGAGTGAAAATGTGTATAAAAATAGGTACTTTTTGCGTTTTAACAATATGTTAGTAACATGAGCTTTTGAGGTATCTTATTCCATGTTTTTGAGGACGAGAAGACCGAATATGAAGTCGATGTTGACCAAAGACGCGGAAATTGAGGTTTTACCAAAGGTTCAGCTCCCAAAATTGGTTTTTTATGAGTCAAAAACCTGGAAAACTGTCTGAAATCACCATCAATGTGTACAATAACATTGGAAAAAGTGTAAACAGGTGAATCAAGACCATTAAATGCCACTACCAATGATCAAATATGATCTGGAAAAAAAAGAAAAAAAAGCGTACCCATCTCATGTTTTGGGGGCCAAAATTGGTGAAAATCATCAGAAATAGCTATTTCAATCATTCCACATGAAAGAAACAATACATTTAACAGCCAACAAAAATCTCTAGAACTCCAATAGAATAATAAACCCATGTGACAAGGACTTTGCAGCGTTTTTCTCTGTGTAAGATCAAAATATCCAAACAGATTTTTAAAACACTAAGGAACGGCCTTGAGTCTTATTTACATAGAAGTCAACAGTTTCTCCTCCTTTCCAGAGCTCTTGTTCTCCTTGATGCGACAGTTTTCGTCAAAAATTGCATGCTTATGGATTGGGACCCACTGCCGTAAGGTTCATCAGAAGTTTTTTGGCCAGCTGGAAGCAATTTGTTGAGTTTAACGGAGAAATTTCTGAACCAATTCCCTTAGATACAGGCGTAAGACACGGTACCCCTGTCACCCGCCGGCAAGGCAGTAGAATGGCCCCTGTATTTCAACATTTTCGTTAATGACCTGGCCAACGCAGTCACACGTGACCACGCTGAAGTTTTTCAATATGCACGACACGTCTGTTGTGGTGTGGGTGGATTCTGAAATTGATCTGGCCATTGGGGTGACTAAGGAAAATATGACAAAATGGTGCGAAATTAACAAATTGATTTTGAATGACGTTAAGTTCAAAATCATAAAGTTTGAATGAAAAACGTGTGCCAGTCGAGTCAGTGCTACAAATACAGATCCACTGTTTTTGGGATAGCCATCAGCAGCGAGTTGACTGGACATCCCACATCTCTTCACTAACTAGAAAACTAATTAGTGCGCTTTATATGCTCTGCCGATTGTCTCACTGTGCTGAGCTGTGTGCCGATTGGCTCACAATGTATCAATGCCCATTTCGATAAGATGCACTCTCATAATCAGGGGTAATACGCCTTCTATAACCCAGATGCTGTGCTTGCAAAAATCCGCCTTGCGAGTTATAAGAAAAGTGACACAAAGACCACATGCAGACCCATATTCACAGAGTTTAACTGGTTGACTGTGATAGCTCTGTACGTTACTGATATATGCTACCTACGTGAGAAACAATATACCTAGTAGCGAAATTTTCAAAGCATGTGCACCAGTAAACGAGGTATGCAGGGAACTAGTGTCCACCCAAAAGCACATTATTCACTATTTGGGAACCAAATTGTTCAACGCCATTCCAAGCGCCCTGAAGGAGGCTTCTCACAAAAAGCTGAAGCAAATCTTTGAAGAAAAATTTGTCAAATCACCAATATACTATTTAAATGAATTTTATGTAATATGTACTCAATGGACTTCATAATTTATTTATATCTATGTTTTACGTAGTAATTAATTCGTGAATAATTTACAACGCGGGTACTCTAATTTATGACAAACGTTTATGCAATCCAGTATGCCAGCACGAATAAATCTATTTCTATTTCCTCAACTACTAGCAGACACCTACCTTCACTACGCACAGGTAAATGGTTTAATCGTACGGGAATATCTAAAAATGAATTCGGGGGAACAAACCCGAACCGCGCGAGATGCGACGGGGAAAAAAATTACTCTCCAAGACGCAACATCAGATGTAACCCGAGTTGTCCCCTTAAAAAAGAAACCAAGAACAAGCAGTATTATGCGGAATGCAGCCTGTAAGGCGGAAAAATGCCTCGGCCAGTCAAGGCCTCAAAGTGATCCGAGAACTGCAATTTTTCACGGAGACGAACAATTTGGAGACGGTAAAATGAATAATCATGAGCTTTCTTCGGCTTCTTTTTCAAAGGAATAGCATCCAGACCGTGAGAAGTGTAGGTAGCTATCTTTGAATTCTCGATGATTTCGGTTCTGTTTGGTGGACTCCTTTTTGCCATCATTAATTTGATAGCTGTGCAATCCGGTTTAAATTACGTCACGAACTCTTTAGTCTTTTGTGACTATGAAAACTGGCTGGAAATTGTATGTAATAGCTATTTTTGATGGTATCCACCAATTTTGACCCCCACGAACACGCGTTAGGCTTTTTTTTAAAACATATATGATGATGATGATGG
Organism: Leptopterna dolabrata; assembly: GCA_954871275.1. Taxonomy (NCBI): domain Eukaryota; kingdom Metazoa; phylum Arthropoda; class Insecta; order Hemiptera; family Miridae; genus Leptopterna; species Leptopterna dolabrata. The sequence continues at coordinate 33,636,089 of OX940988.1, read as the reverse complement.
TTAACATGCTTTATTGTGTAACATATATGGAACAAACGTACAATAATAATAGCATGGTACAGTTTTGGTACATTTACCGTGAACTGGGAGTTCGCCGGGTAGTTCCTTCATTTAACATTATTAAGAAAACATTAGGACACATGCAACAATAAATAAATAAATGACAACGGAAGATACTAAGGAAATGGGTTTACAGTATATAACTCTAGATTTTAATAAATTATAGGTTAGTTGTATGGTATTTTGGATATAGTAATCAACACATTTACATTTAATAAGTTTTACATAATTTTAGCACATATAACATTTACCATGTTACCTATAACACTTTTATTTTATATTACCTATCACATACCTATATATACATATTTATTTTTCTTTATTTTTTATTATTATTTATTTTTTTATTTTTTTCCATTTTCTTAATCTAAGTGGTTTCTCCATTGTTACTGTAGTTGAATTGGGATACTAGGTACTGTCTGTAGCTCCACGCTGCTTTCATGTATCGAGCCAATAAACTCCAATCTGCCCCACTTAAATAATACAAGACTTCCTCGTGTGAGAGACTTGATTTCCCTAGGTATGACATCCTAAAATTTCTAAGTATTAGGCAGCGCCCTATGAAATGTTCCACCGTTTCGTTTTCTCCCATACTGCACAGTGAACACAAATTTACATTTCCCTCTATCCATGGTTTATTTAAAACATATATTATTGCCGTTGGTAATTATTGATAATGCAATTTAATTGTCTTGGTTCACCCGTTGATACTAGTTACTTCTAGTGTTATTATACAAATTTATGGTGATTTCAGACAATTTCCCAGGTTTTTAATTAATAAAAAATGAATTTTGAGAGCTCAAGTTTCGTTACAACCTCAATTCTTCACTATTTGGTCAAAAGAAACTTCATATTCGGTATTTTTGCCCTATAAAACATGGAAAACGATACCTCACAAGCTCGTGTCCACTAAAATCTCAGAAAACCTCGAACAACCCTATTTTACACCCATTTTCCCCCCCATAACACCCCTAGGTGTATTCCGATCGAGAACCCAAATATGTTCCCGAATGGGACCCAAACTGTGTGCAGAAGAAGGACGATTTTAGACCAAACTTTAACGTAAATTTAAGGCTGAAACTTCGTTGTAACCTCAATTTTACACTCTTTTGTCAAAGTCTACTTTATATTCGGTCTCCTCGTCCTAAAAAACATGGAAAGCTATACCTCTCAACCTCATGTTACTAAAACACCAAAAACTCCATTTTTCACCCATACTCAACGAGAGTTTTTGAAAGGAATAAAAGCATATTGGTAGCATCAATTTCCTTAGCGCAAAACATCGGCAATACCTACGAAAGCAATTTGATGCGATTATCTGATCCATGCTTGTAGTGGATCTATGTTGCAGAGAAGGCTGGATATACCTACTTCTCCTTGGTGTGTGGATTCGTATGGTGCTTCCTGCAAATTCAAAACTAGCTATGTAGATTTCATTTAAACGTAGTAATTGAAGGAAATCAAATATCTAATGAGAAAATACTCTCCTTACTCATTATGGAAAAACAGCAACAAATATAGGTAGGAGCATAATCTCATACAGTGTATTATTCGTATTCATCTATGCATCATAAAGATCCACATGAGATCTTCACGCATAAAATACAGTGCATATATAGCTTTTTCCATTGAAAATCCTTCGAGTTAAAATGCAAACCCATTTCTCGGTTGAAAACAATTTTGAAAAACAGGTTACTCATCCTACCTCTACATTACAATTTTGGTTTATTATTGTCAATAATGAACCATTGGAATCGAGCATGAAAAAAAAAATTCTTACCCCCCCTCAAAATTTGATGGTTCACGTTTCAAGGTATGTAGAATCCAAAACTGCAATAATATTTCTGTCTGTCCGCCGTACGCCGTACGCCGTACGGGCCACTTTTCTTAGTTACCATGAAAAAAAATTGATGAAATTCGGGTTATAGGTTCCGTTCGGCGTCTAGTTGGTCCTCGAAGCTCGACGTTACTGTGAGTCATCTCTAAGGGGTTCAAAATAGGGGTTGAAATTTTCAAAACGCCTATACCATTTTTTTACGTAAATATTTTTACGGTTTTAAATAGTTCTTGAACTCGCGAGTTTTTTAAGACCATCCGGAGCATCGTACGTCCAGCCGTTCGTTCACAGTAAGGCCCCAAAGTTTGCACCGACAGGCATTTTCGACTCCAGTGTGAATGAAATTGTATACAATTCAAACCAAATCTCGTAACCAGAGACGCGCCCACAATAGGAATTTGTGAATACGGCCAATCATTGGTAGGGATCACCTGATTATATTGGCGGAGTATGAAGTCGAGTTGGTTGTTCTGTGATATTATTTCGCTTGAAAAATGATGGCTCTTTTGGAGTTTGTTGGTAGGTAGTGAAACTTGAACAAACGTTGAAGTATTATTGATGGGTAAATTATTACTATGGTAAATCATTACTCAACGGTAAATTATTACACAACGGTTCAGTATACCATCTACGTAGAAGGGGTTGGAGTTTGTTGGTAGGTACTTTTGCAATTTTTTTCACTCCTCATCAACAATTTCTTTTCAGAACTTCATTATGTGTGTTTCTTTTTGTTAGGTACTGTTTGTCATCGGCAGAATTATTTTAGCAACATTTAACTCGTGATTTAGGTAGGTACCTAGTAACGAGTACGGGGTTAGGTACTAACCTACGGAGGGTCTGCGATCTACATAATATGTATATTGTATATAATAGAATAGTACATATCATATTATATAGAAGGGTTATCTATACATAGAGCTGTGATCTGTAACAGGAGGGTATTCTATACAAAATAATAAACCGTTGTGCAGGGATTTGCAGCGTTTTTGAAGAAGGAATCCGAAAAATGCCACTTTCTCGCAGTGCGCACTCACCAAACGCGTTATTATTTCAAATAGGAACTACCGATTACTATTGCATATTCGTCTTCTACGCCGAATTCCACGGAGCAACAACCCGTCACTCAATTTTTTCAGGCGTGCGCAACGTGTGCGATTTTGTTGGCCGCGCATACCTGTACTGAACAGGATTTTGCAGTACATTCCGGCATAGACTGAATCACGTACACAACACACACAGACGTACGAACAACTACAACACAAGTACATACATTAATCTTTGAGACCAGCATCTTTACTATGCACATAGGAAAACCATTTGCATGATACTTCAGGTGAATTGGCTATTCCTCCACATTACAGTTTCATTGCTGGAAAGGTTAGGTACCTAATTTACTCCACAAAGAAGACATACCAAGGTTCTCTTTGCTTCCAGGCCTCCTTCGTTTTTTCCCCCCGAAGGTGGCACCCCCCCCCCCCCCCCCGCGCAAATGTTGACTTTGAAGAAAGTTTGTTTCAAAAAGACTCGTCCCGCTCTGTTTGAGTTGATAATTCTCAGGAAGCGCCTTACACTACCATGACGGTGAGATTTCAAAAAACCGGCCGCCCCAGCCACTAAAAAACAACATACCTACCAACCTAATGTTTAGGAAAAATGAAAAAAGGAAAACAATATAAAAACAAAAGAAATTACACGGTCGGCGTTACACAGTGACCCCATTGAAGTTTTAGGTTTTTTACAGCGTTGCAAGGCATAGGTACCTATCAACTTTTTTCTTTCTGTTCCAACCGAAACTTTAAATGTTGGCAGACAAAATAGACTCGAAATAATTTCGTTTGTAGGTAGGTACAGAAGTCACTAGAAATAGAAAAATGATTTTCACTGTCTTAAGTACTTACCTAAATTATCAACTAGTAGGCAGGTATAACCTAGAGATATGTGTTGTGTACCTACCTATTTTGTCATTAACCAAAGTTTATTTTTCATGAACTCTCGGAATTTTCTCAGTTCTGGGGTTATATCTGACTAAGCACCTAAACTGTTGATCACAAACGATTACTTTTACAATCAGATACCAGATAAATAGTATACCCAGTATCACCCAGTGATTTTTCTGAATTCTATTCAATGAGGGATACCCATGACTTCTGTTTAAATTACTTTCCCATTTTCAAATGAAAGTAGATTCCATTCTGAGAGTTTTGAGATCAACCGCACTCTCCTACGATGAGTAGTTCTTTTTTCTGTGAGTGACGTCATTGCCGAAAACCCCATAGCACCCCTCCCGCCTAGACGGGAAACCACTTGCTCAGTGTGACGTCTCGTGTTGTTAAAACTTTGAAAGCTCACAGAGGAAGAACTATTCATCAGAGTGCGGTTGGTCTCAGAATTCTTAGAATGAAACCTACTTTTATAGAAAAATATAAACAGAAGTCATGTGTACTCCTCATTCTTTCATCCCTAGCCATTAGCTTCCAGCAGCTGTTGCCTAGACCAACATTCCCAGAAGCAGTGAGGACTTCATCAGGCCAATACGCATTTCTCCATTGTTAAGTAAAGCTCTAGAGATTATTATTCATATGCAGTTACAAACCAATTTTTCTTCGCATACGTGCTGTAGATTCCAGTCAGGTTTCCGATCTGACCACAGCTGTGAATCAGCTCTTCTTAAAGTCACCAGTGAATCAGATGGGGCATCGAGTACAACCGGAGTACGATCCTGGTCCTACGTGACTGGAACAATGCCACTGGATCAGTTGGACACAAATTGTTGATAAAGAAATTGCGCGAACAATTCTACCTGCCCACCTCAGCTTGTAAGCTGTCGTACTCATACTTAATTGACCGATTTCAGAAAATTAAGTGTGGCTATATACGATATATACGTTGAATAAAAGGCAAAGAAGAAAGATAAAGCAACAAAATTAAAGACGACAAAATTTAAAATACCTCTATATTTCGGCGATTTGCCGTGATCACGAGTAGGAGAGTGAAGGTGAAAGCATCTTCATGGTTATCCCATTCGAAACAGGAGGTGGACATTTTGATGTCGTCTTAATTTGGGGGTGTCGGTATGGTGGAAGTAGGTAGTAGTGAGTAGGTAGTAAGTTATAGTTGGTAAGTTATAGTAGTTGTTGTAAGTTGTAATTGTTGTAGTTGTTGTAAGTTGTAATTGGGAGGTACCTAGTTGCAGTTTTAGTAAGTATGTGATTATCTTAGGTCTAGTGTTGTTTGGAAGTATTTATCTTGTGTCTGAACGTATTGTGGCAATTTTTATTCATTTTTTATTTTTTAAATATATACCTATATATTTTTTTTAGTTAAATAATACCTAATTAAAAAATTAAAAAATTAAACTGATTTCGTTTAACATTCAAGCCTGGCTCCTTGTACGCGCCTAGTAAATATATGCAAGCCATCTCTGCCATTTTCACATCAACATCTGATGCCCCAGGACCCAGGCATTCCAGGATGCTCAGGGAGAAACAATAGTCGAATGTATGGCTATGTCCATCAGCATGTCGACATACTGGCAAGTCATATCTATTATTCACTGAGCTCCGGTGATTGTTGACTCTTATACTCAAAGGAGTGGTTGCTTTTCCAATATAGAATGCAGGGCAGAACTTGCAGCAGAGCTTGCAGATGCAATTAGAGGAGGCACGTGTGACTGAAGAGCGCAGGCGGTATTCGTTGGTACAGTTTGGTGATGTAATGGATGGTGGTTGATCTATAAGATGGCATGACTTACAACGGGGTCGATGACAGGGAAGGAGACCTAATACAGGGCCATTTGATGGTTGTGCTAAAGGGCTCTTTGGAGAGATGATGTTGCCTAGATTTGCGGGTCTACGGTATACTGTGGAGGGTGGGGCTGCTAAAAGTCCTTCTCTCGAAGATCCTCGAAGATGTATGTCATAAAGCTCTCTCACAATAGCACTGACCTTTTGAGCTCCTGGGAAATATGATGTACAAAGATCGACCCGATTATTTCGTGGTGTTCTGTCCTTAGCAACAAACCTACCATCCTCTGGCAAAATCTGGCGATCCAGGAGTTCGATTCTAAGAGCTTCACTGATGTTCGGCAATTTTCATGGCTACTCATTGAATCAGCGGTAATCCAATAACCACCTCTGGTGTTCTCTACAATTTCAAGTGGAGCCTTGGTAATCACAAGGATAATCCACAACTTGTCTAACGCCAGGGCGATCCATCTTAAGTCACTTTCGAACCATCCAGCAATCCAGGCGATTTGCCAGTGTCTTGGTGTTATGGGAAGTTTGGATACAGGTAAGCGCATCCTGATCCATACACCCAAACAGGTTTATCTTTGGAAAAACAGGCCAGGGTGACGCTTTTCTGTACAATGATGTGAGAGCCAACTTGATGAATTCTGCCTTATGATTTCTACACGGTGTGCCGATCCGTTCCCGCAATTAAGATTCAAAAGGTAGCATCTGCTTCTCCTGATTATTTAAAAAGAATGAAACCGCATTATTAGCTCCATCAACCTGGGCAGAAGTCAAAAGGTGAGGTCCCACAGTGTGCGCGAGCCGAGAGCGGCCTGGGAAGGACGGTTTAAGGATGTATGTGTGTTCGGGTGAGCGTGAATGTGCATTTACACGGTAAATACTAGAGGGTGTGTGTTACCTAAGCAACAGATGCGGTGGATCCACAAGAAAAGCGTCAGGTGTGGACGACACGGATCGCCGACCAACGAAATAAGTAACTTCGAACAACCCTCCACCTGACAGTAACTGAATATCAAATCCATTAGTTCTGCTGACAGACTTCCTGAGGGAGTTTCTATTGAGAGAGAAGGAAAACAATGGTTAATATAAATAGAATTGCGGAAATATGGTGTGACAATAGCTGACTTGAATTGGTTAAGGTAAATAGTTGACGTAATCTGTAATCATCTCATTATCGCGCGGTTACACTACTTCTTGACAACGGAAACGGAATTCAACTAAAAGGAAATACTTACGAAGTTTCAAGGTACTTTAAATATAATTTAGTATTATAGCTGGGAGCAGTTCGCTCAACTTATTAGGTACTATTTAATTTTAGCGTCTGAATTGCTAGGGCAGGGATCAGTCAAGGAATTACTCTGGATTACGATTTGACTCTTTGGATCTCCCACAAATACTTATTAACGGCCCCTTTCACCAAACTGCCCCTATTGTCTGATTAACTTAACGAAATCATAACGGGAACATGCCGGTTAACCGGGACGTCAGATATTTACATTTCACCACGCTAATCACGGCATCAATCTGATGTCGGCGTCAATTTGATAGCGGCGTGGATTCGTTAAGGATACCGTTGAAAATAGTGTTATGCAAAAATTTTTTATAACACCCCCTCAATATTTTTTCTTTTCCGTTTCAAGGTGTGTAGATTCCAAAAATGCAATGTCCGTCCGCCGTCCGCCGTACGCCGTATCAAGTGTACAGGCTTCATTTTCGGTCTAAAAAAATCGTTCTTTCGCACACATGCTCCATTTGGGCCCTAGTTGTGTCCCGAAACTTTTCAGCCCGATCGGAATATATCCAGGGGAGTTATGAGTGAAAATGTGTATAAAAATAGGTACTTTTTGTGTTTTAGTAACATGTTAGTAAAATGAGCTTTTGAGGTATAGTATTCCATGTTTTTGGGGACGAGAAGACCGAATATGAAGTCGATTTTGACCAAGGAGTGGAAAATTAAGGTTGCACCAGATGTTCAGCTCCCAAAATTGATTTTTCATGAGTCAAAAACCTGCGAAATCGTCTGAAATCACCATCAATTTGTATAATAACACTAGAAAAAGTGTCAACACGTGGAACAAGACGATTAAATGGTACAATCAATGATCAAGGGTAATTTGAAGAAAAAAAAAAGGAGCGTAGTACCTAATTCAAGTTCTGGGAGCCAAAATTTGTGGAAACCACCAGAAATAGCTATTTCAATTAATTTACATGAAAGAAGCAATAAATTTACAGCCGGCATTTCTGTAGACCAATAAAATCATAGAATAATAAACCCATGTGACAAGGACTTTGCAGCGTTTAGTATTATTATACAAGCATGGTGATTTCAGACAATTACATAGGATTTAGACCCACAAAAAATTAATATTGGGTGCTGAACCTTCGTTACAACCTCAATTCTTCATGGTCAAAATCAACTTCATATTCGGTCTTCTCACCCTAAAGAACATGCATAACGATAACTATTTTTACACACATTTTCCCCCCCATAACACCCCTGGGTGTGTTCCGATCGGGCGACCGAGTTCGGAGCACAACTAGGGCCCAAATGGAGCATGTGTGCGAAAGAACGATTTTTTAGACAGCAAATGAAGTAGATATATGGATGATACGGACACGACGGACACTGCATTTTAGGAATCTACGTACCTTGAAACGTACAAGAAAGAATTTGTGGGAGTGTTATAATTATAGTGTTTTTGCTGAGCGAATACATAGGTGTATTATTCACAGAATAATAAACCAAAATGCGCGCTCGCCCGCCGGGTAGGTATCATAAGCGCTAATTCCCTTAATTTTTTAATTTTTAAAAGCGTGAGGTTCCCTGCTAGTATTTAGATTTAAAAGCGCGAGCCACTATAATAGAATAAAGTAACAGTTCTTGAAGCAGAACGCCTTTCCTAGGCTCCTATCGCTGATCGTCGCCGAACTGAGGAGTCGCGACTTTTGACCAAGACCCAGGCCTCTGTTCATTGAAATGTTTACCTACTCAGTGTACTTACATAACTCCCACTTAAACTCACACTGTCATTGTTCCTGGGGTTTATCGTTTAGTATTCATCCTCCGCTCAGTGCGTTTGCGCTGATACTTTTGATATTTCAAATTTCTTTCAATATAATAACAACTTTATATTTGATAGGGTAAAAACATGACAAAAAAGTTTGTAATATATCATTTTTTCACATTTCTGATTTTTTTATTCCTGTTTCCTTGATTCAGGTAGGTACAGTAGAAGGTTGCAGGTAGGTATTTGGTAAAAGAAACAGTAACAGTACCTACGTAAGTAAAAGTAACGGCTCCAGCTCGCGCTGTTGACATAGGAAGCAGTGGTGCTTATGAACCTAATCTTTCTTCTCGAATTCCCGCTTCAGGTGTTTTTGGACCACCTCGCGCTTTTGACAACCACCGCCTTTGACGGGAGACACCTTCTCGCCCGTCCATGACGACAAGTGGCTCTTATGGGCACACTACGAACGGTGTTCCCACAACGGAAGCCACATTTTTATGCCCCCTCCTTAACAACACCTGTCAACCACGGACACACACTGGATGACATTCCAGGACGGACACCACAATTACACCCCTCCTCAATGACAACGATTCACCAAGGACGGATTACGGAGGACATTCCAACGACGGAAACCACCTTTATACCCCTCGGTAATGACAACAAGGTCCTACGGACACACTACGGACGATGGACAAACAACGGATGCCCCTCATACCCGTTCTTCGTCACGACCGTTGGTTTACGGAACGACGACCCTCCGCCAGATGAGTGGCTCCGTGATCCTGACGGATGGTTGTTCGTTACGGAACCCACCACGGAGTACAATCCGTCGTGTTCACCAGCGCGCACGGAACGCGATGGAACGTCGTCGCCTCACGGACACCACAGACGCCTCCGTGAAAGCCGACGTCCCGTTAAACCCTGACCTTAACTGATGGTCACGGGTCGCTACGGATGGTCAAAATGCCGGCCAAGGAAGGTCATTTTTGAAGGAACGTCTACGGATGGACGGCCATCAGCGATGGTCTCCGCCCCTCCATCACCACTTTCGGTTTATTATTCTGTGAATAAGACCTATGTAATCGCTCAGCAAAAAATTTTTATAACACCCCCTCAAAATTTTTTCTTTCCGTTTCAAGGTGCGTAGATTCCAAAAATGCAATGTCCATCCGCCGTCCGCCATATCACGTGTACCGGCTTCATTTTCGGTCTAAAAAAATTCGTTCTTTCGCATCCATGCTCCATTTGGGCCCTAGTTTTGTCCCGAAACTTTTCAGCCCGATCGGAATATACCCAGGGGAGTTATGAGTGAAAATGTGTATAAAAATAGGTACTTTTTGTGTTTTAGTAACATGTTTTAGTAGCATTCACTAGTTTTTCAAGAGATGCTGGTAAAAATCTAAAAGAATCAAGAAACCGAACCCTGATTTTATGGTTATAAAATTTCAAGGAAAAACTCATATATTTTTCTTCAGTTTGAGGTATGATTTCAATTCTACACCCTATGGAGTTCTGATATGATAAAATGGCTATCATATCCAGAGAGGTTGTGGAAGAATATTGGAACAAAATTGGGTTTTTTCAGTTTTAAGTTGCAAACATTGCAACAAGAAAATCTATACTGTCCGTTGAGATGATCGTGGTCTGCACATTTAAGATGGATGTTATCAAAACGTGTTCCACATAATTCACATTTGGTCATTGTACTGTGTCTATGTTCTTGGTCGGGGGTCATAATATGATTAGGATTCATATTATGAATCCTAATCTCCGTTGAGTGATAAAGCTGATCGATTCTTGCAACAATTTTTTCAATAGTCAGTGAAAATTCTAGGATAAGTACAGTCTTTTCCGCTGAATATAAATGTTTCATCTTCCATCAGGTGTGAATAATACGATTTTACATGAAAACCAATGCATGTTGGGATGTGTTTTTCTAAACGGTTTGGGAATGATTTTCCTCCTATATCCTCACACTGAACATTATTTAATTAATTTTCCTCATTAATATTATTTAAATGGACTAACTGACATTCAATATCCGCATAAATAACAAAGCCCACTCGAGTCATGAACTGAAAATCATCAAATTCAATGTATGGTTTCTTTGGTAACTCAGTAGTAGTCTTTGATTTGCGTTTTCTCATCTGATGTTCTGTATGATTTACCATACGTCTTGAAACATTTTCTACACATTACATGCGTTTTTCTACAGCTTTTCGCATAAATAACAAAGCCCACTCGAGTCATGAACTGAAAATCATCGAATTCAATGTATGGTTTCTTTGGTAACTCATAACGACATGGCTTAAATTTATCACAAAATACAGAATGTTCTTGCAGTCTTTGATTTGCGGTTTTCCCATCTGCTGTTATGTATGATTTACCATACGTCTTGAAACATTTTCTACACATTACATGCATTTTTCTACAGCTTTTACTATAGAGCTGTCCGTCTAAAAGTGCAGGGAAGTTAGTTATTAGGCAATAGTGAGAATTCAAGTCATTTTCCAGGTATAATAGATCAATGTGTTTGGTATCGAATGTGTTCACGTGGTTGGAAATTTTAAGAGGATACACATTGAGGTCATCATTTAAAGCATAGAGATTGATACTTAAATTGATATTTTGTTTCTCAAAAAGCGTAATATCTCGCATAGTGGCAGGAAACAGAATTCTATCAAAGTTAAAAGGATGCACTAAATTTTTGTATTGTGAAACACGATTTAGGCCCCTCTTTTTATACGTTTTCAGATACCAACATAATACCGCATATTTAAAGCACAAATTATCGTTATTTTTCACATTTATAACTGATTTGGAGAGATTAATTTTATTCGGCAAAGGGAAGTCACAACCGCAGTCAGTGGTGCATATTTCGTCAGTTTAGGTAGGTACCATCTAGGGATTTGAGCATCCAACCTGACCCTTTCAGTTCAAATGAATCTATTTCGCTCCCAATAGTCTTAAAGATATATGCCAACACCGGTGATGACAGCAACTCAATGAAGCCGGTACAACTTGAAGGTGTTAATCAGGTATACGAACGGTTATCACTTATCAAACAACATCCCCGAAGGCTTCCAATCGAGCCGCCTATAATCACGTCTTAACGCCCCCAAATATCATCCGGACACAGTAGCCCATGCGCTAGCATGCTAGCTCCATAATCGGAAGATCGAGGGTTCACACCCAGTCTCCGATCCAAACAATTTTGCACATTTTAAATCTCGCAATCAACCTGACCTCTTGACACTGTTCCGAAACCCCCTGATTTCCTTCTACTTAGCAACAAATAACAACTAGTGATAAAATTATTAAATCCACCGCATGTTTGAAACTGTAAATCCAGGGCCGGCTCGAGTACTCGATTTACGGCTCTCCTGGGGGGAGCTGGAGGGTAAGTATTGACCACAGAAAACAGTGATATACGCAGAAGGGGCATCTATGGAGGTAAATAATAAACCGTTGTGTAATAATTTGCAGCGTTTTCTGTCCGTTTTCGACGAAACGATGCCTAATCGGGACAGGAAGGATCTCTGCCCTTGTTGTTACTGACCACAGGGACACGTACACTTGTTGTTAGGTATACTGCAAGGTGCTATTCACGAGCTAGCTCCGAGTTCAACGCCCTTTTGGCCATTCACTGCCTCTGAAACGCCTATATTTGGATTTATAATCCGATTAGGTGCCCTGGGGAAACATTTTGTGAAGGGTACCGAAGCGTAAAGCTATCACTCTGGCTCGTTTGTCGTCGGTATGCCGCTCTGCGACCCTGCTGACGTCTTTATTGACCCGGCTGACGATGAAGTACGCGAACATATTGTGGTTTTCCAACCAGTTAGGACCGAACGAACTGCACATACGAAAATATATACCTAACAGAAACTAAGTATTTCAAACGGAAACCATAATAAAAGGTATTTTCATCTGTTATTTCCGCTAAAGAAAAAAAAAACCCTGCAAATTATATTATTAAACAACGGTTTATTATTTCCTGTATAGATGGTCCTTCTGCGTAGATCACTGTTTTCTGTGGTCAGTACCCTGGAGCTCCCCCAGGAAAGCCCTAAATCCAGTACTGGAGCCGGCCTGGTTATTGAAGTTTCATAAAAATTTGAGGGATTCAATAATTCAATCATTCATCATTCATTATTTTTTGTAGTTATTTATGAAGCATAAGGTAGGTACCTAAATAATAAACCGTTGTGTAATAATTTACCTGTATAGATGCCCCTTCTGCGTAGATAGTTTAATAAACCGTTGTGTAATAATTTACCGCTGTGCAATAATTTAGCGTTGTGTAATAATTTACCGTTGTGTAGTAATTTACACAATAATAAACCGTTGAGTAATAATTTACAAATAATAACCGTTGTGTAATAATTTACATGTATATAGATGCCCTAAATAGAGTATAATTGAGCCAGCCCGGAAATTAAATTTCATAATTGTTGTTATTCATGAAACGTTCATGAATAAACGTTTATTCAAGTTACAAAAGTACCCACCAACAAAATCCAAAATAGCCTTCATTTGTCAAATGAAATAATATCACAGAACAACCAACTCGACTTCATACTCCGTTAATATAATCAGGTGCTCTCTAGCAATGATGATCTCAGGCCAATTTCCAAATGCTACCGCGTCCCTAGTGATGATATCTGGGCTGAATGTATACAATTTGATTCACCCCTCTATTGAAGGAGCTTGTCGGTGCAAACTTCGGGGCCTTACTTTGAACAAACGGCTGGACGTACAATGCTCCGGGTGGTCTTAAAAAACTCCCAAGGTCAAGAAATATTCGAAAACTTAACAAAATTTGAGTTAACGGCGTCCTGAAGATTTCAGCCCCTATTTCAACCCTTTAGAGGAGAATTCAAAAACGTAAAAATTTAGAATTTAGAAACGTAAAAAAACATAGGCACCCTTTTATTGACAGTTTTCAAGCTCCGGTGTTCGGGAAATTTCAACCCCTATTTTTCAGCCCTTAGAGATGACTGACAGTAACGTCGAGCTTCGCGGACCAACTAGACCCCAAACAGGGCCTACAAACCAAATTTCTTTAATTTTGATTCATGGTACCTAACTAAGAAACGTGCGAACTACGGCGGACGGACAGAAATGTTTTTACTCCATTTCGGATTTTATGTATCACCCTTGAAACGGAAACCATATTTTTTTAAATTAATTTTTCATTACTTTTTTCTTTCATGCCGTTTCCAAAGGTTGATTATTTAAAATAATAAACCAAAGATTTCTGTCTATCCGCCGTATTAACGAAAATCAATGAAATTTGGTTTGTGGGTCCCATTTGGGGTGTAGTTGGTCCGCGAAGCCTGGCGTTACTGTTAGTAATCTCTAAGGGATCAAAAATATGGGGTTGTACGTTTAAGAAGAACGCCCTTGTTCGAAAACTTTCATAGAAGGGGTTTTTTTTTAAACGTTTTTAAACTGATCTCGAACTTGGGAATTTTTTGAGACCACCCGGAGCATTGTAAGTCCAACCGTTCGTTTGCTCCGAAAAGTATCGTCAACATGATCGTGAATGAAACTGTATAAATCAGGCCTAGATCAGCTGATAATAATCACGCATGGCTGAATGAAATCGAGTTGGTTGTTCCGTGGTAGTATTTCGTTTGATCAATGATGGCTGGTTTGGGTTTTGTTGATAGGTAGTTTTGGAAATTTAACTTTGGAATTTTACGTCCGATCGTCTTGAAATAGGATCGATATTTTACAAATATGTATATAATTTAACTGTAATTGCGCAGGTACTGCTGCAACGTCCTAATCATCAAGTAACTACCTGTTGTATATAATAACACGCCAACAGAGTGGTTTTTGAAGTAGGTAGGTGATTTGAAAATTATCGATGTTGAATGAAAAGGAATGTTATGTATAGAGTTTGTATACGAGTATCATGTACACGGGCGCGCAACTCGTTGAAGAGGTAGGGATACAATAATTTTTGAAATTATCATTTCAAACGGTCAAATGACTAGCTATCATTCAACAGGTCAAATAAATATAACGATGCTATTCATTTATAACAGAACTTTGGTCAACTCAGTTTATGTGATGCACTTGGGTATGGATCTGAGTAGTTTATAAATCAAATGAGAAAGCATAATATTATACCTTCCACAGATTTGGTCTTAATTGGCGATAACCGTTGGTGTTCATTCAACGAATGTACGTGGGTAGGTACTTGATTGCATCAGACAATACGGATTTGGAGGTGACAACAGAGGTATCTAGTACCCCTTATTGCCTTATCTATATAACTAAATTTACAGGTGATTTTCGTGGTGTCTGTCTGTTTGTCTTTCAATCACGACAAAACGGCTCAATGGATCGAACCCATCTCGCGTATTTAGATGTTTCAGTGACCGGGGAAGGACATAGGGGGGTTTACTTCCGGATCCGATGGATAGGGGTGGGGGTTTATAGGGAAGCCGAAACATAAAAAAATTAAATTCTCGAAAACGGCTCAATGGATCGAACCCATCTCGCGTATTTAAATGTTTCTATGACCAGGGAAGGACTTAAGGAGGTTTACTTCTGCGTGAGGTAACAAAGTCAGATGGACCCACCCCGAGTTCTACCCGTCAGCGACGGGCAACACAGCTAGTTGTATTATAAATACCCAGTTATTATTTGGAAGGCCCAGCTGGCTTTGAACTTTGAATTCAGGTATTTGGGTGATATAATTTTTTGGTTTTTTATTTTCAATGATGAACCTTTGGAATCGAGCATGAACAAAAAAATTCTACCCCCCCCCCCCCCCACCCCCCGAAATTTGATGGTTTACGTTTCAAGGTATGTAGAATCCGAAAATGCAATAAAAAAATTTCTGTCTGTCCGCTACGCCGTACGCCGTACTGAGCACTTTTCTTAGTTACCATGAAAAAAAATTGATGAAATTCGGGTTATAGGTTCCGATCGGCGTCTAGTTGGTCCTCGAAGCTCGGCGTTACTGTCATTCATCTCTAAGGGGTTCAAAATAGGGGTTGAGATTTTCAGAACGCCGTAGCTCGGAAACTTTCGATAGAAGGGTATGGTTTCTTTTACGTTATTAAATTTGTCTTGAGCTATGCAATTTTTGAGACCACCCGGAGCATTCATTGTACGTCCAGCCGTTCGTGTGCACCAAAAAGCTTCATCAACACGATCGTGAATCTAACGGTATAATTCCGGCCCGGATATCATCACTAGGTAGCACCTGATTATAATCAAGGATGGCTTTATGAAGTCGAGTTGGTTGTTCTGCGATATTATTTCATTTGATAAGTGATGGACTATTGGATTTTGTAGGTTGAAAAAATCAACAAAAAAACACACAAACACAACGGTAAATTATTAAACAACGGTAAATTATTTCATAACGGTAAATTATTACACAACGGTAAATTATTACAGAACGGTTCATCTACCAAGAAGGGGCTGGGTTTTGTTGATCGGTACCTACTTTTGCAACTTGAACAAACGTTGAAGTATGTATTGCTGGTGGGTAAATTATTACACAACGGTAAATTATTACACAACGGTTCATTATACTTGACCACGAGGGTAGGTATTGGCCACAGAAAACAGTGATCTACGCAGAAGGGGCATCTATTTCACTCCACATCAACAATTTTCCTTTAGAACTTCATTATTTGCTTTCTTTTTGCCATTTTAGGTGCTGTTTGTCATCGACAGAATTATTTTAGCAATATTTAACTCGCGATTTAGATAGGTAGCTAGTAACGAGTACGGGGGTTAGGTACTAACTACTAACCTACGGAGGTTCTGCGATCTACATAATATGTATGGAATAGTACGTATTATAAATATAACATGAAGGGTTATCTATACAGAGAGCTGTGATCTGTGACAGAAGGGTATTCTGTACAAAATAATAAACCGTTGTGCAGGGATTTGCAGCGTTTTTGTAGTAGGCTATTTGTAGTTTCAGGCGTCTGACCTCAAAGTCAACTAATTTTAGTCTAGGAAACTGAATATTCAGTCGATCGTCCAATTTAGTCTTAAAATTTGATTCAAATGCGATGAGCGGAATTGGGAGGCGGAAAGAGGTGTTTAGTTTAATTGCGATTAATAGGTAAGCTGTTATACACTAATCAAATTAAAAATAAATTAAATTTATCAAAATAGGAAATAATAATGTTAAATTAGTAAAATAAAATGATAACTCAAATTACTTGTTCAACTTATATGAATATTAATTATTTATATGATGAATTTTGTTGAACATTTCGGCTGACTGTGAATTTCACTACTCATGACGACTGATGCATAAAACAGTAGCTCACATTTTTATGGTAGTTTCGCAGTTGGTCATAGATCGGCCCAAATTTTCATAGCAATCCTTGAGCAGGGAGCAGGAAATCTAAAACTCTTGAATGGTGGGGCAAAAAAAATTCTTGGAAATGACAGGTATCCAAGCTGCTTGGGCGGGAAAGCCCCTTCGAAAGGGCCTGGGAAGCCTCCTGCCCCCATTTTCCAGCCACCTTCCTCCCCTACCACCGCCGCCCATCACCTTCTGGACAAGAATTAATGGGGTTTTAGTGGTCCAATTCTAAATTTGAAAAGACCATCGTAATCAATACAAATCCCTCTAGAACTTGACTAATCAGGATTTCCGAAAAAAATGAGCCACATTTGAACGCCAGTGAACCAAATGTACAAACATTGAAAATTTGAACAACAGAACCAATTTGCGGAATTCTATGCTGATTCCAATGCAGTTTCCAGCTTGGAAATCGATTATTAACGGAAGGAGAGCGAAGATAAATTTAGCTCATTTTGGTGGAGCTAGTCGTCGGGCTATTTCCCCTTAACAAGTAATTACGTCTTAACAGACAGGTAGGTTACACATTCTATCTGGGTAAACTCCGTAAAAGCAACCTTGCGTGTGCTATTTAATAACATGCCCATATTTCACAGTTCCCCAGATACATCCAGAGTTCACCCAGACAGATTGTGTTTCACTGACCTGCCTTCCTTCAAGAGTGAAGCTGGTAATGGTTAGGAAATTCAACGTAAAACAATAAGAACAATCTGAAGGTAGTAGGTATCTACCTGAGTCCTGATACCTACTGCTCATTAGCAATCCCGCATATATATTGTTTGTGTATGAAATTATATAACCTACTAGCCGGGAGGTAGGTAGACCTATTTCCCTAGCTAACTACACTGAATGAGGTTATGCTCGTCAGCACATCAGCCCATATTTGTGCTGGCGCTCAAGGGCTCTGGGCCAACCTTGATATACCTACTAGATAGGACTCCGTCGAGTTCTTTACCGGGAAAACCGTCTGAACGGCTCCAGCAAAATTTCCCACCTTCCTCCACCATAATTCATAAGCCAAGCTCGTAATCTAAGAATTATCGTCGGGACTGATAAGAAAAGCGGATAAGGAACCCAGGACCAGTCAGCTACTGACTCGCCGTGTCTTCCATTATAACATGACGGTACATTCGTGTCAACCCCGCACGAAAACATCTTGCCGTCTTGCGTGGGCGCCTTTGCAAAGCATCGCCGCCACGTCTCACTATATATACTTTTCATTTTTATTTTTTCCATTGCATTGCATCACCCGTTCTCGGTAAGGCCCCGCTGCAACGCTAGATGTTTACTAAGCTCATCAACATAACAGGTTATAAGTCTTGGAAACGCGAGATTACTATGACTGAGAATTGGTCCAGTTCACGGAGCGGCGTCGAAAATACTATCGGAGTGGATCAAATTCGGATGTAAACGAATGCTTGCAGTGAAATTTCTATCTGACCTGTGACCGCGAACACACGAATAGCAGGTTAGGTACCTAACTATTGCTTTTTTTCTTTGAAATACACGTGTTTTGAAAAATGTAAACAAATTTAGAAAATAAATACACTTTTTTTACAAATTTCAAAACGAAAATTTACCTTATTGTTAACAGTTTTGTTTTAAAGTTTAAAAAATTACAAGAAGACAACGAAACATTTTTACTGGGAAAAATGTTCACTCTTAACTGAATTGTTCTTATAATTGAACTTCATTGGATAGTTAATGGTACTTATCAGAAATAACCGTAAAACCATCAATGCAAAAAGATGTGATATCGCCCGAAAAACAACCCTGTAAAATTTACCCGCCAAGAAAACCTCCTCGGCTGCAAAAAGGATTGATATCTATTTTGCCCCCCTAAGTTGCATGCTAGGAGTGTTTCGCAGCGTTTGGAGAGCAAAACGCTGCAAAGTCCTTGTCACATGGGTTTATTATTCTACTGGACATACCTACAGAAATGTTGGCTTTTCATTTATTGTTTCTTTCATGCGTAATAATCGAAATAGCTATTTCTGATGGTTTCCATTAATTTTGGCCCCTAAAACACAAATTAGGTACCTACGCTCGTGTTATTTTATTTTTTAATTTTTTTTAAAACTATCTTTGATCATTGGTATTGCCATTTAATCCTCTTGATCCACGTGTTGACACTTTTTCCAGTGCTATTATCTAAACTGATGGTGATTTCAGACGATTTTCCAGGTTTTTGACTCATAAAAAATCAATTTTGGGAGCTGAACATTTGGTAGAACTGAATTTTCCACTCTTTGGACAAAATCGACTTCATATTCGGTCTTCTCGTCCCGAAAAACATGGAAAAAGATATCTCAGAAGCTCATCTTACCAACATGTTGCTAAAACGCAAAAAGTACCTATTTTTACACACATTTTCACTCATAACACCCTTGGGTATATTCCGATCGGGCTGAAAAGTTTCGGGACACAACTAGGGCCCAAATGGAGCATGTGTGCGAAAGAACGACTTTTTTAGACCAAAAATGAAGCCTGTACACGTGATACGGCGGACGGCGTACGGCGGACGGACATTGCATTTTTGTAATCTACGCACCTTGAAACGAAAAAGAAAAAAGTTTGAGGGGGTGTTATAAAAATTTTTTCCTGAGCGAATACATAGGTGTATTATTCACAGAATAATAAACCAAAAGCTGCCTAGCGAAAGAGTATTGAAAGAAATGTCCAGCTCCCCGCCAAACAGCGTTGGAAGAATCAGGGAAACGGGTGGTGTGGCGGAGGGCGAGGGGGAGGTTTCTATCAGGTTTATATATACATATATGTACATCCAAGAGCGAGGTACGAAGCACGAGCATGCTACTTTGGCGGCCAGAATGTATCAATCACTTTTGCCGCTGAGGGTGTTTTGTTGGCGGGTAAATATTTACAACGGGGTTGTTCAGGGGGTTAGAAATGTTACAGTTAGGTAATGAGAGAAACGGTTAGGTGCGCCTGTCGAAGGGCCCTTATCTCTCTGAAAGTCTTATCATTGGTACCAAACGCACCTCTTGTTATCAATATTCACTCGGTAAACAGAACAAATCTCGGCAATCTCGATGTTCTTGATGAAGTATATCTGCAAGTTTGGTTTGAAGAGATATTTCGATTGTTTATCGAGGAAATCGCAAGGTATGTTCCTTGGTCGAGCCATACGACTGCAGTTCTTGTTCATGCAAAAAGGATGGAGGGCAATGAGAGATATCTATCATGAGAAAAAATTCTATTATGTACTGATGATGGTTTCACAACCGAAACCGGTCTACAGTTTGTTAGTTTACATGGAAATAGACTATTCTATTTTCATCCTGTAGTTTTTGCTGTGGATTTCCACTACTCCGCCGCAAGTGATTTAAGTTATATCTATCATGAGATATGGTATGTCTTAGTGAACAATTATATTTTAAAGATTTTATTAAATTTCGTCATTCGAGCCATTAAGTAATTTTATAACACGATACATACGTGCTCTATTGAACATAATATATTATGATGTTTTTATGTGGAAATGAAGGAGGCTGAAGGGGGTGTTTGTTAACCATACTGTTTTATACAAATTCTTCTTTTTTCGGACTTCATTTCTCAGTCAGGTGGGATTCGTGATAAAAGTCCAATTATTTAAATTTGAAATATTTTAGTGAGGAGATTTCTACAGCCCTCTGGCTGTCATTGTCAACTCTACGACAAAAGGAAAAACGCTGCAAATCATTACACAACGGTTTATTATTTACATGTGTAGGTGCCCCTTCTGCGTAGATCACTGTTTCCTTGGTCAATACCTACTCTCGAGCTCGAGTGGAGGGAGGGGGGGGGGGGGGGGTTAAACATCTTTTGGTTTTTTATTCTGTGAATAATACACCTATGTAATCGCTCAGCAAAAAAATTTTATAACACCCCCTCAAACTTTTTTCTTTTACGTTTCAAGGTGCGTAGATTCCAAAAATGCAATGTCCGTCCGCCGTCCGCCGTACGCCGTCCGCCGTATCACGTGTACAGGCTTCATTTTCGGTCTAAAAAATTCGTTCTTTCGCACACATGCTCCATTTGGGCCCTAGTTGTGTCCCGAAACTTTTCAGCCCGATCGGAATACACCCAGGGGTGTTATGAGTGAAAATGTGTGTAAAAATAGGTACTTTTTGCGTTTTAGCAACATATTGGTAACATGAGCTTTTGAGGTATCGGTTTCCATGTTTTTCTGGACGAGAAGACCGAATATGAAGTCGATTTTGACCAAAGAGTGGAAAATTGAGGTTGTACCAGATGTTCAGCCCCCAAAATTGATTTTTTATGAGTCAAAAACCTGCGGAATCGTCTGAAATCACCATCAATTTGTAGAATAACACTAGCAAAAGTTTCAACACGTGGATCAATACGACTAAATGGCACTACCAATGATCAACGATAATTTGAAAAAAAAGGAGCGTACCTACCTAATTTAAGTTTTGGGGGCCAAAATTGGTGGAAACCATCAGAAATAGCTATTTCAATTGTTGTACATGAAAGAAACAATAAATGAACAGCCAACATTTCTGTAGGTACGTCCAATAGAATAATAAACCCATGTGACAAGGACTTTGCAGCGTTTTCAGCTTGATTCCAAAGGTTCATTATTGAAAATAATAAACCAAAAAGAACAAATTTATGAGGGACTAAGTAACAATAAACTGTACTTATAGCTAGGTACCACTGATTTTCTTCCTACTGATGATATGATTGGCAAAAAAAAACCAGATATGAAAGGAAAAAGAATGTAAGTAACTTGACAACTCCAGGTACAGGATAAAACATCGCAGTGAGGCAGCAACTGACAAGAGAGTCAGGAGGACTAACGCAGCGAAGCCGCTGCCTAACGAGTGCGAATGCGCCAAGACTTGGGCGATTTTCCTCTCCACTTCTGGTTAGCTTTTAATATTACTATCCGTGGATCAGCAACAATTAGCGTCCCCCGCGATGCTGGCTCTTATCATTATCAACTAGCTAAGTCACTGTCAAATCAAATGATTGAATTTCAATTTTCGTTTGCTGTCCCTAAGTTCCAAATTAGATATCTAGGTAGGCCCGTTATTTTTAATGCAAAGACAAACGAAGTTGGAAAAAGTACTAGAACATAACTTGCGATCTCTACAAGGCAGGGATGTCAGACTCAGGGCTTGTAGTTATGGTAGAACGGTTACCTACACTTATAATGGATGTTCGTTGCACTGAAGAATAAAGTCAACTGAAAAACTCATTGATATGTATTAAGAACGGTGAATTTAATTATATTTATCAAATTCATCGAAAACTTCGTAGATTGTGAAAGTCTACTTCGTAGATGGTAGGCAGATTTGAACTTAAGTTCGTTGTTGGCAACACTGGGGTGTCCAAGCCATGGCTTGAATGATAGGCGAGGAAGCTTATCTAAGGGTACTATTACAGAAGCTAACCAGAAGTGGAGAGGAAAATCGTCTGTCTTGGCGCATGCGCACTCGTTAGGAAGCGGCATCTTACGAGCCAGTTCGACAGAACTGCTTTGGTCAGCTCGACCCAGTTTTCCCAAACTCCCCTCAGGACATCGCCCTCAGGTCAGTCTGCCATAGCACCTTGTACGCGATTCACTCTCCCTTACACCATTGTGTTATCCACCTAATAACCCAATAAAATTAATATAATTATGTAATGTTCTCTGTGTGGGATTTATGAGTACCAACCTGCACGAACCTTCATCCAATGCCAGGAACATTACATTTGGTGCAGCCGTAAATTCGCGAACTTCAGTACGTTCCCAATAAGGAATTCCATGATAATTTATCGTGTTTCAGTGTTGTGTGCTAACGCAGTCAAGTTTTTGTGACTATGCTGTTTCAGAACAACGTCGACCTTCAATCAGAGGGTGTAAGTTGTGCTATCCATTTAATACAGTGGAAGCACCCAGTTGAAGGGCTGAAGGCCTTTAATCCGACTTCAAGCTCCCGTTCTTTAGCTTCTCACTAGGTACCGCCGCACTCTACAGAAACTGGAACTTAGATGAACTTATTCAGTCCCACCCAAGCCGGTTGGTCATTTCACAAGCTGTTGAACGGGTGAAACGTGCGCTCACGTATCAGGTCGACGCCCATACCCTCATCAACAAAGCCTCTGTATCCAAGACGTGCATTTCAACGAAAACATCCAACCATCTCAGCATGGAGCAATCGTCTTCATTGGCATTAGACATCGACACACCTCAAAGTGTTCAGAAGTCAAGGACCACCAGATCACTCATCCCGCCCGAAATATCAAATCCTCTGCAACCCCAGGAATATTGAATTTTCCTTGCAAAGTTTGCGATGGACGTCAAACCCTCTGCAAATCCAAAACGTTCAAAGGGATGAATGTTGAAGAGAGATGGGATGTCATCCATGGGAATTCATTCTAACGATTAGTGTGCGAACTGCTTTGCCTCGACACATAATTCAAACATGTGTACTTCCCGATTTGTATGCCACTGTCACAAAGCACACAATTCGCTGCTTTGTAACAACCCGTTCAACTTCGCTAGAATTCGTGAAGTTGACGTAAAACGGGATGGTGGACTTCCTCTCCACCTGCGTTCGTGGATCGGACACGTTGTGAGGGAGCTACTTTGAAGAAATTCGGACCACCCTCAGTTCCATCTGAGGACAGATATTCTCAGAAAGCGGAGGGAGAATCAGCAATAGAGAACCTGCACTCAATGATAAAATCCTGCTGATATTGCAGCTTCCCAGATGTACACTTCTTACATCGTATATTCCTCAGCATACCTATACAATTGTTGACCCTTAATAGCATTACGTCAGATGAGTTGGAACAAGAAGTATGCTTGGGCATCGAACATGGCTTCCCTTCATTAGCTTTACACGCAAAGGAACTACGACCAAGAGGACGTCTACCAATCAAAATCAAACGTTTCGCTCGACTGCAATTGGAAAGTCATTTCATTTCCCGCAGAAAATTCTTAGAGACGTTCCAAAATATTTCCAAGGAATCTCTAATCTGCATTTGGTGTTTGCTGCTATGGGAAGCATATCCCAAGATATTCACATCTTACTCTTCTTCGACTGTGGATGTGAAGACCATTTAAAACGTTTTGAAAGAATACCAATCAATACTCTCCAATGTTCCCGAACTCTTCGCATGAACTCCAAGATCTCTATTTGCTGTGATTACTTGCAGTTGGCTGTGTGTTGTTCAGTTTAGCTTCAGCGTGTTTCAGTGTATTCTAGTCCACATCTAGACTGAATTTCATATGTGCACCTGATGACAGGTGCTACTCAAAGGGGGAGGTGATATTACGAGCCAATTCTCGATGGAACTGCTTTGGTCAGCTCCACCCAGTTTTCCCGAACTCCCCTCAGGACATCACTCTCTAGTTCAGTCTGCCGTAGCACCTTGTACGCGATTCACTCTCCCTTATACCATTGGTCTCATAGGGGGAGGTGATGTTACGAGGCAGTTCGATGGAACTGCTTTGGTCAGCTCGACCCAGTTTTCCTGAAATCCCCTCAGGACATCGCCCTCTGGTTGAGTCTGCCGTAGCACCTTGTATGGGACTCACCCTTCAGTATTATACCACTGTGTTATTCACCCTTTAACCAAATAAAATTAATATTGTAGTGTTCCGTGTGTGGGATTTATGAGCACCATCCAACCTGCAACCTCAAATCAACACCCGGAACATTACATTTGGCGTAGTCGGTAGAACCAGGATTGTGCTATCCATCTAATAACCAGTATAAAGGACCTTGTATTGCGTACATGGTGCTACGGCTAACTGAACCAGTGGGCGATGTCCTGAGGGGAATTGGGGAAAACTGGGTCGAGGACCAAAGCAGTTCCGTCGAACTGGCTCGTGACATCAGTCCTCCAGACTCTCCTTGCCATTGACCACTGTTAACAGACTGGAGGTCTATAATAGTAATTATCAGGAGCAAAAGCACCAACCACACGACCCCACTTCAAGTCCCATCCAGGAGCTGCTGGTAAATACAAACTGTATTATTACCAGCACACTCGTTTACCAGGACAGTCGGGAGAATTGAGGCGGCGATGCCGCTGCCTAATGAGTGCTCATGCGCCAGGACTTGAAGATTTTCCTCTCCACTTCTGGTTAGCTTCTGTAATAGTACCCGTAGATCAGCTTCCTCGCGTATATTTCAAACCATGGCTTGGACACTATTACTAATCCATCTTGACCCCAGTGTTGCCAACCACGAAGATCTCCCTACGGACTTCTTTTCTCAATTTACGAACTTTTTGATGAATTTGATAAGTGTCATTAAATTCACCGTTCTTCTTAATACAAATCCAGGATGTAAAAACAGTTTTTGAGTTGACTTTATCCTACAGTACATGACCATCTGTAGTGTACGTAAGCCTTCAACCCAACTACAACACGTGTACGAACTATCACTCATGAAGGAATCGTTGAAACCCATTTCAAAGAAAAACAGAGTTATTGAAGAGTAGTCTATTTCCACTAATGCACGAAAAAACGCGAAAAATACACTGTTATACCGGTTTTGGTGATCAAACCATCGTCAGTAGGTAACAAACAAACTCACAATAACAAACAATAACGGAGTTATTTATATGTGAGTTACTTATAGATAACTCCGTTTTAGTTTATTATTCTGTGAATAATACACCCATGTAGTCGCTCTGCGAATTTTTTTTTGTAATACCCCCTCAAAATTTTTCTTTTACGTTTCCAGGTGCGCAAATTCCAAAAATGCAATGTCCATCCGCCGTATCATGCGTAACTACTTTCGGTCTTTCGTCAAAAAAATGAATGCGTTCTTTCACACACAGGCTCCATTTGGGCCCTAGTTGTGCCCCGAAACTTTGCAGCCCAATCGGAATATGCTCAGGGGTGTTATGAGTGAAAAATGTGCATAAAAATAGATATTTTTCCTGTTTTATTAAAATGAGTTTTTGAGGTATAGTTTTCCATGTTTTTTAGGGTGATAAGACAGAATATGAAGTTAATTTTTACCAATGAGTGAGGAATTGAGGTTGTAACGAAGGATGAGCTCCCAAAATTCATTTTTTATGAGTCAAAAACCTGGTAAATTGTCTGACATCACCATAAATTTATACAATAAAAAACAACAAAACAACACAATTCAACAAAATTAAACGGCACTGTCAATGATCACAGGTAATCTGTTTAAAAAAAAAGCCTAATTCGTATTTTTGGGAGCCAAGACTGGTGGAAACCACTAAAAATAACTATTTCAGTTATTGCGCATGGAAAAATGCAATAAATGAACAGCAAAATTTCTGGGGGTATGCCCTATAGAATAATAAACCCAGATGACAAGGACTTTGCAGCGTTTTTCTTTACACCACGTGTGCCCAACATTCCTTGCTTGTTGAAATTGTAAGTCATGTTTGTACTTTTTCCAAAGTTCGTTTGCCTTTGCATTAAAAAATAACGGACCTGCCTAAATATCTAATTCGCAACTTAAGGAAGGCACTAACATGTAGTAGTTAAGGTAGGCCCAAAAGTTTTCTATAAGTTCAACTTTTCAACATTACCTACTAGCTTTCTAGATGTTTCCAAGTACGTAATTTCGTTCTTCAAACTTCTAAATATTTCGTCGACCCGCTGTGCGTACCTTGGTCGTCGTTTAGGGAACAGTTTCATTCTACAGCTGTACCGGACCTAATCAGCCTTTTTGATAGTCCCGCCTCACCTTCATGCGACAATACTTCGTTTATACTCGTACCACTCCCAACCCTCTTCCTTTGTTTTCATTCATTCCTTCAGACGAAGAGGGATTTTTTTAACTATTTTTTTTCTTCTCATTTCAGTCGTTGGTTGTTGTTTATTTTTATTTTTTCGTCTCGGAACTTATTTCATTCCGAGTCACTGCTTGATGGAACGCTGTCCACATAAATAGAAACCCTCACCTCTACTCTGTGTAGTGTGTGTGTAGGTACCTCCATGTTTACCTACATAACCAGACGATTCATCCAAATTGTTTGATTTTGATGACAACTTGCTACGTGCCGCTGTCACACCCTGGAAACGGCCCAACCATAATCGTTCTAAAAGTCACGAGAAAATATTTGTGGCCATACTACCTTCTCTAGGGTCACCTCATGTTTCGCTTATCATTGGTGATTCGATCTAATGTTGTTTGCAAATTGTTGGCCACTTGAACTCAAATTTGAATGATTTTCGTGATCCAAAGTAGCTAGAACACATCAATTCATTTTGTTTGTCATTATTAACCTTTTGGGAACATGGATTATTTCCCATTATGTAAATGCGTAGCAGAGGTCATGAGTTGTCTGGAAGGACAGATAGGAAGGCAACTGACATAAATATTATATTCCTTCATCCGCAAGATGAAGTACCTAGATTCTAAATATTACTCATCAAAAAACCATCCCATAACTGATTACTGATACTGAAGTAGTAGGTAATAGCAGCAGTCCTTGGAATTTGAAAAGAATTTTGAGAAAAGTTTACTCTTAAGTAGGTCAGTTTAATAGGTTTGAAGGCCTTATGAGTTAAGTGACAGTCTGGTGGTGATTCGTGTCACTTGAGGTCTTTTAACCTTGGGGAGTCCATGCACTTGTGGATGATGGAATGGAACAATAGGAGGAATGGAGGAAAGACTGGAACAATTGGATACCTATAACAGTATAGGGATTATGGTTGATGAGCATGAATTGGTTAGAAGGGGATCATTTATTATAGTGGATCCTACGCACTACGTATAGAACTATAGAAATATTATAATTGTTAAGTATTAATTCGGAATAATTATATTCTCGAAAAGGTATTGACAAATGAACATAGATTTGCACGTAGATCCTATTTGTTGGGATGGGTTCCTCAAAATTACGGCTCGTTCGTCATCCCAGAGTTTTGAGGGTGACAGAACAGACTCTTGCCTTCGTGGAATAATTATATTCCCATTTTCAATGGCGTTGCTAACCCGTCCAAACATAAATCATACGGTGCGATTTGCTACCAACGATGATTCGGTGGTTTTTGCACTTGAGGACCTTGTCTGACGGGATAGTTAGGGCGAATGACACCTGAGGCGCCAGTGGGTTGAACTAACTTGTTGAGTTTATTTTCAAATATTGGAGTAGGCAACAAGGTTCCTACCTATAGCTCGATTTTATCGACCGAAAAATTACATTTGCTCGTGTGACTCATCGCTACCGAATCTCGAGTAGATGTGAATGGAAACTTGTTCAAATAACCGAATTTTTGAGGGGGCTCTAGTTTGTATTCTAATTTCAATAGGTAGGACTCAAATTTCAGCTGGTTTTCTGTAGGTTACTACCAGTGGTTGGTGACGAGAAAAGTTGGGGCTTAAAAAACCTACTACCTATTATAGAAATAATAACAGGGCCCTCAGATGACTTGAACCCTCAACTGATTACCAACTTCTCAAATCGTCTTCAAACCTGCTGTTATCAATAAATCACCATTCATACCCTCTAACCTAACGCTCATCAATCATCATAATAACTACTAATGCTTCTGTGTATACCTAATTGTTCCAGCCCCAGAGGTGCGCATGGTTTGGGCTAAACATGACCCATATCCCCGACCGATTGCTGTTCTCAAATCACCTTCAAACCTTAATCATCATAAAACTACTATGCTCTTTTACCATTCGAAATATTGTCATTCTATGAAGCGAAATTGCGTAGAACCTAACAAATAAATTTTCCGATGATATATATGAAGACCGTCAAATGTCAGATGGGTCAACGGTCAAAAATGTCGGGTTAGATCGAAGGGGAGGTCAGGAAAATCATTCGACAAATACAACAAACAATCGTTTTCAGCTCTCCTTACACCAACAAGATAGTGGTTCCCTATGAAGGCTTGTTCCCTTGTTTGTTTCCCCAGTTATTGAGAATCGAGCCGAGAGGCTAACAAGCTTGAAAGAACTCTTAAGGGCTCGTCCGATGGCTTCCAGAGATATACGCAGCGCAACCCGGCGACAAAGGGAACTGAATAAAAGTAAAAAAATAACACGATCATGACTACGTAAGGCCCTGGAGATATTTGCATAGCCGATTTGACTTTGTAAAGCGACTCCCCAAGTATAAACAGGCCTTAACTGGTGGGCCCGTACAATGGGAAGGCATTCCGACGCCTTCAACCTCTTCACAATATCACAAAGCTCCGAAGCCGGGGGCTTGATCTATTGTTCTTGGGAGTGTGGTAAACTCTTTCGTCGAGGTCATTAGGTTAGCATTCCTCGAGGTGGTAATGGAGGTCGGGTCCCCGACGTTTGGCGATCGGTTAGTGGATCCAATTGTTCGGAGAACCCAAACCTTGCGAATTCATGGCACTTGCGGATGACGGGGTGTGAGGAAGAGGACGCAAGAAAGCGGCTTGAGGGCGGTTGGAAAAAGGTTGGTGATTCGTGTCACTGGTAGTATGAATCCCGCGACCCTAGATAAATATACTCACGGGCACTTGTGGATAATGGAATGTAAGGAACTGGTTTGAAGGTTAGTAGGTTTGCAGGTGGTTTGAGGACTGGGGATTTGTGTCATCGACGATCCTGACCTCGTGGATTCTACACACTTTTTGATGACGAAAAAATGAGAGGATATGGAATGGTTTAATAAAAGAAATTTTGCTTATGAGTCTATGAAGATATTGGAAGCCTTGTGATCATTTTTGAGAGGAAAACCGTTTTTGTCTTCCAAAATCAAAATTTCCGCTCGCCTCAAAATAGGAACAATAAATTTTGTTCTGTGTCCGTCTGTGTGTTCGCAAATATTTGCAACAAGCGTTTACCCGAAATAATCAGGAAAAATACGCAGAGTAGACAGGTGCAGGTTAGGCATTAGATGAGTTGCACCAATGTCGGACAGTAACATTCGTTTGCACATGTGGGAAAGTGAAATCAACGGAAAACCACCTAGATGACGTAAATGAATCATCTGCGATCTCGGTTTCGAGGAAGCTACGTGCTATGTGCTGTCTTGGCAGGCATTGGTTTTCGTTATTCGAACGTTGGTAGAGATTGAGATGAGCTTGTAGGTAGGTACCTATCTGTTTTGCTAGGTAAGCAAAGGACGTAAAGAGCGGAAAGCGTGGAAGCGCAGCTCGCAAAGAGAGTCTCAAGTTGGCCTAGCTTCGATAAAAACTAAGTTCGTCAACTTGTAGGAGGGGGATATCAAGGAGTAGGGTCCGCTCGAGCATTGCGATCGCCTAGAGGCCATGTTCGTAGTCTGACGTCAATGGTTTGAAGGTAGATAACTGTAGAAATCAGTTAGTGATACGCAAAACATTGCTACCCCCCCCCCCCCCCCCCCCAGTAATTAAAGTACGTACCTATGTAAAATTCAATAAATTGTGTAAAACTCTGTTATAATATGTGTTAGGTTGGGGTATAAGAACTCGTATTAGTGTGAGATTGTGAGTCAGTGTAGGATGCTGTGGAAAAACAGCTGATAAAGCTTCTACGAGTATAATAATTTATCTTAGTTTAGGCAGCTCATCAGCTGTTATTCTGCTTTAAACACGGGAAAACAGTTGAATACACAAGAAAATTCAGCACGTTAGTGGGGTAGACGGGCACGTTAGTGGGGTGAGTTGCGACACTGAAGAGTTAAGTTCAGATGCCTGAAAAAATGGAACGAACCATTTTTTTTACGAAACTAAGAAAGAACATTCTGAGCCATTAAAAAAACGGTATGAACTATAATTGCTGCAAAATGTAGGTGTGGGAATTTAGCATTATGCAGCAACAGTTTTATTTATACGTGTTGAACAGCTGCAAATTAATTTTTTAGTGAAAATATATGCGAATCTACAGTTTGAGGGTTAGACCGTTGTTGCGAAACGACGTCCAATTATCAGTGTAAAAAGAATTCTAGAAAAAAAATAGCCCCCCAATTCGAATCCATGGGTGGTTATTAGTTGGAGTGTTAGATAACTTGACATTTGTAAAAATAATAGATAGTTCATAGTAGTTGATAAAGCCCAACTCTGTTTACTTTGTCTATCACTGCAACATTATTGACCTATCAACCGGAACCAACTTCCATTTCAACGGTTCAACTTCAGAAATAAAATTATAATTGATCAGGAGTTCTCAAGGGAACCAACAGAAGGGTTTGCAAACAAGAGGCTGGTTCGAGTTTTGGACCCATAAAGAACAGCAGGACGCCAATATCACTGGGAGAGGGGGGGTGTTGAAGACAGAAAAATACGCCCTTGCGATTCGAATAAGATTGACTGCCGTTGTATGTGTTTATGGAAGTGGTAGTAACAAGGAGACTGGTAGATCGGAAGGGAGCAGGGCGTAAATCGATTGGGAGTGTCCATTGGGTTGAGAAGTTCCACCGGTTGGCTGTGGGAATTCGGATTGTAGTTGTCATAAATTTGCTAAGAGCGGCCCCTTCTGTGTGACGTTGCACTGAACATGAAAGAAACTGAACAGATGATTACCGAGCTCGAATTTACTCACTTAGGTAATATTACTACTTAGGTAAGTATACTCAGGTAGGTACGTTGATTAGGACGTAAACTCTAATACGTGAGAAGCCTCTTAGAATTTCATGTTGAAATCAAAAGACTACATGGGCGACCGCGTTAATGGTTGGGTTCAGCTCTTCCATATCTATCGATCTGGAGTGGTTTCATAGTTATATCTCAAGATCTCAGCTCAGCATTTCATTTTGAAAACGCTGCAAATCCCTGCACAACGGTTTATTATTTTGTACAGAATACCCTTCTGGTACAGATCACAGCCCTCTGTATAGATAACCCGTCTATATAATATACTATATACATGTACTATTGTACACATATTATGTAGATCGCGAACCCTCCGTAGGATAGTACCTAACCCCGTACTCGTTACTAGGTACCTACCTAAACCGTTGTGTAACCGACCTGTATAAGTTCCCCTTCTACGGAGATAGAATAATGAACCGATGTGTAAAAATTTGCCCATCAATAATACCTCAACGGTTGTTCAAGTTGCAAAAGTACCTATCAACAAAATCCAGCCCCTGCTTGGTAGATGAGCCGTTGTGTAATAATTTACCGTGGTGTAATAATTTACCGTTGTGTAGGTAATAATTTACCGTTGTGTAATAATTTACCCATCAATAATACTTCAACGGTTGTTCAAGTTGCAAAAGTAGGTACCTATCAACAAAATCCAGCCCCTTCTGGGTAGATGAGCAGTTGTGTAATAATTTACCGTTGTGTAATAATTTGCCATTGTGTAATAATTTACCCATCAATAATACTTGTTCAAGTTGCAAAAGTACCTATCAACAAAATCCAGCCCCTTCTGGGTAGATGAGCCGTTGTGTAATAATTCACGGTTGTGTAATAATTTACCGTGGTGTCATAATTTACCGTTGTGTAATAATTCACCGTTGTGTAATAATTTGCCATTGTTTAATAATTTACCCATCAATAATACTTCAACGTTTGTTTAAGTTTCAGAAGTACCTACCAACAAAATCCAATAGTCCATCACTTGCCAAATGAAATAATATCGTAGAACAAACAACTAGACTTCATACAACCATCCTTGATTATAATCAGGTGCTCCTTAGTGATGAAATCCCGGCCGGATTTATACCGTTTGATTCACGATCGTGTTGACGAAGCTTTTTGGTGCACACGAACGGCTGGACGTACAGTGCTCCGGGTGGTCTCAAAAAATTGTTTAGCTCAAGACAAATTTAATATCGTAAAAAAACCATACCCTTCAATCGAAAGTTTTTGAGATACGGCGTTCTGAAAATTTCAAACCCTATTTTGAACCCCTTAGAGATGACTGACAGTAACGTCGAGCTTCGAGGACCAACTAGACCCCGAACGGAACCTATAACTGGAATTTCATCAATTTTGTTTCATGGTAACTAAGAAAAGTGGCCCGTACGGCGTACGGCGGACAGACAGAAATATTTTTATTGCAGTTTTGGATTCTACATACCTTGAAACGTAAACCATCAAATTTTGAGGGGGGGGGTAAGAATTTTTTTTTCTTGCTCGATTCCACTGGTTCATTATTGAAAATAATAAACCAAAAACTAGTTAACCACCAGGTTCTTCTCACTAGTTTTGCATATTCCAGGTAATCACCAGTAACATTCACCCATAACACCGCTGAGTGTATTCCGATCACGTTGCCGAGCTTTGGAGCACAACTAGGGTCCAAATGTGTTCCCAACTGGGGTCCCAAACTGTGTGCGGAAGAACGACGATTTTAGACCAATATTTAACGTAAATTTAAAGCTGACACTTCGTTATAATCTCAATTTTTCACGCTTTGGTCAAAATTGACTTCATATTCGGTCTCCTCGTCCCAAAAAACTTGGAAAACGATGCCTTATAAGCGCATGTTTATATTGATGTTGTAAGGATCTTCTTTTCCAATGCTGGTTGATGGGAGTTTGAAGGACAATTGAGATCCAGGTGTTTTTGAAATCGTTATTTAATGAAAACACAAGCTTTCAACTGCTCACTGGCAGTCACCATCAGGTGTAAACCAGAAATACGCTGTAAGGCAAGTTGTCTTCTAAGATATTGACGGAAGCTTGTGTTTTCATTAAATAACGATTTCAAAAACACCTGGATCTCAATTGTCCTTCGAACTCACATCAACCAGCATTACAAGCGCATGCTACTAAAACACCAAAAACCCCTATTTGTACACCCATTTTGGTTTATTATTCCGTGAATAACACACTTATGTACCTATTCGCTCGGCAAAAACATTTTATAACACTCCCTCAAAATTTTTTCTTTTACGTTTCAAGGTGCGTAGATTCCAAAAATGCAATGTCCGTCCGCATACGCCGTCTGCCGTATCATCCATATCTACCTAGTTTATTTTCGGTCTAAAACATTCGCAGACAGGCTCCATTTGGGCCCTAGCTGTGCCCCGAACATTGCACACCGATCGGATAAACGTCTCGACACTACGAAAGTATCGGATGTAAAGAATTGATACAAATATCGGCAGTATCGAAAGCGAAGTATCGATGCTACGCTATATCGGAATGAACCAAAGTCTCTAAATACAATTTACAGTTACCTTGAATAGGTTACCTTTAATACCGTTAATTGAACTGTAAGTAGGTATGAAGACACAACAATGAATGTGAATGTTATTCACATTCACGTAAAATTGTGGATCCCTTGCCATGTCAAATGTTATTATTAATTCATTGAGTAGGTACCCACCACATCCTATGTTTATTACTTGTCGTTAAACACAGTTTGAGGTTAAGTGGTCGAAATTTCCCACTAACAAGAGTGCTTCATTTGACAAAAGCCGAATTTCTCCTGAACATTGGGTTTAAAACAGTCACATTTTCGTAATAATTGTTCATTTCTGGATTATTATGGTTAAAAAACGGGGGAAACGTTTAATATTGCAGTAAGTTGAAATGTACGTTATTTGAAAAAGTCGTTCACATGGTCGTGCTGCATGATGAACCTTTTCGGCAAGGTTGACGGTAGAGATCTATAACCCAGAATTGAAGGTTGTTGATTGATTGCATTTTGAGAACTCAAAGCTCAAAATTTAGGAAGTTATATCTAGTGTGATTTGAGTGTATTTACCTAGTACAATTTTCAAGCCTCTAGCTGTAACATTAGTCAATCTAATATTGGCCACACCTTTGTCAACAAGTGGCCTCTTTCACTTGAAATCGACTCCGTAAAAATCACACTGTGGCATTCTCCAGTAAATTGTGAAAAATATTCGTTAGACAAATAAAATGAATGATCGGCCTTGAAAGGGCGGAATACTTAATGAAACGTTCACCTTTCACGACAGCGTCGGGCGGACTGGGTGGGAAATCGCATTTAAAGTTTAAGCTGTTGTCCAAATTGAGATGTTTCCAAGGCCGCCGGCTTTTAAAAAGTGCGACAGCCAATCATAAACTCCCACAGACCAACTCCATCTGACAAGTTAGTTTCGCCGATTTGGCAAAGCCGCCTTTCAACATTAGGGGCATTTTGAGGGTTAAATCCCCGATAATAATATATAATTGTACGCCATACCACGCTTGTTATCATACTTGACAATTATCACCTGTGTCATTCCAGAAGATACCCAACCTGGCGACGAAATTAATTGTGGAGTTGTCAAATGGTTTATTGCAAAGGATGACTTCGAAGACGAGCAATTTTCAAAAATAAAAAGCGGGCCAAATTTGAAGTTTGGCAAATCGATAGAGTCATCAAATGTAGTGAACATGTTACAAATACATTTCAATAGCCTCACATTTTTTTCCCCAAGAGGTCAAGAATTGAGTTTATTATTTTAAATATTTTTACAATATTTGGACGAAAGAGTGTTAAAATTCCTGGAGAATGCCGTAGTTTTGCATGCATAGGTAAAATCATTTTCGATGAGTGCGTTATACACTTTGAAAATTCACTCAAATGGTCATTAATGCTGCATCTGAACCTTTTAGCCACCTCTTGTTAACTATCTTCGTGTCCGAGTTAGAAGCACAGCTGATCTGAGATACTAACAGAGGGGAGATATTTACTGACAACGCCCTGGCTTATCAAGAGAGGAAGTGCAGATCTCCTTACGCAAGACTACTAAGAGGCGTAAGGCTCAATTTAAAAATGGCGCTGAAAAATAAATAAGGAAGAATCCTTTGTTCGTAAATGGAGTACTGGAGCCGGCCCGGGAATTAAAGTTTCATGCAAACGCGCGGGATTCAATAATTAAATTATTTCATTAATTATTTGGAAGCATAAGGCAAATAATAAACCGTTGTGTAATAATTTACTGTTGTGTAATAATTTACCGTTGTGTAATAACTTACCGTTGTGTAATAATTTTCCCAATGATACTTCAACGTTTGCTCAAGTTGCAAAAGTACCTGTAGTGATTGAGGATAGAACAGACGAGGCCGAAAGTTAGCTTGAGAATGGTTATTTACCTAATCATTGGCCCCTTGGCTCTTTATAGGCCCCTGACATGATCAGAGGGGGGTCGGGGGGTACCCACTCTGAGATACAACATGTATGTACATTACATTGGTTGTGGAGGAGCAGCCGATCACAACACTGCTCCCCCCAGAATTTAAGTAACGCATTTAGTTAAATTTTGTTCTGTTGCGGTGGCGGTTGCCGGGCGTGGGAGGTGCGTGTGCTGGTTGCGGTGGTTCGCTGTGGCTGTCCGGGTCGGTGTCGTTGGGGGCGGTACGTTTGCGGTGTATGAAGAGCCGGGGTGTAGGTTGAGTGCGTGGGTACGGCCGCGGCGGCTGTTGTTGCGGGCGCCAGGTGCATGGGGTGCGGCGTTTTTGTGCTCGGGGGTCCCATGTGCGGCAGTAGAAGCACGAGCCGTTCGTCGCGCTGCGTGTGGTCGGTCGTGGCTGTGTCAGCGGTCGCTGTTGTCGTCTGTTCAAATCACACGAACCTCTTCGGTGACGGTAGCCGCTCGAGGAGGGGGAGCGAAGGGTATGAGGCGATCGTCGAGAGCAGCGAGTTTCGTGACGTCGGGTTCGTCGCGCGCCGCTATGTGAAGGCGAATGCTGTCTGGAAGGGCGCGTGTGAAAAGCTGCCGAACGAGCGGGGTCGGTGTGTCGGCCGGGAGTGCTCGAGTGAGTCGGCAGGCGAGGACTGACGGTAGTTCGTCGTCGGAAGTCGGTTGAGTAAGGCGGTGAGCCGGGAGCCGTCGGACGGTGCGTGCGTGGCGAAAAGGCGAGTTGTCAACGTCTGGTAGCTGTTGGCGTTCGATGGTGCCAGCCGCTAGTAATTCGCCGAAATGGGACGCTTTCGCGTTGAGGTCCGGTAATATTCGGCGAAGTTTCGCGTGGCATGGAGGTCCCTTCGTGACGATTTGATGTTCTACGCGTTGCGGTGTGTCGGCCGGGAGGGCTCTACGGAGTCGGCGGGCGTGGACTGACGGATTCTCGTGCTCGGAAGTCGGTTGGGGTCGTCGTAGAGGTCCGCTTGTCGGGGCTCGAAGGCGCGGGCGAATTTAGCATGCGGCGTCGTGAGGCCTTCGTGAGTCAATGTGATCTCGAGTTGGGCGAATCAGACGTGCGGGAATGCGGGGTCGTACGGCCGGAGCTGGAGCGTTGATGTCGGTGGAGTCGTTTCTGCGGGTGTCGGTGGTTTCGGGTCCGTGTTCTCGTTGTGGGCGCCAGTCCCGGAGAGGTGTCGTCTGGAAGTGTCAGCAGGAAGTGTGCGAGGCGCCGGCGTCCGTTTCCTTATATAGGAATCGGATGGTGGGGCGAAGTAGCGGGGGGGCCGCTGCGTTGGGCGTCGAGGCGGGCGTCGGAGTGGGGCGCCGCTGTGTGGCGTCGGTGGGGGCGGCGCTGTGGGGCGTCGGAGTGGGGTGCGTGTGCCGGGCGTAGTGCTGCGGAGGTGGGGCTCGTCGCAGACGGTCGGCGGGCGCTGAGCGGCGTTGTTCGTCGTTGCTAGGCGCTGTCGTCGCACCGCGGTCGCAGACGGCGGGCGGAGGCTGCGTGTCACCACTCGGGGTCACCAGTGTAGTGATTGAGGATAGAACAGACGAGGCCGAAAGTTAGCTTGAGAATGGTTATTTAATCATTGGCCCCTTGGCTCTTTATAGGCCCCTGACATGATCAGAGGGGGGTCCCCACTCTGAGATACAACATGTATGTACATTACATTGGTTGTGGAGGAGCAGCCGATCACAACAGTACCTATCAACAAAATCCAAAAAAAAAAAAAAAATCAGGTGCTACATGAAACTTCTTGGATATATACGGATTTCCTCAGTAGAAGTTGGTGCAGGGCTAGTCTTATAATGTCGGCAGTCTTAATTCCAGACCGAGCTAAGTAATCCATGGATCACACTAAACAGATGTTCAAATACACTTATTATACCTACTGACTTCTAGAATTTCCGAACCATAGAATTATTATTGTTTTTCAGGAGGGATTAGAAAAGCCCCAGCTATCTCTTGATGACGAGCACAATCAAAATATACGGGCAAGCCGTCCATTTTCGAGGAGGTCGTGCCTAAAACAGGATTGTTGTCAAGTAAAACTAGGGTTCAGTAAATCAACAAGTCGGAATTCCGACCCCCTGGGAACCCCAGTCGACCCACATCTCACACAGATCGGAAGTCGAAAGGGCTCATCCGTCAAAAATATTTCCAAAGGCTCATAAACTCATAAGCTTTCGAGTAGTGGTTCGGATTGTTGGGCTTGCCAATTGGACTGGGGGGGCTTGTCTACTCGACAATGACGATTTCCGTAGTGAGCCCTCATCGTTCCGAACCAAATTAAATCATCGACTGCGACTCTGAACTGAAAACCCGGAAAATAATAGAGTAGAGTAGGTAGGTACTTAAAACCCGGAAAATAATTGAGTAGAGTAGCACCTAACACCTCAAATTCGCATTCACATAATATAGATCCTTACATGAAACCAGTTAAGACGAGATTTCTGCTTTGGATAGGAGGCAGAAATCAAATCCTTCCCTAATTCTGCCTTAACTAAGGGGGAAATGGGAAAAATAATAAAAGTAAACCTCTTTTAACAAATTTTTGAAGAAATAGGTGACTTGAATGGGTTCAAAATATTTGGTACCTACCCGAATTTACGAAAATTGTTGAATTTCTCTACTCCGTCTCCAGTCACTATTCAACAAGTTCGGTGAATAATTTTTGTGAATTTGTACAAATCTTAACTCAAATTCTAGCCTTTTCCGACCTTTTGAAACTTGAATTTGACTGCCCCTCTTTGAAAAAAAGGGTTTTTGTCAATTTGACTCTTGCAATTTTTTTTGAGGTTCAACCCTCCCCACCACCAGAAATATACATTTGACCCACCTTTTGGTTTATTATTCTGCGAATAATTATACACCTATGTAATCGCTCAGCAAAAATTTTTTATAACCCCCCTCCCCTCACAATTTTGGTTTATTATTCTGTGAATAATACACCTATGTATTCGCTCAGCAAAAAATTCTTATAACGCCCCTCACAATTTTTTCTTTTCCGTTTCAAGGTGCGTAGATTCCAAAAACGCTGCAAAGTCCTTGTCACATGGGTTTATTATTCTATTGGAGTTCTAGAGATTTTTGTTGGCTGTTAAATGTATTGTTTCTTTCATGTGGAATGATTGAAATAGCTATTTCTGATGATTTCCACGTATTTTGGCCCCCAAAACATGAAATAGGTACGCTTTTTTTTTCTTTTTTTTAAGATCATCTTTGATCATTGGTAGTGGTATTTAATGGTCTTGATTCACCTGTTTACACTTTTTCCAATGTTATTGTACACATTGATGGTGATTTCAGACAGTTTTCCAGGTTTTTGACTCATAAAAAACCAATTTTGGGAGCTGAACCTTTGGTAAAACCTCAATTTCCGCGTCTTTGGTCAAAATTGACTTCATATTCGGTCTTCTCGTCCTCAAAAACATGGAAAAAGATACCTCAAAAGCTCATGTTACTAACATGTTGTTAAAACGCAAAAAGTACCTATTTTTATACACATTTTCACTCATAACACCCCTGGGTATATTCCGATCGGGCTGAAGAGTTTCGGGACACAACTAGGGCCCAAATGGAGCATGTGTGCGAAAGAACGACTTTTTTAGACCGAAAATGAAGCCTGTACACGTGATACGGCGTACGGCGGACGGCGGACGGCGGACGGACATTGCATTTTTGGAATCTACGCACCTTGAAACGGAAAAGAAAAAATTTTGAGGGGGTGTTATAAAAATTTTTTGCTGAGCGAATACATAGGTGTATTATTCACAGAATAATAAACCAAAATGCAATGTCCGTCCGCCGTCCGCCGTACGCCGTATCACGTGTACAGGCTTCATTTTCGGTCTAAAAAATCGTTCTTTCGCACACATGCTCCATTTGGGCCCTAGTTGTGTCCCGAAACTTTTCAGCCCGATCGGAATATATCCAGGGGAGTTATGAGTGAAAATGTGTATAAAAATAGGTATCTTTTGTGTTTTAGTAACATAGTAGTACAATGAGCTTTTGAGGTATCGTTTTCCATGTTTTTGGGGACGAGAAGACCGAATATGAAGTCGATTTTGACCAAGGAGTGGAAAATTGAGGCTGTACCAGATTTCAGCTCCCAAAATTGATTTTTTATGAGCCAAAAACCTGCGAAATCGTCTGAAATCACCATCAATTTGTATAATAACACTAGAAAAAGTGTCAACACGTGGATCAAGATGATTAAATGGTACAATCAATGATCAAAGGTAATTTGAAAAAAAAGGAGCGTACCTACCTAATTCAAGTTTTGGGGGCCAAAATTTGTGGAAACCACCAGAAATAGCTATTTCAATTATTTCACATGAAAGAAACAGTAAATAAACAGCCAGCATTTCTGTAGACCATTTAAAATAATAGAATAATAAACCCATGTGACAAGGACTTTGCAGCGTTTTTTCAAAGTTTTAACTTTTACGTTTCAAGGTGAGCAGATTCCAAAAACGCTGCAAAGTCCTTGTCACATGGGTTTATTATTCTATTGGACATACCTACAGAAATGCTGGATGTTCATTTATTGTTGCATTCATGTAAAATAAATTGAAATAGCTATTTCTGATGGTTTAAACTAATTTTGGCCCCCAAAACTTAAATTAGGTGGTATGCTCCTTTTTTATTTTTAAATTATCGTTGATCATTGGTAGTGCCATTTAATCGTCTTGATCCACGTTTTGACACTTTTCCTAGTGTTATTCTACAAATTGATGGTGATTTCGGACGATTTCGCAGGTTTTTGACTCATAAAAAATCAATTTTGGGAGCTGAACATCTGGTACAACCTCAACTTTCCACTCCTTGGTCAAAATCGACTTCATATTCGGTCTTCTCGTCCAAAAAAACATGGAAACCGATACCTCAAAAGCTCATGTTACCAACATGTTGCTAAAACGCAAAAAGTACCTATTTCTACACACATTTTCACTCATAACACCCCTGGGTGTATTCCGATCGGGCTGAAGAATTTCGGGACACAACTAGGGCCCAAATGGAGCACGTGTGCGTAAGAACGAATTTTTTAGACCGAAAATGAAGCCTGTACACGTGATACGGCGGACGGCGTACAGCGTATGGCGGACGGCGGACGGACATTGCATTTTTGGAATCTACGCACCTTGAAACGGAAAAGAAAAAAGTTTGAGGGAGTGTTATAAAAATTTTTTGCTGAGCGATTACATAGGTATAGGTGTATTATTCACAGAATAATAAACCAAAATGCGGTGTCCCTCCGCCGTCCACCGTATCATGCATATCTATTTCAATTTCGGTCCAAAAAATTCGTTCTTTCGCACACATGCTCCATTTGGGCCCTAGCTGTGTCCCGAATCTTTGAAGCCCGATCGGAATATACCCATGAACACCGTTCACTCAATACCTTTGGACCTTTGTGTCATGGGTGAAAAATGATGGTAAAAATGGGTTTTTTTGGTGCTTTAGTATCATGAGCTTGTGAGGTATCGTTTTCCATGTTTATAGGACGAGGAGACCGAATATGGAGTCGATTTTGACCAAACAGTGGAAAATTGAGGTTCTAACGAAATTTCAACCATAAATTTATGTTACAATTTCGTCTAAAATCGTCGTTCCTCCGCACACAGTTTGGATCCTCATCTGGGAACACGTTTGGGTCCTAGTTGTGATCCGAAGCTCGGCGGCCCGATCGAAAAACGCCCACGGGTATTACGGATGAAAAACGCTGCAAAGTCCTTGTCACATGGGTTTATTATTCTGTTGGACATACCTACAGAAATATTGGCTGTTTATTTATTGATTCTTTCATATAAAATAATTGAAACAGCTATTTCTGGTGGTTTCCACCCATTTTGGCCCCCAAAACTTGAATTAGGTAGGTACGCTCCTTTTTTTTAATTTTATTTTTTTTCAAATTATCTTTGATCATTGGTAGTGCCGTTTAATCGTCTTGATCCACGTGTTGACACTTTTGGTTTATTATTTTCAATAATGAACCATTGGAATCGAGCATGAAAAAAAAATTCTTACCCCCCCTCAAAATTTGATGGTTTACGTTTCAAGGTATGTAGAATCCAAAACTGCAATAAAAATATTTCTGTCTGTCCGCCGTACGCCGTACGCCGTACACCGTACGCCGTACGCCGTACGGGCCACTTTTCTTAGTTACCATGAAAAAAAATTGATGAAATTCGGGTTATAGGTTCCGTTCGGCGTCTAGTTGGTCCTCGAAGCTCGACGTTACTGTCAGTCATCTCTAAGGGGTTCAAAATAGGGGTTGAAATTTTCAAAACGCCTATACCATTTTTTTACGTAAATATTTTTACGGTTTTAAATAGTTTTTGAACTTGCGAGTTTTTTAAGACCATCCGGAGCATCGTACGTCCAGCCGTTCGTTCACAGTAAGGCCCCGAAGTTTGCACCGTCAGGCATTTTCGACTCCAGTGTGAATGAAATTGTATACAATTCAAACCAAATCTCGTGACCAGAGACGCGCCCACAATAGGAATTTGTGAATACGGCCAATCATTGGTAGGGATCACCTGATTATATTGGCGGAGTATGAAGTCGAGTTGGTTGTTCTGTGATATTTTTTCGTTTGAAAAATGATGGCTCTTTTGGAGTTTGTTGGTAGGTAGTAAAACTTGAACAAACGTTGAAGTATTATTGATGGGTAAATTATTACTACGGTAAATCATTACTCAACGGTAAATTATTACACAACGGTTCATTATACCATCTACGTAGAAGGGGGTGGAGTTTGTTGGTAGGTACTTTTGCAACTTTTTTCACTCCCCATCAACAATTTCTTTTCAGAACTTCATTATGTGTGTTTCTTTTTGTTAGGTACTGTTTGTCATCGGCAGAATTATTTTAGCAACATTTAACTCGTGATTTAGGTAGGTACCTAGTAACGAGTACGGGGTTAGGTACTAACCTACGGAGGGTCTGCGATCTACATAATATGCATAGAATAGTACATATTATATTATATAGACGGGTTATCTATACATAGAGCTGTGATCTGTAACAGAAGGGTATTCTATACAAAATAATAAACCGTTGTGCAGGGATTTGCAGCGTTTTTCCAGTGTTATTATACAAATTTATGGTGATTTCAGACGACGCACTTTTGGAATTACGCGCCTTGAAACATGAAAGAAAAAAGTTTGAAGGGGGTGTTGTAAAAACTGTTTGCTGAGCGAATACATTGGTGTATTATTCACAGAATAATACACCAAAATCACTTTCACCGCTTTTGTGACCGCTCGTGCCGTCAGCCATCTACGAAGTGTAGGTAGAGTGAGTTGAAGACGAGATAATTCTCTTCAGACTTTCAGTGGTGGGGTGGGGAGTGCAAGGCACACAGCTACGTTTCGCTGTAAGGGTGTCGATCTACCTACATAATTTCCACGTCAAATTCAAGGTTTGTCAATAGGAATTGGAGGTTTTCCGTACCAAATGCAATGATTTTGGCTCCAAAAGTCATGAATTACCTTCAACCTGAATTATTCGACTACCTATATCTACGAAGTGTAGCTTAACAGACTGCGTTGCCCCAAGTTCACGGGATCATAGAGATAATAAGGATATAGGGGCTCACGTTACTAAAACAACAAAAAACCCGGTTTTTAAAACCCATTATTCACCCATAACACCCCTGGGTATATCCCGATCGGGCAGCAAAGTTTCGGGTCACAACTAGAGCTCAAATGGAGCCTATGTGGGAATGAAAGAATTTTTTTAGACGGAAAATGAAGTAGATATGGATGATACGGAGGACGGACATCGCCATTTGGTTTATTATTCCGTGAATAATACACCTATGTAATCGCTCAGCAAAAAATTTTTATAACACCCCCTCAAAATTTTTCCTTTTCCGTTTCAAGGTACGTAGATTCCAAAAATGCAATGTCCGTCCGCCGTACGCCGTCCGCCGTCCGCCGTCCGCCGTATCACGTCTACAGGCTTCATTTCGGTCTAAAAAAATCGTTCTTTCGCACACATGCTTCATTTGGGCCCTAGTTGTGTCCTGAAACATTTCAGCCCGATCGGAATATACCCAGGGGTGTTATGAGTGAAAATGTGTATAAAAATAGGTACTTTTTGCGTTTTAGCAACATGTCAGTAACATGAGCTTTTCAGGTATCGTTTTTCATGTTTTTGGGGACGAGAAGACCGAATATGAAGTCGATTTTGACCAAAGAATAGAAAATTGAGGTTCTACCAGATGTTCAGCTCCCGAAATTGATTTTTTATGAGCCAAAAACCTGGGAAATCGTTTGAAATCACCATCAATTTGTAT
Organism: Leptopterna dolabrata; assembly: GCA_954871275.1. Taxonomy (NCBI): domain Eukaryota; kingdom Metazoa; phylum Arthropoda; class Insecta; order Hemiptera; family Miridae; genus Leptopterna; species Leptopterna dolabrata. Next base: position 33,591,823 of record OX940988.1, on the reverse strand, counting down.
AATAACACTGGAAAAAGTGTCAACAGGTGGATCAAGACGATTAAATGGTACTATCAATGATGAGAGATAATTTATTAAAAAAAAAAAAAAAAAAAAGGAGCGTACTTTATTCGTGTTTTGGGGGCCAAAATTGGTGGAAACCACCAGAGATAGCTATTTCAATTATTTTATATGAAAGAAACAATAAATAAACAGCCAACATCTCTGTAGGTAGGTATGTCCAATGGAATAATAAACCCATGTGACACGGACTTTGCAGCGTTTTTTCTTTTGCGTTTCAAGGTGCGTAGATTCCGAAAATGCAATGTCCGTCCGCCGCACGCCATACGCCGTATCCTGCATACCGGCTTCAATTTCTGTATAAAAAAGTCGTTCTTTCGCACACATGCTCCATTTGGGCCCTAGTTGTGCCCCGAAACTTTGCAGCCCGATCGGAATATACCCAAGGGGTGTTATGAGTGAAAATGGGTATAAAAATAGGTACATTTTGTGTTTTAGTAACATGAGCTTTTGATATCGTTTTCCATGTTTTTGGGACGAGAAGACCGAATATGAAGTCAATTTTGATCAGAGAGGCGAAAATTGAGGTTTTACCGGAGGTTCAACTCCCAAAATTGATTTTTTATGAGTCAGAAATCTGGGAAATTGTCTGAAATCACCATCAGTTGTATAATCACACTAGAAAAAGTGTCAACAGGTGAATCAAGACAATTAAATGGCACCACCAGTGATGAAAGATAATTTGAAAAGAAAACTCGGCGCTGGGCGCCTCGCCAGGGGGCAAGCCCCCTGGACCCCCGGATGCTTACTGGTTAGAGCCTACGGCTAAAATCCAAGAAACATGGAACATGCTTTAGCCGCACCTTTATGATTTCACTTCGTCCCCAGGATTCAACCAAGTGACAACCAAACAAGCGTCATTGTTTACTATCCATTTATAACATCCATTTACATAGTTATAGTAGGAAACTACGAAATAAATACCAAGAACAAATACGAAATAAATTCGTGATAAATCAAGAGCTTTCCAACGAATGGAAAACGATTTTTGTCCGATGAAAATGAAAGAAGTTTCATTTCCCTAGCAACTACTCGGTTGTACCTACGTGAAAATCATCGTTAAAATTTCGTGACACTTCCGCGTGACATTTTTCGGCTAGTTAGTCCAAGGCTATAGCATGTTCCATGCTAAAAGAGAAAAAAGAACCTAATTCGTGTTTTGGGGGCCAAAATTGGTGGAAACAATCAGAAATATCAGTTCTATTTAAATTATTTCATATGAAAGAAACAATAAATGAACAACTAACATTATTCTCTAGCCAACCCATGTTAATCTACGTATATTGAAACGTAAAAGAATATTTTTTAGGGGGTGTTATAAAATTTTTTTGCTGAGTGAATGCATAGTTGTATTATTCACACAATAATAAACCAATAATCAAAATATATTTGTTTGCTAACACGCATTGGACCCATTACAATAGCGTGTCGAAAACTGGCTCATTATGAAAACGCGAAGCCGAACGGGAGGGGAAGAGGAGCATATGAGTGTTGGAAGGTGGGGAGTGTTGCGTGGAGGGGAAGCGGTCGGAGAGAAGGTGGTGCGAGCGGGAAGTTGTGAATGAAATGTTGTCCGTGAGGATGTGGTTGGTAGGGCGGCGGAGAGGGGCGATGCGGCGGTACGTGGCAACAGCGTGTCCTTGAAGAGTTTCCCCGTGGAACGCGGTGGGCCGGGGAGTCTCAAGTGTGGCATCGCGCGCCCCCCCCGGGTCAAACTCTCGGAGCGCGGGAGCCCCCTCCTCCTACTCCTCCTCACCTACACCTCCGCATCCAGACTTCATTCCTCTTGCGGCAGGTCTGGATGAGCAGCTCCCCGGCCCTCATCCTTGTGGGTCTGGAGAGAAATTCCCTTCCTCGGTCCGGAAGATCACGCGTCGAGGGGCGGCTGCGTACTCTGTTACCTACGCTTCATAGTATGGCCGAAACAGTAGGAGTTTTCGCAAGTGGCGTTGCTGGTTGTGGTTTGGTGGGGGGGGGGGGGTAGTGGTGGTCACCCCCCAGTTAGCTCCGAAACTATCACAAAATTAAACTTTCAAGAATGATAACAATCACAAAACGCTGCAAAGTCCTTATCACATTGGTAGACGCATACAGAAATGTTGGCTGTTCAATTGTTGTTCCTAAAAAACACGAATTGATCAATTATTAACTACCTTGATTCACCTGTTGATACTACTACTTAGTGTTTCAGACAGTAACCCAGGTTTTTGACCCATAAAAATGAATTTTGGGAGCTGAATCATCGTTAGAACCTCAGTTCTTTGGTCAAAGACTTAATTTTCGGTCTTCTCGCCCTGAAAAACATGGAAAACGATACCTACCTAACAAGCTCATGTTCACTAAAACCCCAAAAAACCCTCAAAAACCCCTATTTTTACACCCATTTTCCCCCCATAACTCATTGGTACCTATCAACACATTGGTAAAAAAATTACCTATATCAACAAATTCAAAAGAATACCTACCTAATGCTTCTTCAAATGAAATATCACAGAACAACAAACTCGATGCAAAGGTAAAACGCTGCTAAGTCCTTGTCACATGAGTTTATTATTCTACTGGACATACCAACAAAAATGTTGCTGTTCATTTATTGTTCCTTTCATGCGCAGTAATTATCGGAATAGCTATTTTTGATGGTTTCCACCAATTTGGGCCCCCAAAAAGACGAATTAGGCAAAAAAAAACACATTATCTTGATCACTGATAGTGCCATTTAATTTTCCTGATCCACCTGATAACACTACATCTAATAGTTTATACAAATTTGTGGTGATTTCAGACAATTTCCCAGGTTTTTGACTCATAAAAAATGAGTTCTGGGAGCTTAACCTTCGTTACAACCTCAATAATTCACTCCTTGGTGAAAATCAACTTCATATGCGGTCTTATCGACCTAAAAAACATGGAAAACGATGCATCAGAAGCTCATGTTCACTAAAACCTCAAAAAACCCTCGAAAACCCCTATTTTTACACCAATTTTCCCCCCATAACACCCCTGGGTGTATTTCGATCGGGCGGCCGAGCTTCGGAGCACAGTTGGGACACAAATGTGTTCAAAAATTTGGACCAAACTGTGTGAGGAAGAACGACGATTTTATACCAAAATTTAACGTTAATTTAACGCTGACACTGGAAAACGATACCTCACTAGCTCATGTTCACTAAAACCTGAAAAAAAAACAACTCGAAAAACCCTAGTTTTACACCCATTTTTCACCGTAACACCCCTGGGTGTATTCCGATTGGGCTGCCGAGCTTCGTAGCACAACTAGGAACAAATTTGTTCCCAAATGGGGACCCGAATTGTGTGCGGAAGAACGACGATATTAGGCCAAAATGTAACGTAAATTCAAGGCTGAAACTTCGTTACAATATCAGTTTTCCACTCTGGTCAAAATCGACTTCGTATTTTTTGGTCTCCTCGTCCTAAAAAAACGAAGGAAACACCCAACAAGTCAGTGTTACCAGAACACCAAAACCCCCTATTAAAACACCAATTTTTCACCAATAACCCCTTGGGTATATTGCGATCGGGCTGCAAAGTTTCGGTACACAACTAGAGCTGAAATGGAGCCTGTGAGGGAATGAACGAATTTTTTAGACCGAAAATAAAGTAGATAGATATGGATGATACGGCGGACGGCGTACGGCGGACGACGGGCGGGCGTTGCATTTTTGGAATCTATACACATTGAAACAAACAGAAAAAAATTTTGAGGGGGTATTATAAAATTGTTTGCTGAGCGAATACATAGGTGTATTATTCACAGAATAATGAACCAAAATGCGATGTCGGTTCTCCGCCCGCCCCATCATGGATATCTACTTTATATCCCGTTGTGCCCCGAAACTTCGCTGCCCGATCATTATATACCCAAGGGTGTTACGGGTGAAAATGGATGTAAAATATGGTATTTCAGTGTTTTAGCAGCATGAGCTTGTGAGGTATCGTTTTCCGTGTTTTTTAGGACGGGGAGACCGAATATGAAATTGATTTTGACCAAACAGTGGAAAATTGAGGTTCTAACGAAATTTCAACCATAAATTGACGTTACATTTTGGTCTAAAACCGTGTCGTTCTTCCGCACACAGTTTGGGTCCCCGTTTGGGAACACGTTTGGGTCCTAGTTGTGCTCCGAAGCTCTGCAGCCCGGTCGGAATACACTCAGGGGTGTTACGGGGGAAAAAAAGGTGTAAAAATAAAGTTTTTCGAGTTTTTTGTTGTTGTTGAGGTTCTAGTGAACATGAGCTTGTGGGGTATTGTTTTACTTGTTTTTTGGAGCGAGAAGATCGAATATGAAGTTGATTTTGACCAAAGAGTGAGAGCAAATTGAAGTTGTAACGAAGGTTCAGCTCCCAAAATTCATTTTCTATGAGTCAAAAACCTGGGAAATTGTCTGGAATTGTAGATATACATTTGTATAATAACTATAGATTAACAGGTGAACCAAGACAATTAAATGACACTATCAATGGTCAAAACTAGGAGCCTAATTCGTGTTTTTGGGGGGCTAAAATTGGTGAAGCCCATCAAAAATAATTATTTCAATTATTGTACATGAAAGAAACCATAGATGAACAGCCAACCTTTCTGTAGGGCGGTCCCATCTCCACTTCATTCTTTCGTTTTGAAAAGTACATACATACCAACATGTTTATTACTAATAATTTGATTTAGTGATTGTGTAGGTTCAGAAAAATCCAGTCTCTGATTGGTCAATGATTTCCTACTACAAGGATGATGTCAGCGAGCAAGCTACTTCAACGGACACCATCCCAACATTTTTTTTTAACGCTCTGGTTGGGTACCAAATGGATGTTTATGTCACCATTTCGGGTGATTATGGTCGATGGGTATATATGAATTATATATGGTCGAGTCAGGTCCGTTTTGAATATCGGTCAGCATCGCCACAAAATTCCCGGTTGTAGGTAATTCTTGACTTTTGACGTTAAAAACCTTGGATTTGTTTCCTTCGTCCTATTGACAAACCTGGAATTTGACGTGGAAGTGCAACCATAATTATCTACAAAATGTAGGCAATTTTATGGAAATTCAATGTTTTCCAGTTATGTTTGGGGTTTTTCATATGAAATTTGAGGTTTCGATCTAAATTCAAGAATTACATTCAACCTGTACTATCAGGGGCGTTGCGTCCATAAGGCCACTTGGGCCACTGCCCGGCACCCAGAAACACTTAAGAGTAAAAAAAAACTCCATGTATTCAGTTGGCATTTGAATTTCCCTCCGTAAACTGTACCTAGCATTTTCACTAAGTTCAACAGCGACTCGACAGAGTTCTCTGGCTATGGATATTCAATATGTGGTTCCGTCATGGTGGCTCCCTGTAGCTCCACAGCTATGTTATCAGTTATCAGAATATAGCGACAGTAATCGATGTCATGCAATCGAAATCGAAACCTAGGCTCCTGAAACTGGCAGGTCCTGACCTAGTGTCGCCAAGGCAACCGAGAAAAGTGGCCCGTCCGCGCAAGCTCAGTCGAGTAAAAACATTGTTTGCCAAGTCCACTTTGGGCTACTGCCCCAGAATCTGATTTCAACCCCAAAATCGTTCATTTCACAATCGATTCGATCCGTTCGATTCAATTCGTCATCTCGATACGAGATGCTTCTTCTTCTGATTTGTTTTTTGTCGTCTCTGAATCACATGTCCGTCATCGGCTTATGTCCGACATCTACAGATGAAAACTAAGCTGAACTTCGCTATCTCTGTCAGTTTTCAATATTTTTTTGCGTCAAATTTTGCGCGTTTTGCAATCAGTCCTGTTTGCTGTTTGTGGTTTGTGGATTGATCGGCGTCAACACATAGATAACTATCTAGCTTCTAGTCAATAGCTTCTCCATTCAAGATTCAAGTAGGTACCAGTACTAGGTACTATATTTTTGTAACACATGAATTCGGTGGCTAATTTGCAGTAGAAATTGTCGACGTTTTCGTAGAACGGTAGAGTGTTGATTAAAAGAGATAAGCTTTGCTGTATATCACTGCTATCAGTAAATAAGGGAATATCAGCATTATCAGTAAATAAGGCAAGGGTGTTGTTGCCTTGGGGTATTTTGTAGGCATATCTGTTAGTTTTGTGTTCTGGTCTGGTGCCCCACCGTTTTCAGACCCCACGCACCGCTACTGTGTACTATAACCTGGAATTTCTGATCGATGGGCCAATCGGCCCATCTGCGGGATCCTCCAAACCCATAAGGGTAACAGGAGGGTAGGAAAGGGATCATAGTCAGTCCTACTTTGAAGGGGAGGGGGGGGGGTTACCATGGGTTTTGTATAGGTACCTATGGTTGAATCAGGGCCGTTTTGCCCATGGAACACTGTAAATAGAGAATAGAATCGTGACACTAGGATCATGCAAATGTCAAATTCAAAGTTTCCTAGACGAATTCAAGTTCTTCCATATCAAAGTCAACGTTTTGTACAACATACTATGAAGCTACAATATAATATGTCCGAACCATAAAAAAACCTCGGTCACGTTATATCCCAACATCCCCGCTCATTCGCCGTTTAACCTCAGGTATCTCTTTTACCTTTATGGCTCTCCTGCATAAGATTGTTGCCGGCACTTTCGATGTAATGGAATTTAGCGGTCCCCACCCTCAACACACGAAGGGACGTCTCAACAAGAAAAACCCTCGGTCCCGTTTTATCCTCATCATGCGCTCCCCCACCATTTAACCCTTTCATAAAAACCCCCAGCTAACCGATCTCCAAATGACACTTGTCTCTCGAATCAGAAACAACACAAAAACAATCCCGTCTAGAAAATACGGCGGCCTCCCTAAGAAAACCGACCGCTAGACACTAAGCACATGCTCAATAAACGAGTAAAAATACCTTCTGTACATCGCGTTCAGGTCCTTATATTTTTCTTCATGATAAAAATCCGAAGAAAGAAACATAATTTTTCTAAATATCGTGTTTTTTCGTTTGGAAAGGTTCTTCTGTACGAATCAAGTGGGACTTTTCAAATAAATATCTGGGATGGATTTTCTTCTTCTTTTTTTCTTTTATTCTTTTTTCGTGTGGTGGTTGTCTGCGGTGCATATGGTGACTTTCGAGGCGAGACGCGACGGTGGTTTTCTTTCTTTCTTAGTTCTAAATCATCTCGTAGGACGTGTCAATTAGCTTTTTGGGCGTCAGGCAACGCGCAGTGGGGGCGAAAGAGAAAAGTCCCAGTCCTGCGGCATGGCCATAATAATCGTAAATACCATCTAACGGTGTTTTTGACGAATTTTTAACAATTATATCTACCCAAGCAGTTCTTTGAGCAAAAGAGCTAACATTTCGCCAAAATAATTGACCCTAAGTGGGTCAGTTTTTTAATTAAATACATTTCTGTCCCGAAATCAAATACGTAATTTTTGTTGATTTTAACCATTTTTTCAAATTTTTAGTGATCTTTTTAATCTCAAAAATTTGAATAGGTAGGTACCTAGGTAGCCCACTTATATTTTAGAACAAACTGACTACTAACGTAGTCATTTTCTGTCCTGAGTTATATTTTATATACCTATCAGTTTAAGATGTTAGCCATTTTTATATTATATAAGCATTTAAAAAAAAATTGATTTTTGACTCCCAAAAACACAGATTGGACCCCCCCCTCAAAATGAAATTCAACCCTCTCCTTTCTGGGGAGAGTGTTTTTGACAACGCATTTTATGCGTTTTACGTATTTTGATCCACAAAAGCTCAGATATTGCCAAAATATGATGGACCAAGTGGGTCACTTTGAATTAGTGAAATTTTGGGCTGTTCCGGATATTGAATGGTTTTTTCGCCCCATTCTATAGGTAGATTTGGTGGTTATTTATATAATTCCCGTGTTTGGTATGTTTGCCATTTTTATCAGTTCGTCAGCGATTTTTGACTCCCGAAAATTTGAATAGGACCCTCTTATTTGGAACCATGGAACAAAACTATTTTATAGTGTTGTCAGTTAAAAGGTAGTTTAAATAGGCTCGTTACTTCGCTCATAAAGTCATGCTGCATGGAATATTTCTATTTAAAATAAACTACAAGTTCATGAAAGAATCTAAGGGTTCAGGATCAAGTTCAAGCCGGGGCGAGTTCACTGAAGTCATGTCGATAATGCCCTTTTCCTCTCACTGTCGAGTTACGTCATTTTTATCAAAAGTCTATCACCGATATGAACTCTCTTAGGAGCTTAACCCCCCTTTCGGATCATCAAGTTCAAGTCACCATGTCAACGCCCGGATATTATGTAACTGGGCGCCAACGCTATGACTAATAGCGTTATCGCGGACAAATAACCCGTCGCTGCACAGGGCTGATATCATGGACCTACTGATTTCAGCAATATCATTGCTGGCCGAACCCGAATCGACATGACCAGTATTTATACGACCAAAGCCACCTATGGAATATGATATCCGTATAATATGATTGTACCACATAGGTAAGTAAGGACATTATGATGTAACTATTCAGAATCCTCTAAAACGGATTTGTACCAAAAACCCTTCTTCACGTGCGAACTAGTGTCCTTAAGTCAGGGGTTCCTAACAGGGGGGCACGCCTTACGCGGGGGGGAGTTCAGTATGACATGGCTTCATTTGTAAAATTAGGTAACAGTTAATCTTACAATTACAAGCGTAAACTCCACGACGAGTATAGAAGAATTTTGGTCTAAGTACCTACCAATAAATCCAGCTCTCTCAAAAGAAGCTACGAAATTCCTGTACATTTTTCTTCAACCTACCTTTGCGAGTCAGGGTCACATTTGGTCACTTTTCACATCTCCAAACCGTACCCAACCGTTTGGATGTGGAAAACGCTGCAAATTATTACAAAACGGTTTATTATTCACCTGTATAGATTGCCCTTTCTGCATAGATCACCGTTTTCTGTAGTCAATGCCTACCCTCGAGCTCTCCTCCAGGAAAGAGTTTTCGAGCAAAGCGTTCTGAAATTTGAACCCTATTTTTCACCCCTTAGAGATGACTGACAGTAACGCCGAGCTTCGCGGACCAACTAGACCCCAAATGGGACCTAAACACAAAAAACCAGTCATGCAGCATGACTTAATGAGCGAATTTTCAAAGAAATATTCGAATTAATGGCTATGGTTTTGAATAAAGGAAAACTTCGGTCTAAAATTTGGTTTTCTATGTATATTCTCTTCGTATTTATTTTAATTTGTACGTTTTGTCCATCCTGATTCTACCGTTTGTTTATTACGTAATTGTACTAAGTGCTTACTTATTTGATCGCTGTGGGTTCATATTAGGTAGGATAGGGTAGTTAGGACTTTTGACTTACCTACTCAAGAGAGTGCAGTAGGTAAAGGAGTTGTTATAGAAAATCATGAGTGCTTCAAGTGCAGGTTGTTTTTCATGCAGGCTCAATCTTGAAATAAACTATGAAGGAAGGATGTGGTATCTGGAAGGATCACTTGGAAGAACATGTGGGTGCTACGTTGAAATATTGTTCTATTCTAGTATTCAACATTGAGTGGACCTGAAACTGCTTGAGAATTATTGGAATCGAAAGTTGCCTGTACGGATACATCGCAACTTTCCATTCCACGTTATGGTTCACGATGTAAACAGGACCAATGGTGCAGTATAATTCGGATCGGTACCTAAGCACCTCTCATGTGATTTCCATATTGTTTTGTAGAAATACAAAAGTTGGTCGTCCAACCTAAATTATAAGAGAAGTAAGACTGTGTGATGATTTTTCTGCACATTGATACTCTGGTTTCTTCATTGAACCATGGACGTATTGCTATGGGGGTCGTTTCTCATTTGTATACCGGTAGATCACCTGCCTACTTTGAGTTGAATCAACTGGAAGCCTACCTTTGCTCATTGAGTCCCCTCTACTGAGTCACCTTACTCTTTATTTAATGTAAAATATCTAAAGAGACGAGTTTTTTTAGTCCAATGGAATGGAGAATTTGAATAAAAGTTAAATAGGTATAATCGCAAAGGAAATGACGTAAGAATTTTAGGACTCAGAAGATAATCATCATTAGCAAAGGCGTAGTCATAATGACCGGTTGTTAAAATTGAGCTGAAAATTATCAGAGCCTGATTAAAAAAAAAACAAGGTAATATGAACACTTCTGATCCTGGCAGGGTCGCCAGATGTCTAAAATCAGGAACTGTCTAGGAAAGAACTGCGTTAAAATTGGTTGGGAAACCTAGGGAGATATTTTAGGCACAGTGTTTTACAGTCAAAAGCTGATATAATAATACTATAAAACGAGTCTTTTTGGGGAAAAAACCACGGCAGTCCAATCTAAAACAATTGCCCATCGGTTGGATCGAGCAGGCGGTAGCACTGTAGTGGCTGGAGATGTGCAGTACCTACTGCACCGAGTGAAGCGATTTCTGACATCCTCCCACCTTGCAATGTTCGCATTGCAATCATAAGTTCAACATTTTCGGCTTCTTCACCACTCGGCCACGCCGGGTAATAGTTGGAGCCTTCAGAGGATCATCTTGAGGTGCAGGATCACCTTGAGGTGCAGGATCATCTTGAGGAGCAGGATCATCTCTTGAGGGTACATCGAGCTCGGGCCGGCCTTCCTGGGTCCCTGGTTGGGGGTGAAGATCTTCTTTCTTCCTCACTTCCAGAGGATATAGGCGCTGAAGAGGGCGAATGAGTTCTCCAGTGGCAGTCTTCAATCTAGCCACTCTCGTGTGTCCATCTGGCCCAGGTAGTGTCTCGATGACTTTCCCGATCGGCCAGTTCACGCGTTTTACGTTGTCTGATCCAATCAGAACGATGTCACCAATACCCACATCTTGGTTTTTCCGCTTTCCTTTGTGTATGAGAAGCGCCAGATACTCCTTCTTGAAGCGGGTTTCAGCTGTGACCACTGAGACACCCGATTTTAGTGAGTGCTTTTCAGGGATTGGCAAATATTGGAGAATCCTTCGTGTAGTTGTCAAGATTTGCTCTACTAGGTAGGTAGATCCTTCCTTCTTCATTGATATTATTTTTATCATGTTAAGTACCTACCTACCTTTGAATATCAAATATTCGTATGATACTGATAATAAATTGATAAGATACCTACCTAACCTTCTTCCTCCTACTGTTAGTACCTAAATTGAATAATTTGAAATAGATTTTTTTCTTTCGTCTTCCTTCTAGTAATACGTGGGCCGGTACTTGTCTATCTATGAAGGTATCATAACAATTATATGTCAAATGGGAAATTCAAGGAGTTGTACTAATCGTTTGCCTCCCCCTTTTTTGCTTCGAACTCTCGTCTTCAATTAATACTTCTCACATTTTTCAATCTGACCACTCTAAGGGGGTGGGGGGGGGGGGGGGGGGTAAGAGTTTAAAGATTATCCTAGTTTTGGGTAATTTTTGCGCACTTTAAATGCTCTAATTTAAGAACGGATTTAGATATCTAAAATCCGATTTCACCATCGTGTTCAGCGTGCAAAAACCTTTAAAATGAGGGGTCACTTGTTAGAAAATAACATTTTGGGGGTTTTTGGGTAATTTTTGCGCACTTTAAATGCTCTAATTTGAGAACGGATCAATATATCTAAAATCCGATTCCACCATCGTGTTCAGCGTGCAAAAACCTTTAAAATGAGGGGTCACTTGTTGGAAAATAACATTTTGGGGATTTTTGGGTAATTTTTGCGCACTTTAAATGCGCCAAAACCCTCCTTAGAGTAGGCCAATTTCGCCCATCTTCGAACTTAGCCTTTCGATTGCCAAGATAGATTTTTTTGTGCAAATTTGAGCTGTTTATCTCAATTCTATCGAGAGTTATCGTCTGGAGTGACACATATATATATAAATATATATATACATATAAAAAAGTGTTAAATTTCAGGAATCGTTTTAGAATGGTCTGAAACGGATTTCTATGAAGAAAATTTCCAAAAATTTATATTATTTAAATTTCGAAGCCATTGCAATAGCTTCATTTTCTTTGAAAATTCGCTAAAACCAAATTTCATTAATTATCCTTTATGGTAACTAAGAAAAGAGCTAAGTACGGCGTACGGCGGACGGATAGAAATTTTTTATTCCATTTTCGGATTCAACATACCTTGAAACGGAAACCGTCAAATTTTAAGGAGGGGGGGGGGGGGGTCATTTTTCCATGCTCGATTCCAGAGGTTTCAAAAAAAGGTTGGAAAAAGGATTTCAAAGGATTTATTATTGAAAATAATAAAGTGACCTTAGGTATGCCTTCTCAACTATCCCTCCGAACATACAAGAGCTGTCGAGTGAAAAAAGTCAGGAGATACATACAAGAGATGTTTTACTCGTACTTGTAACCATAGCAGACTATCAAAATTCTACATTATATCTAAAGGGTGGTGGGGGAGGTATTCCGCGTACTACAAGGGGGTCATGGCTACCAAGAGGTTGGGAAACCGTGCCATAAATTATGAGGAAAACTTGAATCCTAAATTCAAGATTGCATTCTAACTAAGGAAGTTGTTTCTAGCGCGTTTCCTGGCAATCACCAAATTATCTTGACGTCGTCCTGATACCCAGGACGAAGGGAAACGCATCAGGAGGAACAATTACTTGGAATTGTTAGGACTTTGTATTCCGCTTTGGCCCGATCTTTGTTAGTGTATGGTGTTGGGGCCTGGGGGTCTGAGCATTCAACAAGATCGCAACTTCTCCACGTCGCTCAAAAAGTTTGTTGAAGATTCTCTTGAGATAGCCCATTGGTCACCTGTCAGTGGAAGTTTTTCGTGAAATTAAGGTATTGCCACTCCCTGATCTTTTTGAGCAGACAACGTTGATTTATGTGTATAACAGGTATTTATCTGGTGAATTCGCAGTACTGGAAAGCCAAACGAGGGCGTCTGGCAGATTAACCCTGGGTTTGCCTCGGTGTTTTACCACATAACGATTTTGCTCCTATTTGGGGGTCAATTTATTTAAATACCCTCCCTCCAGCTATATTTTCTTTTCTGTTATCAATGAATGTCTTCAAGAAGAAATTAATTAAAACTACACTATAATTCCAAATTTAATAACTAACGTTTCCGTAACTTTCTTGTTTTTGCCGAGAATCAAACTTGTGTTTTCATTTGTATTATTTGTTATGTATCAAATAGATATCCTAACTATTTTCCGTTGAAGTAGGTATGTTAATCTCATCATTGTAACATGGCTCCAACTCCCAGCGCAAGGTTACCTTCATGGGAGTGTTTGGATTATTATAGTGTTACAAATAAACGCAGATAAAATTTATAATTTTCCTGGCGAAACATTCACATAAATGTAGGGGATACAACCATACTTTGAAATCCCATAGATACCACTGAGACGATCAGGTGGTGTGAATGTTTTTCCTTAAAAATTATAATACTAAATTTTATAATTTTTCACTGGGTAAAGTTGCTTTCCCCCATTTTGTCCCAAAATTCATAATATTATATGACTGCCGTATTTGAAATGGCAAAAATCAAGTTAAGATCCCTAGAACCTCTCTCGAATCAAAATCTATACTTAATACCAATTTTTAATACTGATATTTTGATGATATTTCATTTTTCTATTTTCTCGCGAAATTCATTATATGACATTTCTAAATTCGGGCGAAGATCCCCCCTGGAAAACACTCCTAAATCGGGATCATAAAATTATTGAATACCTTAATTTTGGTTTATTATTCTGTGAATAATACACCTATGTAATCGCTCAGCAAAACATTTTAATAACACCCCCTCAAAATTTTTTCTTTTCCGTTTCAAGGTGCGTAGATTCCAAAAATGCAATGTCCGTCCGCCGTACGCCGTCCGCCGTACGCCGTCCGCCGTACGCCGGCCGCCGTCCGCCGTATCACGTGTACAGGCTTCACTTTCGGTCTAAAAAAGTCGTTCTTTCGCACACATGCTCCATTTGGGCTCTAGTTGTGTCCCGAAACTTTTCAGCCCGATCGGAATATACCCGGTGGTGTTATGAGTGAAAATGTGTATAAAAATAGGTACTTTTTGTGTTTTAGTAACATGTTAGTAAAATGAGCTTTTGAGGTATCGTTTTCCATGTTTTTGGGGACGAGAAGACCAAATATGAAGTCGATTTTGACCAAAGAGTGGAAAATTGAGGTTGTGCCAGATGTTCAGCTCCCAAAATTGATTTTTTATGAGTCAAAAACCTGCGAAATTGTCTGAAATTACCGTCAATTTGTAGAATAACACTGGAAGAAGTATCAACACTTGGATCAAGGCGATTAAATGGCACTGCCAATGATCAAGGATAATTTGGAAAAAAAAGGAGCGTACCTAATTCAAGTTTTGGGGGCCGAAATTGGTGGAAACCGCCAGAAATAGCTATTTCAATTATTTCAAATGTCAGCAACAATAAATGAACAGCCAACATTTCTGTAGGTAAGTCCAGTAGAATAATAAACCCATGTGACAAGGACTTTGCAGCGTTTTTTATTCACACCAAGTTTCAAAATTCCACGAAATTTTCTAATAGAAATTTTGAAATTTCAGGACAGGTCTTTCCTAGCCCCTAGTTGAATATAGTCCCGCTGAAAGACTCACAGAAATGCAGTAATTACAAGGCGTCGCAAACGGGCAAAGTTTCAACTGTGAATATGTATACAGCAGGGTGGTAATTTTTCATGAAGCGCCGAACATTCATTAAACACCGAAACCACGTCATGTACCTTAGTTTTAAACAGAATTGAATTTCCTGCTACGATTATTTCTAAGTGTTTTTCAAACTGAGAGTGTTTTGGTGTTTTTTGCTTTAAAAAACCTCATAACACGTTGTAAAAAGTGGTTCTTTGTCATCATTTTCTGAAACGCCTCATTCATCGTCGTTTGAAGCATGTTAAATTTTATTATTGAATATCTGAGTAGTTCGGATTCAAATAGGGAACCTGGCTGAGGTCGACATGAATGCAGGGACTTCGTGGCCCTTTGGCGGAACGAGTGTACAGTCCGGGCCGTCTGAGGAATGTGGGATGCCACAGACTGGTCCCCGCACCTGACTGTACGTATCCGTAATTAGGTGGAATGGGTTCCTCAATATTGGTCGGGGGTGGTTTTTTTGATTGCTGGAACCTTGTTGTGGGGTCTCGGTGTTTTTTCCCCCCTAGTCCCGCGGTACTCGTAGGTACAAGGTGTGTATTGAACAAGGTGTTTCAACTACGTTGACTCCGGGTGTGATTCTACCACTAATTTTCAACAAAAAAAGTTTTATAGAACATCTTCAAAACCCTCCATTTTCCGGAGTATTTTGAGAATAAACTTTTTCCGGTGATCGGACTGTTCGTCCATAAAACGTCCATATCCCCCTTTTGGATTATTATTCTGTGAATAATACACCTGTGTAAACCGCTCACCAAAACATTTTATAACGCCCCCTCAAAATGTTTTCTTTTACGTTTCAAGGTGCGTAGATTCCAAAAATGCAATGTCCGTCCGCCGTCTGCCGTACGCCGTCCGCCATATCACGTATACCGGGTTCATTTTCTGTCTAAAAAATTCTTTCTTTCGCACACAAGCTCCATTTGGGCCCTAGCTGTGTCCCGAAACTTTGCAGCCCGATCGGAATATCCAGGGGTGTTATGAGTGAAAATGGGTATAAAAATAGGTACTTTTGTGTTTTAGTAACATGATAATAACATGAGCGTTTGAGGTATCGTTTTCCATGTTTTTTGGGACAAGAAGACCGAATATGAAGTCAATTTTGACCAAAAAGTGGAAAATTGAGTTTCTACCAATGGTTCTGCTCCCAAAATCGATTTTTTGTGAGTCAAAAACCTGTGAAATTTTCTGAAACCACCATCAATTCGTATTAACACTAGAAAAAGTATCAGCAGGTGAATCAAGACAATTAAATGGCACTACCAATGATCAAAGATAGTTTGAAAAAAAAAGAAAAAAAAGGAGCGTACCTAATTCGCGCTTTGGGGGCCAAAAATCGTGGAAACAATCAGAAATATCTATTTAAATTATTTCACATGAAAGAAACGATAAATGAACAGCAGCATGTCTGTAGGTGTGTCCAGTAGAATAATAAACCCATGTGGCAAGGACTTTGCAGCGTTTTTTTTTTTCATTTTTCAGTGGTGACGATTTACGGATCCGACCTAGCGATTGTCACTGGTGGCAATTTACAGGGCCCCAGACTTTTCATGTTCGATTCCAATTGTTAATGTTCATTATCAAAAATAATAAACAAGAAGTCTGCCAAGTTGGTGGGCAATATAGTTTCCTCACAATTTTACGCCTCCCGAGTGCTTGCCCTGTTTGTATCCTCAGGATTTGCCTCTAAAAACAGATACTAGTCGCTAACTTGAATTCGCTCATAAAGCCATACTGCAC